>CAUDMG010001502.1:362500-965000 GCA_958450375.1 Homarus gammarus
TGTGTGTGTGTGTGTGTGTAGTCTAAAGCTGTCTGTTTATCTGTCCTGAAAAGTCTGATACACCAATTTGTTCATCGTGCATCATCTCTGTATTCTTAGCACTTATCATGTTATTATCTGTTCCTATCACGCCTCCCTCTCTGTTCCTATCACGCCTCCCTCTCTGTTCCTATCACGCCTCCCTCTCTGTTCCTATCACGCCTCCCTCTCTGTTCCTATCACGCCTCCCTCACTGTTCCTATCACGCCTCCCTCTGTTCCTATCACGCCTCCCTCTCTGTTCCCATCACGCCTCTGTTCCTATCACGCCTCCCTCTCTGTTCCTATCACGCCTCCCTCTCTGTTCCTATCACGCCTCCCTCTGTTCCTATCACGCCTCCCTCTCTGTTCCTATCACGCCTCCCTCTCTGTTCCTATCACGCCTCCCTCTCTGTTCCTATCACGCCTCTGTTCCCACAATAACCAAGTGTCTCTCTCTCTCTCCCTCTACAGAAGAAGGAGAGGCGAGGCTCCAGGATTCGCATGTCCCTTAGCGATCTCTCCATCACCTCCCGAAGAAAGTCCTCAGGAGCCATGTCCACTGCGTCAGGAGCCACGCTGGCCACGGTGTCCGGTATCTCCCGCACCGGCAGCGCCCTCAGTGACGACACCCCCGACGACGAGAACGCTAATAAATCGTCCTCGTCAGCAGTGAAGAACGCAAGTGCCAGCGACAAGAACGTGGCCACCAGGAGACACAGCCTGAAGCAGGAGAAGTGTGTCATACTGTAGAGCGGTTCCTAAGTGTTTTGCGCGTGCATAGTAGGTGTATAGCAAGTGCATAGCAGGTGTATAGCAAGTGCATAGCAGGTGTATAGCACGTGGATAGCAGGTATACAGAACGTGCATAGCAAGCGCATAGCAGGAATATATATCACGTGCATAGGTGTATAGCACGTATATAGCAAGTACATAGCAGGTGTAATGCGTAACAAGTGTCTAGCACGCGTTTAGCAAAGCCATAGCACGTATTTAGTAGGGGCATAGCACACACATAGCAGGTGTAATGCGTTAACAAGTGTATAGCACGTGCTTAGTTGGGTTATAACACGTGCATAGAAAGTCGCGTATAGCAGGAATGCAGCACGTGTACAGAAGGCATATAGCGAGGGTATATGGAGGGTATAGCAAAGGTATAGCAGATATAAAAGGAATAAACCCCGCAATAACGACCTAACCTCAGAGTATCGCCAACAACAAGAGTTTCCATCTTCTCTCCAACAACACTCACCTAACCTCAACGCCAGACGAATGATCGCTCGCCTCTTACAAACACAAACCAACTGAGACTGGCAGACAGTACTTTCGTGAACAAAGAACAACAACGACGAGACTAAGAACAAATATTTTTATCATCTTAGACAAAAGTTTAGAAATTAATGATAAAAATCGATGCATAACATAAACACTGATGAACAAGTGAACAAAATATATCATTTTCTTGAGTGACATAAGTGAAAAAAATGAAAAGTATGAAACATTCTGAAGAACAAAGAACAACCCTTGCTATGTTCATGAAAATATAGAAAATACATTAAAAAAAATAGTGATTATGACCATTAATAAAGATAATATAATATGGTATTGAAGTGAAGTGAAAAAAAAAAATTCTTCAATCATAACAAATGAACGAGTCAAACTTATAGAAACCTGTTCAAACACCAAAACACTTATATGAACAATAACTCCTGTATATCACGAGAAATATATGTGTTTGTTAGTTAATACTGTAGATAAAATTATATATATATATAGTCTATAGTCTTCTCCCTGATATATATTAAATAAATTTTCTTTTTTTTGTAACGAGAAACTTATATCGAGAATATATTGCAGTTTTCCCCTCCCTCTTACTATACGACCTAACAGTAATGAAAATGATTGTCCATAATATTTTCACGCTTGCTGCTTTTACGTTCAACAATTTTACCCTAAAAAGACGATTCTTTCCCCAATAAATATAAGAGAAATAAGAGCAATAATATATCTTAAATTTTCATCCACTCAAGAGGATTCAAGAGTAATTTATGGTATTTTTAAAAGGTGTTGAATAGTGTTAAAAAGGTGTCGTGTTGTGTTTGTCATCTTGAGCGTATACTCTTAGAGAATTTATACAACTAACAAGTAATTGATGTTATTTTGTATCATGTTAAAGGTTTTATACACATAGTTTTAAAAAAAGATTATTTCTCATTTATAATTTTTTTTTTTAATAATGAAAAATAAAATATCAAATACTTTCCACCACTACAAAATAATTCTTGTCACACAGGAAGGAATTTAAACTCTTAATTATACCGTAAAGTCTATTTTAATTTCCACAAAGAATATTTATGAGAAAGAAACAAATACCCATAAAATAAGAATACTGAATCACATCGGCCAGAATAATATAAATAATATCGTTAACACGGAAATATAATAAGGAATATTTCGCTTGGTATCGCCTTTCCCGCGTCAAAGATAGCAGTCAGAGATATCGACATAGTTATACAAATATATACATAAATATACATCGATGTAGGAATTAATTAGTAAGTTAATGAGATTTATAATTAAAGTGAGATTATATACATCAATACTTGAATTAAAATCTATGTATATATAAGTGTATTTCAATGATTAACTAATTCTGTATATTTTCTGTAGGTTAGTTGTCTTTCGTTTTCTATTATATAATTAAGAAATAAATTCGTTTTGAGGAATAACTTCGATAAATCTTTTTAATATTTTTTTTATCTAAAGAATTTAATCCCGAAACGCTTATAAATATTAAAATTTATATATAAAATAATTACACGAATTATATTTTATTCTCAAAATATATATATCACTAACTAGGAAAAAATTAGTAATAACGAAATGAAATAAAAAAAGTCTTTCGATAAATTAATATCAAAATAATTAATGCTAATAATCAAATCAAAATAAGAATTTGTTTCCATTTTATTATTATTATTGTATACGATAAAAATAATAATGCCTTGTAGGAGTGAAAATTCGGGGCTCAGGACTGGACCGAATGCTTTAGTTAACCCCCCGTTTTCTGTGACGGGTTAATATAGGACCTCCTGAACATAACCCTCGAGTGCATAGGCATAAATCCGTGTTTATGCCTCCCTCCCCGCCGAGTACATATTGTGAGTGCAGTTTCGAGTGCATAATCAATGGTGCGTATATGAGTACAACCCTTCGATCTGTGTCCAGAGTGCAATATTTGAGTACATGTTGTTTTTCTGACTTGACGCATCGGAGGTATGAGTGAATGTGTGTGTTTGTTTGAGTGCATATCTTGAGTGCATATTAAGCGTTATGAAAGTAATATCCACATAATAATAATAATAATAATAATAATAATAATAATAATAATAATAATCACAGTAATAATAGTTTGCCATAATCAACATAACATTCATATACTCAATAGCAAGACATAGCTAGTTGTGGATAGAAGCTAAGACAAGGGCTATTAACTGGTAGATGAAAAAATTAGATAAAAACTAGAATACGAGGCAAAGATGGCGGCTCGTATCAACATGGCCTCAGTAGATGAATGGAATCTACCCATCTATAAATGCTCAAAGTAGATAATTATGCATAAGTATACTAGTTAATACAAACTATACCAATATATGCTTGAGGTAGATATAGTAAATTAACTAGCCACTAGCTGCTCAAATTACAGGTGAGAGATAAGGACTGCTTTCACCTTAGCTACCTGACGGATTAAATATATTTAATTTGGTCATATGAGTGTTAAGTCTTCAGATATCTTAGTTCTTGTTCAGCCTAACCTAACCTAACCCCATATGACTTCAGACATACATATATGCTATATATATTTCCATTCACCTCTCTACCAGTAAATAGATTGACACACATTATCGTCTACCCATACAAGTAGATGAGAGAATTAATCTACCACAAATATGATCTTAGTGGATATATAAAAACATGTTCATATACACACCTGGTTTGGGAAATCCATTTATATATCAGGTATGAAATCGTGAAAGGAATTTGATAAACAACTCAGGTGTGAAATGAAATACATACACAATCATATTGAAAACAGATGTTGTAAAATGAACCTTAAAATTGGCACTCAAAATTATGTTAAAATTAATGTTATGATTAGTGTTGAATTCTGTAGTTAAATTAACACCCAAACTGGCACTAATATTGATGTTATTAATGGCATAAACACATTAACAGTCATATTGGCACTGCAACTGGCACCCTCTGCATAAAAAAATATTCCGTTCTAAACCTGTTGCATTGTTGACTATGATTTTCTAATAATAATAATAATAATAATAATAATAATAATAATAATAATAATAATAATAATAATAATAACGCAAACTACTATTGTTAATCTACGCCTCTAATAACTTGTTAAGAGTTTTATATTTAACATGTAAGAATAGTGTATTTAACATGATATTTACAACATGTTAGTTTTTCCTGTATACCACATGTTAATCTGTACCAGTCATGTCTACGTGATAGGGATGTGTTTAGAGGCGGAGCTTAAGATACTAGTAAAGGTATCTCATTGGACGATAATGTATAAAGTTACCAAATACTTTTTACTTCTCAATTCTTATTGGTTGGAGACATTGGCAGTGGGCGGAGATTATTGCCAGTAAACGAAATTTGTTATATTTGCGAAGATTTTTGATTTGTCGAATATATTAATAATATTTATTCGATATTAATGGAGGTTGTGATTGGTTAGAAAATAATAGTTTTCATTAAGGCTATCCACTGCTATTGGCTACTAGAATTAAAATGGGGAGGGGTTTATAAAATTTGGTGTTCTGTGATTGGGTGACGGTATTGCTCGAGTTGCCAGATGATGTGATATGATAGTATATTATATTTAGTGTACCTCATATAATAATATCCATATTACAGGTGAACCCTTTCTATAGCATAATAACTACAGGTTACAATGAACACTATCACCTTTATAGATTCTTAAACATTGTATTAATCTTAAAAATAAACAAGAAATTAATTAAATAATCATAACTGGCAACTTTCATCTCGTGATAGCTGCCATGTTTCTCCATTTAATAAACGTGAACAATAATAATTTTATCATGTATATCACCTAAAGATCAGTCCTCCTTTATATATTACCTCATGATTAAATACTCTAATACTAACCTAACTTACCCTTCCGTACTCTAACCTAACTTACCTTAACGTAACGTAACGTAACATAACCTAACCTAACCTAACCTAACCTCCCAGGCAATAGGGTGTTTACTAACCATGGGAACTATATAGGAGGGTGTGTAATCTTCATGTGATCTTACAGTGGGTGTTGATGTTCCTCCCTCTCTCTCTCTCTCTCTCTCTCTCTCTCTCTCTCTCTCTCTCTCCCAGTTAACGAAATAAAACAGATGGACTTTTCTGAAACGTTTCATTTGTATTCTAAAACTAAGACACAACCTCCAGTCTAATGGTTATCGGGTTACCAAGAGACACACACACACACACACACACACACACACACACACACACACCTGATCGAGCAAAGGTCACACGTTGGCCTATACGTTCACACACACTTATGAGCGAATTTCAAAAAATATCCTATCAAGAAATACAGACATACATACATGCAGTACATACATATACATACATACATACATACAAAATAACTATGAATACACCCACAAACACACAAATCAATACAAAATACATAAGGTACCAAACAAAAGTGTATTATATAATTAGACATACAAATATAAAATACAAAGATAAAAAATATAATCATCCGCATCTTATAAAAAAATACTCATATATATATCGACAGACACAAACCAACGATATAATTTATTTTCACACATATGGGTGGCAGCGGTGGGATTGTAAATAGCCTGAATATGACTTGTATAAAAAGCATTATGTACGGAGGAGGAGTGTTATTGTATGATAAACAATAATAACAAGATACAACTTCAGTGTTTCATTGACCCGAGTCCCTTTTAACTGTAAGATTAATATTACGTCATAAAAACAAGTGAGTTAGTGTAGTGTTGATCTTGTGTTGACATTCTCATATATATATACAGTATATATTCTTTACTTGTTTTTGTAATTTTCTGTCTCTTCTATCCATCATTATCTCTGTGTTTTGTTTATTGCTTTCATTCCCATTTCACCTGTCTGTCTGTCTGTCTGTCAGTTAATTAGCCAATCTATTCACCTTTGTTGTTTTTTATATAACCCAGAGGCATTGTATTCAGTAATGTGCAATGTAAACACTAGTCTCAAGTGTGAATAGGTGTGAGTCAAGTGTGAATAAGTGTGAGTCAAGTGTGAGTAGGTGTGAGTCAAGTGTGAGTAGGTGTGAGTCAAGTGTGTGAAAGTCGTAGTACCTGGACAATATCTCAGGTGTGTTAATTAGTACAATATATAATGATACAGTACAATGATATTAAAACCAAAAACATTAATGATGAGAATAATGATAATGACACCTACAATAATAATAATAATAATAATAATCTATCCACTGAATAATATATATATAAACAAAATAATTAAATAAACACAAACAAGACAATAATTACTTAAATAAAATAACTTACAAATAAAGTGAAATATAAATAAATTTAAATAAACAAAAAGACAAAAATATAAACGAAAATAAATCAACCTTAACTTAATAAATGAGATGTAAATAATAAATAAAAATAATGAACCAAATAATTAATAAAAAATACAATTATCAAAAAAAAATAAAAAAAATAATCAAATAAATTAATGACTAAAAGAATAAATATAAAAAATATAAAATTATAAATAAAAATACTAAAATGCTGTAGAGTCCTAAACACTAAGATTATTATTATCATTTTCTGAGATATTTAATGAACCCAGAGTGGCAGGTGAAACAGGTAATGAAAACAAGTCACTGACCCACATCGGGGGGGGGGGGGGGCCAAAGTGTAATAATAATAATAATAATAATAATAATAATAATAATAATAATAATAATAATAAAGAAATACAAAAATTAAAAAAGGATCAATAGTGAGAAACAATATATGTATGTTGTGTTGTCAATGGTAAGAGAAACAATTGAGACCCTGTAATTGTGTGTAAATGAGGCAGAAAGTCAGATCATTAACCTGGGAGTCACATATGGCAGCAGGGTCTACCATTAGGCAACACATTATGCTTCCAATATCCTCCCATAAAGATATTGTTGAGTATGAGTTAAGAGAATATCCATTTAATGTAGACGTTATGTGGCTCATTTGTGGACGTGGTTTTAACGTCATGACACCAAAAATGTCTTTATTCATACCACGTGGCTGAATGGGTGATCCTAAATATAGCTTTGTATCTCGTTGACACGGTAAGCCAATAGAAAACGTATACACCCCACGTCATAAAGATTCTCGTAGAGCATTGGCGGAACGTCAGTGGGGATCAATGACGTCACTGAAGAATCGATCGTGATTGGATAGAATTTCAGTTGGGTTCATGTGTCGTCATAAAATAGATCAATGGTGATAGGCGACATTTCCGACTAAATCAATGACGCCACATGAATACTTGACGGTGATTGGTAGGTAAAGGTTATGACACAATATGTTGACATAGTGTGTTGTAACAGGTAACAAAACATGTTATTCGGGATTACTAATTAGTCTGTCAGGTGTTTTATGTACTATTTACACCTGTAGGGAAGAGGTAAGGTTTAGTCAGTGACTGGACGTTCAGAGAGAGAGAGAGAGAGAGAGAGAGAGAGAGAGAGAGAGAGAGAGTCAAACCCTACAACACACACACACACACACACACACACACACCTTTCTCCTCCTCCTCCTCCTCCTCTGGGAACTTTCTTTCATACTTTCACCGAGAAATCATCTGTGTGGTATAATGATGCTTTCAATAAATACTTTCTTTTGGTATTTTTGCCTTAAGAAAGTATTTTGTACTAAGTGTAGTGACTGGTGGGTGGATTACTTTCTTTATTTTGTTTAGAAAGTTACCTATTTTAACAGTTACTTTCTATAATTCTTTCACTCACTACTTTCACTGATGACGTATCTCGTGACAATCGTAAGGACTGGAGAAATAATTATTTTCTCTTATGCTTTCACTGATAAGTCAACCTAACCGGACACTTTCTTTTTTACTTTCACTGGTAGTCTCACACCTAACCACACACTTTCTTTTTTACTTTCACTGGTAGTCTCACACCTAACCAGACACTTTCTTTTATGCTTTCACTGGTAGTCTCACACCTAACCAGACACTTTCTTTTATGCTTTCACTGGTAGTCTCACACCTAACCAGACACTTTCTTTTATGCTTTCACTGGTAGTCTCACACCTAACCACACACTTTCTTTTTTACTTTCACTGGTAGTCTCACACCTAACCAGACACTTTCTTTTTTACTTTCACTGGTAGTCTCACACCTAACCAGACACTTTCTTTTTTACTTTCACTGGTAGTCTCACACCTAACCAGACACTTTCTTTTATGCTTTCACTGGTAGTCTCACACCTAACCACACACTTTCTTTTATGCTTTCTCACTTAACCTAACCTAGCCGAACCTAACCTCACTTTCTCTCGTGCTTTCACTATAGAACTGTACGTCAGGGTTAGTCCTTTCACTTGAGCTGACTTTCTTTTGCTTCCACTGTCATATTACGTAACATTTGAAAAGAGGTGGATGGTGACGTCACTATTAGCTATCAATGGATGAAATACCTTATGACGTCAATGTTTACTTGTCTGTCATTGGATGAAATAACTGATGACGTTAATATTTACTTAACTGTCATTGGACGGAATTTCTGATGACGTCAATGTTTAATTAACTCTCATTGAACGAAATACCTGATGACGTCAATGTTTATTTAACTCTCATTGGACGAAATATCTGATGCCGCCACTACTACTGACATGTCATTGGTAGAGCTCATCCAATCATATAACGAACTCGAATGAAAGACCAAATTATGACGTCACCGCCTTATGTATACTGACTTAAATGATTGGATAACATGAATTATTACGTCACCAACCTATGTTAATGAGTTCCCTAATTGGATAAGGCTGATGACGCAATGAGTTACATGTTTACACCATTGTCTTCCTGTTCCAAGACTTGTTTACAGCTCAGAGGGGCGTAAATTGTTTATAAAGGCCGCTTTATAGGGTAGAGAGAGAGAGAGAGAGAGAGAGAGAGAGAGAGAGAGAGAGAGAGGGGCTTTATGGTCCGGAATCCCTGATGTCTCCTCTCACGATCATGTATAATGTAATAAAATTTTCAACAACAACAATAATAATACAAGATGACCCCCCCCACCCACCCACCCCCCCCCCCCCCCGCCCCCCACACACACAGAATTACTACCCCACGTGATGCCCCTCCTAACACCATCTGTGAGGGAGTTACTACACCACGTGTCTGCTGTTCACCAACACCTCAGTGCACATGATCTACGTGACCTCCACTGTAAACATTAATCTGTATGTTCACTGTGTGTTCCTTTACCTTTCTCTAATGAAGGCTTTTGTTAAACCACCAATGTATGTAATAAGTCATTTATGTCTAATGTATATTTTCAGCCTTCGGGCGGCAGAACTTTTTCAATAAACCGTTAATTATTACTATTATTATTATTATTACTACACCCATCACACACACACACGCCCCCATCCCATACACACACGCCCCCATCCCATACACACACGCCCCTATCCCATACACACACGCCCCTATCCCATACACACACGCCCCCATCCCATACACACACGCCCCCATCCCATACATACACGCCCCCAACACACACCCACACGCCCCCAACACACACCCACACGCCCTAATCCCACACACACACACACACACACACACGCCCACCACATAGACGCCCACACGCACCCACAGTAAGGATAAGCCAGGGTCCTTTTCCGATACGAAGAAAAGTTACTATATATAGCAGAGATCGCTAGGCTCTTACTTGATCCTGATATAAGGATGCTATTATTAGCGAAGGTCAATGTTATGGAGAGAGAGAGAGAGAGAGAGAGAGAGAGAGAGAGAGAGAGAGAGAGAGACGAACATTCCTCCTTTTCATATACAAATCCATGAAAACACACACACACACACACACACACACACACACACACACACACACACGCACGCACACGCACACACACACACACACACACACACACACACACACACATTTTCTGGTTAATGGAGACAATATTTACCATTAGTCTGCTGTTAATGGCACTTGGTGGGTTAACACTATTATCCCCCCAGAGGCAAATTTAAAGTCGTTTATTTGACCGTTCTCTCCTTCTCTCTCTCTCGTTATCTTTCTTTCTATTCCTTCTCTTTCCCTTTATATTACCCCCTCCTCTTATCCTCCCATCTCCCTTCCTCCTCTCCTCCCCCACCCCCTCTCCCCTACCCTCTCACCACCATCACCTCCCCCCCCCCTCCCCAGTATTATAAGGTCAAAGGTTAAATTTTCCTCCAAGTGGGGAGAAGTGAACTGCGGGTGGCCGTGTCCGGAGATTAAGTTGGGTAAAATTTGGTTAGGTTAGGTTAGGTTAGGTTGAGATTACGTTAGGTTATGTTGAGGTTAGGTTAGATTAAGTTGGGTTTAAATTTGGTTAGGTTAGGTTAGTAATTCGTGTGTGACCAACAGTAAAGTGCCAACGTTGTTCTCTCTGAACCCCAAGTGACGTGGCACCTGGTGGGTTGTATTTGAGTGAGTGCCATTCAGAATGCCATCCAGAACAGGTGTGGTTATTAAGCACCTTTAACTAGGTCCACGTTACGATGACACTAACGACCTGGAACTAACGTCATTTCACCCATACCATCACAACACCTCAATATCGTCTCGTTAAACACTTCGTTATATCAAAAAATAACGTAATGATTCCGTAATAGAACCGATTTCATTATATAAAGAAAAAATCAATTACTCCCAAAAATCATCACCTAAATATATACGTGTTTGTGTTATGTCTCGCTAATGATATCGAGTTTGACAAGTGACGATAAACAAATGACAATCAGCTGTTTCGTGTTTACATCGGTCTCAGCTGATGTGTTGACGTCACAATCAGCTGATGTGACCAAACAGTGATGTAGGTCTAAAAATATTGATATTGTGTCGACGTTAGGAAAGTTTATTATATTTTGTTGTAAGATTTATTTATTTATTTTTTGAGAGGGGGCGGAATGTGATGAGAGTTGAGAAAATATGTTAAGATATCCAGTAGGTATAGGCCTATGGTGTAGGCCTAGGGGGAATCGTCTATGTAGGCGTAAAAATATTCAACTAGATGTAACCTTTTTGACCTAAGGCTACACATATATACCAGGTATATGTAACTCTACACGCTCTCACGTTATACACACATACATACACACACACAGAGCCACGATGCCTAGGGAGTGACTTACAGTCTTCCTCCTGACCTACTTTAATTCTTCCCTCTCTCCTCTCACCAACCATCCCTCTTTTTCTCCCTCTCTTCTTTTTCTCCCTCTCTCCTTCACTCCCCATCCCTCTCTCCCACTTTCTTTCTCTCCTCCCCATCCCTCTCTCCCTCTCTCTCTTCCCTCACTCTCCTCTCACTACTCCATCTCTCCCACCCACACGCCATAATAAACCCACCCTCCCACCCCCCTCCCCCACCCCCTCCCTCCCTCCCCCACTCCTCCCCCCCCCCACCCTCTCTCCCCCACCCCCCTCCCTCCCTCCCACCCCCCCAGATATCTGCATAACAAGCAATATCTTCTTCAGATATTATCGAAAGCTGATAGACGTTGGAGGCAGTGTATGACGGAGAGAGAGAGAGAGAGAGAGAGTATTCATCACCTCGACAACTCCCCACAAAACAAATAGACAAAAAATAAAAAAAATAAAAATATGTATTAATAATGGACAATAATAATAATATAAAAAATATAAATTATAAAATACACACAAGACATACATACATACATACACACATACATACATACATACATACATACATACACTCACCTTTTAACTCTTACACAAAATAGTCTATATATTTTTTCACATTTATTCTGTCTTCTGTGTCGTATCTGATAAAAACATTGGTTTCCGGTATCGAGAGAAGAGGTAAAATAACAGGTCTGATTTGGTGGCTCTCTCTCTCTCTCTCTCTCTCTCTCTCTCTCTCTCTCACATACTGCGTCTCTCTCTATTTCATTCTTTACAACTACTCTCTCTCTCTCTCTCTCTCTCTCTCTCTCTCTCTCTCCTGTTGGGTTATTGTATTATACGAACCGTGAATAACTGTATTAGTTTCCGAAGTGAGGGAGCACACACACACACACACACACACACACACACGAACAAAATATAACTACACATGGCTTTATGTATGTTTACGTACTTATAATAAAGCAGGAATCTTATTGGCAGACTTCCATGACGTAATACCCAACCAGAAATCTGATTGGTTGAATTTCATGGCGCAATAGCGAAGAAGGAATATGATTGACTGACTCCCGTGACGTAATAGCCAAAAAGAAATCTGATTGGTTGAATTTCATGACGTACTAGTTCAAGCAGAAACCCTATTGGTTGATCCCTATGACGTAGTGGTTCAAGCAGAAACCCAATTGGCTGACTCCCATGACATAATAGCCAATCAGGAATATGAGTGACTGACTTCCATGACGTCATAGTCAAGCAGAAATCTCATTGGCTACTTCCCATGACGTAATAGCAGAGCAGAAATCTGATTGGCTGACTCCCATGAGGTAATAACCAAGCAGAAACCCTATTAGCTGATCCCCATGACGTAATACCCTAGCAGGAATCTAAATAGGTCTCGACTCCTAAAGAACTCGGTCTCGCAAGGCAGGTCTCGATCTCGACTACACCTATGCCAGGAATGTTAAAAAAAAAATGGAAAAGTTACGAAAAGAAAAAGTGTAATCGATAGACCTCGTGGCAAAAGGCCTAAAGTCTTATTAATCATAACCATAGGCCTAGTTTCTATACAGAGGTAAGATACATCTATAGGCCTAGTTCTTATGTACAGTTGAGGAAAATGAGAGAGAGAGAGAGAGAGAGAGAGAGAGAGAGAGAGAGAGAGACACAAACTCATTTCTCCTTTACCAGCCAAGTGACGCAGACCATAACACACCCCCCCCCTCCCCCATTATCGCCTGATTCTTAGACCTGATGGACCATGAGCGCTTATGAGAGGGCTGGAGTGGGCGTGGATATGAGAGGGAAGGAGTGGGAGGGTGAGAAATGAGGCGAGAATGAGGCCGAGTGGGGGGAGAGGGAGAGAAAGGTGAGGTAAGCAGTGAGTTTGGTTGACTGTGAGATGAAGAAGAGAGGGAAGAGAGGGAGGGAGAGAATGAGAGGGAAGATGAGAATAAGGAGTGAAGGAAGGGTGAGAGATAGGAAGAGGAGGAGGGGGAGGAAGAGGTGGAGGGGGAAGAATAGGGGGAGGGGGAAGAAGAGGAGGAGGGGGAAGAAGAGGAGGAGGGGAAGAAGAGGGTGAGGGGGAAGAAGAGGGGGAGGGGGAAGAAGAGGGGGAGGGGGAAGAAGAGGAGGAGGGGGAAGAGGAGGAGGAGGAAGAGGAGGATGGGAAGAGGAGGATGTAGTCTCTCTCTCTCTCTCTCAACATTTCCGCCTGCCTCTTTGATCTTCGCTTGACGGACGGCAGAATTGAACTCTCCTCCCCCCCCCCCCTCACCACCCCTTTACAACAGCCCCCTCCCTTACCCCCCTCTCACCACCCCTTTACCACAGCCCCCTCCCTTACCCCCCCCCTCCCTTAGCCCCTCCCCCTCCTCTTCCACACGTCCAATTCTGCCTTTCCGCGCCTCAAAGAAAACGGGACATGGAGACACAACTTGAATAGACAAGAACCAGTTGGACCCAGTGACTCAGTACCTCTGAGTTTGTAGGGAATTCAGGTTAGGTTAGGTTAGGTTTACGTTGGGTTAGGTTAGGTTTACGTTGGGTTAGGTTAGGTAAGGTTAGGTTAGGTTTACGTTAGGTTAGGTTTACGTTAGGTTAGGTTTATGTTGGGTTAGGTTAGGTTAGGTTTACGTTAGGTTATGTAAAATAGTTTGAAGGAGAAAATATATTTGTATACATTTTTTTTTTATTTGAGAAAAAAGTTGATTTTTTTAAGAGGTAACTAGAGTAAATGTTAATGATATATTCTACAAACATACATACATACATACATGCATACATACATAAATTTTATCAGCCATACACACAATACATAGATGTAATTAAAAAATATACAGAATTATTCATTTAATAGTCTATATAACATTCACTGTTGGATAAATTTCGTTCCATACGTGTTTAGTACGAGGCAGAGTACAGGGTCAAATATCTGTGACCCTGTACTCTGGCACAGGGGATGAGTGATGTAGTTCGTGAGGTTGTTTGTTGTCTGAGTGATTGTCATTATCGAGTTCCCTGGTCATTTGAGATCTCTTAATCATGTTGTTTTAGTATTAGGTAACCGAGGTCTTTTATACAAACCAAACCAAACCAAACCTAACATAACCTAACCTAACCTAACCAAACCTAACCTAACCAAACCTAACCAAACCAAACCTAACATAACCTAACCTAACCTAACCAAACCTAACCTAACCAAACCAAACATAACATAACCTAACCTAACCAAACCAAACCTAACCTAACCAAACCAAACATAACATAACCTAACCAAACCAAACCTAACCTAACCAAACATAACCAAACCTAACCTAACCAAACCAAACCTAACCAAACATAACCAAACCAAACCTAACATAACCTAACCAAACATAACCTAACCTAACCAAACCAAACCTAACCTAACCAAACCTAACCAAACCTAACATAACCAAACCAAACATAACATAACCTAACCTAACCAAACCAAACCTAACCTAACCTAACCAAACATAACCAAACCTAACATAACCAAACCTAACCTAACCAAACCAAACCTAACCTAACCTAACCTAACCAAACCAAACCTAACCTAACCAAACCAAACATAACCTAACCTAACCTAACCTAACCTAACCAAACCAAACCTAACCTAACCTAACCAAACCTAACCAAACCAAACCTAACCTAACCTAACCTAACCAAACCAAACCTAACCTAACCTAACCTAACCTGTCATGGGTGTGCGAGAGGGAGGAAGGTGCCTGTCGATAAACCTCTGAGCTATCGGGAAACTTTCTTGTTCAAATCAGGAATAATTTTTCTCTCCGGAACCTAGAGATACTGGACGGACTAGATATAACGGACACCATCCACTGGATATAACGGACACCATCCACCCGTCCACCGGATATAACGGACACCATCCACCCCTCCACCGGATATAACGGACACCACCCACCCCTCCACCGGATATATCGGACACCATCCACCGGATATAACGGACACCATCCACCGGATATAACGGACACCATCACAATACGAACATCTAACCTAAAAACAGTTTGAAGAAAAAATATTAAACGAAAAATATAAATAAAAAATGGTAAAAAAATATAAAAGTTCCCCTTGATTAAACCACAGAAAACGGGAAGTGGGTAGCCTACTGACAGACACCCAATGGCATACTGTTATCTTTCTCACGGTGACCCAATAGAAGTATATGAACCCGGCAATACATCATAGAAAACGAGAAGAGGTTAGAGGTATTACAGGTGAGATTGACCAAAAGGAAGAAATGACCTAGGGAGAGAGAGAGAGAGAGAGAGAGAGAGAGAGAGAGAGAGAGAGAGAGAGAGAGAGAGAGAGAGACTGTTTCCTGTGATGGTGTTAAGAGATTCAGGGAAGGTCTCTTTGATCATACATATACATACATACATACATACAGGTGTACATACATACAGGCGTGCTTACATACATACATACATACATACATACAGGCATGCATGCATACATACATACATACATACATATTGAGGCAATTGTTTACATACGCTTGATAATTTTTTTTCCTGTCATGATCCATCAAATTTGAGCTGTTGGGCGATGTCACTTTCCTGATGTGTGTTCAGGAGAGTTCAGTAGAAGTATTCGTATAAGTATTTACTGTTATGTCACAATATACTGTTGAGTTATGTGTGAAGTTTATATGTAGAGTTTACACATGATTGTCACACACATACCTCAGTACCTCATAGGGTTGTTGAGATCTAAAGTCGTTTAAGAGTCGACAAAGGCTCAGTCAGAACAGCAATAAGTATCAGTATTCAGTATCATCAAACTTTCCTTTCACAATTTTTATATTACATTTTTCATGAGTTCTGTGTTACTCTATTGAACTATCTAGTAAGTATATTTGCCATTACTACCACCCTTTATCTCTCAGAGCCACGTGTGACCACCTCGCTGTAACCTTTGGAAGACATTGGTTGTCCTTGTCTATTGTACAACTCCCATTCCTCAGGTTGTTGTTGTGGCAGGTGGCAGGTGGCCCAGATTCCCGCCTGGTATAAGCAACAGGAGCTTTTGAGTGTTCCAGCCTTGAGTTGGTGAAATGAACGTCTCTCTGTGTGCTCCATCAACATACAGAGGGACTATGCAGTGTTCAGCAGCGATATACATCTCAGTGCGTGACTTCAGGGTAACACTTCCAAGGTTCCCATACTGATATTTTTCCTCTTCTGCTGCTTGACATAAGGTTAGGTTAGGTTGAACTTACCAACCAATAAAACAACGACATCAGAGTCAGGTAACAAAGCGTCCTGCAGATGAAGCAACATTTTTGTGCCAATTTCTTCAAGGCCACAGTCCGGTATAGCAGTGGTTGGTTCCTCTGACCACACCAGCTTGTCTAGGTGTGATGACAACCTCCTTCTTAGCGGGTATACACTGGGTCCAATCTCCACACAGAAATTCAAAATAACTCTTGATTCTTATGTGGGTCATGCAGGAAGTATTTTCACTTTACTGATATCTTCTGACTGTCAGCCTTTCTCCCCGTGCCTTCACCAGACACGATGCTCGCTACCTGAAGTTGTTTCCAGTATACAGGTCCTCCTCGTGGTGACAATGATTTACAGTTTGTACAGAAAAAAAAAACATTCCTCCAACTATTTCAACAGTCTGGCTTGTTCAGGTCCATCTGGCATCCATTTTCATAAGGTTTCACCGCCAGATCCATTCACCGTGTCTTTCTTTTAGAGAAATTAAATAAATAACCTGAAACTCTTCCTTGTGATATTATTTAGAAAAGCGATACATTTAAATTACCTTCATCAACATCGTCTTCATGTTTCCAGTGAGACTTTCCAGACCTTCCCGTGTGTGGTCACGATATTACAGCATTGAACATTACAGAGTATTTCCAGTACACAATAAAAACAATATGGAAGGGGATCGATAAAATTCACAATGAACACTACGTCTCCTGTTGTCTTGGATAGAGTTATGAAAATCCTTCGTCCATTGTGTCATAAAACCTCACATAAGAACCATCTAAATATAACATAGATAACTTAACTACTATGTACAAAGGGTGGATACAATCTCAATATAGCAAATAAGGTTTCCGTGCCATTTTCCACAGAGTGATTGGACCTGTTGCTAAAAGGGTTCTATCTATTTCCTCACTGTCTAGGAGGGAGTGTGTTGGAGTGTGTTGGAGTGTGTGTGGTCATATGTCTGGTCCTCCCCCCCCCCCCCCCACACACACACACTTTACACCACAGCACATCACCAAGGAAGGCGCCAAACTGAAGTAATATCGCGACATACATTACAAAAGATGGCTGGCTCACTTTCAGAGAGACTGCATTGTGTGTCGTGTGGTTGAGGCTATCTGAAGGGGCTGTAAACCAACCAACCAACCACTCTCTCTCTCTCTCTCTCTCTCTCTCTCTCTTTCCTGTATTTACATATATATGAAATGAATAGTTGTGTGGAAAGTAGGTAGCTATGCAATCATCATTATCATCATCATTATCATCATCATCATCAGTGTACTCCTCACATTATCCCCCCCCCCCCCCACACACACACACCAAAATAAAATTCCCCGTCAATCTGTACCCGAAGCAGGACAACACCTAACACTGTTTAAAACATACACGGGAGATATAAGACAGCTTGTAGAAGGGGCTGCAGAAGGGAGTGAACGCTCAAGCACCCTCACGCGTGTCTTAGCTAAACTATTCATAAAGAAGGTCTCAAGGGGCTTTATATATACACTTCAAGGGCTAGTTATGTCATCGTACATCAACATTACCGGAGTTGCCGCTTTGTAAATACACCATTTTTTTTTATTCTTACGCAACAGCCTCTAATTGGTCAGTGATGTACCCGATGACGTCATAAAATTGAACGTCTACGCTCTTATTGGTCAGAGTGAGTGATGTACCCGATGACGTCATAAAATTGAACGTCTATGCTCTTAT
This sequence comes from Homarus gammarus, assembly GCA_958450375.1. Taxonomy (NCBI): domain Eukaryota; kingdom Metazoa; phylum Arthropoda; class Malacostraca; order Decapoda; family Nephropidae; genus Homarus; species Homarus gammarus. The sequence continues at coordinate 380,994 of CAUDMG010001502.1, forward strand.
TGGTCAGAGTGAGTGAGGTACCCGATGACGTCATAAAATTGAACGTCTACGCTCTTATTGGTCAGAGTGAGTGATGTACCCGATGACGTCATAAAATTGAGCGTCTACGCTCTTATTGGTCAGAGTGAGTGAGGTACCCGATGACGTCATAAAATTGAACGTCTACGATTGGCTTGTGATGAATTACTATATGTAATTTATATCAATTATTTGTTTTACGTTTATTAATTAATTCATTTATATTATTACTCTATCTTAATAAAGTGTCCTGATTGGAATACGAACCCGGGACATTTTGATATACCAGTATTATAACCACCCAGCCATGAGAACAAGTACACACACACACACACACACACACACGTTAACTCCCATGTTGTGGTCGCTCTTAATGTTTTTTCCTTTATATAATTAAAGATATTGGAAGCATAATGTGTTGCCTAATGGTAGACCCTGCTGCCATATGTGACCAAGTCCCAGGTTGATGATCTGACTTTCTGCCTCATTTACACACAATTGCAGGGTCTCAATTGTTTCTCTTACTATTGGCAACACAACATACATATATTGTTTCTCACTATTGATCTTTTTTTTTCTTTTTTTTTTACTGTTATTATTATTATTATTATTATTATTATTATTATTATTATTATTATTATATTTGAATTTTTTATAAAATTTATCATGAATTATTATTACTATTATATTTTCGCCCCCCAGGCCCCGATCGGTGACCTGTGCTCGGAGTGGATTAATGCCCGTAAAAAGAAATATAATTAAATAATCTTTTTCTGTCCTTACATAAGCTCCTTTAAGTAAACTCTCAATCTCAATCTTCAACCAACCGGCGCCAATCTAATACCACCCCCGCGAGTCGCTCCGGTGATGACCTCTGACCTTTGGGTGAGAGGGAGAAGGATGACCTCGGAGGGTGACGCTACTATGGAGAGGGTAATGTACTGTTCGGTCAGACAACACACACACACACACACACACACACACACACACACACACGTATATGTTAGAGATGGATGTCATATCTGCATCCACACCCATGAAGCATCCGCAAAATTTTCACATATCCGCAGACAGAGACAGACAGACCTTCACCTCAGTTACTGCACGTTGCCAAGAGTCATAAGGCAATATACCCAGGTTAAATCTTTGCCGCCTCGACAGACATTTAACTTCCCGGACCCTGTAAATTAAAGGTCAACAAAAGCTTAAGAACTGAAGCTTTAATATTTCTCGTGTAACCTAATGTACACACATACGTACATACTCACATGAAGGAGATTTTTACCCACACAGACGCACATCAAGATGAATAAGATATATACGTACATGTGGATACACTGAGATATACACTGTGAATACTGAGTGAAGTACACACACACACACACACACACACACACAGAGAGAGAGAGAGAGAGAGAGAGAGAGAGAGAGAGAGAGAGAGAGAGAGAGAGAGAGAGAGAGAGGAACTTGATTGAATTTCAAAATTGGTGTAATCTTTTGATCTTATCAGTGAAGCGTTTGGTCCAATGGGGAGGCACAGACCATATATTTAACCTTGATTAAGATCTGGTGTTACGTGATGTGCGTGGGAGGACATGCAGATGGACAGAGAAAGACAGGGAGAGATAGATAGATAAATATATAGACAGACAGAGACAGACAGACAGACAGACAGATAGACAGACAGACAGACAGACACAGTCAACAACAATAATAATAATAATAATAATAATAATAATAATAATAATAATAATAATAATAATAATAACACTGCTCAATTCACCACAAATTAATTACGATAAATAATTAATTAACAGCATTAACTAGACAATGGCCTGAAGCGCGACGACACAAGATACCTGGAAACCCTTTAATTAAACACACAAACACCTGCATTACCTGTCGCCCACCACACACAAACACACTCACTCCCGAGCTTTTGTTCTGAGTGTTTACGTCAGCGGTTAAACGTATGATTTGGCGCGCTTTTTTGTGTGTCCAGGGTTAAGGCGTGAATTTGGCGCGTTTTTTTCCATCCATAGTGAGAGTATACCAAGCCTTCAGTAAACATGGAGCCAAGGTGACCGGTACTGCCTTCCCCTTTTCAATCCATTTATACAGCTGACTGGGATGGGGGTGCGCTAGGATTCCAATCAACGACCTTTAAGACAGAAGACGAGTGGTGTATCAACTCTGCCACCGTAAAGTTTTAAGTTTCGCGCGTTTTATCCGTCAGGTATAGGTACAGTACCCTTCACTAGTGCGTTTACAGGGGCTCGTCAGATAAACATTCCACAAATCATTATATTGAGATATGTTTTAATAGTGTTTTACTTTGATTCCATATTATGTTTACTACAAGGTATTTCGACACAACGCTACCACACTGCATAAGACCTGACGAGCCCCTGTATACGCACTAGTGAAGGGGATTGTATATAGCACGATATTTCCACAGAAGAGAGGATGATAAAAGATCGAATTTACTACACCTTTTCCCTCCACGATGATTGGCTGAACCGGTTGTGTTAATGATGAGGTTGCCGCCACTGAGGGGAGAGAAAAACTAGTGCCGCTCTCATATTGTGAAAAATTAACTTGACCTACATTATGATCTAACAACATTACAGTAGATTTTTTTTAGACGTTCCTGCTGTAGTGGATTTTGTGAAACGTTTAATATTTTGCCTCGCTGGTCTGATAACCTATTAAAGTGCCCAGAATAGAACTTGTGATTGATATCTAATGAAACGAGTTTATTATTTTTTCTCCCGGTGGACGGCAGCCAAAGCCTCTGGGATAATATCAGGATCATTATTAAATAAGGAATTAATTAAGTCTTAACCATCTACTATGTACAGTCACTGAAAAACTATCTGTACTTGGGGTGATCGATGAATTCCAGAATGAACACAGTGGCTCCCGTTATCTCGGTAGGGTTGTCAAAATCCTTCGTTTGTTGGGTCATATTTTTTCATCACAATGAACTTCAGAATAAGGTACAGAATTCTTTCCAACTCTTCTCCTGTGAAAAACAATTAATATACTAAAAGTAATAACTATATATAATTGAAAAAGTTATGAAATGGAAATGAAAAAATAAAAAAAAAAGTAATGAAAGTTTATAAAAATAGAAAAGTAAAAAAAAAATAATAAAAAATAAAAAACTCGGCATGGTCGTGTGGCTCAGCTGGGTCGAAATGTTTTTATCCCTGCCCGCCAAAATTTGCGCGCGCAAGTGACGTCACCATCTGTGTTGACAATAACATCAAAGATTTCCAGCGATCACGCGACCAGATTTTAATAACACCACCAGCCAATAACAGTGAAAATCGGGCTCTCATGGGGCAAGTGAAATGGAGAGAGAGAGAGAGAGAGAGAGAGAGAGAGAGAGAGAGAGAGAGATCAGGCAGAATATCCAGAACGCTTTAAAACGGCTACACAACCCGAGAATAAGGAAGAGCCACGGGGGAGTAAATTAAACGAGCTAATCTGAGAATACGGCTCTTTCATTCCAGGAAACGAGGAGGTAGGAAGGGTGAGACTCAAGGGGAGACGAGGAAGGGGTGAGGAAGATAGGAAAAGAGGAAGAGAAGGAGAGAGGAACAAGAGAAGAGCAAGAAAGGAGGAAGAGAGGAAGAGAAGAGCGGTGGAAGAGAAGAGAGGAGGAAGAGAGAAGAAGAGAGGAAGAAGAGAAGAGGAAGAGAAGAAGAGAAGAGGAAGCTAAACACACACTTCAAAAATACACAATAATTAGGTTAACAACAAGGTCTTAACCCTCAAGTCACTCCCCTAAGCAATTGTTACCTGTACTGCCACTTATTTACAGGTGATACTAGACACTTAAGTATGTATGTATTTATGTATGTATGTATGTATGTATGTATGTATATATGTATGTATGTATGTATGTATTTATGTATGTATGTATTTATGTATGTATGTATTTATATATGTATGTATGTATGTATGTATGTATGTATGTATGTATGTATTTATGCATGGACTCAAGAAATATCCTCATATAATCCAGGACAAGCCAACGCACAGCCAGGAAGCTAGATAGCGAGACATCTTTGACATCGTTACCCTGATATACTGACATCAATCTTCAGTCGTCAATTACATCACGGCGGACCAAAAACTTTAAATGGCTCTTCCACTTGATAGAATGATGCACCACACACACATACACACACACACGTTGCCTGAGAGCTGGGATGATGCATGGGTCCAAGATTCTACCAGCAGGGAGGGTCAGTATGAGTCAATTCCTTGGTATGAACACATAGAATCAGTGTCAACAGCGTTACTGAAATAACTGTCTGGAAATGATCTCGTTAGAGCCGTGAATCGTCCTTAATTGACGTTACAAATATCTAACTAATAATTTACATCAAATACTTGGAAGTCTACTAATGATAATCAATGTACCTAGTCATTAGTTGAAAAAGTAATGAACTTCAAAGGTGATATCGTCATACTGAGGTCATCTATGGTGGACACACTGTCGCCAGGCCGTATATGCGACTAAAGCAGTTGCGTTTCAGCAGGCTAATAAATGCTTTCTACATGTTTGCTGTGAAAACATCTCTGACTCCTGCGGGTTAATGTAAAATGCATAATGAAAACTTATTCATCCATAGTGTATAATACTCTGGTTGCTATACTGGTTACAAACTAAACTAGACTAAACTGCTTACACACACACACACACACACGACAAAGAAGCAACATTTACCAAGACACATTTCCAAATCATCACAAACCTACAAGCAACACAACACCAATAGCTACAACACTACAACCCTGCAACAAAAACACAACCTAACCCAACACAACACAGCACAACCTAATTCAACGCAACACAACCCAACCTCACCCAAGGCAACACAAGACAACACAACCTCACCCAACACAACACAACCATGATCCCAGCAGTACCTCAGGGCTTGCAATAACTAGTAATACATCTCCTAACAAATTTCAATAGTTTTTTTTCCTCTTCACATAAGCTGCTTCAATATTGCACGCTTTTGCAACTCTGGAAATGAGCGTCCAGAAGCCACACCACATAAGGAGACACACCTGTGGTCACGTAGGTCTCGTTAATTACTTCTTACCTAGAGAAAGTGTGAACAGGTAAAGGGGGGGAGGTGGTGTTGTCTGTACCGTGTGTGAGATGTAGGTCACCCTGGTTTGTTGTTGATGATGATAAACAAACTACAATATAACATAACATAAGGTAATTAAAAGGACAATATTGATAGCACCCTTGATCACACTTGTCCCTTGACCACTTACCTGTAACACACACACACACACACACACACACACGGAATCTTTCTCAATCATGTGACCTTGAACTTTGACCTTTCGATCCTAACAGAGATGCATCACCTCGGGGTTTTGTCATGGATAATTTATGACACAAAACTGAACGTTGTTTCTCTTTCCACTGCCGAGTTATGCTCTAGACATACATACATACATACAAACATCAGATTAGATTAGATGAATTGTTGGCTGGCAGGCAGGCAGGCAGGCAGGCAGGCAGGTACGTATGGAAAGCACGAGGGAGACAGACAACCCCCCTTAAGCAAACAAGCATACGAGCATCCATATGACTATCTCCTCCCTCCCTATCACTACCCCCCTCCCTCCCTATCACTACCCCTCCCTCCCTATCACTACCCCCCTCCCTCCCTATCACTACCCCCTCCCTCCCTATCACTACCCCCTCCCTCCCTATCACTACCCCTCCCTCCCTATCACTACCCCCCTCCCTCCCTATCACTACCCCCTCCCTCCCTATCACTACCCCCTCCCTCCCTTCCCCCAGATATTTCACCAGGTAAGAGAGTGAGGGTGCGTGGACAGGTAACAAAGTGACCAAGAGGGGCACACAGGTGGACGGTAACTAAATAAAGTCAACTTGGTTACTCAGCTCAAACTACCTTCTTTCTAGTATGTTATTTCAAAGTGACTTTTCTCTTGGTACTTTCCCTTCTACTTGAGTAATACTTTAGACAATTATCGGTACTTTTACTTCGTTACTTATTTTATTTGATCTTTATTTATGTACATCACCACCACCAGTCAGCACAGCCACCATAGGACAGCATAGGGTGCCCACTTGTACCACATCGTGAGGCCCTTTAGGCACCATTATATGCATGAGTCGAGAAGGCAAGTGTGTGTTTCCCTATTAGGCGATGTAAACAGTTTTGTGCTTCACCTCACACAGGATGCAAGGGGGGTGCCCAGTTGCCCACCTTGTATACCCTTAGTGTTAACATCAGCTTATTGAAATGTTAACCACTTCATAACCTCCTCAACCTGGTGGGTTAAATGTGATTAGACTTGCGGGTGCGGGACAGGTGCGGGAGTGGGCAAGGTACTGCGGGTGCGGGGAGGGTGCGGGTCAAGCCACACCCTCATCCTCCTCTCCAGGTTGAAGTTAGCGACTCTCTCAGACGGCGAGACGAAAATTTTTGTAACGTTTTAACAACTCAAATGTCACGTTCACCTGTTATATGTATGTGTGGAGACAGACAGACAGACAGACAGATAGACAGAGACAGACAGACAGACAGATAGACAGACAAACAGACAGGTGGATGGATAAGTCTAAGGTAATTACTTAGGTAAAAATTAATTACCCCAACAATTATCGTAATTTTTAACGTAATTACTACTACTGTTACTCTTCCCACCACCAGTACTACACCACTACGACAAGCACCATCACCAACAACACCATCATTACCATAACCACCACTACTACCACCATTACCAACGCCACAACCACCACCACCTCCTACTTCCAACACCCACTACCACCACCGCCTACATCACTATCACCACTAAACACCACCACCTACACCACTATCACCACTAAACACCACCACCTACACCACGAGGACTACCATCACCATTACTACCAACACCACCAACGCCATCACCATCAACACCACTACTATAATGTATGTTAATAATGGTTGCCCCTCATGTATCGAGGATGGCCGGCCCAAGGGCCACCTAGGCGTGAATTTGTTTAAGGTGTAGAAGCTGTCGCCAACACAACAACCACACCCTGAAGCTGTCGACAACACAACAACCACACTCTGAAGCTGTCAACACAACAACCACACCCTGAAGCTGTCGCCAACTCAACAACCACACCCTGAGTTAACGAGCTGCATGACCCAGTGTCAAGGAGTAGTCCGAGAAGTCCGGACATCTCGCCAACTGCACTGGCTAACCATTACCCCGGAACATGATCCACAAACAGATAAACATCCAGGTCCCCAATTACTGCTGGGTAGACAGAGGCAAATGGCGTAAAGAAACTTGCCCATAGTTTCACCCAGCCCGGGGATCGAACCCGGGTCCACTCAGTTGCGAGGCGAGCATGCTGACCATTACACCACAGGTCGGACATCACCACTACTACCACCAACACCATTGACATTACCTTCATCACCACTACCACCATCACCACCACACCACACCCTCGTCCTATCCTTGTTAAAGTCAGTGACACTCTCTGACGACTCGAGGCAAGAAGTGATCTATTTCTGTAACAACTTAAATGTCATATCCACCTGTTAGCACTGTCGCCTTGTTGTGTGGAGGAGGGGGAGGGGGGTTGTGGGGGAGGGGGGTTGTGGGGGGTGGGGGGAGGGGGTGTGTGAGGGGGGAGGGGGTGTGTGAGGGGGGAGGGGGTGTGTGAGGGGGGAAGGGGTGTGTGAGAGGGGGAGGGGAGGAGGGGGGTTGTGGGGGGAGGGGGAGGGTGGTGGGGGGAGGGGGAGGGTGGTGGGGAGAGGAGGGGGTTGAGGGAGGAGGGGAAGGGTTGGGGGGAGGAGCGGGAGGGTTATGGGGAGGAGGGGAAGGGTTGTGGGGAGGAGGTGGAGGGTTGTGGGGGGGAGGGGGAGGGTTGAGGGGGTTGTGGGGGGATGGGGATTGTGTGGGGGAGAAGGGTTGTGTGAGGGGAGAAGGGTTGTGTGAGGGGGGAGGGGGTGTGTGAGGGGGAGGGGGTGTGTGAGGGGGGAGGGGGTGTGTGAGGGGGGAGAGGGGGTGTGTGAGGGGGAGAGGGGGTGTGTGAGAGGGGAGAGGGGGTGTGTGAGGGGGGAGGGGGTGTGTGAGGGGGAGGGGGTGTGTGAGGGGGAGGGGGTGTGTGAGGGGGGAGGGGGTGTGTGAGGGGGAGGGGGTGTGTGAGGGGGGAGGGGGTGTGTGAGGGGGGAGGGGGTGTGTGAGGGGGAGGGGGTGTGTGAGGGGGGAGGGGAAGTGTGAGGGGGGAGGGGGATTGTGGGAGGGAGGGGGGTTGTGGGAGGGAGGGGAGGTTGTGGGAGGGAGGGGGCTTATGGGAGGGAGGGGGGTTGTGGGGGGAGGGGGGTTGTGAGAGGGAGGGGGGTTATGGGAGGGAGGGGGGTTGTGTGGGTGGAGGGGGGTTATGCGTGTGTGTGCATATATGAAAGAGAGAGAGAGAACGAGAAAATAAAATACGAAAAAAAAAAACACTGAACTCCTAAGATTAAAACACCATCACATACACTACAAACACCAATCACTGTATACATAAGACATTAAGTATACCATGAATATATATATACACCATGGCCACTGTGTATACTGTATAACAAGAAGCTGTATTATGTTTAGGCAAAGCTCCAGTTATGTGTGTGTGTGTGATGTATGGTGTGTGTGATGTATGGTGTGTGTGATGAGTGTGTATACAGCACGATACAGTGTACCTGTCTAGACTTGTATGTGTGACGTCAGGAGCACGTGGCTGACGCCGTAAGCCGACTTTTCTAAAACCTGAACTAGATGTAACGTCAGCTCCACGTGACTCGCACCCAGGGCTGACTGACACTCTGGGTTAAGTCATCGTACTCAAGGGGTTAAGTCATCGTACTCAAGGGGTTAAGTCATCGTACTCAAAGGGTTAAGTCATCGTCCTCAAGGGGTTAAGTCATCGTCCTCAAGGGGTTAAGTCATCGTCCTCAAGGGATTAAGTCATCGTCCTCAAGGGGTTAAGTCATCGTCCTCAAGGGGTTAAGTCATCGTACTCAAGGGGTTAAGTCATCGTCCTCAAGGGGTTAAGTCATCGTACTCAAGGGGTTAAGTCATCGTCCTCAAGAGGTTAAGTTATCGTACTCAAGGGGTTAAGTCATCGTACTCAAGGGGTTAAGTCATCGTCCTGAAGAGGTTAAGTCATCGTCCTCAAGGGGTTAAGTCATCGTCCTCAAGGGGTTAAGTCAACTTACACATTCAACAAACACTAACGACAGTAAACAAACATATTGCAAACAAACTCAAGCAAAACTTAACTAACACGACGCAAAGTATTTTAAGTAAACATTCTTAGGGTACAGTTAACATCACTACACTTAAGAACATCACCAAATACAAGTAAACTTATAAAAGTATTCACGTAACTCTATTAAGTAAAGACATATTGAATAGCCACTACTAGTACTATAATGACGTAATAATGACGTATGATTGGCGTTACCATGGCAACTGTGACGTTTTGATGACGTAATAATAAATTTTTCTCATCGGATAATATTTTCTAGGATGAACAGGGAAGCCACCGCCATTAATATCTACTAAAATACTAGAATTATTATACTAAACTAGAATTTGTTTTTGTTTTTTTATATTTAATTAGTTTAGTAATTTATTCTTAAGTAGGTAATGTAAATTGTAATATAATTTAGTATGATAATCTTTAAAAACATATGTCGTCTTACCTTGAAGATGTCGTTGTCCATCCTGGGTAAAACTAAGTCTTCTCGAGGAGGAGGAAGCAGCTGCCAATAGAATTCGTCGACATCTTGTAGTTCCCTTAACCATCATTCGGTAGTTAAGACAGAAAGAAGAGTTACATCATCAACAATAAAATAATAAGAAACTTTGATCACTATCTTCCATAGCATAAAGATCATCTCAACACCGAGTTAGTGACATAATTGTTACTGACAGTTGAGGACCAAAATTTTTTCCTGAATTTCAACTCAAAAAAAATTAAAAAAAACGTAAATAATAGCAGATATAATGTTATTTTCTTTGTTATAATTTCACAAACACATTCACAAACACTTTATAATGAACTGTAGTGAGTTTCTGAGTCTATAAAAGTCTGTATCGGTGAATAATGATCTTGGAGACACAGAGAGTAGTGGTTCCTGTTGGTTGACTCCTAGTGTTCGAAGTTGTCTTATGAGCGTCTGCAATTGTCGTTTTTTTTATTCAATTTAGTATTAATGAACTTCTTTGATTAATAATAATAATAATAATAATAATAGGCTATTATTATTATTATTATTATTACTATTATTATTATTATTAGGACTTTAGTGGAGAATATTGTTGTTTACTGAAGGGGAGAGTCCCAGTGGCATGTCGGCCCGTTTATAGTGTGGATACAACACCCAAGCCTCCGTAAAACAAAGACGCAGCCTGGCCGTTACTACACTAGAACAAAAGACAAAAGCTGTGACTACAATTAAAATAATTCATAGTCACCTACAACCACCTACAACCATACATAATCGTATACATAAAGATTAGTCACAACCACCATAGTTATTCTCTCATAATTATGGGAGCATATCACAACCATTCACAATCACCTACAACTATTTTGGTACCCTTCACACTCACTGTTCACCTGTAATTACCTACAATAATCTACAACCATACCATACAATCAACTACAACAACACCCTACATGTCCAGTACCTGCCAACAGTCCAGGCATAACCAACACAGACATAAAAATTACCTCAGACAAGACTATGACGCACAATGGAAAGGCTCCTACGCAGATCAATGACTTCCTGTAGTGGGCTGTCATTAGGTAAATAAGATAAATAAAGTAACATAATCTTTTATAAACAGCACAGTATCTCATAAGGCTGCCTATTTGCTTCACAACCAACGCGGGTGAACACGTGAGGTAGAGAAGGATGGGCGGGGAAAGTTACAGCGTGAGGTAAGCGCTAAGCAGTGAGCGTGTACTGAAAGGTGATTGTGTCTGCTTGATTCTTTGTCTTACCGCCGTCACATTTGAAACCAGCGCCGTAGTTAGGTTTACACATATGCACAATTGAGTACATATTTTGTTTTTTCGGTGCTCAACGTACTAAGGTGGAGTACAATCTCTGAAAGTCGGGAAATTAGTAATTGAGGAATAGTGTGAGTTCAACCAGGGGGATTACTAGCTTACGAGAGACGAACTAGAGAGAATTAAATGGAAGGAAATGGTTAAAGATGAATTAGACACAGGTGAATCAAGGCAAGAATTTATGGAGCTCTTTGAGATAACAGAAGAAGAACGTAGAACACCGGGGAACAGGGGAGGGAGGAAATAAGACAAGGTGGAACACAAACGCCAAGTTATTTCGGTAAATCAAGAACCAAGCGGACTGTGAAGAGCTGCAGAAGGATCTCTGTGAGCTCCAAGAATGGTCGAAAAAACGGCTGCTAAGATTCAATGTCACGTAGTGTAAGAGGATGCACCTGGGGCGTACCAACGGTAAGGAGGCGTATCATATGTCCCAACGGGATAAATAAACTGCACTATTTGAGACTAAATGTGAGGACTTTTTTTTTCTTTTTTTTTTTGTACGGGATTAGCCCACTGACCCACATCGGGGCCTGGGGGGCGAAAATGTAATTGTAATAATAATAATAATAATAATAATAATAATAATAATAATAATAATAATAATAATGAAATACAAAAATGAAAAAAGGATAAAAAATGAGAAACAATATATGCGTTGTGTTGTCAATGGTAAGAGAAACAATTGAGACCCTGCAATTGTGTGTAAATGAGGCAGAAAGTCAGATGATCAACCTGGGACTTGGTCACATTCTGCTTCCAACGGTAGTACCTCCCTGTTTGGTAGCTACCTACTACCTACTAGGTGTGTATGTTGACAATGAGCTGAAGTTCTCGGGCCATTGCGAGAGGAAGGTAAATCAGGCAAATAAATTATTGGGTCTTATTAGAAGGTCGTTCAGATATCTAGACGGTCCGTCCCTCGTAACGAGCTTCAGGAGTGAAGTGCTTCCCCATCTGGAGTACTGTCACCCCGTCTGGTCCCTGAGATATGCTACGGACTGTCAGTTGGTTGAAAATGTTCAAAGGAGGGCCACCAGACTGGTGCCTGCACTTCGGCACCTCAACTACCCTGAGAGATTGGAGCGCCTGAACTTGCCTAGCTTATACTACAGACGGGCAAGGGGTGACCTAGTTGAGGTGTATAAGCATCTCAAGGGGCACTACTCAGTCGAGTGTCCTTACTTGGAGCTGGCGGACGCTCGCCCCACAAGGGGTCACAGCTCAAGATTGAAGAAGCCGCGAGTCCAGAAAACCGTGAGGGCAAACTTTTTGGGAGTGAGAGTTGTGAACTCTTGGAACAATCTACCAGAAAGTGTTGTGACGGCACCGAGTGTGAGCTCTTTCAAGACCAGACTTGACCAACACTGGAGCAGGTTCACTGGTTCAGGTACAATCACGAGCCGGTGCATGCCCAGTACTTGCCAACAGTGCGTAACAGAGACGTAACCGATCGCCCAAGCGGTTAACGAGTCGATCAGTGGTGAAGAGGATAAAAGAAAAGTAAAAAGTAAAGCACTAAGCAGACTATGTAGTATACTAAGGAGCTGTAAATGTGGCCAATCAGGAAATTTTATCAGCTTTAAGAGAGAGAGAGAGAGAGAGAGAGAGAGAGAGAGAGAGAGAGAGATCGTCTTTTTATACATATGCCAAGAACAAAATCAAAACCAAGGATATTGTTGACTCTCTAAAGGACGAAAACAACGTGGCCCTGAAGGATGACATACAGACCCTAAATAATTACTTTGCATCAGTTTTCACACAAGAGACGATGGATAACATGCCAGTACGTACAAAAATGTATACCTCAAGGGTGGAGAATGAATTAAAAGAAATGGCAAATACAGACGAGATCAACAAAAAAAAAAATATCGAGATTTAAATAATTCAAAGCCCCTGGAGTGGACGGAGCACTTTCCAAGGTGATAATGGAGGTGGCTCACGAGATTTCACTCTATTAAAACTCTATTTAGGAGATAAGGATCTTTTTTGGAGTTGTGAGGACTAATTAATAACAAGACGTTAATACAATAGTTTACCCAAATAAATAAATCATAGAAAACTATATTTACGTTTTCTTTGTTTTTAATTTTATGGTAAACTAATATATTGTATGTGTTGTAGTGAATTATATTTTATATTTTTTTTTTAAATGGAGGGAAGTTGGTGGAGTGTGATATATTTCTAGTGTTCCAGATGAAAAATATTTTAAATATGTTATCATGAGCCTTTGGAGTACAGATATATTTCATTTGGGAGTTTAATTTCGCTTTTTGGATAAGTTAAGTAAGGTTACGTGAGACATTAACAATTTTCAGCTAATAAGGATAAAGTTAACTGACTAGGACAATGTCAGCCAACCAGGGCAACGTTAGCCAACCAGGGCAACGTCAGACCACCAATACGTCAGCCCTCAATGTGTCATAATGTCAACGTCAGCCCACAGTGTGTTAATGTCAGTCACTCAATACAGTGTCAGTCCTCACTGTTTCAAGCTGTCAACGATAATCCACACTGTGTCGAGTCATGAAAAATACCAATAAATTTATAAATTATTTAAACAAACAACTCATGGAAACTATACTTAAATAAGTTGCCAATCACCACCAGTAGTTACAAACATCAATATTTTGTAATTAATTATAACCTCTATATCTATTTTTTATCAGTGATGTCAAAATACGTCTTTTTTTATATTATTATCAATTTTATAATTTGTCTTGATAAACATAGAGGAATTTTCAATCAATAGTTTAACAGAATATTAACGAAGTGATGGCAAGCGCCTTTGTTTATAATTGAATTACCAGATATCACCAGCCATTCCGGGTATTTAATTATATATTATTTATTATATTACCCCCAGGTGTACTAAGAAACATCTATCACCACCTACACTAGTATCCTCACTTCCGCATTCGTGTAACTATTTTTCAGTACTTTTTCTTCATAACTTTCACGGGAAAAGCTATGAGAAATATGTCGCACTGCAGGTGGCTTGAATATCGTGCTCCGGGATCATATGTAGCAAGTGTGTGAAATGTTAAGAAATAATATAATGTATCATAGTAACGTGTGTGTGAGTGTGTGTGTGTGTGAGTGTGTGTGTGTGTGTGTTGATGAAGTGGTGGTGACAAAGGGGATGGAGGAGGGGAAGAAGGAAGAGGGGGAGGAAACAGGGAGAGAGATAAAAATGGGAAGGAAAGGGATTAGGGAGACTGGGGAAGAAAGTGAGAAGGAGGAAAGGGAAGGAGAAGAAAGTCAGAGAATAGGAAGGAAGAGAGAGAGAGAGAGAAAAAGATGGAAGGCAGGGAGAATTAAGAAAGGGGAGGAATAAGAGAGAAAGGAGGGAGAAAGGGGGAAGGGAGGGAGAATAAGGGAAAGGAGGCAGAAGAAGGGAAGAGAGGGAGTACGAGGGAAGGGAGGGAGAAGGAAGGGAGATAGGAAGGAAGAGAAAGGGAAAGAATAAAGGGAGGGAGACAGGGCGAATGAGGAGGGTGGGCTGGGGACAAGGGGTGAGGACAGTGCTCCCTTGTTTGTACAGCACCCAGGAGGAACAGCACCCAGGAGGAACAGCACCCAGGGGGAACAGCACCCAGGAGGAACAGCACCCAGGGGAACAGCACCTAACAGGAGCAGCACCTAGCAGAAACAGCACCTAGCAGAAACAGCACCTAGCAGGAGCCACCATATGTGACAAACTGCATAAGCAAATTGAACTTAAAACCCCAATAAATAAATAAAAAAAAAGTCCTGAAGCTATGGGGAGTCCTTGTGAGGGGTCCTTGTACACGTAGGAAGTTTAATCGACCTTTCTCCTTCACCTAAGCCAATAAAAAGCCATCCCGATTACTCTAAATATGAGAAACGTAATTTCCTTCACCTATAAGTTTATGTCTGGTTCCGTTTTCTATGGAGGTTAAAGTAAGAGAACGGGTTATCATGGGAGACTTAAATAATTTCTAATGCCCCCTCCCCCCCCCGCACTAAATACTTCTCAAATCACATTCTTAACTCTGTCTGGATGTTTCTTGATAAATGTTTTATAAATCAGTGAATAAAACGCTGTGGCAACTGGCTCTAGGCAACTGGATCACCGGATTTAGCACCTTGGGATTTTTTTTTTTTTTTTGGGGGGGGGGAAGGGTGGGTGCAGGGTAAACTTAGTTAAATCAAATGTGAAACAGACTTGTGTATATAACGGAGAAAATTAACTTAGAAAACATAAACAGAGACTTGATAAACATTATGTGTGTATATCCTATCTATCTATCTCACTTATATAGCTGTTACACTCCGGACTTCCTGAGCAACCTGCCTTGTAGTTGTTAAGAGCTGTGTGGGGGGCGGGGGGGAGGTGAGGAAAGGTAAGAGGGAGGTGAGAGAGAGGGGGGTGAGAGGGGGGGGGGGTTGAAGTGCGTGATATATGATGATTCATTGGTTGAGAATACAGGTGTGTTTTTCCACCCTCACTCAGACACACCTGCATGCACGACCAACCACATACGCCCTACACATTTTTTTTTTACAGTTTAACAAATTTACTGAAAAAGCTTGTAGTACAGTTTGCCTATTGTGAGTAATTCAGTCAGGTCTTGACACTGAGGGTGGTATCACTGTTCACTGCCATACAGGACAGAGGTTCATACACAAAGAATGCATCATATTCATTGACACTATATATAGGTCAGATTCATGTGGGTAATGTCACTGTTCACTGTCACGCAGGACAGAGGTTCGTACACTATACATACACACAGAGAAACAAATAAACACACGCACACACTCAAACATACACCTAAAAATACACACACACACACAAACAAACATAACACAAAACACACACCAAATCTCTCACATCATTTAAACTAGCATCAGAAACTCGCTAACAGAAGCCATAAAAAAAATTTGATATTTCCCGCCCTTCTTTCTCGTATCCCCTTAGTTGTCATGGCAATCGAGACGCTCCTGGACTCGTGTACCAAGACCAGACGCTCCTTCCCCGCCCCCCTTTTCCCATTTTATTGGCTCCTAAGTGGTTTTTTGAGTAGAATGGTGTGGGTTTAGGTTAGGTTTAACATCAGTCCCATGCTTAGTCTGGTCGACAAACTCTCTACGCTGTGACTGGCCAGATCAGCTGTTCTTTGTCTACGCTTCCTGGTGCAAAATGATAATAGACATGTTCTTAGCTTTATGTGTGTGTGTTTTAGGCAATTATTAGAAATTTGTTTAGTCTCATACTGTATAAGTTATGTTATGATGTCATGTAGAGAGAGAGTGTTTGGAGGAAATTGAACTTAAGAACCTTAGAGAATCCGTCCTTGTGTTGTAACTTATGTGAGCTAGTTAAATATGTTTTAAGATAACCGTTTACATGGGGAAAATATAAATACTGCATGACTCAGGTGTCAAGGTTGGGACTTTATGGAGTAATTAATGAAACTCCAGGTGTTGCTTCCCTGAACACTTGTGTGGCCAGGTGTAAGGGGGGGGGGGCGGTTGGAGGGAGGGAGAGAGGGAGGGAAGGAAAGGAAAAATAGAGAGAGAGAGAGATCCTCAACCCGCCACCAAGGTGAAGAGGAAACTTAAGACAACAGGTACACTCAACAGGTATTAGTGATGAAACCCTTAAATCATCTATATTGTAAAGATAGTTATGTATAGTTTATCTTTAGTGCTAAGCTACACTTTCTTTTTTACATAATAAATAATAATAGTGAAGATAATGATGGTAATAATGACAACAAAAAACCAACCTCCTCCTATTACCACAAAACACTACTAAAAAAACAACACCAAACTACTCAGGTACCCTCCCCCCCCCTCCACAATATAATCAATCAAGGTGTGGTGGGGGGGGGGGGGGTTTCCGTGCTTGTCCCTTCAACTCAACTTCTATAAATTCCTCGTGCTAATTACCCATGCAAGACCTAAAGCACACACGACTCTATTGATCTGGAAGTGTAGGTTCCGAATACTCATTTGCACGGACTACCTCTGTGTATGTGGTTATGGTTAGTTTCTACTGTATATTGCACCTGTGTGTTTGTAGGTGTCTATGATCGATACATGGAACTAAAAGTAGTATGGTAAAGATGCTTTGTGTGTTATATTGCAACTGTGTGTATGATATAGACGAACAACGCTCCGAACAATCTGGCAAGTGGAATTATTTATAACTATCTCAGATCATTTCCCAGTTTTTGCCATGTATAAAGCAGCCACAAGACCTGAAAAGTCTAGTAGAGTCTCAGTACAATACAGAGACTACTGCGCCGACAACATGCTCCTTTTTGAAAACAACCTAATGAATGCTAACTGGGATCTTGTCTACTCCTCCAACAACCCTAACGTGAACTGCTGCAACTTCTCTTGCATCTCCAATGCTGCTTTGATAAATGCTTCCCGCTCAAGACTAACTCAGTGAAAACTGTATCTATCTCCAAACCCTATATCACAAGTGAAATGAAGGCAATGATTATAGAAAAAAACAAAAACTCCAAGGTAAATTTGCAAAAAGACCCATAACTTTCGGTGATGCTTACCGAAGTATCAGAAATAGAGTAACTCAAGCAGTTAGAAATGCCAGATGTATCTATTATACAAAAAGCTCCAGTCAACATCAGGCAACAGTAAGAAAACCTGGAGTATCATTAATTCTATTCAGAACAGGAACACCCTTCGGTCCCCCACTCATCTTTTATGATAAATGATTGTTGTAACAGACCCCTCCCTCATTACCAACCACTTCAATGAATATTTTATCAATGATGGCAAAAATCTTGCAGAGAGTATCCCTGATCACCACAAGGAATTTAGAGCCTACCTGCATAAGACAGCAAAATGAGCTGTTCTTATCCCGTCACAGTAGATGAATTATTGACCATCATAAAAATGTCCAAAGATGCAGCAGCAGGCGATGACACTATACCAATGAGCATCATTAAGAAAGTAGCCCACTTATTACTACCTGTTCTCCTACACATTTGTAACTCCTCCTTCACTAGTGGTGTCTTTCTGGATAAATTGAAAATTGCCAAAGTTCACCCAGCATATAAAAAGTCTGGGGATAGGTCTTTTCAAGAATTACCACCCCATATCAGTCCTCCCAGCCTTAAGTAAAATACAGTACTGGAAAAGCTAGCATGTAGTGGACTAAATTCCTTCTGCAGTGTCAATAACATCCTTGCAGACTCTCATTTTGGATTTAGAGCTAGAAGGTCAACTGAGAGTGCTCTGCTATACTGTATTTTACTAATGACATCTTATTAACTCCTTTGATGACAGTCAGTTCACAGTCAGGATATTCCTGGGCCTCTCTAAAGCCTTTGATACTGTCGACCATACCATCCTCCTTTCCAAGCTTGAACATTACAGTGTTAGGGGCCTGTCCCACAATTGGTTTACTTCATATCTGTCTAATAGGATGCAGTTTGTCTGCTATAATAATCATCAATCTGACTCCACACCAATTTTGTATGGCGCCCCTCAAGGCTCCATTCTTGGTCCAGTACTGTTCTTGTTGTACATAAATGATATACAGTAGTCCACTTCAGCGCACTAGTCAAATACAACTTATTTGCAGACGATAATAATCTCTATGCCAGCAACTCGGACCTCCATTCCTTGATGAGAACTATGAACACTGAATTGACTAAAAGTCAGGACGTGGGTAATACGTAATAAACTGACCTTAAACCTTGAGAAAACCCACTACACGATCTTTCACAGAAGGAAAAACTTACCCGGTACCCCCAGACTTGGACCCCCTGTACCTTGGTAATACTGTCCTCAAACACGAACAAAATACTAAATTCCTCGGAGTTATTGTTGATGAGAAACTTTGCTGGAGAAACCACATACAAGCCATTCACAGTAAAGTCAATAAACAGTGCAGTATCATGTATCACACTGGTCAGTCACTCACTCTTACAACAATGAAAGAAATCGATTATGATCTTGTTTACCAACACTTGATACAGTCACACACCATGGGGACCTCTGGCTCTACAAAAACACAACCCCTCATCACTGCACAGAATAGAATTGTGCTGACAATGACCTACTTGAAAAAAAAAAAAAAACGATCACTAATGAACAATTTGCTAAATTGAAAATGATAAAATTCGAGGATATTAACACCTACTGATGTGCCCTATTTGTTTACAAATCTGTCAGCTCCTCTCAGTCCCTGACCTCCATAAAATATCACGGTGTGGTGTGGAACAACTTACCCCCACCCATGCGAGCAAACTACGCTCCCTTCTTTTAAATCATCTCTAAAAAATATCTATTGTCCAAGTATTAATATTTTTGTAATACCTACCTTTAGTATACCACCAAAACCTTACTGTATATCAGAAATTGTCCTGTAGATAGAAATCCCCATTGCAGTAATTATATTTACCGACAACTTCTGTCTTCTTGTTTCACCTTTATACAACCCATGTTGTATTGTTTCACCCTTATCATATTAATGTATATCAACTCCACTGTCAAATGTGAATACAGTACTTATAAATGCAAAAAAGAAAAAATAATAAATTAAAAGTAATGTTATAACCATGGTATGATTCTTATATGTTCTTACTAACACCATGTTGTGTGTACTGTACTATTCCAGATGATACTAAATGTACAGTACAGCTCCTCCCCGACTTACGACCTGCCTCAGTCCTACCAATATTTTGTCAAATTACGTATTTTCGAGTCCCAACGTCAGTACACAGTCAAAATTCACTGAAAAGAAAAAGAGACACCCATTTTAGATTTTCTATGTATTATTTAAGCCTTTTCGACTTACGACCTGGATTTGGGTCCCTAACCCTGTCGTAAGTAGGGGAGGAGCTGTATATATCAGGTGCCTACAAGAGAGCTCAGCCATGTCAATATTATTATTATTGACTCTACTTTTCTGGCCAACCAAATATTGCTCGTACTGCACTCGTCACCTGTTTAATAACATTTCTATCAGTACTCACCTGTGTTAATGTTTATATGACAAATTAATGTATTAAAGTTCAAGTTTCTTGGAAGTACAAGTTCTGAACTCCTTGAATTTTGGAGTCATGCTTTATCTGGTTTATTTTAATTATGTATAGAAATATTTATACAGTACTTATACTGTAGGTAAATTATATTTTACAATTACAAAATAAAATAATTCTATAATTATTTTTCAGTCATCTTGAATTCATAGATTAAAACAATGAATAGCTACTACAAAGTTTATTTAAAAATATTCAAATCCTAAAGTTAGATCAGCTGGAAATAAACTTTCTATTTTAGAGGAAACTTGTGTATGATGATCCCTCAAAAGTGTATCTGGTTAAGAAAAACAATACACTGTAATGTAAATTCAAATAAAAATTTTAATAAAAAAAAACAAACATCACATCTTGTGCACAAAAAGGGCAACATAAACTATCTTTGGTTCAGTTTTTTATGACTGTAAACTCATAGAAAAAGGACAGAAATAAAATTCCTTTGGTCGAGCTCCTTAATAACTATAAACATGTAAAAAAGGGACAGAAATAAAATAACTTTGGTCGAGCTCCTTAACAACTATAAACTTGTAGAAAAGGGACAGAAATAAAATAACTTTGGTCGAGCTCCTTAATAACTATAAACATGTAAAAAAGGGACAGAAATAAAATAACTTTGGTCGAGCTCCTTAATAACTAACCTTGTAGAAAAGGGACAGAAATTAATACAAAAACAAAAACCTCTGAGAATCTCATTTGAACCTGTTTTGAAACGGAGTAATGCCGTTTGTTTACGCTATATCACAACAGTATACTGCACTTAACAAGCACCAGTGAGAGGAATGAGCACATCTCATGCCATAGTACAAGTGATTAACTTCAAGGACGGCATGGGCTAGTGTTCGTCTGGCAAAACTTTCACAACTGTGTCCCATGGCAAGAAACAACACGGTAATGTCTGTTCGTGTGCTTTGTTGATCTTTCTCCTGATTCAATGTTCATGTCTTTATAAACTGTTCAATTGATAATCTCCTTCTTTTGGTTTTGTCAGTGGTGAGGTTCTTGTACCTGGCTGGCTTGGGTTTGTTATATATTTCTTCTGAAGCTCCTCTATCGCCAACACTGTATTCTTTTTTGTTGCTGCTGAAGATTATCTTAGGCAGGGAGGTGTCGACTGGCTCATGTACCACGTAGATTGTCAGTGGACACCCAAAGCAGCGGGCCGTCGCCAAGTTCGTGAGTAGATTCAGGGAGAACATGGACGGGAATATCCTATAATAACACATAGGACACTCTTTAGGACATGGTTGCCGAGGGTAAGTGACCACATAATAGTAGCCATCAGGAGGAGGTGCAACAATGTGCACCTTAGATAGTCTACTCCGAGGTAAGTCATCCTCACACAACAAAGGCTCGGGGTGGTGGGTGTTTGGGGGAGTCGTCTTGACACTTTCTTCTTTCTCTTGTAGTCTTTTGTTTCTTTCTGGGATGCGTCTTCTAGCATAGGATCTGAGAAGTGCCCTCGAGGTTGCCCTTGTGAGGTGTGTAGGGGGGATGAAGCCGGGTGTATTCAAGAACAGAGGGGAATTTTCAATGGCGTCCTTAACCCGAGACACAATGCTCTCGGACTTGCTGTCCCCGACAGAGATATACTCTGTGACCTCATCCAGCTGTTCCAATCCATAGGTCTGCGACAGTAGGATGTCCACCATGAACTCATCGTTTGTCTCTTCTGAGTTGAAGGTCAGATGAAGGGACTCCTTCTTGTCTCTCATCGAGTTCTCATGAAAAGCCCTGGCTGCTGGGAGGATGTGTTTCCACAGCTGTTTCTTCTCATACTCGTCCAGCTTCTCAAGAAAGGACATTGACGGTGTGTGTCTGTGTCGGCGGCTGCGGAGGTTATATCTCTTGACAACCTGTGACTCATTGTCTTCGTTTTCCTCCTCCATTTTGCAGGACTTATTTACCTCGCCACTGTCCTGTGACTTCTTCTTGGGTTCGCCATCAGTTTTAATTTCTGTACTCACGTCTTCCAGCCCAGCTTGGGTAATATCCAATTCAATTTTATCCATAAAGTCGTCCACATCTTCATCTTCAGGTTCATCCTCACCATCCTCCACTTCTTCAGGGACGATGTCCACTTCACTCACATCTTCTCCCACGTGCTCCATATATTCTGCTGCTTCTTCAGATATCATCTCAGGATCCAGCTCCCTTACTTCCTCAGTTATAAAACTCATCTCCTCCATTTCATCAGTTACGAGCCCATCCTCTTTTGTCTCCTTACATTCGAATTCCTCTTTACCTTCCACTTCAGACAAGATATTTGCAACACCAGCAGCAACCTCATCATTACTTACTCCCTCAGACAGGAGTTCTTCACCAGGGATGGGCTGTACTTCACCCTTTACTGTCACAGGTTCTACCTCTCTGGTTATAACTTCCTCCACTTCGTCCCCTTTTGCAGAAACGAATTCTGCTGATGTCACTTTTTTTGGAGAAATCTTCAAAAATGCTAAGGATCCAGAGGCTCCTCCTGGATCCTCAACATTTTCGACAGCGCTAGCCTCATCCATCACCACAGGTACATTATTGGCCTCATCAACAAAGAAGTGTTCAGGTACAACCAAAGGAATAACATCGACTTCCCACTCTGCCATAGGTATGATGGCTTCTTCCTCAACTTTTTGGGGTATTCTCTCATCTCTGGTGGTCTGAGGTTCAGAAGGCAACAAACTTTCGAGTAAACTCGGTTGTCTTTGGGTAAGTTCAACTTGTAGATCATTTTTATGCAGGTCATTTTTACTTCCTTCACCTTTAGATTTAGAACTGTATTTGCCTTCGGAACATCTGTTATCTCTCTCTGGTTTTGTCTCCACTTGTGACTGACTACATAAACTCAAAACACACCCCTTATTAGCCTTAATCAGGTCTCTGTCCAGTCTCTCCTCGGATGCTATGAATTTCCTCATTCGTCTGATGGCCGACTTCCAAGGTGCACTACATTCAAGGGTGCCGAGACACTTAACATACAGAGAAACTCCTTTGACAATATCTGTTCCCATTACCTTTGAGCTCCTTGATGTCTTTAGTCTGAGTTCCTTCTTTATCCTGTTCTTTAAGAAGGACAATGGATCGTTGAACCAACTCAGAAACTTGTGTGAACACGATGTCGTATCTTTGTTGGTATACCTCCTCAGCCTCCGAAAGTTCTTACAGGAGAGAATTTTGTGGTCACAGTCACAACACTGTAAGGAGCCAAAGTAAAGGTGTGATGTGGCATGGTATTCCTTCACCTTCTCCTTGCAGATGTAACAAATGAAGGTCTCAGATACAGCTGGAGAAGAGGTGCACTTCCTTGGTGATGTGGAATTCCTCAAGGTGTTATCTTTGGACTTCTTTGGTAGACCTTGATTTACTTCTTCATATTTTTCAGATCTTGAAGACTTCAGTGGTGTTGAGTCTTGTCGATGTACTCGATCAAGTTTTGTTGTCTTCAATGTGTCACCAACTGTGTTACTCTCACTTTTAATTCTAGGTAAAGACTTGTGTACTTTATGACGTTCAGAGTTTCGGTGAGAATCTTGTACTAGTTTCCCCCATTCAAATGATGGACTATAAGGTCGGTCATTATCACACATCTTTTTAACCTTAGAATCACTGCTGTGTTTGGTGTTAGGCAAGTGCTTCAAACTCTCACCACTCAATTTAGTCGAATCTTTAGCAAATTTACTCTTGGGTCTTGATGAATCTTTGTGCACTGAATGTTTATGTTTCTCTGAATCTCTATATCTATGTTTGTCATGTTTACTCTTCACCGTATCTCTCAATGTCCTGTTTTTAGTTTGACATGAATCATTACAAATATCTTTCTCAGTGGAATGTATCTCACTTTTCCTTGTTGGTGAATCTTTTAAATACTCAACTTTGTGTTTAGATACATCTTTAGATACTCCTCTGTCATATTGCCCTGACAGTGTATCTATCTTTCTGGATAAATCTTCCGAATCATCAATTTTGTTTTCAGATAAATATCTTACTGTGTTGTGGCTGGTATTAGTAAAATACTTATATGAGTCTCGGTTATTCATAGTTAGTTCTTTTAAGGCTTCACCACAACTGTTAAATGATTTTTTTATCATTTTATTTGATCCTGTGAATAAATCTTTTGATACTTCACATTTCCTTTTAAGTGAGTTGCTAAATTTATCATCTGAATCTTTTAGAATAACACTTTTTTTGTTGAGTGAATCTCTTAAATTCTCATTGTTCTCTAAACGTGAATCTTTTAATGTCTCTTCTTCAAGTGAATACATTAGCACTTCATTTGATTTTGTCACAAAGTCAATACTCTTAATGTTAATATCACATGAATAACTTGATACACCATTCTTAAATGATTCTTTTAGCACCTCATTAAAACCATTTATAGCATTACTGAATTTATTAAGTGAATCTTTAGACACCTTGGGTGAATCCATAAAAGAATCTCTCGTGTTTATACGTGAAACTCTAGGTATCAAGATCTTAGTTTTACTGCCAACTGAATCATTTAACTCTTCATTGAACACCTCATTCAGCTCTTGACAAGATTCACGTTTATAGTTTGACGAACTGTTTGGTGTTTTATTAACCTCTTCCAAAACCTCACTATAATGTTTAAGTGAATTTTCCAAAGTCTTTTCATCCAACACTTCACTATTGTCTGGCGACGTGAACTTTTTCAGACCCTCTGATTTATTGTTCTTGCCTCGTGTTCTTGTTTCATGCTCTTCTGAGACATCTACTATGTACTTTGCAGCAGGTAGTGACTCTGTCTGCTTACAAGGAGGAGAGGGTGGAAGTGTAGATTTGCTGATATAGCTTTCATTGGGTGTGTGTTGACGATTTCTCTCATTGCCTGTATTGCCATGGTTCTGGTGCTGGAGTTTTTTTACTTCAGGAAAGTTGTTTGAATGTAAGTTCTGTTGTCTCTTGTTTCCAGTTTGGTTTTGGTTGTTTGTCTGTGGCTTCTGTTGTTGATATCTTCCTTTTTGGAAGTTCTGGGATGAGGTTGAGTTCTGTTGTTGCTGCTGTAAGGCAGTCGGAATCCAGAATAGACTAGAAGGCAATGAGCAGCCATTGCTAAATGATCGACAATTCAGCCAGGAGTTGTTGAAGGAGACAGAATCTGTGTTGTAATACTGGTTTGGAAAATGGTTTTGTTGGTTCTGTTGTGAATTTGGTTGGAATGGTTGTCGGAAGAACCACGGTTTTTGCTGTTCTTGCAACAGCTGGGGGCCCTGCTGCTGGTTCTGGAACCTCTGGGGGCCCTGATGCCATTTCTGGAACCACCCGGGGCTCTGTTGTTGATTCTGGAATGACCAGGAGCCCTGCTGCTGGTCCTGGAACCCCTGCTGATTGTTCCGGAAAAGCTGGAAGTTGGAGTTCTGGGAGCTTTGGTTTCCTTCAAGACTCAAGTTGTCAGGGAACGGTACAGTTTGATGCATCAGGAGCCTGCGAGTCGGGATAGTCCCTGGAAGGAAAGAAGATTTAGAACACATGTCATTGACACACACACACACATACTTCATATTTTTCAGGTTTGAATTGTCAGCTGAACACCTTTGCACATTGGAAATAGTTTCAAAAGTAGGAAAAATAATAATACTTTAAATTCTCTATATTTTGAAACCAAGACACTAATGCAGTACCAGACACTAACACAAACACAGTACGTCACTAACACTAATACAGTACCAGACACTAACACAGTACCAGTCACTAACATTAACACAGTACGTCACTAACACTAATAGTGTACCAAACACTAACACAGTACCAGACACTAACACAGTACCAGTCACTAACATTAACACAGTACGTCACTAACACTAATACAGTACCAGACACTAACACAGTGCCAGTCACTAACATTAACACAGTACGTCACCAACACTAATACAATACCAGTCACTAACACTAACACAGTACCAGACACTAACACTAACACAGTACCAGTGTAAGGGCGGAAACGATCTTCCTGCTGGTTACCGCTGCTAACTCGCTCGTTTGCTGGTGCGGACGACACTTGGGGCGGTTGGACAGAGGTGAGAACAGCAGCGACTATCTGGGTCACGGCAGATTCAACCCAGCCGCCTTATAGTCACTATCTAGCTACCCTGCTGTTCGTCAAATTCTGGCTGTGATCTCATCATAGGTCCTGGACTCGTGGGCTGTGTCCCCAGACCTTCACCTATCGACTGTCAATTCTCTGGTCATCTACCACTACCATACCACGACCGTCAGTTCATTTCATTCCGTCCGTGCCCCGGTGTTCTCCTGCCATTTCAAGACGTCGCTCGAGTGTGGAGTTGAATGGACGCTTCCCTACCCTGAGTGTGCATCACCGTGTTCCAGAACCTTCCCCCAGGGCCACTGCCGTAGGAAATATCTGTTCATTGTTTGTTCTTTCAGTTGTTGACTCCATTTAATTGTTTGTTCTTTTAGTTGTTGACTCCATTTAATTGTTTGATTCTATTAATTGCTGACTCCCATTAATTGTTTGCTTCCCTTAATTGATTAACTCCATTAACTATTGACTGCATTAATTGTTTGACTCCCGTAATTATTTGATGTTTGTTGAGTGGTGTCAGAGTTTTGTGTTATATTTCTCATAGTAAAGAGATGTCAATCTCAAACGGTTGCTTGCAATTCATCAGAAAACCATGGTCCTTGACTTTCCTTTATTAAGATCCTGATTAGTCTGGTAAGGGATTTCTATCCCAAAGTCCAGGCCTTTACAACCAGTCACTAACATTAACACAGAATGTCACTAACACTATTACAGTACCAGACACTAACACAGTACCAGACACAAACATTAACACAGTACATCACTAACACTAATACAGTACCAGACACTAACACAGTACATCACTAAAACTAATACAGAACCAGACACTAACACAGCACCAGACACTAACACAGTACCAAACACTAATACAGTACCAGTCACTAACACTAACACAGTACCAGAGACTAACACAGTACCAGACACTAACATTAACACAGTACCAGACACTAACACAGTACAAGTCACTAACACGAACACAGTACCAGACACTAACACAGTACCAGACACTAACACAGTACCAAACACTAACACTAACACAGTACCAGACACTAACACAGTACGTCACTAAAACTAATACAGAACCAGACACTAACACAGTACCAGACACTAACACTAACACAGTACCAGACACTAACACTAACACAGTACCAGACACTAACACTAACACAGTACCAGACACTAACACTAACACAGTATCAGACACTAATACAGTAACAGACACTAACACAGTACCAGTCACTAACACAGTACCAGACACGAACACAGTACCAGACACTAACACAGTACCAGACACTAACACAGTAACAGACACTAACATTAACACAGTACCAGTCACTAACACAGTACCAGACACGAACACAGTACCAGACACTAACACAGTACCAGACACTAACACAGTAACAGACACTAACACAGTACCAGACACTAACACAGTACCAGTCACTAACACTAACACAGTACCAGTCACTAACACAGTAAGACACTACCACAGTACCAGACACTAACACAGTGCCAGACACTAACACAGTACCAGACACTAACACTAACACAGTACCAGACACTAACACAGTACCAGTCACTAACACTAACACAGTACCAGTCACGAACACTAACACAGTACCAGACACTAACACAGTGCCAGACACTAACACAGTACCTAACACTAACACAGTACCAGACACTAACACAGTGCCAGACACTAACACTAACACAGTACCAGACACTAACACTAACACAGTACCAGACACTAACACAGTACCAGTCACTAACACAGTACCAGACACTAACACTAACACAGTAAGACACTAACACTATCACAGTACCATCACCACGACCTCATCTGCAAATTTGGTAAGAAGCTTCTACACCATCCCCGACACCGGCTCCTACTACCACCTGAGATCCCTTGTCCGAGAATTGCTGTTCGACACCACAACCGCATCCAGCCCAAACGTGCACGAACTGATCGCTATAAGAACAGCCCAGTCCCAACCATTGTAAAAATTATCAACAATTTGTAATACTGTAACACTGTCACTATGTTGAAATGAACTGTAGTTTGAGCTTTTCCCCATCTAAGTTATTATATGTCTTATTTGTGTCACTTATGTTACTTGTATATTATTTGTAATTCGTAACCCATTCCCCAAATATGTAACTGTATATTTTCAGCCTTCTGGCTGCCAAGCTCCTTCAATAAACCGTTAATTATTATTATTATTATTATTATTAACACAGTACCAGTCACTAACACTAACACAGTACCAGACACTAACACAGTAAGACACTAACACAGTACCAGTCACTAACACTAACACAGTACCAGACACTAACACAGTACCAGACACTAACACAGTCCCAGTCACTAACACAGTAACAGACACTAACACAGTAACAGACACTAACACAGTACCAGACACTAACACAGTACCAGACACTAACACAGTACCAGACACTAACACAGTACCAGACACTAACACAGTAACAGACACTAACACAGTACCAGACACTAACAC
The DNA here is from genome assembly GCA_958450375.1 of Homarus gammarus. Classification (NCBI taxonomy): domain Eukaryota; kingdom Metazoa; phylum Arthropoda; class Malacostraca; order Decapoda; family Nephropidae; genus Homarus; species Homarus gammarus. Next base: position 409,764 of record CAUDMG010001502.1, read on the forward strand.
AGTACCAGACACTAACACAGTAACAGACACTAACACAGTACCAGACACTAACACAGTACCAGACACTAACACAGTACCAGACACTAACACAGTAACAGACACTAACACAGTAACAGACACTAACACAGTACCAGACACTAACACAGTACCAGACACTAACACAGTACCAGACACTAACACAGTACCAGACACTAACACTAACACAGTACAGACACTAACACAGTACCAGACACTAACACAGTACCAGACACTAACACAGTAACAGACACTAACACTAACACAGTACCAGACACTAACACAGTAAGACACTAACACAGTACCAGACACTAACACTAACACAGTACCAGACACTAACACAGTACCAGACACTAACACAGTACAGACACTAACACAGTACCAGACACTAACACAGTACCAGACACTAACACAGTACCAGACACTAACACAGTACCAGACACTAACACAGTACCAGACACTAACACAGTACCAGACACTAACACTAACACAGTACCAGACACTAACACAGTACCAGACACTAACACAGTACCAGACACTAACACAGTACCAGACACTAACACTAACACAGTACCAGACACTAACACTAACACAGTACCAGACACTAACACAGTACCAGACACTAACACAGTACCAGACACTAACACAGTAACAGACACTAACACTAACACAGTACCAGACACTAACACAGTACTAGACACTAACACAGTACCAGACACTAACACAGTACCAGACACTAACACAGTACCAGACACTAACACTATCACAGTAACAGACACTAACACTAACACAGTACCAGACACTAACACAGTACCAGACACTAACACTATCACAGTAACAGACACTAACACTAACACAGTACCAGACACTAACACAGTACCAGACACTAACACTATCACAGTACCAGACACTAACACTATCACAGTAACAGACACTAACACTAACACAGTACCAGACACTAACACAGCACCAGACACTAACACTAACACAGCACCAGACACTAACACAGTACCAGACACTAACACAGTACCAGATACTAACGAAAGTATCACATTACTATGAAAAACACATCAATATTAAGTGATACGCAACACACACACAGAACATAGTTAACTTGTACAGCATAGTTTGTTGTCATGTGCATAGGTAACTTTATAACTGTAGCCAAGGACAGTAAATACCGGGTATCCAACTCACATGTCAGGGATCCACTCACGTTCTTGGATTACCTCGTTAAAATAATCATTTACTCTCGATAGAGGTATAATATTAATGTTATTACGGAACGAGGCGTGTTTTATTGAGTGTCTGTATTTGTCCGTGACTGTGTGTGTGTGTGTGTGTTTATGTGGTGTGTGAGCGATGTTGACCCGCTTGTCAAGGTAAACTGACTACTGAAGCGACCTGCCGTTCCCCGGTGTCAGGTGCTCTAACCCCACCCACTTTCAAGCGTAGACCAATCAGCCAGTGGCACATATAGGGACTCAAGCACCACATGTCGATGATTGGTTGACGTGTCTAAAAAACATCTGTATCTTTGGTGTTGGGTGTTGGTATGACTGTGTGGCTTTCATGTGGGGTGTTGGGTGTTGGTATGACTGTGTGGTATGTCTTTCAACCCCGTCAATCAACAGACCTGGAAGCTCCTACGCAGATATTGAAACGTTCAACTCCTCCCGACGAAGATGGATTCCGATAACTTATTTACACGGAAGAGACAAATAAAAGTTAAACCCGTAAATAACACAAGAAATGAATGAATCTTTAGTTGTATTTTTTTGAGGGGTGGGGGTGTGGGGGGGGTGGGGTGTGGGGTGTGGTAGGGGGGGTGGGGATCGAATCGTCTTGTTGGCGTTAATACTTGAGAATAAATTTCATCTGTTAAGGGTTGGGGTGGCTAATGGCGTTGAAGGGGGGGTGTGTGATAATTCCTCCCCCCCCCCCATATAATGAGAGGGGGTGATAATTCCTCTTCACATTATGACAGAGGGGGGTGATAATTCCTCCCCTCACATTATGACAGAGGGGGGTGATAATTCCTCCCCTCACATTATGAGAGGGGGGTGATAATTCCTCCCCTCACATTACGACAGGGGGGTGATAATTCCTCCCCTCACATTATGACAGAGGGGGGGTGATAATTCCTCCCCTCACATTATGACAGAGGGGGTGATAATTCCTCCCCCCCCCATATAATGAGAGAGGGGGTGATAATTCCTCCTCACATTATGACAGAGGAGGGTGATAATTCCTCCCCTCACATTATGACAGAGGAGGGTGATAATTCCTCCCCTCACATTATGACAGGGGGGTGATAATTCCTCCCCTCACATTATGACAGAGGGGGGTGATAATTCCTCCCCTCACATTATGACAAGGGGGTGATAATTCCTCCCCTCACATTATGACAGAGGGGGGTGATAATTCCTCCCCTCACATTATGACAGAGGGGGGTGATAATTCCTCTCCTCACATTATGACAGAGGGGGGTGATAATTCCTCCCCTCACATTATGACAGAGAGGGGGGTGATAATTCCTCCCCTCACATTATGACAGAGAGGGGGGTGATAATTCCTCCTCACATTATGACAGAGAGGGGGGTGATAATTCCTCCTCACATTATGACAGAGAGGGGGGTGATAATTCCTCCTCACATTATGACAGAGGGGGGTGATAATTCCTCCCCTCACATTATGACAGAGAGGGGGGTGATAATTCCTCCCCACACATTATGACAGAGGGGGGTGATAATTCCTCCCCTCACATTATGACAGAGAGGGGGGTGATAATTCCTCCTCACATTATGACAGAGAGGGGGGTGATAATTCCTCCCCTCACATTATGACAGAGAGGGGGTGATAATTCCTCCTCACATTATGACAGAGGGGGGTGATAATTCCTCCTCACATTATGACAGAGAGGGGGGTGATAATTCCTCCTCACATTATGACAGAGAGGGGGGTGATAATTCCTCCCCTCACATTATGACAGAGAGGGGGGTGATAATTCCTCCCCTCACATTATGACAGAGGGGGGTGATAATTCCTCCCCTCACATTATGACAGGGGGGTGATAATTCCTCCACTCACATTATGACAGGGGGGTGATAATTCCTCCTCACATTATGACAGAGGGGGTGATAATTCCTCCCCCCCATATAATGAGAGAGGGGGGGTGATAATTCCTCCTCACATTATGACAGAGAGAAGGGTGATAATTCCTCCCCTCACAGTATGACAGAGAGGGGGGTGATAATTCCTCCTCACATTATGAGAGAGAGGGGGTGATAATTCCTCCCCTCACGTTATGACGGAGGGGGGTGATAATTCCTCCCCTCACGTTATGAATGACAGGGAGAGATAATTCCTCCCATTACATTATGAATGACCGGGGAAGGGGGGGGGGGCGATAATTCCTCCTCACATGACAGAGGGGGTGATAATTCCTCCCCTTCCCCTCACATTATGACGGAGAGAATGGGGGGGGGGATAATTCCTCCCCGTCACAATAGGGCGGGGTGACTCACGTGCTATTTATAAATTCATGTCCGTCAGGCCATCGAAGAGGATAGTGAAGAAATAGTTTTGTTAGACTTATCGACCGCGTGTGTGTGAGGGGGTGTAGGGTGGGTGTGTCTGTAAGTGTGTGTGTGTGTACTGTATGTGTGTGTGTGTACTGTATGTATGTGTGTGTGTGTGTGTGTGTGTATGTGTGGGGGGGGGTGTGTGGGGGGGTGTGTGTGGGTGGGTGTGGGGTGGTTGTGTGTGTAATAATAATAATTAACGGTTTATTGAAAGAGCTTGGCAGCCAGAAGGCTGAAAATATACAGTTACATATTTGGGGAGTGGGTTACGAATTACAAATAATATACAAGTAACATAAGTGACACAAATAAGACATATAATAACTTAGATGGGGAAAAGCTCAAACTACAGTTCAATTCAACATAGTGACAGTGTTACAGTATTACAAGTTATTGATAATTTTTACAATGGTTGGGACTGGGCTGTTCTTATAGCGATCAGTTCGTGCACGTATGGGCTGGATGCGGTTGTGGTGTCGAACAGCAATTCTCGGACAAGGGACCTCGGGTGGTAGTAGGAGCCGGTGTCGGGGATGGTGTAGAAGCTTCTTACCAAATTTGCAGATGAGGTCGTGGTGATGGTCAGTGAGAGTCGAAAGGGTCAGTGTGTTGAGCGCTTCTTGATATGTGGAGTAGGAGGAGGAGAGAATAATCTTGCATGCCCTCTTTTGCACTTTTTCTAGGTGTTTACGTTGTGTGGCATTTAGGGAGGAAGACCAGGTGGGGGAGGCATAGGTGAGCTTGGGAAGTATGAATGTTGTGTAAACACTGAGGAGCTCGTGTGCAGGAACTCCGAGGGACTTGAGTCGGCGGAGGAGGTGGAGACGGAAACTGGAGGATTTGACAACTTCATTGACGTGTGGTTTCCAATTTAGTTTGTTGTCTATGGTGACGCCGAGGAGCTTCGTGGAATCTACGACCTGGAGTGTGTTCGGACCTAGAGTAATGGAAGGAGGTGGGACAATGTCGGAGGAGAGGTTGATGTGCATAACCATGGTCTTGGTATGGTTGATGGTGACATGGTTGTTGGTAGCCCAGTTTTGGAGACTGTTCAATAAATCCTGAAGGGCGGTATAGTTGGGAGCAGAATTGTTGACGCTGATCCCAATGGTGGAGTCGTCGACATATTTCCAGCGAGCAGGGGTTTCTCTTAGGGCATCATTGATGAGCATAAGGAAGCAGAGTGGTCCCATCTTGGTGCCTTGGGGGACGCCACAGGTGAGTGACTGAAAGGTGGAGACAGCCCCTCGGAAGCGTACAGCTTGGCGTCGGTCACTGAGGAAGTCTGTAAGCCATGGTATGAGGCTTCTTCGAAGCCCGAGGTCAATAGCTTTGTTGATGATTATATTGTGGTCGACTAGGTCGAACGCTTTAGTGAAATCAATGAAGGCGACAGCTACAGACGTTTTTCGTTTCTCGAGATGGCGGTATATGTAATCGAGAAAGCTGACAAGACAGTGAGTGGTGGAGGAAGTTTTCATGTTGCCAAATTGCTGAGGGTCTACGACTCCTGCAATATCAGCATAAGCCCAGTCGAACACAAAACTTTCACAGATTAGGCTGGGTATTGGGGTGATTGCAATAGGTCGTAGCTGATTTAAGGATTGTGGGCTGGTTGACTTGGGCACTGGTGATACATAAGAGGTCTTCCAGTCAGCTGGGCATCTGGCTTGACTGAGAGAAGCATTGATGATGGAGCAGAGGGGTTTAGCAAGCTCCGGGGAGAACTCCTTGAAGAGTTTCATTGGTAAGTCAATGGGGGTGGTAGAGCGTTTTAATTTTAGTTTGTCCAGGCGTTTTGCTACGTCAAATTCTTCTACTAAGTCAGTGGGAAGGGAGGCTGGTAGGTAAGCAGGGAGAGTGGTTGTGTCAAGCCGTGGGAGCGTCTGGCATATAGTAGCGAAATGGTTATTTGTTTGCTCAGCTGCGTCAACACTGTGTGTCAGTGTGTGTGTGTGTGTGTGTGTAATAATAAATAATAATAATAATGATAAACGGATTATTAATAGAGTTGCAGCCGGTGGCTGAAAATATACACTTACATTTGATTTAGACATAATGATATAATATGCATTGAATACATTTACAGGGCTGTACAGTACATAAATCAGGAGTTGTTTATTATTTTAACAATAGATGGGATGGTGCTGTTCTTATATCTATCGGTGCGGGCTCTTATGGGCTGAATTTTGTTGTAGTGGCGGACTGCGCGAGTTGGGTGGGGGGCTGCAGGTGGCAGGAGGTGGCGATGACGAGGGTGGTGCAGTAGTCCACTGCCAAACCTTTCCAGTGCTTGGTGGTGGAGGTCACTGAGGGATGGCATTTCCAGGGTGGAGAGAGCGTTGGTGTAGCCGGAGTATTCTGCGTCTAGCATGATTCTGCAGGCCCTTTTCTGTACCTTCTCTAGCTGGCGTTGTTGGGTGGAGTTGAGAGAAGACGACCAGGCTGGTGACGAATACGTTAGTTTGGGGAGAATAAAGGCATTGTAGATGGTCCTCAGCTCTGGCGTGGGTGTCCCAAGTGACCTAAGTCGTCGTAGCATGTACTGTAGAGACGATACGAGGCTGCCTTGACTGTGTTATTTACTTGGGCCTTCCAGTCAAGTTTGTTGTCTATGGTTACACTCAGGAGTTTGGCAGACTGCACCAGCTGGAGAGGATGGGCACCCACTGTGACTGCTGGGGCTTGCACTGGAGTGGTGGCGGTATTGATGTGCATGACTACGGTTTTGGTGTAGTTGGTGACCTTGTTCTCCGTGGTCCATGCCTGTAGCCTGTCCAGGGTGCCTTGTAGCGATGAGTAGTCTGGTGCGGTGTTGTCCACTGTAACCCCCACAGTGCAGTCATCCACGTACTTCCACCTGTGAGGAGTGTCCGATAGAGCGTCGTTGATCAGGATGGGGAAGCACAGTGGTCCCATCTTGGTCCCCTGGGGAACACCGCAGGTGAGGTGGGTGTGTGTGGGGGTGGGTGTGTGTGGGGGTGGGTGTGTGTGGGGGTGGGTGTGTGTGGGGTGGGTGTGTGTGGGGGTGGGTGTGTGTGGGGGGTGTGTGTGGGGGTGGGTGTGTGGGGGGGTGTGTGTGGGGGGGTGTGTGTGGGGGGGTGTGTGTGGGGTGTGTGTGTGGGGGGGTGTGTGGGAAGTGTGTGTGTGGGAGGTGTGTGTGGGGGGGGTTGTGGTGGGGGGGTGTGGTGGTGGGGAGGGTGTGGTGGTGGGGAGGGTGTGGTGGTGGGGAGGGTGTGGTGGTGGGGAGGGTGTGGTGGGGGGAGGGTGTGGTGGGGGGAGGGTGTGGTGGTGGTGGTGGTGTGGTGGTGGTGGTGTGATGGTGGGGGTGGTGTGATGGTGGGGGTGGTGTGGTGGTGGGGGTGGTGTGGTGGTGGGGGTGGTGTGATGGTGGGGGGGGTGTGGTGGTGGGGGTGGTGTGATGGTGGGGGTGGTGTGGTGGGGGGTGTGGAGACGATAATGTGCGTTCCCCCGTCGTATGTTTGTCTGAGTCACACAGCATAATAAAACCATATACTCCCCCGTCCTAGCATACACTTCACAGGTGTGTGTGTAAGTGGGCGTCACCCTACATCTGGCTGTGATCATTAGTACACATATGGCTCTGGGAGTCATATGTGTACCTGGGTGGATTACGGGATCCCGGGACGTAAAACAATCAATGATCTTTATGACTATACCCTAATGTTATATCGATCCCGGAATCATTAAAAAATATATGCTTAGAAGTGGATGGTCGAGAACGCGTCCAAGGAAAACCTCGCGGATCAATAGGGGAGACTTAGCTAAACTGACCATGTTAATCTCTCCGCTACGACTCACCACTGGATTGATGAAGACCCGTGCGTAAGAGGGTCGCTGTGCATTATGAGAGGCCACAAAGATCGCTGTCCTCGATACTAAATGACGATATTCGAGTATTTAGCCTCACTAACAAGGAATAAGAATTATATTCGTGTAGGCAAATCTTCAAGCTTCGGGGTTCCTTAATTCATTTTTTTATCTATTAATCACCATTGTTTATACACCTCACTGTCTATGTACATTGTTTATATACTTACACTGTCCATGTAAGGGCGTCATCTGTTTCTCATTAGCAAAGTTCATTGTAAACTCTCAAGTTCATCCTGCTGTGGCGGGAACACACTGAAAGACAAAAATCATGCCGTGAAATTTGGTGGAAACGTATGCCGAAGAGCTAAACTTTTGGTGTGCTATGCCTTGCGCTTGGGGGTTCTCATAATGTTTCAAGTTATATTTAATCTTCGAACAAAACCGTGACATGACTTTTGTCTTTGATTGTACATTATATACCGACAGTCGTTGTATACTATTTATATCCTTTCATTGTCGATGTACATTGTTTATATACCTGTACTGTCTCCATAACATTGTTCCCTACATGCTCAATGTGAACGTGTGACAATTTTCCTGAATACCTCTTATCTACCTAACTGGTTATCTAACTACATATGGTGGCAAATAACTGAAAGACAAGTCGACGTAGCCACTCACACACACAGTTACCAACATTACAACTGTACCCAAGGGAGGTAGAGCATTGATTTACAGCACCAGGATAACGCCAGGTTGGGTACAAAAAATATCTTTACTGTTTGGTGTGAGACAATATCACACAACAGAAGCCGAAGTGCTCATCGTGATATTGATCCATCCCCTTTATAAATCTTGCTAAATTCTTTGGCTTCACTAGTTCATATACCTTAACTCTATTGTGTAATTATTGTGCCTTTCAACCACGGTCAATAAGTAGGTAACAATTTTAAGTCACCATCATCAAAATAGTCTGAAAGATGGTTCTACGCATGTCACACACGTCATTCATTCTTAAGTGAAGCAGTAGGGCCTATGTCTCTTTTAATAAACTATAATGTCTTTATTTACTATTATTTCACTGATTGTGTTTTCATATCTGCTATTGACGATCAAGAGTCCCCATTACCTTCGAATTTGAAAGAGCATTACAAGAGTACGAATCACATTTCATAATATACCCTGCATCATTTACCCGTTATTCATTACATATTAACTATTCCTATATACAGATAACCTTTAAAGTATCCACCTCAGCTTATTTAACCCAATGATTAACCCAACCTAACCTTCAGTCCCTTAAAATAGTGTTAATGTGGTAAGGTTAAGCTTTAAGTAAAATAAACTGAGGTGGTTCTTACATACTGGAGTCTGTAAAACCTACTGTTATATGAAAGACAACCTACAACATTCTCCTTAAGGAATTTATTGTTTTTATAACTTGTAATACCCAGAAAACGAATCTGATTATGATTAGTAAAGATGTTGAAGAACCGAAAAAACTCTCTTCGTTGGGTTCACTTGTCAACGTGTGCCGAGGACTTGAACAACTGTAACTTAACCAGGATGAATTATGGAGAAACTTGATCAAATTCATGTCTTTAATTTTCCCTCTAAGGAAAATTTTGGGTCAATACATTAAAATTTAACGATTAAAAATTTTGATTCATTTTTTGGGGGATTCGTACATTTTTTTTCGTAACTTAATACATAAAATCCACTGGATCATATGAAGATCCTCCCCCCCCAGGCTAGATCATATGAAGATCCTCTCCCCCCCCCCCCCCAAGTAGGTTTGGGGGTTAGGTTTGGTTAGGTTAGGTTAGGTTTGGTTTGGTTAGGTTAGGTTTGGTTTGGTTAGGTTTGGTTTGGTTTGGCTAGGCTAGGTTTGGTTTGGTTAGGTTAGGTTAGGGGGGTGGATCTTCAGATGAGCGCGACTGGGCTTGATCATATGAAGATCCTCCCCCCCCCCCCAAGTAGGTTCGGGGGGGGAGGATCTTCATATGATCCAATCCACTATTTACTTAAGCTAAGACTAAATGAACAAATCTAGTTAAGATAGTCTCATTATTGTTATGTTATTTTAGGATATTTTATTTTTAACTAAAGTAACTGGGTGTGTTCTGGCATCGCTGTTATGAAGAATACCCATGTGAACTTTTGAAAATGTATGCAGTCTTATTTTATTAAATTTCTTGTTTTTATTTATTATTAGACTAACGAATATTTATATTTATTATTTCCTTGTCTTTGTCATTCCTATCTTTCATTTGTCTATCGTAATTATAAATTCATAACCACTGCTGTTGCAATTATGCGGAAAAAACCAACCGACTGCTCCACACACTGCGCAATGTTTTCATTTTCCTCCGCGCAGGTGACGTCACTATATGGGCGGGAACCAAAACACAGTTGCCTCCTCGGTAATCAATCCTTCCACTATCATACCACACAATTTTCCAGGACTAAGATATTAAATAACAAACCAACACAAGAACTGACTATTTTTTGTTGTTTTAATAGACAATCATGAAAGTCTTGCCATAACTTCATTTACGAGCTATACTTGCAATAATTTCTGGCAACATTGCAAAATATTTCAGATTGCCGCAGAGAATAAAACTTACGGCAGCTAAAAGTTTATAAAGATTATCGTTACAGGAAAGGTCATTTACAAAGCTCGTTCACTCGTTTTTGTTACACGTCATTCAATGCGTTACAGAATAATCTCCCTGATATTGGGGACTAAATTTGTCTAGCCTATTCTATCTTACGACATTTCCTCCTTCCTTCCTTCCTATCTCCCTATTTAATCCTACCCACCTCTTCCCTATTACATATAATTTAAGATAAGGATAAGAGTAACAATATAAAACAAATATAAGTTAAAATAAGTAATAAATTACAAAAAAAAATCACAAATAAAAGAAAAAATTATAAGTTATATACAAATAAATTAATGAAAAAAATAAAATAATGAATATTTTTTTGGTATAATAACCACATGAAATAAAATAATGAAAACCAAACCTTAAACCAAACAAAAATAAACCGTAATAACACACACTGGTAACCCTGTCATAAGGGTTTATATCCTTTCGAGATAAATAGATGTTACGTACTCCAGAAAACTATTAAGTAACGTGAAGTATATCTCTTAAGTAACCTCAATTAACTCTTACGTAGCTTTAAGTATGATGAAGTAACTTTTAAGTCACTTGAAGTAACTCTTTTAGTAACGTAGAGTAACACTTAACACTCTCATCGTCTCTCTCTCCCTTTTCAAGTACCTCCATCATTCTACCCTTCTTGAATTCCTGTCCGTCTGTCTGTATGTCCTTCAGTATTTGACTATATAACTCTCCGTATCTGTCTACTTGTCTGTGTCTGTCTACCTGTTTATTTCTGTCTTGTCTTTTTGTACCTGTCTGTCTGGCTATACATTTGTCTGTCTGTCTATCTATCTATGTCTTTCTCCTCTCTGTAACTATTCCAATGTCTGTGTCCCTGTCTGTATGTCTGTCTATGTCTGCCTGTATGTCTCATGTCTGTGTATATTCAACGTCAGGAAATACCAAGTCTTAAGTTATGCATCTGATACGAGTTCTTATCCTTAGTTGGTGTTCGTCTTATCGGTAACTCAAGGAAATTGGATTGGTCATCACTACATTAACGCCGAAAGTATAATATTGCTCAAAGGCACAACTACGCCAAAAAAAAGTCTTTATTGCTCAGAAAAGTCGTCTTTATTGCTCAGAAACACCATATTTATGCTTAAGAAACACTATATAGGTCAAAACCACGTAATTCGTCCATATTCACCTTATTTATTATTTAAAACCATATATGTATGTGTAAAAATGCCTTAGCGATTTCTCAAAACCATCTTTGTCTCTCAAGGTCACTTACAGCACTATAGCACTACATTTATAGGTAATACACCCATGTTTATGACTCAAAAGCACATTTATGGCTCACAGACTATTTCTTGCCTCTTAGACCCATTAACGATCCAGCAACATTTATTGTTCAGGTTCATCATCTGCACAAGAAAGTTACACAACACTCCCACTCTCTTTTTCACTCGCTCTCACTTTTACTTTCTTGCTAACTCTTACTTTCTCTCACTCCCTCACTCTCTCTCCCGTTGTCTTTCCCTATCCATTTATATACCCCCTTGGGCATGTTTTTATCTGTATTGACATTTTCCAACTCTCTCTCTCCACACATTTCCCTAATACTGTACATATATATATATATTTTTTAAATATTTACTGTCAATTTTCTTCATAATTCTTACTTACCACTCTTTTCTTAACCCATCGTGTGTGTGGGCGTGTGGGCGTGTGTGAGACTAAATGCGAGACAACAAACAAGCGCGCCCAAACATATTTTAAAACTCACAACAATAGAGATCCGGGAGTTGGCAACTGTCTTCAAGAGGGTTTGTAACAACGTAAACAATTTATATGAACCTAGACCTTTGACAACCCTGAATAATAATAACAGTAATAATAATAATAATAATAGTAAAAAAAAAATAATACAGTAATAATATAACATAGTAATAATAGTAACAATAATAATGTGACACAAGATCTCTTTTTAACACAAGGTCAACACACACACACACAACGGAGTGTCAACTGTTTCTAATGTTAACCTTATACATATCAATATACCTCAAAAATAATAAAAACAATAATAATAATAATTACAATAACAATATAATAACAAAATAATAACAATAATAGTATTAATAATAACAATAATAATATTCAACTCTTTAACTTTATATATTAACATTCCTCAAAATCAAAATAATATACCATTTAATTTTATTGTCACATAATTCAGATTAATCTTTAAGGCGGTAACACGAGAGTTTTCCGGGACCTTCATATCAGCAGCAGCAGCAGTTCCGTGACGAGAATAATCCAGTTAGCAGGAGTAAAAAAAAACACCACCACAACCTGTCAAATTTGGGCCAATCAGAGGCAACATCTAGATTATATTCAGCCATCTTCTTGCAGGACATTGTATTAGTTCTCGTGGATCTAACCCTAGACCCAAAACTTGAGTGTGATTGTGAACTGCTAAATCCTCTGAGAACTCTAAATAACTTTAATAAGTGTAATTATGTACTGTATATTGATCGTATTATTCAAACTGTGTCCTGATGTACATGTGAATTGTACTCAACAGGTTTAGACGGATTTATACTCATCGCGTCAACGACAAGGGTCTTACTGTCCTGCACAAACCAAAATCACACCTATGACCGATTACAATATTTATCTTGCAAAGAAAAATAAGTTATATGTATCATTAAACTGTATCATGTATATTTTAACAAAGATAATAGATGATTTCTTTACTTAAGGAAAATAAATTTAACAATATACTGTAAAACACTGGCTCTGACGGCGTCCACTTTCATGAGTTTAAACCGCTGACGAAATCAACAACAGCTTTGGCTTCGGCTCGCATGATAACGATGTTTTCCATCAAAGCCGTAATGAAAATACCGATAACTTGCCTGATAAACGTTACCCGGAAATATCGCTCGTGCCAACCACTTTAAGTCAAATTACGAGAAAGCTTAACCACGGAAACTTTTGAGAATACTAACGTGAGCTGGATGCCATGCCTTCGGTGGACTAGAGAGGATACGGCATTTAACGGCAACCTACTACTTAGCGACGTACTGTCTTAGCATATAGGGGAAGATTGTGTCGGCCAGTCCTGACGCCTTTCCGCTGGCTGGTCCAGGACGGCGAAGGACAAAGGTGAATAAGGTCGACTCAGGGTTCAAGATATGACTTGTGTTTCTTTTGAGTACAGAATCATTGTCTTCCAGAGATTAAGTCATCATACTCAAGAGATAACAATCAAAAGTATATATATAGTATATGCTGATAACCACAAGGAAAGAAGAAAACACGAAGTTCCCAAGCGCTTTAGTGTAATTCACATCTTCAGGGGTGAGTACAGACTAGTCTGTACTCACCCCTGAAGATGTGAATTACACGAAAGCGCTTGGGAACTTCGTGTTTTCTTCTTTCCTTGTGGTTATCAGCATATACCTAGATCACGCGCACCTACAGTGATTTACTTGCATATATAGTATATATATATATATATTATTTTTTTAATCTATTACTTAAGAAACTGACAACAAATGGCGCTCAAATCCTTGTTTACAATATGGAGGCACAACGGAGATGATAGAATGAAAAATAATTATTAATATATAATTAAGGAAATCTAAGCATATGACAAAAAAATACTGATTAAATAAAGAAATTGTTTGGAGTAAATTAATTTGCTCACGACAAGCGATCATACAATAGCTACTACTAAATAAGTTGACATTGCCCCATCACAACACAACATACAGGCCTACTCAATCGTTCAAAGATATATTACGTACAGTTCATTTAAACCGGAGCACCACAGTTTATCTTAAATCAGTGAGATAGATAATATTCAAAGATTTTATTAACATTACTTTTTTTCTGTCGAGTTACCGATTAACTCTTTATGAATCTGTTTATATCCTGTAATTAAATGACGAATTTGGCGGGTCGATTAGGTGGGAAAAAATTACTGATATCTCGTAATTCAACTCGTTATCGTGTCAGTTATATCGTCACAATCCATTTTGGTTTAATAAAATAGTGAACGAGTTAATTGGGATATTTTGTGATATTTATTTTCTTCGTTGTTTTTATCCCTGACGATTTGATTTTAGTGTTGTTATTGATAATGATGTTCTAGAGTAAAGAATATTTGTCTGTCTGTCTGTCAGTCCTTTTTTTAACCTGAAATTGAGATGAGCTGGTAGGGTGTCCTGTAGTGGATCTCTCCCCTACAACTGCGTATCCGCATTCCAATGTGACAGTATCCTAGCAACCAAGCGAGCTGTTCAAGGGGGGGGGGGGGGGGGGATCGCCACCTGCTAAGTCTTCACTAGCAACGGAGTCAAGAAACACGGCGAGTTCCCACGGGTTAAAGCTGCTGTGTATATAAGCTGTCTCTCCATAGATTCATTCTTCTCTAAGTTCCTAAACACGCAACACCTCCAAGCAAGCTCCTCGCTGCCCAACTCTCATTCAACCTGGAGGCCAGCAACATCTCTAACAAAGTTCCTGCACATCTACCTCCTTCAGCACGCTACTCACTGAACGTGTCTTCCAAGCAAGCTCCTCGCCACACGGCATCTCCAGCACCAGACTGTCTTTCATATAATATATTTTATATAAGAAAACCACCACCTAGAGTTTCCATCCATCCATCCTGAGTGCTAGACACATGTCACGTAACCCTTGTCCACCATGCATCAGGGCTACCAACTGTTCGTGGCTCTGGTAGCATGATATACACCTCACCATGGCTAACTGTTCGTGGCTCTGGTAGCATGATATACACCTCACGATGGCTACCAACTGTTCGTGGCTCTGCTAAGATGATATACACCTCACCAGGGCTACCAACTGTCCGTGGCTCTGCTAAGGACTTGTTTTTTATTCGGAGACAGACAATATATTACGAAGGCACACATCAATATTTATATTTGGTCAAGTGTGTGTGTATGCAAGAGCATGTCAACTACAGATGGTGATGATGATGGTGTTGATGGTGTGGACGATAGTGACGGAAGTACAGAACACAAAGCTAATATCAAGAAGTTGGAATTTTCAATCTTTTTTTTTGGGGGGGGAGAGAGGGGGAGGTCCCAGTTAATCACATTTCTATTATAAAGACAAAATCAAATTACACATAACTAATTCTTGTATTTTACTATCCATTAACTAATAGCAGATAATAAAGTAACACAAATCAATATATTAATAACGAACATTTTACCCAAATTTCACCCATCTATTTGATACGGGGTCCGGACAAAACCTCCGCAGGACTTTACTTGGGGTTTTGTCCAAGGGGGGTTTTGTCCTACACTCATTTGATACTAATGTCCCAACCTCTTTGTAGATTGCTTTGATATTTAATTGCTTATATCTTCACTATTCTTACCTCTCCTTCCTTGAGTAATGTAGATGTAGTTATTAAGTTCTGGTGGTTAGGTTAGATTAACATTTCAGCTCATGTGGTGACCTTTTCAAACTTACTTGGTCCACTGTTTTTTGTTTTTTATGGCGTGTGTGTGTGTGTGTGTGCATATAAGTAGTTATATACATACACACATACCCACGTGCACAAATTCATAAACATTTATACACACAGATAAATTAATTAGATGATCAAACACACACACATATATATTTACAAATAAAACAGAATCATACAGAAACAGTTATATTAAAACCCAAACACACTCACACACACATTCCTAGCTCCTTCACTCACACACACACACACTGCCACTCAACAGAAAACATGGACAGCCAAGCACTTCTCATTCACCACTCACACACTGAAATTCACTCGTCATGGAACTCGGACACCTCAACAACACCCCCCCCCCCCCCCCCCTCACCAACAGTAACAAACACACTCATAAAACACACGTACACTGCATAGAATACCACCCTTACCACACTACAAAACAGGCCTGAACATACGACCAAATTATAAACTAACCAATGTAATTTAAAAGAGAGATCAATCCCACAGTGAAGGTCTAAGATGAAAGCAATTGTCTAATGTTAACCATAATAAAATACTAAATTGCTACACTACTACTGAATAGGTTTAACAGTTAAGGTAAATACTAAAAATAAACGGTAAGACAAACACTTAGATTCTAATATCTCATATCTCAACCGACACGACTGGGCGACTGGCGTCAGTTGGCTCTGGACTGTAGGGGTATCGAGATATTAAAGTTGTCTAGCACTCAGGATGGAAGGAAACTCTAATGTGGTTTTCTTGTATAATATATAAGTTATATGATAGACAGTCTGGTGCTGGAGGTGCTGTGTGGTGAGGGGCTGCTTGGTAGAGACGTGCGGTGAGTAGCTTGTCGAAGGAGGTATGTGTGCAGGAGCTCCGTTAGAGAAGATGTTGCCTGTTGCTGGCCTCCTGGTTGAATGAAATGTTAACAGTGTGGAGCTTGCTGGAGGAGATGTTGCTTGTTCAAGAAGATTGGTCAGAATGCATCTCAATGGAGAGACAGAGCTTATATACACCCAGCAGCGGCTATGAGTCATGGTGGGAAAACCCGAGAAGTAGCCGGTGACTAGTTCCGTTGCTAAGATACGGCGGGCAATGGAATGCGGATACGCTTGGTTGCTAGGGAAGGCGGTAACAGGTGGTGGCGTGGCAGCTTGTAGGGGAGACGTCCACTACAGGACTGTACTTGGCGCGCGAGTGGGAGTGACTGATGTGTGACTGACTCGCCTGACTTGCACCTATTTCACCTGTCAATATTTCAATAATCCTTCATAACGACCCAATTTCATGATGTAATTGTAAATGATTTTAACGTGAACAGCAAATTTTAATTACAATCAGCTTCAATTACAATTTAATAATTGATCTAAGCCTGGCCGTCACACACACACACTTCAACTACCACCCTGTTTTATTGTGGGGGAATTAAGCACACGAATAGAATCTTGATAAACAAAACAGTTCTAGAGTATGCACGTGTGTGTGTGTGTGTGTGTGTGTGTTTCTAGAGACTTGTAAAGCTGCTAGGTTAGGTTTTGAATGATTTTTTGGGTCATTAAAAAAAAACTATCCGGAAGTAAAAAAAAAAATGACATGTTCAACAAATGTAAACCTGACTAAATTGTGTTTCTTGTTACTTAATTGCTACGTCTTTTCTTTTCTATGACTTTTATCTTCGTCTTTATATTTCTACATTCATTACAGAAGACGTGTTAGAAGAAAACCTAACCTAACCACATCTAGCCTAATGGGATGCACAGTAAACCACATGGGAGTCGCTGTCCAGAGTAGGTGAAATGTGAGGTGACTTATTTTGTGTAGAGAAAGGGGGAGGGGGGTGAAAGAAGATGGGGGGAAGGAAGTTATAGTTCGGAAATTGAAGAAATTCAGGAGGAGGTAGAAGACCGCCTTGCTGTGGATGTGTCATGGGTTAGTTATTATCTGCCGACACAAGTACTAGACTGTAGTTCTGGTGACTCATGCGACCCTAACACAAACACACACACTGGGGGAGGGAGGGCGAGGGGAGGGAGGGTCGGGGGAAGGGAGGGAGTGGAAGATATTATCGTGAGGTGGACTGTGTTGTCTCTCTCTCTCTTGCTTTCCCTCATATTCTCTTCTCCTTTATCTCTCTAACTCACCCCTAACCTTGAACCTTCCTCACAATAAACTAGCCGGGGCAATCTAAAAAAAAAAAATCTACCCCCCCCCCCCCCTCAATGAGTCCTACCCTGCGTGTGTGTGTAAACAAGTCAGTCAGTCAGTCAAACCACACACCAAGAACACGTGTACCACAGCTGTTGTCTAGATTTTACACAGATGTACGGGCAACAGTTGTGTTCTTTTGGGTTGCTACTACGGTGAACGGAAATAAAGTCACAGGAAAAAGGTCAAATGACTTGTACACATTGACATCACATTATATATATGATGGCATTGTACGTAGGTTAGGTTAAGTTTGGTTAGGTTAGTTTTTTTCCGTGCCTCTTTTTCTGTAACTTTTTTCTTGTGACATTTTCCTAGATTCGCTACTACACCCCACTCCACCCCTCTCGGTTTCACTCACAACCAATCATCCCTCTCCACCCATCACTATAAACCACCCCTCACTATTCTGGGCTATCCCACCGCTATGCACACCATCCTAGTGGTCTCTGGCCTCTTCTTTACCGCTGGATTAACACGGTCATAGAGACTGTCCTCTTATTAACACGGAGGCGAGAACTCCTTGTTAGGTCAGGTCTATGTGGTAATGCTGTGTGGTAGTATTGTGCTGTCATCCTCCTTTGAATAATTTCTCTGGTATCCATAGCCATTCCGTATAACCCTAATACTTGTTATCGTTTTCCATCATAAACACATTACTGTTTTGGTTTGGTGTTTCTATTTATCATTCCTCATTATCCCTAAATTCTCAGTCGGATTTCTCTATATCACCGTTGTTCTGGCAAAGTACCTGTGTAATTCCGTTCACTGACATAAGAATGGAGGAAACTGCAGCAGGCCTATTGGCAGTCTCGTTTACACCCAACCCCTATTGCTCATATAAGCATCCAACCTATGTTTGAAGCTATTCAGCGTATTCGAGTTAATGATGAATTTGGTAACTTGTTCCATTCATCCACTACTCTGTTTCCAAACCAGTGTTTACCTATTTCACGCCTAAATCTAAATTTGTCTAATTTAAAACCATTGTTACGAGTTCGCTCCTGGTTGGATAGTTTGAGTACCTTTGTAATGTCCCCTTTGTTTAGCCCTGACTTCCACTTATACACCTCTATCAGGTCGCCCCTCGCTCTACGTCTCTCGAGGGAGTGCAAATTAAGATGCTTTAACCTGTCTCTATACTCAAGGTTCCTAATGCCCGGGATTAGTCTTGTCATTCTCCTCTGATATAGTTTTGGGATAACACCCTTTTGTATGAACACAAACACACGCACATGCTCACACTAACACCCACACACGCTCACACTAACACCCACACACGCTCACACTAACACCCACACACACGCTCACACTAACACCCACACACGCGTTCACACTAACACCCACACACACGCTCACACTAACACCCACACACGCGTTCACACTAACACCCACACACGCGTTCACACTAACACCCACACACGCTCACACTAACACCCACACACGCGTTCACACTAACACCCACACACGCTCACACTAACACCCACACACGCGTTCACACTAACACCCACACACGCTCACACTAACACCCACACACGCTCACACTAAACACACACGTGCTCACATTTTAACGTACAATACAAATGTATAGAAACACGCAATTAATTCATAAAGCTTAATATTGAAGTAACACATGACAATGTCACTAACCTTGCATCCTTGGACAGGTAGAATGAAGCACAAATCCAACTAACTCGAAATTAAGCCATATATCCTTTTGGTGTCGAGAAAGACATAAGTGAGGGGTGACCAATACTATCGCCCATCTCCTCGATACAAGATCTGGTAAGGCACTGCACGCCGAGTCGCCAACGTTTTTCCTGGCGCGCTTCGTCCCAGGCGGCAGAGGATTAGCTTACCTCAGTTACCATGTTATCTATAAAGGCAAGTGATTATAATTAAATTTCTACCTTTATAATATATAACTTAAAATACAATATGATGATTGTAGTATTTTCTAACATCAGTAAGAACAGAGTTAGAATATTATAAAAAGTAAAAACGGAGAATGTAAAAAAGTAATTATCTTACACCTTTATGCCAAAGGCGCGGGAAAACGCAAGGCACATTTTCTTTAAGTTTCTTCAATATTTATGTTTCTTGTTTGACTTTCACTACTTCTGTTCTTAGCAAAGGTGTTTTCTAGGATAAGTAAAAACTGAAGGACGAGAGAAAGAGGTGAATGAGAGCGAACGGAAGTACCTAAGGCGAAACGGGATGGTGTTTGTTTACATTCTTGGAGAGGATCTGACAAGACGCCGCTACCACAGACCACCTGCACTAGTTGTCCCTCTCTCTCCCCTCTCGCTTCCAGCCATCTCACATCACAACTATATCACATTGTCTAGTTCTGTCCTTGTGCCGGCCATACCGGTACCTCTTGTCCCAGAATTTTTCATATTTACTAATGCTACAACTGCCACTTCTTGATGAGAGTTCATGATAAAGATAGGATAGACACATCTGGTAAGTTAGTAACGCTGTAACCATACCGGAACACTCGGCATGTATACTTTGTGATAAACCATTAAAGCGACTTGAACACTACGGGCCACCTGGCTTATTGTATCATGAACTTTGTAATTACTACATGGAATCAGTAAAGGGATGCCCAATAAATAAATAAATCAGGAGTGCTTGAAGACATTATTGCTGTATATCATAAATTAGTCTTCAAATAGAATACTTATGACTTCTACTGTGTATGAACCTCTGTCCTGCATGGCAGTGAGAAGTGATAGCACCCCAGTGTCAAGACCTTACTCATTACTTAGAATAGGCAAATTGTACTCCAAGCTTTGTCAATAAATCTGTTAACCGTTAAATGTCTCCATCTTTCTCTTTTCTTCCTTACCATGCCTTCCTCCTATCCTTCCCTCTCACCTCTCCATTCCCCACTCAACACCCTCCCTCTCACTTCTTTCCTCTTACCTCTCCCATTCACATGACGATATTCAGAACACGAGTTTGTGGCTTCTAACTGATAACAAAGTGAGAACTGAACACATATACCTCCCCCTCACCCCCCTCCACACACCCCCCCCCAATAACGAGCCCCCACTACCCTCACCCAGACGACACTCCCCCACCTCACCCAGACGACACTCCTTCCCCCACCTCACCCAGACGACACTCCCTCCCCCACCTCACCCAGACGACACTCCCCCACCTCACCCAGACGACACTCCTTCCCCACCTCACCCAGACGACACTCCTTCCCCACCTCACCCAGACGACACTCCTTCCCCCACCTCACCCAGACGACACTCCTTCCCCACCTCACCCAGACGACACTCCTTCCCCCACCTCACCCAGACGACACTCCCCCACCTCACCCAGACGACACTCCTTCCCCACCTCACTCAGACGACACTCCTTCCCCCACCTCACCCAGACGACACTCCCCCACCTCACCCAGACGACACTCCTTCCCCACCTCACCCAGACGACACTCCTTCCCCACCTCACCCAGACGACACTCCTTCCCCACCTCACCCAGACGACACTCCTTCCCCCACCTCACCCAGACGACACTCCCTCCCCCACCTCACCCAGACGACACTCCTTCCCCCACCTCACCCAGACGACACTCCTTCCCCCACCTCACCCAGACGACACTCCTTCCCCCACCTCACCCAGACGACACTCCTCCCCCACCTCACCCAGACGACACTCCTTCCCCCACCTCACCCAGACGACACTCCTTCCCCCACCTCACCCAGACGACACTCCTTCCCCCACCTCACCCAGACGACACTCCTTCCCCCACCTCACCCAGACGACACTCCTCCCCCACCTCACCCAGACGACACTCCCTCCCCCACCTCACCCAGACGATACTCCTCCCCCACCTCACCCAGACGACACTCCTCCTCCACCTCACCCATGAGTTAAGGGCGTAGAAGCCTGAAGAGTCAATGGTGTATGTCACGTTGGAGAGCCTGAGCGATCTTGAGGTCGTGGGAGCAGGTGTCTTGTGTGTTAGGCTTCGGGGCGACTGTAGACAAAGAAACCTTCTCTTTCTCTCCGCCTTTTCCACCTCCTTCCCCTTCCTTTCTTTTTCTTCTTCCTCCTCCCTTTCCTCTGCTCATCCTTTCTCTCTTCTTCATTTTCCCCTTTCCTCTCTTCTTCCTCTCCCCCATCTCTTCCATTTCCTTTTCCTCTTCCCCCCCGCTCTTCTCCTTCTACTTCTCCTCTTTCTCTCTTCTTCCTTCTCCTCAAGATCAAATAATAGATCTAAGATAATGTAGAGTCTAGGTCATCCTAGAAAAAAGTCAAATAATTCACATACATTAAAGAGCATTGACAATCATACTGGGAATAAAAAAGCGCTTTGCTTAACATAAGCTTATTCAGATGTAGGCTTTCATAACAGGTGTGTCCCTACGTACAACACTCACTCACGCCAGATTCATGCAGGTATATTGATATGTAGCTGACGAAGGTGAAAAAGTTCCCGTCAGCAGAATCTAATGGTGACCTCTTCCAGCTCTGTAAACCCAGACACAACACACAGCCTGGACCTGCCACGCTTTGCCCTAAACAGATAAATTGTACCGGGAATTTCCCCCCACACACTCATCATTCTGTCACTGGTGTTTACCAGTGCGAGCAGAGGGCTGCTCCTTACAGCATCACTCGAGAGAGCGATCTCCTAGAGGCCAGGCGGCCACGCCACCCTTTAAAGTTTAAGCCATACATTTAGCGGAATCAGAACCTCTTCTCCGTAAACACCGCCCACCCCCGAATCTTTGTTCTGGTAAGGCAGCAGACGCCAGCGCTCACACGCCAGTACTCGTCAGTACTGACGCCAGCGGTGATAACACTCCCGGCGGTGCCAGAGTATGGCAGTCACAGGTCGCGTGGGGGGGGGTGGGGGGGGGGGGGGGGTGGCGATCTCTTGTCCGTAAACACCGCTCCCCCCAGCCGCCAATTTCTTAGAGGCAACAGCAGGCTGAGAGATCCAATGTTTGTTTGTGCAAGGCAGCGATCGTCAGCAACTGACACCAGCATAATAAGCCAGCGGCGATAACAGTTTTATTCATTACTTGCTCTACCAAACACAAAGACAGCCTGACGACCTACTGCACGAGAGTTGCCAAGCACTTTATGAAAAAATAATGCAAATAAAATATTCTAACTTAATTATTTACAGCAAATAAATATTATGATCAGTAAATATCTGCCTTACTGGCCATCTCGGACACAAAGGCAAGCTTTCAAAAACTGGTAAGTGCGTAGGTGACCGCGAGCGTCATCTGTCAAAACACCCCTGTCCCCTTATGCCCCTCCCCCCTCCTCCCTCAGCGCTGCCAGGGAAGTTTCTAGAGGGTCATTATATAGTTTTTCTTGCTTAATTTTTATTGTTTTATCATTTAAAAAGTTTAAAAATTATTTTTGGAAAAGTTTAGATTTTTCTCGATCTACCCACGGGTAGGGGACACTACCTTCGACACCCTAACCCGGAACTTAGGGGTTAAGTAAGTTTATCATCAGGTGAAATATGTTGGTGGGGGAGGGGGGTTTGAATCTACAGGTGATCCAGGTAAATTAACAACATACCGTCGACCACAACACCTGACCAAACCCTCCTACCTCACTGATGACGTCCCGGATCATAACCGCACCAAAACCTCTCCGTTCTACCGCAAAGGTTAGATTAATTACTTTATGTAGCAAATGTTGATTAGATAGAGATGGCTATTTAGACGATATGGATTAGATAAATACCTTAAATAGATTGCATAGATTAACTTTATAATATAGATTAGATTAATGATTAGAGAGAGAGGGAGAGTTAAATCGTTATACAAATATACATAATTAATTCTGCTTGTATACATAGACGATGCAGGTAGAGAATAAGGAGCAGGTGTCTTCCCAGCTTTGGTTGAGAAATAATAATCCTGGCGGGTGGAACAGAAACCACCCACGTAACTACATCGGGTCAGTTGGTACGCCTGGTTAGACACAAGCTTCATGTTGTTCAAGGAATGACGGTTCGAACAGTGGAGTTTCTGTTGTAGTAGGTGTGGAGTGCAGACAAATGCACACACACACACACTTTCGTTAGGAAATGAAGTGGGATCTGTGATTAAATCGGTGAATTCAGCATTAGATTGTGAGGTTGGGGGTTGCCAGGTGGTGGACTGCGTTCCCGTCAAATCCCATCCCATAACCCGCCCTCCAAAACCGTCAACTCCTTACCCCAAAACCAGTATTATCAGTAATAGGACAGACAAAGGTAGAACAAAAAAAAAGGAGGAAACATTTTATTTAATCACTAACATAAGCATTTTTTTTTACATACATACATACTTGATATTATATATAAAATTAATTTCCCCCAAATTTTAAAATGTGCAAACAAAATTAATGTATGTAAATTAGCGTACATGCCTAGTAATTTTGTGCATCAATTAAGTCAACATAGTCAGTATCGTCTTTATCATAAGTAAAAATTAACAACATTGTATATGTGGGAGAAACTTATTACAACTATGTCTCGTCTTTGCAGGAACACACCGACATGTAGGATGTTTTTGTCCAAACTATTCTGTTGAATTATGTTTGTTATTTTATTCTTTATGAGGTTCATCTGTTAAAACACCTGTTCTACGGAGGCGAGGAGGTTACTGATGGGTGATACCAACAAGGTAAAATGTCCTGTCTCTTTAAAGTCCTTCTCTCCCGAGGCATCCTCATGGTTATGAACTGTCATTCAAAATTTCTCGACGTCAGCTGACAGTCCCAAGCCTTTGACAGTGTTCATCAAGCTTGCCAATATTCCCTGAGTACTTCGGGAGGAATGACAGCTCACTCAACCTTGGTTTCTTTACGTCAAGAGTTGGACGTTAGAGGATTGCCTTTGTTCCAGCTCTTTGGGTAGCTGCTTTAAGAAGTTGTGACCGTTTATCTTAATGGTGTTAACAGTTCCCGGGTCCTTCCAACCAGCTCTGCGCCACTTCATTGTTCAACTACACACCAAAGTCCATTTTCTTTTGTAGGGATAGTTCACAAGCTCAGCCAGATGATCGATAGTTTTATGCCTGAATTACAAACAATGTGAGCTGCTAATTTCAGTTCAGAAATTCTCACAGATTTATTGCCATTTATTTTCGATATTCCAGACTGAAATAATGTTATGTTTGAAAATGGAACTGGATTTTTTGATGTTTTTTTGTCGAACTGATTTACGAGATTACTATGATAGCTTAAGCTTATTTTATTACTTTAATTGTTAATGATATGTAAATAAAATATGACGTTAGGTACAACTCAGTATAAATTAATCCCCCGCAAATACTAAATACACACATACATTTAATCCATAATACTAAATAATCATACGAGTAATACCTGCTACTTGAAATACTTTTAATACATTATACATGGAGGATTTATCATACAACACAAATCAAAGAATATGAGAAATGAACCACAACAAATGTATGATAAAACGTGTGATAAAATATATGATAATCCCAGGAAATTTTAACCCGTCCGTTCTTTAAAATTTCAGCATATAATTTAAATCAATTTACAGTATCTAGCAATGTTCCGGGTAGGATGTGTGTGTGTGTGTGTGTGTGTGTGTGTGTGTACTGAGGAGAGGAGATATATGGCTAAGAGGTTATTATTTTCCTTGACCAAACTTGAAGGTCACAATAAGAGCCACCAAACCTGTTACTGCCATACGATTGTAATCTGTAATTCTTGTGACTAGTGAGTGTAGTGGTGACAGCTTCAAATATAATGTCTCGGTTTGGCTGTCAGTGTTTGGGGTAACTATAAACACAGATACACCATGTGTGAAATATCTGGAGAAGAGTCAACAGTACGTAACATTTATCCCTCAGCTGTTATTGTTTCCATTAGTGTTACTACAATTTCTGTGTATAATGAGACAAAATCTAATATGGAGAGGTAAGGTAAGAATTTATTGTAATAGAGTCGAATAGTGAGAGGAGATGGTAGCGTGTCTCGAGGGTGTGATGCTAACACAGGCACAGTACAAGTGTAGTATATATAACACCAATGAGTGTTACAGCTTTATTTTACAAGTTCAATAGGGGGGATTAATGGGGGGGGGGGGGGTTCGTACACAATTTATGATAGACTATGGTATTCTCGTATAACCTAACCTCACAATTGGAATGGGCACTTCACTAAGTCGATCGTTGGGTAGGCTCGGGATCACCGCACTTCTACCGTCTACACAACCAGCACTTACTGTTTGCACGTTGAGTTGACAGCACTCTGTCGATGGACCCGGCTGAGACCTCGTTACACTTAGTGGCGGACCACAGAGTGCTGTCAACTCAATGTGCAAACAGTAAGTGCTGGCTGTGTAGACGGTAGAAGTGCGGTGATCCCGACTGAGGCCTCGGTGACACTTAGTGGCGGACCTCCTCCTCTGATCCCTCTGTGTGTCTGTCTCTCCCCGACTCTCGTGAGGGAGGGCTACGACGTCCTATATATTGGGATTTTTTACAGATTGCCCACGAGGGGCTAGTTTATTGGGCACCCCTTTACATCCTGTGCAAGGTGAAGCGCAGAAGCGTTTACAGCGCCCAACTGGGAAGCATGCGGAGTTCATGCTTGCCTTTATGACTCATGCATTAAGGGCGTAAAAGGCCTGAAGGGTCATGGGTTTTGTCAGCAAGTTACATAAAGTGACAGAATGATGAGTGTGTGGGGGGAAAATTCCCGGTACAATTTATCTGTTTATGGCAAAGCGTGGCAGGTCCCTAATAATGTCAAGTGCCAGGCCTGTCACTAGGAGGATGGATATCTGGTCAGGGAGGGAAGAGGTGTTGGTAACGGTAAAGGATCCCTTTACATTTGACCTCGCTAATGTAGGGTCAGGTCTGGACTTTTTCTGAGACTATAGTTGTTGTATATATTGGAGGCAGGTGGCCTCTTCTGCTGACTGGGTGCCGGGTGATTTGTAACCCTTGATTTGGGCCGCGAGGGGTCCCCTTACACTTGACCCCCCTAATGTTGGGTCAGGTCTGGACTGTTTCTGAGATGTAAGCTGTGGTCTGACAACCCATCACTACAAGTGAGGCCGTAACATGTCGTTTAGGTAAGATGTTTCGCCTGGTTCAACATTACTATAACGCTTAATGTTCTGCTAAAAGAGGATAACATTCAGCAATAAACTCCAAAAATCCTAAAATAGTTACCATTTGAAGGAGAGTCAATGTTTATGTGTACCTCTGGGTGCTAGACATAGGGGTGAAAGCCTTGATATCGACTACAGGTGGTTAAGTACATCTGTCCGACCATGTTTCTCTGTTGGCTTCTTACGATAAATGCTTCCTTACCTGACCTAACGTAACGTACTTCTGTAGCTCAACATATAATTTGTGTCAGTTTGTGTTAGTCTTTAAAACTTTTCTTGTGCCAAATGATCTGTTCCACCAATATTTTGAAACAAAGTATTATTCTTTGATGAGAAGTCTGCAACCACATTTTAATAGATTCCGTTCAGAGCCCCAGTAGATAGTTTATTAATTTATCTTTGTGATTTGTGATGCATTGTGACAGATCTGGTGTGAGTATAGTATTAATTTTCTAGATCTCACATCATGAAAATCTAAAAGCTTGGTTACTTGTATTTTTGTTTTGAAAAATAACTTCGAAGGTTTAACTAATATCTAAAGCAATGGTTCTCAACACGGGGTCGCAAGGACGCATCATAAGGAGTCACATAGTGGTCATGGGGGTAGTAAAGAGCTCATGTGATCGCCGGAGTCACATGTGTCTTACGGCGGTCAGACGGTCAAGGACTTAATGAGTGGCCGACAGGTCCACGCCTCCTGCTATGAGACGCCGGTAGCCTCGTTAAGTTGGGACCGTAAATTATGGTCAAAGGATTAACGCGGTTGCTCTCCGTAGGTCAGGCTTACTCTGATAACACATTTCGCAACAGAAGCTCCACACTCCAACCTTTGACCTGCTCTCAGCTCAGTTCACTCTGCTCCCCACCGATGTGAACGTATCATTCACCTGCCAGGTTTGTTTATTTGCACTTTACAATTTCATTATGCACGTGTTCTGTTGATGTACTTTAAACTGTGTGAATTCTTTAGCGCCAAATATAATTAATTAGTCATTTGTGTTATTTACTGTCGTGTATTAGTAGTTTTAGTGCCGTGAATTAAGAATATCTACACAGTACTCATCACAATTACTGCTTTTTAATTTTTACTGTGCATACCTTGCGTTGTTAAACGTGTGCATGCTTATAGCACACTTAGTAATTACTACTTTGTTACTGTTTGTGGTTTATTAAGTACTCGTAAAAATGGCACAGGAAAAAATGACACTGGAAAAAATGCAAAATTTTCATACTAGGGAAAAATTGGCACAAAATTTTTTACTTCGAGCTCACGAACCACAAGCGAGCTAAAACGAGCTCGTTAGGTTAGGTTAGGTGAGCCACACAGGAAGCGCCAAAAACGAGTTTACAAGAACCTCCACACGAGGCTGAAGACCCTCTGCCGGGACCGCCAAGCTGGTCGCAAGTCAGTCCAAGAGTTTGTGCAAGGCGCTGGCTATAACATTCGTTGGAAATCTTAAACAATAATATGTAATGTGACATTTTCAAATTTGTAATTCATTTATGTACGAGTTTTCATTAACATACGGTAGAATGTTTTAGTTAAAGTTAATATAAATGTTTTAAGTTACAACGTTGATATAACTCGAAGTAAGTTTCAGTAACAAATGTTATAAAATTTTTAGGAAAACATGTCAATACAAATTAATGTGCAATTTTTCCAAGTCTGATGATTATGCCTTTTTCCTGAGCCATTTTTTCCGGTGCCATATTCTCCTTCATGCGGTTTATCATCATGCACAGAACATTATTCCATTGTGCATTCTTTCAATAAACAAGAAAATTACTGATATACGATGCTGACTATTTGATTTGTTGTGTAAAGTTAATTACTGCATTGTTGTGCATTGTTTGTTTGACTGTCTTGGTGAAAAAAATACTGCTCTATAATTTTGCTCTTGTGCATTAGCAATTATGGTCTTGTGATACTGTGTTTTACTTTTAGGTATTTGTAAAAATAATTAATATTTAATTTTTAGATATACTAAAGTGTATTTAATTTTACAGGCAATAATGAACAAGTTTTTGCAGAAGTCGTCAGACCTTCCACCAAGAAGCGGAAACGGCTCTGCCAACCTTCCAGCCTTCCTGGACAAGTATGGTGTAGCTGAGGTCAATGGTAGAGGGATATGTGTCGTGTGTTCTAAAGAACTTGCTGAGGAATCCTTAAAGTTGAACAAGTTAGAGAGACACTTGGAAATACACGCCAACGTTGGTGTACTGTCAGTAGAAGCTCGCACAAGAATTTTTCAACATCGTTACGACAATTTGACTATGACTCAGTCTGTCTGACCAGCTTTCTCGTCAACGGTGTTTATAAAAAATTATTACCGTAACCGTATTTCAAACTTCAGCTTAGAAAATTGTTTGCTATGTTGCTTAACTTATTATACCCGCAGGTATAGAAAATTAATCAAGTGATGGACGTGTACATTGTACATGTCAGATGTAAAATATGACATATTGCATACAATTTATCGCAGAATTGTAACATGGAAGAGCATGTTATTTTGTTTACTCGCATAAATATACTCCCTGTAAATAAAACAAATAAAATATATAACAAACGTGAATGCACGCATGTCAAATGTGAATTATGACTGATGTGATTTGCATTGAAAATATTGCTGCACCTCAAAAAAGAAATATAACGTAATTGTAACATAGAAATTGTGTGTTATTACGCTGCTTAACGACATAATTATATATTCAGGCACAATACAATAAATGATGATATAAATAGATCACATATTAAACAGGAGTTGTAACCTACTTCTGATAATGTTTACTTTTACACTCCTCAGTCATGTAATACATTTTCCGTATTTGTTTTACAGTTAAATATTTTTTTTTATGATAGTATGTCTGTTTATATAAACTGTGTATTCACCAAGGGCCGCGGCAGTGATTTAGGGTCGCACTGGCTAGGTGACAGCTCTAGATGGGGTCGCAGTGTAAAATGCTTGGGAACCCCTGCTCTAAAGGTATTACTAACTCATTAGCTTTATTAATTCCGGTTAATTATGCATAATATACATAAAAATACATATATATGAAATTTTTAGTGACAAATTTACAGCCACACTGTAAGCTGCCGCACAAATCCACACTCGTACTGTTGCTATCACTACTGTGCGTTTCCACTCACTAATTAACCCAAAACTCGTAGGACGACGTACTAAGATTAAAAGTTCAATTTTAACCATCGTCTTTTTTTCTCTCTCAATAAAATGTAAGTCAATCTCTGCCTGGCGCTGCGTTTATCATAGTTAGTGGCAAAAAAGTTCAGAGAAAACGTTTATATTTATTTCCCATTTTCAATTATTTTAGCTACAATTAAGTTATTTCGATTGTTTTACCTTATTTACCTTATGTTTGTGCCCAATACATGAAACCCGAGTATATGTGATTTTGAATCTTCAATTTATTATAATTATTACGTCTCCTCCCTCGCTCTCCCTTTCTGTCAGACGCGTAGAGGGACAAGTTGTGGAGGGAGCAGAACCACACACACAGTGATAACATTAATGAGATACCAGACAACAGGAAGGGAGGGACAAGGAGAGTCGGTGGCGGCTTGAATCTATTACAACCCCAGACACCCGCCCTTCACTTCCTCCCCTGGGGTCCGGTGGAGTGGGAAGGGTCCGGTGGAGTGGGAGGGGTCCGGTGGAGTAGGAGGGGTCCGGTGGAGTGGGCTGGTGAGGAGATTCTTCTGGTGGACACTCTTGGGGAAGGAAACTCTTAAGTATTATGTCGATATTTCATTTCAATTTCAAAATCTGGCTGGGTTATCGGCCCTCATTTCACACAAGCTTCGCGCGGCAAATCAGGAAGGAATTTGGTGATATTGTTACCAGTAGTAGTAGTAGTAATTTATAGTGGTTAGTAGTGGTAGCTGTAGTAGTGATAGCAGTTATCAATAGTGGTTAGTAGTGGTAGTTATCAATAGTGGTAGTAAATGTAGTAGTAGTAGTGCCGACACAGGAGGCAACAGTGGATATCGCCGGAACCCAACCGCCCGTTGATATCCTAAATGATGAAGTGAGTCTACTCAACCTGAAAATGTAGTACTAATAAACGCTGCTCCAGTAGTAGCAGATGTCCACGAGGTGAATGAGAGACAGCCACCACAGTGGAATGGCATGTCGATGGAAAATGCGGACATATGGGTTAAAGAAACTTACTCAGAAATTGTCAGGTGGTCGCCAGCTAACCTGTTTGAACCACCCAAGTGTGCGGCCACTAATTTCATTCCCAAATTAGTGAAACACCCTCACTTAACCCCAGCAGAAAGATCACTCTTTTCACTACCACCGAGACTGGAAGGAATGGGATTGACCACATAATAGCTCAGAACGCAACAGGGGAGGTGGATACCAGTGAAGTAAACAAAATTCGAAGGTCCATTACGACAGAACGACAGCACGGCCAAAGAGATAAGTTGCAGCAACTGTTGCTGCAAGTGCTAGAGAATTTGAAAAAAAAGTAGCTATAGCGCAGGAGGTGGGCGCCTCGAACTGGTTAACCACGTTACCGATAAGGGCAAATGGTTTCAGTCTCAACAAACAAGAATTTACAGATGCCATTGCCCTAAGGTACTGTTGGCCAGTGGAAGGTTTGTCCTCCCAATGCGTGTGTGGCTCTTCCTATGACGTCGATCACGACATGTTGCGCAAGAAAGGGGGCTTCATATGCATGAGGCATGACGAAGTAAGGGATCTCACAGCAAATATGTTGAAGGAAATCTGCCGTGATGTCAGGGTAGAACCGACCCTCCTTCCATTGGCCGGTGAAAATTTCCAACATAGGACTTCAAACACATCCAACGAAGCCAGTGTTGAAGTCAGTGCTCGAGGATTCTGAACTCGGGGACAGCTAGCCTTCTTCGACATCAGGATTTTTGATCCCATAGCCGCATGTCACCGTAACTTAGCTCTCGGTGCTGCACACAGGAGGAACGAGAATGACAAGATAAGGGCATAAGGGGAGAGAATTCAGAACGTTGATCAAGGCAGCTTCACTCCTCTGGTGTTCACAACCTCTGGTGGGATGGGACCAAGTGCAAGATGTTTCTACACCAGACTCGCGGAGGTGCTATCCGAACAGAAGCAGCAGCCCAGAAGTCATGTTACAGCCTGGATGAGATGTCGACTGTCCTTCTCTCTCCTTCGGTCGGCTTTGCTCTGCCTCAGGAGAACGAGAGCATCGGCTCCAAAGCCGACAACAGTTGCAGATATTGACTATGAAGCAACAGTCACTGAATGCCGCATAGATCTGCGGCTCCACTAACTCAACACAGCTAGGATAGCTACTTATGTATTAGGATATTTAATATTAAGGTAATAAAGTGGCGGCGAAGGTGTGGCTATAAGGGGAGGATGGAGGCCATGTTTTTTTTGTTATAGTTATTAATCTTGGTAGTAGTAATAACCATTCATAGTAACAGTAGTCAATAATAGTAGTAGTTATAGTAGTAGAAGTAGCAGTAGTTATGAACAGAATTTGTCGTAAAAAAAATAAATGGCATTAATGGTAGCACGGTAATAATAATAATTAATATTATTAATAGTAGTGCAAGACGTTATAGTTACAAACAGTAGTAGCAGCAGTAGTAGTAGTAGTTATTATTATGATTAGTAGTAGTATAAATACCCGTTTGTAGTAGTAGTAGAATAGATTAAGCTTGGTAGCAGAAGTGCCGGATTTAGACCTGTGGAGGCCCATGGGCAGCCTCTTTGTGGAGGCCCTCCTCATTATAACTACCCAAGAGGATGGGGTGGCGAGTGAAGCGAGCCTAAACATCTGGGAGTTCCGGGGGGCGCTGTAAGCCCCCCGGGAAATTTTTGAAATTTGAACACTTCTTTGGAGAATTTTAAAGCCATATGCAGTTATATTGAGGAAATTAGAACATTGATAGTGTACAAATTCCCAACACACACACACACACACACAAAAGTGAGACATGACTGGAGTCATTCATGTGGTTTCAAGTCGACCAGCCCTGATATAGCTACTACCGCACATGTCAAAAAATTTCAAGAGACTTCATAGAAAAGAATATATTATTAAATATTACAGAGAGATGATTCTATGCATTATTAATCAGATAAACCTCTACCCAAATAATGGTTCTGTCCAAGAATGCATGTATAGGCTTCTTTAAGTCCAAGGTCAGACAGATTCAGAATAAGTATTAACTCAACTATAAATAAAATATTATTAGCAACACCAACAATAGCATTCATTAAGAATATACGGTTCATAGGAAAACCATTATTCATGAATTTCAAGGAGTAGCTAGCCTAATTTCTATCACGCTTCTTGCTGAACATAGTTTTACGTGATGGAATAGATAAACATGAATTTTAAAGAATGAAAATAAAAATAATCCAAATGAATAAACAAATAAATAAAATACTGTAATGTGTGGAGGCCCCTGGGCAGCTGCCCACTTTGCCCACTCCTGAAACCGGCCCTGGGTAGCAGTAGTAGTATGAATGGTAGTATGGTAGCAGAAACTCGATCGGCCTACCAATCATTTACTTTATACGAGAAACTAGAAGACTTTCAAATCGCCTGGAAACTTTACCAGTCATAATATTCAGGTTTAATAATAATCTAACACACTATGATATATAAGGAGGAGGTAGTACGCATGTTTATCACAAGTTTAATACTATCACGAGTATTGTAATCAGATATCATAGTTACCCCTTTATTTTTTATTTTCTTTGACAGTATTCAGAATCATTGTTCAGGGCAACTTAAGAAATTGTAAATGTAATGTTTATTTAGTTTCTTCGATATAATTGGACAGAAAGAAAGATACATAGATAGATAATGGAGGTCTTACAGTAGACACCCCAAGGAATAGTGTTAATGGACGCGACAGTGTAAATATCCCGGTAGATCGCAGCAGCAGAAGCAGCCGAGGGTGTCACTTCAGAAGCAACAAACCTCCCCCCCCCCCCCCCAAAAAACCCTACAATTCTTCACGCTCTTAATAACGCAGCAGAGGGGTCACTCAATTAGCTGTACTAAAATTTTTCTACACCCATTTTTAAAGCTGAATTAAATGTGAAATTATGTAAGAGTAAATAAATAAAACAACTTTAGTTTTTCTTACCTTTAAATGAACCAACAAAGTGAACAAACTATGATATTTGGTTAGTGTGATCATCAAGAGAACAAACACGGAGAACATCTTAGCTCACCAGAAGAAGAATAGTTTCATTCGACTCTTCCGGCATCAAAGAATTACACGTTTATAAATATGCGAGTGGAGAAGTCCGTTGAAGTCACTGTTTATATTCAACTAGCTATAGATACTCACGGGTTAGGCGAATATTAGCCATATAACAATTACAAACACACATTTAAGAAAAAGAGACATTAATACAAAATTAATTATATAATTTCCTCAATAAATTGTATAAAAGAGCTTTTTATTTTCTTACCTTTAAATAAAATAATCTATTATGTTGACCAGTGTGACTCAGACAAGGGAACAATCATGTCACTTAAAGACAGTGGATATATTTATATATTTCTTCAGTAGCTAGTATTGACATATATCCTGACAACACTTCATAAAAATTTCACAGCCGCATTCTTCCACTATACCTTGACCCTAACAGTGAATATGAGGCTAGACTGAGTTTTATACTTTTTCCCAAATATTACTACTGCCTACTGTGTGAGGATCCAAACAGCAATATTGAATCTGTTGCATAAATTAAGCAGTCCCACGATGAAGAGTGTTAATATAATTTCTATAATCATTTACCAGAGAAAAATATATTCTCATATGAATTCTAGGAATTTAGTATCAATATCAGTAGCAGTTAACAGTCAGATGATAAAAGAAATACAAGGAATGCGTTGATTATTTTTCTTATCAGCAAATCTTAAATCATGATGTGGAGCGTTTATATACGGGGAAAACAATGATTTTTTTCACCACAAATAATTTATATGTTATACCAATACCAAATGATGTCACCAGTAAAGGGACGAATCCTCTAATGCATAAGACTTTAAGTACTCCAACTATAGAAAGTAAAGTAATTAAAATTATTAATCAAAATTGGTTAACCGATTTACTTTTAGAAGAGTCTTAGTGTTACGTGTGTGCTTCATCTAAGACCCAAGTAGAATGGATTAGTTACTCATCATCATTTGAGACTCCATGATGAGAACAACATTGGTTATTTCCACGAAACCAGAATTTTTAGATTTATTTGACGACCCTTTCCTCCTTAATCGTGGAGGAACTTTGAGTGATATTACAACATTTAAAAGCCCCATTATCTTATTATCGTGGTGGTGGTGTTGTCGATCTTTGAAGGGTATTAGGAGACAGGCACTTCCCTTCTAATGAAAAATTTTTTACCTGCAGCCATAGACGTGGATGTAACAAGTGGAGATGTTAAATTTAGAGATTCCCTGAAAACTCGAGGTATTGGCGCTTTAAAGGGGGTAGCACAGGAGGTTGCACATAGAGGAAGTCAAATCATCGTATAAGTTTAAAAATAAAGAAATGTTATAAAAATGATGTATTTGACTTAATATAGATCAGTTGTTGTGGAGTGAACTTTCTGATAACACGTCTGTGAACGTTGCTTGGGGAGTAGGTGTTAGGTCTCAACGCAATAAATATTCAGTTGCTATTTCAGAAATGTTTCCTCGTTCCCATAAGCTTCGGATGATTGAAACTTCAATTGCAACGAAACGGGATATTGATATTGTTACGAGTTGGGGATTTAGAAACTGGTTTAGAATATAGTTAAAAGTCTACCTAGATCCCAACAGGCAACAACAATAAAAAAAACTCAACAAACAACGACAATCGGACTATAAAAGGGTAGACAAAGGATGCGAGTTTTTGTTGTGTATAATAAAGTGCAATAAATTCCTTAACAAAATATCCAGCTTTCTATAATTTACCCTTAACCATACTTAACTTAAACATACGCAACATGGGCTTAACAGTATATACATATTTATACAACATACAACAATCTGAAGCAAGTGGAGGTGGGAGGTAATATACAGTAGGGTTACAATACTCAAGTGCGGTGCTGAAGTGTCTGACGAGTAGGGCTGAGTATTGAAGATGGTAGGTAGTCACTGTGCCGTAGGTTTCCAGGATAGGTAATCCAAGTGTGGTCACTTCCCAGAGTGAACTGAACTCTCCTCGATCCGGAGCTGATGAGGAAGAGTTGGAGGAGGTGACGCAACAACCAGGATATGGAGAAAGGAAACCCGGAGTGATGACTATGACTAGTCATACTCGGGTCGCGTCCCTAGATGGCGTTGCTCGGTAGTGCTGGGTAGTTAGATCATGACACAATAGATGGCGTGGTTCGTAATATCTCTTACTATCAATATTCTACTTATATATATAAATATTCTTCATGCAAGATATAGTCTCATTATATTAGTCTCTGAGGGGGTTAAGGGTTAGTCTCTGGGGGGTTAAAGGTTAGTTTCTGGGGGGTTAAAGGTTAGTCTCTGAGGGGGTCAAGGGTTAGTCTCTGGGGGGTTAAAGGTTAGTTTCTGAGGGGTTAAAGGTTAGTCTCTGAGCGGGTTAAAGGTTAGTTTCTGGGGGGTTAAAGGTTAGTCTCTGGGGGGTTAAAGGTTAGTCTCGTGGGGGTTAAAGGTTAGTCTCTGGGGGTTAAAGGTTAGTCTGGGGTGTTAAAGGTTAGTCTCTGGGGGTTAAAGGGTAGTCTGAGGGGTTAAAGGTTAGTCTTTGGGGGTTAAAGGTTAGTCTCTGGGGGTTAAAGGTTAGTCTCTGAGGGGGGTTAAAGGTTAGTTGCTGGGGGTTAAAGGTTAGTCTCTGGGGGGGGGGGGGTTAAAGGTTAGTCTCTTGGGGGAGGAGGGCAGCTTCACAATGGTTATTGACACCTGCTCTTCCCCCCTCCACACAGAAGGTAACGTTAGGATATTTGATTCATCCACAGGTGAAATAAGTTGTGGGTGGTCTAATCTCCAGAGGATCTACCTGTAATATATCACGCTATCTGTCGAGGGAACATATTACCTGGGGGGTGAAGGTGAGGACAGGTGTTACCCCTTAATGAGTCCCTCAACAAAAGGGGGAAAAAAAAAACCCGGAGCGGTTTCTGTGGTTTTGGCTCCTCATCTCACCTGACACCTTCTGTAGTGTGATAACTGAAGTGACAAGAATAAGAACATAAGAACATAAGAATGGAGGAAACTGCAGCGGGCCTATTGGCCCATACTGGGCAGTCCCGTTTACACCCAACCCCTATTGCTCATATGAGCATCCAACCTATGTTTGAAGCAATTCAGCGTATTCGAGTTAATGATGATATTTGGTAACTTGTTCCATTCATCCACTACTCTGTTTCCAAACCAGTGTTTACCTATTTCACGCCTAAATCTAAATTTGTCCAATTTAAAACCATTGTTACGAGTTCGCTCCTGGTTGGATAATTTGAGTACCTTTGTAATGTCCCCTTTGTTTAGCCCTGCCTTCCATTTATACACCTCTATCAGGTCGCCCCTCGCTCTACGTCTCTCAAGGGAGTGCAAATTAAGATGCTTTAACCTGTCTCTATACTCAAGGTTCCTGATACCCGGGATTAGTCTTGTCATTCTCCTCTGAATTCTTTCCAAGGATTCTATATCCATTCTGTAATACGGTGACCAGAACTGGACTGCGTAATCCAGGTGAGGTCTCACAAGAGCAAGATACAGTTTTAGGATGACCTCGCTAGTCTTGTAACTAACACTCCTTTGTATGAACCCAAGTACTTTATTAGCCTTGTTTCGAACAAAAACACATTGTTTACTTGGCTTAAGATTCCTACTTATCATTACTCCTAAATCTCTCTCGCAGTCGGATTTCTCTATGGCATCGTTGTTCATCTGGTATCTGGTTTCCCTGTTTACATTTCCTATACTGAGTACTTTACATTTGTCAATGTTGAATTTCATCTGCCATTTTTCAGACCATTCGAAAAATTTGTTTAGATCCTCCTGTAGTTTTGCCGAGTCCTCGTCAGATTTGATAACACGTCCTATTTTAGTATCATCAGCAAATTTACTTATGTTGCTGTCTATGCCGATATCTATGTCGTTTATGTATATAATAAACAATAATGGTCCAAGTACTGAGCCTTGGGGAACTCCACTTGTGACGTTGCTCCAATGGGACTTAGTGCCGTTAATGCTCACTCGCTGTTTCCTGTCCTGTAACCACGCCCTAATCCATTTAAGGATGTCACCTTTGATGCCATGAGCTTCTACCTTTCTAATTAGTCTTTCGTGGGGTACTCTGTCGAAGGCTTTGCTAAAGTCGAGATATACCACATCATAATTGTGCCCCTCGTCCACTGATTCGAAAACTGATGAAAAGAATGTTAATAGATTAGTTAGGCAAGAACGTCCGCTTGTGAAGCCATGCTGGGAATCATTGGTCAATCTGTGCTTCTCCAGGTGATTTCGAATAGAGTTTGAAATGATTGCTTCCAGTAATTTGCCTACTATTGATGTTAGACTGATTGGGCGGTAGTTAGAGGATAGTGATCTATCCCCCTTCTTGAAGATCGGTATTACATTCGCTATCCTCCAGGATTCTGGTACTACACCTGTTTTTAAGGACATGTTAAACAACTTTGCTAAGGGCATACTAAGCTCTTCCTTACATTCCTTTAATACTCTGGCAAATATCTCATCGGGACCAGGTGACTTATTAGGCTTTAGTTTGTCTATTTGCTTACTAACATCGTTACTAGTCACTACTATCTCACTTAATTTGTTTTCTTCACTATCTCTGAATAGAGTCGGTGCCTCGGGTATCATGTTTAAATTTTCGCTGGTGAAAACTGTTGAAAAATATTTATTCAAATTATTGCTCATTTCTCCGTCGTTATCAGTGAGCTCGCCGGAGTCTGACCGTATTGGTCCAATCTTTTCTCGTGTTTTAGTTTGGTACATTTGGTAGAATCCTTTGGGGTTTGTCTTTGCCTCCCTTGCTATCCTTACCTCATTATTCCTCTTTGCTTTCCTTATCTCGGTTTTAACCCTACTCGCCAATACCCTATAATAGTCCCGGAGGTGAATTTCGCCACGATTTATCCTTCTACCTATAGCCTTCCTTTGGCCAATGATGTTCTTTAAATAATTATTTATCCATTTAGGGTCATTGTTGTTTGATCTGAGTTTTTTGTATGGTATGTTCTGCCTTTGTGCATTAAGTAACTCACTATTTAAATTGTCGTGGAACTCGGCAATCTCAGATCTCGTTATCAGGTCGGTGTCATCTGTCAGGTTCACGGCCAAGCGCGACACCCCCTCTCTCAGCTGCCTCTTTAAACTGTCAAAGTTTGCCCTTCTGAAATCTGGTACTTTAGTGGAATTTTCCTTACGTCTGCCCTGAAAATCTAACTGGAATCGAATTTCTTTGTGATCGCTGTTTGCAAGTTCGTTCCCTACCTCGACATTGCTAATGAGGTTTTCTCTGTTTGACAAAACTAAATCCAATATATTATTACCCCGTGTGGGTTCGGTTATATGTTGACTTAGGAAACAGTCCTGGATCGTCTCGAGAAAATCCTCTGATTCTGAGTTTCCCGTAAGGTCGGTCCAATCTATTTGGCCAAGGTTAAAGTCGCCTACTATACAGACTTTGTTGTGTATGGAAGCCCTGCGCATTTCATCCCAGATAAGTCGCTCATTGACTCTGTCAAGATTGGGGGGTCTATATATTACTCCTGTGATTAATTTTTCCCGACCGTCGCTTAATTCTATCCAAATTGTTTCTGTATTCCTCTCAGTTTTTATTTCCTTATTTATTTCACACTTCAGGTTATCCCTAACATAGATTGCTACTCCGCCTCCTTTCCTGGTCTGCCTATCGGTATGGAACAGTTTGTAACCCGCAATTTGGTATTCGACTGGTAATTCACGTGTGCCTAGGTTGATCCATGTTTCAGTGAATGCAATTATATCGATTTCTTCGGTATATACCAAGGCCCTAATATCATCCATTTTGTTTCTCATACTTCTACTGTTCGCGTAATATACATTTAAGTTAGTCGTGTTCTGAGTCCTTCCCTTACCGCGTTTAGTTTTAAACTCCCTGTCTAATTTAGTTATGTCATCATTCCTAACACTATTTCCCTGTAATCTTTCGCCTTGTTTACCCGCTCCCACTGCAGTCTCCTCCACCCCCGTGCCCCTATGTTCTCTTAGCAGTTTAAAGACTTCGATATCTTTTGAACTGCCCCCTCTAGAGCCCCAGCCAGGGTTGCTACTCCATCCCTAGACAGGTGCACCCCATCCCTAGCATAAAGGTCCCTTCTGCCATAGAAGTTGTCCCAGTTGTCAATGAATGGGACTGATATTGACTTGCAATATCTGTCAAGACGGTCGTTAACACCAACTGCCCTTGACAACCATTCACTGCCAACTCTCCTTCTAGGCAGGACACCGCATATGATAGGGATCCCTCCCTTAGTCCTAATACGATCTATGGCTGCCTTGAACTTATCAAGAAGCTCCTCGCTCCTACACCGGCCAATATCATTGCCTCCTGCACTGAGGCAGATAATGGGTTTGTTCCCATTACCAGACAAGATATTGTCCATCCTGTCAATTATATCCCCCACCCCAGCTCCTGGCAAACACACCCTCATCCTATTTTTGTTTTTACCACAAAAAGCCCTGTCCATGTACCTTACCTGTGAGTCACCAACAATTAAAGTTTTTATACCTTCCTTGTCAGCCCTGTCCCTGACTGTACTAACGTCCAATTCGTCTATCAAGGGACTGAACGGGTTGGTACACTTAGCTGTTGTTGTCGTTGTTGTCGTATCCTTGGTGTGCTTCTTCACCAAAAGCTTTGTCTTCCCACTACTCACAATTTTCCACTCGCTTGATTTTTCGTCAGCCACTGGCTTTACTCGTCCAGCCTCTCCTTTTAACATCGCCATCTCTTCCCTTAATTTCAAGTTCTCCAACGTGGCCCTCTCAATTTTAAAACAATTATATTGCAAACATTCCATGATCATTGCAGATGAGGTACAATAACAACTGTTGCGGAGTAAACTCGACTTTATGAGCAGTACTTTAAACCCTGGCAGTTAAAGACACTTACTATTACAGATCTAGTGAAGGGTATTTAATACAATTGCTAAATATATCAAGTGTATGGACAGAATAATGTGAGATGTCCACTACATTCAGTTTTAACGGACTATCAGACGAACAAAGAGATGCGTCATTTTGCCATACCTATACACACGCCTCCGAACACTGCATCCGCATTCCTCATCACACACACACACACACACATAAACAACGTATAATAACCCACTATAAATGCTCTTACACATATTCTTAACTATAAAACAAATGTACTCTCACATATACGATTCAATACACATGGGGAATGGTTAAACAATGAAAATACAGTCATGATATACCAATACAAGGAGTGTGATCTAAGCCTGTGTGTGCGGAAACCGGTATCCTTGGCCTTGGAGGTGTTGGAACTAAAGGAACTGACTTATTCTCGCTCATCTGGCAAACTCCTCGTGTGGGTCGTAGGGGACAGGGAGGAACGCGGGGCTACAACAAAGGGATTTCTTTTTAAAATTGTACAATTTACCTGTATACATATATATATATGCTGATAACCACCAGGAAAGAAGAAAACACGAAGTTCCCAAGCGCTTTCGTGTAATTCACATCTTCTTTCCTGGTGGTTATCAGCATATACCTAGATCACGCGCACCTACTGTGATTTACTTGCATATATATATATATATCACATATTAATATAGTTGTTCGTGAAATATATGGATGACTTTTCTTTCCTACTTAACCACACACAGTAAATATAATCTGACATTGTATTCTTATCCATATTATTTCTACAGTTAATATTAAACATTAAAAAAATGAAGGAACTAAGGCGGGAAGGTTGAAAATATAAGGGTTGTTGACCGGCTACCGTGTAATTCCCTCTCTTTCACTCTCTCTCTCCCTCTCCATGTCCCCTGAGACTGAGTTGCCACACATTCTCGCTCCCTTCCAACACCTGTATTAGCGTTCGTTGCCATCTCGTGTTGCTGTGTAGAGCGAGAGAGGCTTTTTAGTTAAACAAATTTATTGACATAGCTGCGAGGCAGGACCAGATGGGGGGGAGAGGGGCAGGACCGGATGGGGGGAGAGGGGCAGGACCGGATGGGGGGGAGAGGGGCAGGACCTGATGGGGGGAGAGGGGCAGCACCGGATGGTGGGGAGAGAGGGGCAGGTGTTTATATACAGCTCGTCAGACGCCCCTCGAACATCCGAGCACCACTCAGAGACGCCTGGGAGATTCGAGAACGTTCTATTCTGATCTAGGTTTACAATAATAAGTAAATCATAAAAAAAACATATGCAATACATTCTAGAATATTCTTAAATAATTAATATATCAATATATACACGAAAATTTCACTAAATTTGCCCAAATAACTGCTGCATGAAACAGAAACCAATAAAAACACCTGGTTTCTTGAGTCTTTAAACCTACATAGTGGTAAACAAGTGATCGTGGGCCCTTCCTGCCCGGTGGTGAGTCCGGTGGTACAGTTTACCAAGGCGTGAAAGTTCGAACGCTCGTGCTTGGCTAGCGCGCAACCGCCGTCCGGCTGATAACGTACAGCGACATCGTTTTCCAGATGGTCGTGGTTGTTATAATCATGGTCGTGGTTGTTATCATATTCCTGGCTGTTACAATCATGGTCGTTATAATCATGGTCGTGGTTATGATCATAGTCGTGGTTGTTATAATTATAACAAGACGGATCTTGCAAGAAGAATATTTATATATATAGGTAGAATATTTAGTAAGAGAGTAAAAGAGAGAGGAAGACTTTGGTAGCGTGGCGGGTGTAGTTAGATACACTGTCAGTACACTCTATGTCAATACACATCTATTACGTTCTTAAAGGCGACTTCTCAAACACTGCTTCGTTACAACTCTTTATTAATTACGAACATGACATGGACACATTAATAACACCTTCTATTGAAGTTACTAGGACATTATATTTACGTTACTAGACATCATATTACGTTACTAGACACTGATTCTCGGACACGAACATGAAATGAATACACTTCCCACATAAGTAACTCATCCCATGGAAAGCTCTGACAAACACTCACGTGACCTAGGGGAGGCCCAGCAGGTAGTCCTGGGTTGTCTCTATGGGAGACTGCTTAGCTGGGCGCCGGAGGGAAGTCTCGGTCCTGACCGGAGGCGACTGGAGGCGACCGGAGGCGACTTGCCTCCGGCCCCTAACTTCTCTCGAGCAGGCCTGGTGGTGTAATAGCTGGCC
This sequence comes from Homarus gammarus, assembly GCA_958450375.1. NCBI lineage: Eukaryota > Metazoa > Arthropoda > Malacostraca > Decapoda > Nephropidae > Homarus > Homarus gammarus. Next base: position 453,029 of record CAUDMG010001502.1, read on the forward strand.
ACCTTGTTACAAGACAACTCTCTCTCTGCGAATAGTCTGAGGGAGGACTAGGACGTCCTATATATTGGGATGCGAGCCGAGGTTGAGCTGGCCGGGGGGGGGGGGGGGGGGATCCGGCGAAGGGTCTCCTTACATTTGGCCTCGCTAATGTAGGGTCAGGTCTGGACTTTGTTCAGAGACTATAAGTTATATCTTCTGGAAAAGTCATCAGGTGGGGCCTTGTGACATGAGAGGCCCTGGTTGATTTGTGGCCCCTTGAGTTGGGCTCCGAGGGTTACATTTGACCTGGCTAATGTGAGGTCAGGTCTAGACTTTCTCTGGGATGTAGGTTATTGTATATTGGGGGAGAGTCGGCTGGTGTCTTCTTACATGTTTGTTGTGGTGACATGTCACATGGGAGGGGAGCTAGTTGATTTGTAACACCTTTGAGCACCTGTGAGGGATACCCTTACACTTGACCCCCCTAATGTCGGGTCAAGTCTGGCTTTCCTTGCGATGTAAGCTGTGGTCTGACAACCCATCACTACATAATCATGGTCGTGGTTGTTATAATCATGGTCGTGGTTGTTATAATCATGGTCGTGGGTGATATAATCATAGTCGTGGTTGTTATAATCATGGTCGTGGTTGTTATAATCATGGTCCTGGTTGTTATAATCATGGTCGTGATTGTTACAATAAGGGTCGTACCTGAGACTAACACAGGTAGAATAAACCCCAGACCTTATCTTTAATCTCAATAAACCCAGATTAACCTCACCTAATCAACAGGATTAGAGACCATTAGGATTGTACCACCAATACCTATATTTTTCACACTGGATTAATAACAAAACATTTAATCACATTTCCAATAGCTAATGTCTTACGGATATCTTATCAAGTTGTGAGTCTTACATGTCTATACAATTATGTTTTATTCTTACAAATATTTATAGTTCGTTGTGTATTGTATTGTATGGTATGGTATTGTATGGTATTGTATGGTATGGTATTGTATGGTATTGTATGGTATGGTATTGTACGGTATGGTATTGTATGGTATTGTATGATATGGTATTGTATGGTATTGTATCCAGCTGACAACGTACAGCAAATCAGGGTGCGCCAAGTCCGTAGACCTGCATCGTTTTCCATCGTAAATAAAATGGTAAATTAATGCCTTCCTAAAGAAACCATCGACATGGGACCACGGTCCGACTAATTACCCAAATGTAGCCGCAATTATGTAAAATAATGGTTCTACATGAATAAATCGGACTGCCGATCACTTCTCGACTAGTATTTGGTGTCACAAAGTAAAAAAAAATTGGAAAACTTTCTTTAATCTGAGTTAATAGATCGTGTGCATGTACCGAGGGCGCGAGTAATTACCCAAATGTACCCAAATGTAGTCGCAATGAAGTCAAATGATGGTCGTACAAGCGTAAATCGGGCTGTGAATCACTTCTCGATTATTATTTGGTGTCATAAAGTCACAAAAAATTGGTAAACTTAATTTAATCTGAGTTGTGTTAGGTTAGGTTAGGTTAGGTTATGTTAGGTTAGGTTAGGTACATGCACTCGATCTATTAACTCAGATTAAATTAAGTTTACCAAATTTTTGTGACTTCGTGACACCAAATACTAGTCGAGGTTAGGTTAGGTTAGGTTAGGTACATGCACTCGATCTATTAACTCAGATAAAATTAAGATTTCCAATTTTTTGTGACTTCGTGACACCAAATGCCAGTCGAAAAGTGATTGGTAGTCCGATTTATTCTTGTAGGACCATCATTTGAGGTCATTGCGGCTACATTTGGGTACATTTGGGTAATTAGTCGGACCCATGGGACCAGGTTTGCTCCACTCTAGGATTTTTTTGCGATTTTTCCACCAAGTTTGATGAAAAACGATTGTGCCGTTTCAACTGCCCAGAACAGACAGACAGACAGACAGCTAGTCCTATAGTATATTAGATACTGGACGTCTGATATGATTTGACTTCATTTGTAGATGTGGAGTTTTCATCTAGTTGTCCTACCGCAATGCTCCAACATAGATCCAGACTAGTAGAATGGCGTACATATCAGTAACTATGGGGAAGGCACCACCGATAGACCTATCACGACCAGTACACCACACGCCTGGCCAGTACACAAGGACCCGCCCTACCACGATAAGTACACTACACCCTGTGACTCCCAAGCACACGGCAACAGTGGTCCTCATAACAAGACATGACCTCCTCCTACACTCTACACGTGAGTCACTGTCAATGACTCAAAGTGACTCATAGGGTGAATTACTGTAGCAGGAAGTGTATCCATGTCATGAGATATGTCACTGGTGCGATATGTCACCATGTAATGATCTTGTGAATGTGTCCAGTCAGTGTGCATTCAGTTAGTTAATAAATAACTTGTAACTAGCATTGGTGTTTGGAAGATTCCTCCTAAGATCATATTAATAATTGATAAAACTACTGGGCTACGCTACCAACTTTCCTCACTTTGCAAACCTTTAGAGAGAGAGAGAGAGAGAGAGAGAGAGAGAGAGAGTCAACAAACACATTGCTTTAACCAACCCAACATGGAGGTTCATTCACACTCGGCTCTATCACAGGAAAGAATGACCAAAACTCCTCTCTACTCAATCGGAATCCTGTACTGTACTGTACCCAAGAATGCATTCACTCTGTTCCGCCTTGGATTCTAGGAAAAGCTCAGGTAACTTCCGGATTCAGCTGGGGTTGGGGTCTAATGTTTCAGACTCACCACACTCATCACTGTTGCTACGTTTTTTATTTGGTTGCCACGCTTTAATTTGCTTTCTTTTTCAATTTTGTAGCTTCTACATACGTTTTCTTAAGTTTTTCTCTCATTCTAATGCTTTCTCTTCTTGGATTTTTATGTCTTCTTTCTGCTTATAATTTTTCTTTTCTTTTCTTTCCCCACACTTTCTCTCTGTTCCAGCATTCTTACTCCTGTTCCCACACTTTCTCCTTTCTCCTCATGCTCTTTCTCCCGCTCGTGCACTTTCTTTCAAGTTCTTGTGGCCGTTTCCCACACTTTCTTTCTTTCTCTTTCCACACTTTCTCCCTGGACATGTAGTCGGCGGAGACGGCATTCACACAGTTGACGGAAAAGTCAAAGTTGTTGCACAGTTCCCATGTCCTCCAACCGTTGATAAGGTGGGTAGTTTTCTTGATTTATCAGGAATTATCGTTCTTTTATAAAATGATATTCGACGTTAGCTTTGCCGCTGACATAATTACTCAAGGACTCAACTTTTGTATGGAATGATGAACAGGAGGCTAGTTTTATTGCACCGAAGATGGCACTTACCAATGTACCTGTTTTAGCATTTCCTGACTACACTCAACCATTTACTCTGTGTACCGGCGCCTCAGATTTAAGCGTTCTTGTGCTGGTTTGGGATTTTTCTTAAAGGGGCGCTTCCACTGCAATTACCATCTAATAATCTTTAATAAACCCAAGTCAAGTGAGAAATTAAAGTCCAGTAAAATTCCGACTGGTTATATATATATATATATATATATATATATATATACTATATATTTAGTCATTTATACAATCGACTATTGATACATATAATCATACGTACTCACCATGCAAGTAAATCGAACCCTCGCCTAGGTGCGCGTGATCTAGGTATATGCTGATAAGCCACCAGGACAAAAGCAGTTAAACACGAAGTTCCCAAAGCGTTCTCGAGCTGATGGCGCTGTGAACTCACATGCTTCATGTGGTGTCAGTAGCAGTCTACGATCCAGCGGTAATGCGAGATACAAGATGAATATTTTTTGTCCATTAACACGCGAGACTTGTAACTATAATCAACGACCTCACACAACGAAATCGACTACTGGTGTCTAGGACGCTACCGGCCAGGAATCCAATGCGTTCTGCTTGTTCATTTGCACGGATCACAAGCATGTGCATTGACTGGGATAATGCCTGCCTCAATATTGCCATGTACATTCAATTGATAGTAGGAACATCATAGAATCTAGTCTTATTAAACATACCGAAGCATTCAACATGAATTTGAGTAACGGCATGTACAAGCTGGACAACTTTGTAATTAAGAAGATTTGTGATCAGGTGAGAGGGCGGGTCACTGTCCCATCTGACCCAACCACCAACCGTTGTGTGCCATTTAAAGATTAGTAGGGTCATTACCTGACCATTGTGGACCTGGTCTCACCCTCCTCTGTATATATTCATCTTGTTCTGCATTACTCTATCTAGTCTGTACTCACCCCTGAAGATGTGAATTACACGAAAGCGCTTGGGAACTTCGTGTTTTCTTCTTTCCTGGTGGTTATCAGCATATATATATATATATATATATATATATATATATATATATATATATATATATATATATATATATATATATATATATATATATATTTTATGAAAATCCACAATGAAAACGTGGATAAGATAAATCTTGATAAAATCACACGGGAAAATGGAAACAACGGAGTACCTTAGCTTTCGTCTTAATTCAAGACATCTTCAGAGGCAACTGGATTACATGGACAGGGTGACCTAAAAACATGAGGTCAGGTCAAAATGATGACATCCACTAATCCCCACACCAACACACACGTAGAGGAGCTTAAGAGAAGGGTGGTGACGTGACTAGTCAAGTCAGGTCAGAAAAAAGGGGACCCACAAAATAACTATCATACATCTAGATCAAAGGTTTTTAAAGCATTTTTAACCTTGGGCCACTGACAAATAAATTTATGTAACATATTATCAGTTTTGAACTGACCATCACTAAGGTGCGCGTGATCTAGGTATATGCTGATAACCACCAGGAAAGAAGAAAACACGAAGTTCCCAAGCACTTTCGTGTAATTCACATCTTCAGGGGTGAGTACAAGCTGGACAACTTTGTAATTAAGAAGATTTGTGATCAGGTGAGAGGGCGGGTCACTGTCCCATCTGACCCAACCACCAACCGTTGTGTGCCATTTAAAGATTAGTAGGGTCATTACCTAATTAACTGACCATTGTGGACCTGGTCTCTCCCTCCTCTGTATATATTCATCTTGTTTTGCATTACTCTATCTAGTCTGTACTCACCCCTGAAGATGTGAATTACACGAAAGCGCTTGGGAACTTCGTGTTTTCTTCTTTCCTGGTGGTTATCAGCATATACCTAGATCACGCGCACCTACAGTGATTTACTTGCATATATATATATATATATATATATATATTATATATATATATATATATATATATATATATATACAAGTAAATCACTGTAGGTGCGCGTGATCTAGGTATATGCTGATAACCACAAGGAAAGAAGAAAACACGAAGTTCCCAAGCGCTTTCGTGTAATTCACATCTTCAGGGGTGAGTACAGACTAAAGAGAAGTACAAAACAAGGTTTATATATACAGAGGAGGGTGAGACCAGGTCCACAATGGTCAGGTATTAGGTAATGACCCTACTAATCTTTAAATAGAATGGCAACGGTCGGTAGTCAGGTCAGAGGGTAAGGTGACCCAACCTTCTCAACTGGTTACAAATCTTCTTAATTACAAAATTGTCCAGTTTGTACATGCCGTTACTCAAATTCATGTTGAATGCTTTGGTATGTTTAATAATAATAATAATAATAATAATTAATAATAATCAATAATAATTAATAATTAAAATTAATAATTAATAATAATGATAATAATAATAATAATAATAACAATAATAATAACAATAATAATAATAATAATAATAATATATAATAATAACAAATAAATACAAATGTGAACAAAAAAATCAAGAGTGAGAAACGACAGTATGAATGATGTGTTGTCAATCATAAGAGAAACAATTGAAACCCTACAACTGCCTGTAAATGAAACAGAAGTCAGGGTCTGCCAACACATTATGCTTCCAATATATTCCCAGGCGGTTGTACCTCCCTGTTTGATTGAATGTGGACTACATTCATTATGTTCATATAGAATAACTACACCCACCGTAATTATACTATGATCAAGTTTCTAGCATTCTCTCTCTAATACTTAGTGAGGGATGTATGGTAATTAATGTTCTTTTCTAACACATGACCTCTTGACAGACCCATGGCCTGTACCCTTAGTTCTACTTTCTCTCTCGCCTACTAAACACATCAGGTCAACGAAGCTGAGGTACATATCAGCTCCATATTTTTATTAACGCTTACAGCTCATAGCGTTAATTACTGTGATATCATAACTATTTGTGCACTAGTTTATCTTCTTAATAAAGGAGAAAAGACCATTTGGGTTTAATAATTCAACCCATAAACATTTATTTACGATACTTTCAAGGAACCTGCAAGACTCACGTTAAAGGACAGTCAACAGAGGTACAAAAGGAAAGACTCATTCCTGTCTTAGTTATTTTAATTGATCTATTGTTGTTGTTGTTGATGACGTTTTTTCTTATTGTTGTTGTTTGTGATTGCGAAGATGAAGGAGTTAGATAATAATAGACGGGAGAGTGTGTCTAACGATAACACAGGCGAGTGAAGGGTTGTAGGGAGTGGAACGACCAAACCGGAGGTAAAAAAAGACAACAAGGAACCGACAACGGCTAAGTTTACTAACTTTTTTTTTAGTCCTTTGGTAGACGAATTGGACAGTAATGTAGTCAAGGACAAGGCTGACAAGGAAGATACGAAAACATTAGTTGTTTGGAATTATCAAGTAAGGTATCTAGATAGAGCGAGCTTTCTGTGCTAAAAACAGAAAGAGAATGAGTGTGTGTTTGCCAGAAGCTGGGGTGGGGGATATAGTTGACAGGGTGGACAATATCTTGTCTGGTAATGGGAACAAACACATTATCTGCCTCAGTGTAGGAGGCAATGATACTGGCCGGTGTAGGAGTGAGGAGCTCCTTGATAAGTTCAACAAGACAGCTATCAAACGCATTAGGGTGCAGAGAGAGAGCCCGATCATATGTGGTGTCCGGCCTAGAAGGAGAGTTGGCCATGAATAGTTGTCAAGGGCAGTTGGTGTCAATGGCCGTCTTGACAGATATTGACAGGTATTATCCGTGTAATAACTTTAGTTCATCTTTACTAATTCTTTTCAAACTTTAAGATTATAGTTATATAAAAATACAGATCAAGTTCAATAAAGGTCAATATCGCATGGAGGTGAAGGTCAGAGGTCACCAATAAAGGTCACCCCACACTAGGAGGCATCCAGGTTTATTAATTGATCCTTGTGAAATTTGGACAGATGGAAGAGATAACATTTTTCCAGCGAGTGTTTGAGCCCAACTGACCTTATTCCATCGACTACCTAAGAATAAGATCAAAAGGTCATCAGAAGTTACCACGTTGCTTTATCAAAACAAATTACTTATGTTTGCCAAATTTCCCCACCTGGTTGAATTTAGCTTAGAGTGGAGACTATACTTCTATTTTCGGGGGTCATAATTGTGTAGAGGTTAAGGTCACTTGTCACTAAGACAGGTCATATTTCTAATTTTGATTACTATTATATTTAATCCTATCATTATGGACATTAATTCAGATGATCGACCTGGGTCTAAGTTAGTCTAAACTGATCTTTTAAAATTTTTGGTCTTAAGTGAAGAAAGGTCACAGGCTACCAAGAAAGGTTGGGTTGGGTTGGGTTGGGTTGGGTTGGGTTGGGTTGGGTTGGATTGGGTTGGGTTGGGTTGGGTTGGATTGGGTTGGGTTGAATTGGGTTGGGTTGGGTTGGGTTGGATTAGATTTTGTTGGGTTTGGTTAGGTTGGATTTGCAAGGAAAAGTAAACAGGTTCTCAGTGAAAGTAGATGTATGTATGTCAAGGATGTATGAATGTTGCCTTAGTATTTCACAATAGATGAGAGAGAGAGAGAGAGAGAGAGAGAGAGAGAGAGAGAGAGAGAGAGTTGACGCAACACACGGGGCAAACTGTGACATTTTGTCTGTGTACTCAACTGAGACACTACATTCTGACATTCTTCACGGTCCTGCCATACCCCACCTTTTTTATCAGCTGGAGAAGAATTCGATACATTTCCTGAGTTTAACATAACGGAAAAAGACATAATATGGCAACTGAGGTAATATATTTCAGCACATTTCAGGGTCCTTTCATATCCAAGTATACACAGCGAGGCGACAATAATATGGCAACTGGAGAAAAAAATTCAATATATTTCCTGAGTTAACATACGAAAAAACAAAACAAACATATGGCAACTGCAGGGCTGAGAGTTCCTTGATCTCCTTAGCACTAACACTCAGTCCAGCCAGGCGTTGAGTGAGCGAGACCTTGAAACTAACCCGGCAATGAGATCCGCCTCTCTCACGGGGGAGTGTGTGTGTGTGTGTGTGTGTGTGTGTGTCACGGTAATTGGGTGCCTGGTGAGCCCAGGATAGACCAGCAGGGGATCTTGGAGCAGCAGTGGGCGCCAGAGGGACAGCGCATAGGCCCACTGGTATGTGGACACTGGACACGTCCTGGCACCTACCAACCACTGCCCTGCTACCTTGGGGATTAACCTTGGTAGGTATGAGGCTACGGGAGTAAACCCCCAAACGAAAAATCTGTGGTGGAGCCCCGCATCAGGCATACATGCTTACATACCTCCAACAAGACCCCAGTGGCGGTATAGGCGGAAGAGGTGACCACCATGGGAACCCAAAGACTACACCGGCGGATGAAGGCAATGCATGATGGATAGGCTACTAAGGCGAAACCCAACAAACTGGGCTATCGGCAGTCCATTGAAACTCTCCCTCTCCCCAGTCGTTGCAACACCTGCCCTACTGGAGTAGGAAATGGGAAAGCCAAAATGTGTGGTTGCAGTCTGTGCTCCTGCCTCACCACATAAATCAATTTACGCGCCGCCATCATCCATCTCATCATATTTCTCATCATCATCAAATCCCCTATACCCTTAAAAGTCCTGTGGCGACAGACGAGTGGCGACAGGGACAGGCAAAGATAACTGCTGAGAGTCTAGTCACAACTCTGCACATGGGCGGGATAGATAAGATGGTCGTTTATGCACTGGGATCTAGGCAACAGTGTAATCCGGTCCTGTCTGTGCGACTGAGCAGCCCTTTCGAAGAGCCACTCCACTCACCCCACATGGGGAGGAGGCTAGAAAAGGTGCCTTAAACATCGCCTGCCTAAAGAACCAACCTGACTGGACAACCGCACCCAGTAAGGTCATCCTTAAGTGGTCGAAAACACGATCATAATTACAGATCAAAACAAAAATATACTATACAACCTATTATGGTCGCAGCATGGAATGTCAGGACCCTTCTGGATACTGGCACAAATGAGCATCCTGAAAGAAGAGCCGTCCTTGTGGCAAAAGAGCTAGCTAGGTAATAACAAAGACATAGCAGCCATTAGTGAGTCCCGGCTTCCAGATGAGGGCCAGTTCACAGAACAGGGGTCTGGCTATACCTTCTTCTGGAAAGGTAAGCCTGCTGCGGAGAGAAACCGCATATATAGAGTTGGCTTTGCCATCCGCCAATGCATCTTACGTAGGCTAACTGAAATGCCTATTGGGATCAACGAGCGCCTCATGATGCTTCTAGTCCCACTGAATCACTCATGTCATACCTTTTTCATCAGTGCATACGCCCCAACACTGGATGCAGTGGATGACATCAAGGAGGCCTTTTACACTGACCTTGACAGAGTGCTAACCTCTATCCCCAGAGAAGATAAGGTTGTGCTCCTAGGTGACTTTAATGCCAGATTTGGCAGAGATGCTGGCATTTGGCAGGGAACCATAGGGAGAAATGGATTAGGCAAGAGTAATCCCAACGGCCTACTCCTCCTTAGCAAGTGTGCTGCACACAACCTCACTATCACCAATACCCCATTCGGAGATGCTGAACAGATCCGCATTGATAGAAGTAATGATATCAGCTCATAGAAGGTGGTAATCTCCGTCTCATTGCATGTAGAATTTTTTTCCTGAGGTTGCTGGGTGTCCTGCTGTTGTGTTGTTTCGCTACACTTCAACAACGAAGGTCTCTATGCGTTGATGATGTAGATGTAAATTCGACCTTTCTGAGCGAAGCCTCTGTTTAACGGACTACAATGGAGAGGATATTCCGTTATATCGAGGGTCCATTAGATGTCAAACATTCCATATAACGGATTATATCGACAGGGAATTCCGTTATAGGGAGGTTTCACTATACTTCCTACAGTGAATTCCTTGTTACTGTAATATAAAGAGAGACAGACTGTAGGTTACGTATGGACTGGTCTCGATCCTGTAGACCTTCAATTTAGTTATTATTTTTATCACCTGTAGCTATTCTGGCTAATTAATATCACAGGTGAGTGCAAGAGCGACATCACCTGGGTACAGAAGGAGAGGTTAGCTTAGTTGGCATTAACCTTGTAGTGGGGAGAAGGATATCGTTCTGTCGTCATCACCTTAACCATTTCGCAACTGCAGAAGTTAACGCCACAATAATGGAATGAACCTAACCTAACCTAAGCTGGTTAGGGATTCTATCAAATGTATCAAACTAAAACACGAGAAAAGATAGAACTAATACAGTAATTATGCAATACCTGGAGATGAGGGGAGTGAGGAGATGAGGGCGATGAAGTGAGGAGGGCGATGAGGTGAGGAGAGCGGTGAAGTGAGTAGGAAGGGGACGGTGTAGCGAGGGGGTGTGGTGAAGTGAGGTGGTGTGGTGAAGTGAGGAGGGCAATGAAGTGAGTAGGAAGGAGACGGTGTAGTGAGGGGGTGTGGTGAAGTGAGGAGGTGTGGTGAAGTGAGGAGGTGTGGTGAAGTGAAGAGGCGTGGTGAAGTGAGGAGGGCGGTGAAGTGAGTAGGAAGGGGACGGTGTAGCGATTGATTTTGATTTTGCCGCGGCTACTTTATTGTGCACCCCACACTCATCCTGTGAGCGGTAGCGCAAAAGGATTACGGAGTAGAGTTTATAAAGGGTCATAATAATTAACCCCCGTTGTCAGGATATTATGGCACTGAAAGTTACACAGTATTTCATTTACATTATTTGTTTAGTTCTATACATAAAGGGTAACTTATTCACAAATGCGTGAGTACAGGCGTGTGAGGCAGTATGTCTGGCCTCACACTTTGTTATTCGAGGGGGTGTGGTAAGGCGAGGAGATGAGGTGAGGAATGGACTGGGAGATTAGGTTCTGGCAGAGCAAAGCAAGCCAAGGCCAGGAGACGAACATGGCGCTGGCTTATCAGTAATTATGAAGAGGACGCTCCACAGATAGCCTTATCACGACCAGTACACCATGCAGTGATGGGTTGTCAGACCACAGCTTATATCTCAGAAACTCCAGGCTTGACCCGACATTAGGGAGGTCAAGTGTAAGGGTATCCCCCGCAGGTGCTCAAGGGTGCTACAAATCAACTAGCTCCCTTTCCCATGTCACTCGGCCAGCAAACATGTAAGAGGGCACCAGCCGGCTCTCTCCCAATATACACAATGTCCTACGCCGCAGAGGGGGGCCAGTCTTGACCCGACATTAGGGAGGTCAAGTGTAGGGTAACTCTCACAGCTGACCAAGGGTTATAAATCAGCCAGGCTCCCCTCCCATGTGACATGTCACCACAACAAACATGTAAGAAGGCACCAGCCATCTCTCTCCCAATATACAATAACCTACATCCCAGAGAAAGTCCAGACCTGACCTCACATTAGCCAGGTCAAATGTAACCCTCGGAGCCCAACTCAAGGGGCCACAAATCAACCAGGGCCTCTCATGTCACAAGGCCCCATCTGATGACTTCTCCAGAAGATACAGTCTCTGAAAAGGTCCAGACCTGACCCTACATTAGCGAGGGCAAATGTAAGGAGACCCTTCGCCGCCGCCCCCCCGACCAGCTCAACCTGACAGCTCGCCTCCCAATATATAGGACGTGCTAGTCCTCCCTCGACAATTCGCAGAGAGAGAGTTGTCTTGTAACAAGGTGGCCAGTCTACACCACCAGGCCTGCTCGAGAGAAGTCAGGGGCCGGAGGCAAGCCGCCTCCGGTCACCTCCAGTCGTCTCCGGTCAGGACCAAGACTTCCCTCCGGCGCCCAGCTAAGCAGTCTCCCATAGAGACAACCCAGGACTACCTGCTAGGCCTCCCCTAGGTCACGTGAGTGTTTGTCAGAGCTTTCCATGGGATGAGTTACTTATGTGGGAAGTGTATTCATTTCATGTTCGTGTCCGAGAATCAGAGTGTCTAGTAACGTAATATGATGTCCTAGTAACGCTAATATAATGTCATAGTAACTTCAATAGAAGGTGTTATTAATGTGTCCTGGTCATGTTCGTAATTAATAAAGAGTTGTAACGAAGCAGTGTTTGAGAAGTCGCTTTTAAGAACGTAATAGATGTGTATTGAAGTATAAGATACGATAAGTGTACTGACAGTGTAAATATCTATCACGGCCACGCTACCAAAATCTTCCTCTCTTTTATACTCTTATACTATCAATATTCTACCTATATGTAATCTTCTTCTTGTGAGATTTGTCTCAGTATTATGTCTGGCCTCACACTTTGTTATTCGAGGGGGTGAGGCGAGGAGATGAGGTGAGGAGGGGACTGGGAGATTAGGTTCTGGCAGAGCAAAGCAAGCCAAGGCCAGGAGACGAACATGGCGCTGGCTTATCAGTAATTATGAAGAGGACGCTCCACAGATAGCCTTATCACGACCAGTACACCACATCCTGACGCCCAACCACGATGTGTGTGTGTAAAGGCCTGGGACTTAGGGATAGAAATCCCTTACCAGGCTAATCAGGATCTTAATAAAGGAAAGTCAAGGACCATGGTTTTCCGAGGAATAACAAACAACCGTTTGAGATTGGCATCTCTTTACTATAAGAATATAACACAAAACTCTGACACCACTCAACAAACATCAAATAATTACGGGAGTCAAACAATTAAGGCAGTCAACAGATAATAGGGTCAAACAATTAATGGAAGCAAACAATTAAAGGAATCAAACAAATAATGGGAGTCAGCAATTAATGGATTCAAACAATTAAATGGAGTCAACAATTGATAGAATTGAACAATAAAGGGGAGTCAGCAATTAATGGAATCAAACAATTATAGAATCAAACCATGAACAAATATTTCCTACGGCAGTGGCCCTGGAGGAAGGTTCTGGAACACGGTGATGCACACTCAGGGTAGGGAAGCGCCCATTCAACTCCACCCTCGAGCGACGTCTTGTAATGGCAGGAGAACATGGGGACACAGACGGAATGTGATGAACTGACGGTCGTGGTATGCGGTAGTGGTAGATGACCAGAGAGTTGATAGTTGATAGGTGAAGGTCTGGGAACACAGCCCACGAATCCAGTACCTATGATGAGATCACAGCCAGAATTTGACGGACAGCAGGGTAGCTAGATACTGACGGTATGGCGGCTGGGTTGAATCTGCCGGTGACGCAGATAGTCGCTGCCGTTCTCACCTCTGTCCAACCACCCCAAGTGTCGTCTGCACCAGCAAACGAGCGAGTTAGCAGCGGTAACCAGCCGGAGGATCGTTTCCGCCCTTACAGTGTGTGTGCGTACGTGTGACATCACTATACACAGACTCGCCGTCCAGAAAGAGGTGGTGACTGGACTGGCGCACACACACACACACACACACACACGTGCCCCCACGAACTTTTGAGTGACTGTACAATATATCGTGTACGAGCCCCCCATAACCCCCCCCCCCCCCCTCGTTGAACTAATAAAATAAAACTGTAACAAACATTGGTGCCTTATATACCACACTTGTACTGAGTCTGAGTTAATATATGTGATATTATATTTACGACCTCGAGTCACACTACCCTTTGCTTCACTTGTATTTCTACAACTAAAAATTCTTACTGTATCTTCTGGGTGAATATTTCGCTCATTATATTAGGTTTGGTAAAGTTGAGTTAGGTTATGTTAGATTAGGTTAAATCAAATTAAGCTAGGTTAGATTTGGTTAAATCACCTATCGTCTATATCATCTAACTATCCTCTAACTACCGTCATATTAGTTTAACATCAATTGTAAGTAAATTGCTGGAGGCAATAATTTAAAACTGTTTGAAATCACCTGGAGAATCACAAGTTCATCAATGATTCCCAACATGGCTTCACAAGTGGGCGTTCATGTCTGACCAATCTATAAACATTCTTATCAGCAGTTTTCAAATCAGTGGACGAGGGGCACAATTATGATGTGGTATACCTCGACTTCAGCAAAGCCTTCGATAGAGTCCCCCACGAAAGACTAATACGAAAAGTGTAGGCTCATGGCATTGGAGGAGACATTCTAAACTGGATTAGGTGTGGTTACAGGACAGAAAACAGCGATTAAGCATTAACGACACTAAATCCGATTGGGGTAACATCACTAGTGCAGTACCCAAAGGCTCAGTCCTTGGACCATTACTATTTATTATAAATGTTGGGTTCCAAAACCGAAAACGACCACAATGCGTTATGGATGTTTTCAAAAGAACCAGAAAGCGAAATTTTGCGTCTTGGGTTTTGGCCACTAGATACAACCTAACACCTAGCCTTACCTAACCCAAGTCAACAAGAACACTTCACTATAATCTTTGCCAAGCCAAATCATATCCGATACGATAACGGATAAGGTGCACACACACACTAGCCTCTATGATGTTACTATGACTAAATCATAAACGTTGATAGGATCCCTCAATATGGGAAAGCTGTGTGAAACTAGTGTGCGATGTTGTGTTTGGAGCAGTTTCTAGATACTCATTTATGTTGATCTGCCAACGCCATCTGTTGAGTGGATTACCAACCATAACACAAAGGAATGAATTTGAGATGGTGACAACAGCCATGAGAGAGGGCTAATTAATCTCAATGTATGATAGTCAATAACTAAGGTGAGAAGCAGTGATTTAGGTGTGGTTATTAACAGGTGAGAAAGGCAGCTTGAGTCTTAATTAGTGCCAGTTGTTTTGGTTATATTTCACGTCACTATTAATGAGTCTGTATCAGATACGTTAATGAAAACACTAACGCTATCGTTGACCTGTGAGGGTGATTGTTCTTACCTGCCACGCTGATTAACAGGTGAAGACAGTAATCATTTCTCACCTGCCAGCAGTAAAGCCATACACACACACACACACTGACTCACCTGACTCACTACCAACACACACACACACACACGCACACACTGGCTCACTACCAACACACACACACACACACACTGACTCACTACCACACACACACACACACACACACACACACACCAAGCACTGGAAAGGTTTGGCAGTGGACTACTGCACCACCCTCGTCATAGCCACCTCCTGCCACCCCACCCAACTCGTGCAGTCCGCCACTACAACAAAATTCAGCCCATAAGAGCCCGCACAGATAGATATAAGAACAGCACCATCCCATCTATTGTTAAAATAATAAACAACTCCTGATTTATGTACTGTACAGCCCTGTAAATGTATTCAATGCATATTACATCATTATGCCTAAATCAAATGTTAGTCTGTATATTTTCAGCCACCGGCTGCAACTCTATTAATAAACCGTTTATTATTATTATTATTATTATTATTTTACACACACACACACACACACACACACTGACTCACTACCAACACACAAACACACACACTGACACACCTTGACCACCGAAGGGTCAAGACGTACCTGGCACTCCTCTCGGAGCAGCCAGGTCAACTGTTAAGTTGGCCCATACCAACCCCCTCCCCTGAACCACTTCTCCCCACGGGAGTATCAACAGGTTCTCGCCAAAAGTTACAATTTCATTTGGGAAAGGAATGGAACCAGTGTTAAACAGAGGTGAACATTGGTGAACAGTGCTTGAGTCAGTGAGAACAACTCAACAGTAAAAGTCGTATTCAAGTTAACCTTCACACAGTGAGGTCCCAGGTACCCAGTGATAACGGCCCGTGAGACCCAACAACTGGCGATGTGTTAATCCGTCTACGATAGGAAGGCCTGGGGCCACACCTCACTCATATAACACCATCTGTGAGGGAATTACTACACCACATGATGCCCCTCATAACACCATCTGTGAGGGAATTACTACACCACGTGAGGTCCCTCATAACATCACCTGTGAGGGAATTACTACACCACGTGATGCCCCTCATAACACCATCTGTGAGGGAACTACTACACCACGTCAAGCCCCTCATAACACCATTTGTGAGGGAATTACTACACCACGTCAGGTCCCTCATGTAATGAGACAAAGACTCACATGAAGAGGTAAGCTAGGAGGTTATAGTAGTAGAGTATTATAGCGGGAGGAAATGGTAGCGTGTCTCGAGGGAGTGATGTCAACACTGTATATTAACACAGGCTGGGTACAAGTGTAGTATATAAAACACCAATGCGTGTTACAGCTTTATTATTCTAATTCAATAGGGGAGATTAATAGGGGGGTTCGTACACAATTTATGATAGACTATGGTATTCTCGTATAACCTAACCTCACAATTAGAATGGGCACTTCACTAAGTCGATCGTTGGGGAGGTTCGGGATCACTGCACTTCTACCGTCTACACAGCCAGCACTTACTGTTACATGTTGAGTTGACAGCACTCTGTCGGTGGACCCGGCTGAGACTTCGTTACACTTAGTGGCGGGCTTCTCTCGAGCGGGACTGGGGACGTGGTAGCTGGCTCTCCCTGGTTACAAGACAACTCTCTCTCTGCGAATCGCCCGAGGGGGGACTAGCACGTCCTATATATTGGGAGGCGAGCCGTCAGGTTGAGCTGATCGGTGGGGCGGTGGCGAAGGGTCTCCTTACATTTGCCCTCGCTAATGTAGGGTCAGGTCTGGACGTTTTCAGAGACCATAAGTTATATCTTCTGGAAAAGTCATCAAATGGGGCCGTGTGACATGAGAGGCCCTGGTTGATTTGTGGCCCCTTGAGTTGGGCTCCGAGGGTTACATTTGACCTGGCTAATGTGAGGTCAGGTCTGCACTCTCTCTGCGATGTAGGTTATTGTATATTGGGAGAGAGTCGGCTGGTGCCTTCTTATATGTTTGCTGTGGTGACATGTCACATGGGAGGGGAGCCTGGCTGATTTATAATCCTTGGTCCACCGTGAGAGTTACCCTACACTTGACCTCCCTAATGTCGGGTCAAGTGTGGACTTCTTTCTGCGGTGTAGGATATTGTGTATATTGGGAGAGAGTCGGCTGGTGCCTTCTTACATGTGTGTTGGCCGTGTGACATGGGAAGGGGACCTAGTTGATTTGTAACACCCTTGAGCACCTGCGGGGGATACCCTTACACTTGACCTCCCTAATGTCGGGTCAAGACTGGCCTGTCTCTGAGATGCAAGCTGCGTTCTGACAACCCATCACTACACCTCCCGCCAAGACCAAAGCTTTCATGCTCAGAGAACTGATGACACATTTAAAGTAGACAGTAACATCATGTGCAGTATCTAATATAGTCCCTGAGGCGATAATGCATCCTTACATTTTACAAATTATAACCCTAGAGATGTATGTTTTTCTACTGGCATAGTTTGATCTGACAAAGCTTACTATATCTCCCGCCAAGATTAAAGCTTCTATGACAGGAGAAAAAAATAAAATACATACACAGTAAGTGAACATAGAGTGATCTAAAGATCCGTCATATCTAGCATAGTGTCCGAGGCAAACTTGCAAATCACATTCTACAAACAAAAACAGGTGTTACATTGCCTAACCAGGCCGTGTCAAAATAAGAATTCGTCCCACTCAGTAGTATGTCTACAACATTGCATTTGGTAATACAAAACATTGATCAAATGAACTCATAGAAAAAGTGACTAATCTTTTTAAAAAAACATTCTTTGTAGTACTTGTTAACAAAAATCAGAGAATTAAATACAAAGGACAAAATGCTCCTACTTCACATGTTAGGGTGTTATATCTTTTTATTACACATCAGCAACATCAACAACATCAGTACATTTGTTGGGTTCAGCATGGCTCAAGTCCTCCATCCAGCTGGTATCTGAAAATAAGGAATGCCGGCAGCACAACAGCGGTAGTCGGTTGGTCCTTCTGATGATCCACCTTGTCATCGTCGACATTCTTCTGATGTCAGCACAGCGTCTTCTGTCTTCACATAGCACGTTTTTCTTTCTTCAATACCGCACTTTGTAGGTCGTGTCACCACATCTGAATTCTTCACAGTTCCTCCTGGTTTCTATAATATTCCAGATGATTTTTCTGTTCACCTGCGCTTCCTCTACGTTTAGAGCATTTTCATATTCCAGATGAATTTTCTGTTCATCTGCGTTTCTTTATACATCTTCATTTTCATATTCCAGACGATTTTTCTGTTCATCTGCGTTTCTTTATACATCTTCATTTTCATATTCAAGACGATTTTTCTGTTCGTCTGCGTTTCTTTATACATCTTCATTTTCCGTCATATTCCAGATGAATTTTTCTGCTCCATCTGCATTTCTGCTCTGCAACATCATCATTTTCAACATATTCCAGACGATTTTCTGTTCATCTGCCGTCGGCCCCCTCCGGCCGGGATGAAAGCCGGTCCACTGCTTGGGCTGTCGTCTCCTTAGATGACTGTAAGGCAGGTTCTGCGGACCAGGCCTCGCCCTCCGTACGTGAGTGTCGGCGAGACCAAAGACCGTCCTGTCTTACACCTTCCACAGTGGTGAATCCCTCCCCGGCTGGGCTCACCAGGGTTCGTTGTGTGGCGCTGCATTCCACACTCCTTAGTTTCCTAGAGTAGAAAAATATAAAATCTCTTAATCCTAGACCAGGGAGGACTTGAAAGAAGTGGGGTGGTGTGTGGCGGGTGTGGTGCTGCATTCATCACGTTGCATTCCTCACGCTGCTTCTTCTCTTCTTATATGTGCTGTGGTCGGATTCCGGCTAGCCATGGGGCGGTACTGTGTGTGACATTTGACAGAAACAATCCAAAAGGGATGATGGATTAGTTGGAAGTGTATCCGTAAAGAAAAACAAATACTTACTTTTTACGTTACGTCAATGTTTGGCAACTATAGTTTCCGTCACGACAATATTCTCATTAGGCTGGGTCGGGGAGTGAAGCTCTGCTCACTACATTGAATATTATTTATCACTACGCGTCAAAGAGTACATTACAAATCATACTAGCATAAAAACACACTGAGTGAAGCTCTGTAATTATCGCAATATTAAGTAACACTAACCACCAATTTCGAAGCATAACTCACATGACAAAACATTGGTGGTCACACGGGCGGGTCGGGGCGAGAAACGTTCGGGCATGATGCGCGCCTGGTGGGGTGAGGTGTAGAGTGGCGTAACCGGGGCGGAGGGGGGCGGGGCGGGGCGGGGCGGGGCGGGGCGGGGCGGGGCAGGACGGAGCGAGGCGGGAACGGATGGGTATGGAGGGTGAGGTGAGGATTAGGACAAGGAGGAGGATGTAGGTTGTAAGACATGTTAAGTTATAACAGTTAGTACAGACACCGCTTCTATCACTAAAACACAATGGGTACATTTAACACTGACCGACCATTAAAATGCACTTGGGATACTGAGAACTTCACAGAACGCGGGGAACACTGAGAAATTATATTAAGCACTGAACATATTCTGGGAGTGTTTTGCTATTAACAATTCGCGTATACCACAACGAGAGACATTGAATTAAGCTGTAAAGATGACACACTAGTACGCTTTTCACGCTACGACGCTACGACACAGGAATTACTTATTACACAATTGTAGACAATACTTAGACTGAATCAAATGAAGGATGAGACGAGCCAGGTGTTATGGCTAACCGAGGGAAGGCGTGAGTTTACATTAAGTTCGCTGCTACCATTATAATAACTAAGCGAGGAAGGCGTGGATTAACGTATATAGTTCGTTGTCACCATTGTAATGTTACGAATGCAACCACCCTTGTACTGCCTGCTTCGTCAAGATAGTTACGAGATTACTTCAAAAGATTCTAACTATCACTGTACTGAACACTAAAGTTAAGAGGCGTGAGTTTTTACTTTAAGTGCGCTGCCGCCAATATAATGAGACAAAATCTCACATGAAGAAGATTACATATCGGTAGAATATTGATAGTATAAGAGTATGAAGAGAGGAAGATTTTGGTAGCGTGGCCGTGATAGTTATTTACACTGTCAGTACACTTATCGTATCTTATACGTCAATACACATCTATTACGTTCTTAAAGGCAAGTTCTCAAACACTGCTTCGTTACAACTCTTTATTAATTACGAACATGACATGGACACATTAATAACACCTTCTATTGAAGTTACTAGGACATTATATTTACGTTACTAGGACATCATATTACGTTACTAGACACTCTGATTCTCGGACACGAACATGAAATGAATACACTTCCCACGTAGGTAACTCATCCCATGGAAAGCTCTGACAAACACTCACGTGACCTAGGGGAGGCCTAGCAGGTAGTCCTGGTTTGTTTCTATGGGAGACTGCTTAGCTGGGCGCCGGAGGGAAGTCTCTGTCCTGACCGGAGGCGACTGGAGGTGACCGGAGGCGGCTTGCCTCCGGCCCCTGACTTCTCTCGAGCAGGCCTGGTGGTGTAGTAGCTGGCCACCTTGTTACAAGACAACTCTCTCTCTGCGAATCGCCCGAGGGAGGACTAGCACGTCCTATATATTGGGAGGCGAGCCGTCAGGTTGAGCTGATCGGGGGGGGGGGGGGGGGGGCGGCGGCGAAGGGTCTCCTTACATTTGCCCTCGCTAATGTAGGGTCAGGTCTGGACGTTTTCAGAGACCATAAGTTATATCTTCTGGAAAAGTCATCAAATGGGGCCGTGTGACATGAGAGGCCCTGGTTGATTTGTGGCCCCTTGAGTTGGGCTCCGAGGGTTACATTTGACCTGGCTAATGTGAGGTCAGGTCTGCACTCTCTCTGCGATGTAGGTTATTGTATATTGGGAGAGAGTCGGCTGGTGCCTTCTTACATGTTTGTTGTGGTGACATGTCACATGGGAGGGGAGCCTGGCTGATTTATAATCCTTGGTCCACCGTGAGAGTTACCCTACACTTGACCTCCCTAATGTCGGGTCAAGTGTGGACTTCTTTCTGCGGTGTAGGATATTGTGTATATTGGGAGAGAGTCGGCTGGTGCCTTCTTACATGTGTGTTGGCCGTGTGACATGGGAAGGGGACCTAGTTGATTTGTAACACCCTTGAGCACCTGCGGGGGATACCCTTACACTTGACCTCCCTAATGTCGGGTCAAGACTGGCCTGTCTCTGAGATGCAAGCTGCGGTCTGACAACCCATCACTACACCTCCCGCCAAGACCAAAGCTTTCATGCTCAGAGAACTGATGACACATTTAAAGTAGACAGTAACATCATGTGCAGTATCTAATATAGTCCCTGAGGCGATAATGCATCCTTACATTTTACAAATTATAACCCTAGAGATGTATGTTTTTCTACTGGCATAGTTTGATCTGACAAAGCTTACTATATCTCCCGCCAAGATTAAAGCTTCTATGACAGGAGAAAAAAATAAAATACATACACAGTAAGTGAACATAGAGTGATCTAAAGATCCGTCATATCTAGCATAGTGTCCGAGGCAAACTTGCAAATCACATTCTACAAACAAAAACAGGTGTTACATTGCCTAACCAGGCCGTGTTAAAATAAGAATCCGTCCCACTCAGTAGTATGTCTACAACATTGCATTTGGTAATACAAAACATTGATCAAATGAACTCATAGAAAAAGTGACTAATCTTTTTAAAAAAAACATTCTTTGTAGTACTTGTTAACAAAAATCAGAGAATTAAATACAAAGGACAAAATGCTCCTACTTCACATGTTAGGGTGTTATATCTTTTTATTACACATCAGCAACATCAACAACATCAGTACATTTGTTGGGTTCAGCATGGCTCAAGTCCTCCATCCAGCTGGTATCTGAAAATAAGGAATGCCGGCAGCACAACAGCGGTAGTCGGTTGGTCCTTCTGATGATCCACCTTGTCATCGTCGACATTCTTCTGATGTCAGCACAGCGTCTTCTGTCTTCACATAGCACGTTTTTCTTTCTTCAATACCGCACTTTGTAGGTCGTGTCACCACATCTGAATTCTTCACAGTTCCTCCTGGTTTCTATAATATTCCAGATGATTTTTCTGTTCACCTGCGCTTCCTCTACGTTTAGAGCATTTTCATATTCCAGATGAATTTTCTGTTCATCTGCGTTTCTTTATACATCTTCATTTTCATATTCCAGACGATTTTTCTGTTCATCTGCGTTCTTTATACATCTCATTTCATATCAGACGATTTTTCTGTTCGTCTGCGTTTCTTTATACATCTTCATTTTCCGTCATATTCCAGATGAATTTTTCTGCTCCATCTGCATTTCTGCTCTGCAACATCATCATTTTCAACATATTCCAGACGATTTTCTGTTCATCTGCCGTCGGCCCCCTCCGGCCGGGATGAAAGCCGGTCCACTGCTTGGGCTGTCGTCTCCTTAGATGACTGTAAGGCAGGTTCCGCGGACCAGGCCTCGCCCTCCGTACGTGAGTGTCGGCGAGACCAAAGACCGTCCTGTCTTACACCTTCCACAGTGGTGAATCCCTCCCCGGCTGGGCTCACCAGGGTTCGTTGTGTGGCGCTGCATTCCACACTCCTTAGTTTCCTAGAGTAGAAAAATATAAAATCTCTTAATCCTAGACCAGGGAGGACTTGAAAGAAGTGGGGTGGTGTGTGGCGGGTGTGGTGCTGCATTCATCACGTTGCATTCCTCACGCTGCTTCTTCTCTTCTTATATGTGCTGTGGTCGGATTCCGGCTAGCCATGGGGCGGTACTGTGTGTGACATTTGACAGAAACAATCCAAAAGGGATGATGGATTAGTTGGAAGTGTATCCGTAAAGAAAAACAAATACTTACTTTTTACGTTACGTCAATGTTTGGCAACTATAGTTTCCGTCACGACAATATTCTCATTAGGCTGGGTCGGGGAGTGAAGCTCTGCTCACTACATTGAATATTATTTATCACTACGCGTCAAAGAGTACATTACAAATCATACTAGCATAAAAACACACTGAGTGAAGCTCTGTAATTATCGCAATATTAAGTAACACTAACCACCAATTTCGAAGCATAACTCACATGACAAAACATTGGTGGTCACACGGGCGGGTCGGGGCGAGAAACGTTCGGGCATGATGCGCGCCTGGTGGGGTGAGGTGTAGAGTGGCTTAACCGGGGCGGAGGGGCGGGCGGGGCGGGGCGGGGCGGGGCGGGGCGGGGGGCGGGGGCCTGGACGGAGCGAGGCGGGAACGGATGGGTATGGAGGGTGAGGTGAGGATTAGGACAAGGAGGAGGATGTAGGTTGTAAGACATGTTAAGTTATAACAGTTAGTACAGACACCGCTTCTATCACTAAAACACAATGGGTACATTTAACACTGACCGACCATTAAAATGCACTTGGGATACTGAGAACTTCACAGAACGCGGGGAACACTGAGAAATTATATTAAGCACTGAACATATTCTGGGAGTGTTTTGCTATTAACAATTCGCGTATACCACAACGAGAGACATTGAATTAAGCTGTAAAGATGACACACTAGTACGCTTTTCACGCTACGACGCTACGACACAGGAATTACTTATTACACAATTGTAGACAATACTTAGACTGAATCAAATGAAGGATGAGACGAGCCAGGTGTTATGGCTAACCGAGGGAAGGCGTGAGTTTACATTAAGTTCGCTGCTACCATTATAATAACTAAGCGAGGAAGGCGTGGATTAACGTATATAGTTCGTTGTCACCATTGTAATGTTACGAATGCAACCACCCTTGTACTGCCTGCTTCGTCAAGATAGTTACGAGATTACTTCAAAAGATTCTAACTATCACTGTACTGAACACTAAAGTTAAGAGGCGTGAGTTTTTACTTTAAGTGCGCTGCCGCCAATATAATGAGACAAAATCTCACATGAAGAAGATTACATATCGGTAGAATATTGATAGTATAAGAGTATGAAGAGAGGAAGATTTTGGTAGCGTGGCCGTGATAGTTATTTACACTGTCAGTACACTTATCGTATCTTATACGTCAATACACATCTATTACGTTCTTAAAGGCAAGTTCTCAAACACTGCTTCGTTACAACTCTTTATTAATTACGAACATGACATGGACACATTAATAACACCTTCTATTGAAGTTACTAGGACATTATATTTACGTTACTAGGACATCATATTACGTTACTAGACACTCTGATTCTCGGACACGAACATGAAATGAATACACTTCCCACGTAGGTAACTCATCCCATGGAAAGCTCTGACAAACACTCACGTGACCTAGGGGAGGCCTAGCAGGTAGTCCTGGTTTGTCTCTATGGGAGACTGCTTAGCTGGGCGCCGGAGGGAAGTCTCTGTCCTGACCGGAGGCGACTGGAGGTGACCGGAGGCGGCTTGCCTCCGGCCCCTGACTTCTCTCGAGCAGGCCTGGTGGTGTAGTAGCTGGCCACCTTGTTACAAGACAACTCTCTCTCTGCGAATCGCCCGAGGGAGGACTAGCACGTCCTATATATTGGGAGGCGAGCCGTCAGGTTGAGCTGATCGGGGGGGGGGGGGGGGGGGGGGGGCGGCGGCGAAGGGTCTCCTTACATTTGCCCTCGCTAATGTAGGGTCAGGTCTGGACGTTTTCAGAGACCATAAGTTATATCTTCTGGAAAAGTCATCAAATGGGGCCGTGTGACATGAGAGGCCCTGGTTGATTTGTGGCCCCTTGAGTTGGGCTCCGAGGGTTACATTTGACGTGGCTAATGTGAGGTCAGGTCTGGACTCTCTCTGCGATGTAGGTTATTGTATATTAGGAGAGAGTCGGCTGGTGCCTTCTTACATGTTTGTTGTGGTGATATGTCACATGGGAGGGGAGCCTGGCTGATTTATAATCCTTGGTCCACTGTGAGAGTTACCCTACACTTGACCTCCCTAATGTCAGGTCAAGTGTGGACTTCTTTCTGTGGTGTAGGATATTGTGTATATTGGGAGAGAGTCGGCTGGTGCCTTCTTACATGTGTGTTGGCCATGTGACATGGGAAGGGGACCTAGTTGATTTGTAACACCCTTGAGCACCTGCGGGGGATACCCTTACACTTGACCTCCCTAATGTCGGGTCAAGACTGGCCTGTCTCTGAGACACAAGCTGCGGTCTGACAACCCATCACTACACTCATAACACCATCTGTGAGGGAATTACTACACCACATCAGGCCCCTCATAACACCATCTGTGAGGGAATTACTACACCACGTCAGGTCCCTCATAACACCATCTGTGAGGGAATTCGTACACCACGTGATGCCCCTCATAACACCATCTATGAGGGAACTACTACAACCACGTGAGGTCCCTCGTAACACCATCTATGAGGGAACTACTACACCACGTGAGGCCCCTCATAACACCATCTGTGAGGGAATTACTACACGTGAGGCCCCTCATAACACCATCTGTGATGGAATTACTACACCACATCAGGTCCCTCCTAACACCATCTGGGAGAGAGTTACTACACTACGTGTTTGCTGTTCCACACCTACATTAATCTGAATGTTCACTGTGTGTTCCTTTACTTTTCTCTAATGAAGGCTTTTGTTAAATCACCAATGTATGTAATAAGTCATTTATGTCCAATGTATATTTTCAGCCTTCGGGCTGCAGAACTTTTTCAATAAACCGTTAATTATTATTATTATTATTACAACTACCAACACACACACACACACACACACACACACACACACACACACACACACACTGACTCACTACCAACACACACACACACACACTGACTCACTACCAACACACACACACACTGGCTCACTACCAACACACACACACATTGACTCACTACCAACACACACACACACACACATTGACTCACTACCAACACACACACACACACACACTGACTCACTACCAACACACACACACATTGACTCACTACCAACACACACACACATTGACTCACTACCAACACACACACACGCTGACTCACTACCAACACACACACACACCGACTCACTACCAACACACGCACACACTGACTCACTACCAACACACACATACACTGACTCACTGCCAACACACACAAACTGACTCACTACCAACACACACACACACGCACACTGACTCACTACCAACACACACAGACTCACTACCTACACACACACACACACTGACTCACTATCAACACACACACACACTGACTCACTACCAACACACACATACACTGACTCACTACCATCACACACACACACACACACACAGACACTGACTCATTACCAACACACACACACACACACTGACTCACTACCAACACACACACACACACACTGACTCACTACCAACACACACACACACACACTGACTCACTACCAACACACACACACACTGACTCACTATCAACACACACACACAGACGTATTCCACTTCATAAATAACTAAACACATAACTGGTCTCATCCGCATTTCTGAAAATATGTTAAACAATAAAAAATATTTTGTATATATGTCATTCTCTCGCCTGTCTGTGTACCTGTCTGTCTATCGGGAAGGAAGAAGGTGAGGAAAGAAGAATGACTTAATTATTAAAGTAACAAGGACTGGGATACTACGGTTGTCCTTAAAAGGTCATAATAAATAGTAAATAAAGAGCACAATCAGATCGGCCAAGAAAAAGTCGTAAATAAAAAAAATTGGCAACTCCCCAAAATGAAAGGTTCAAACTTTTTCTTTTTTCGAAGTTTTAATTTTTTTTCTCGAGATTGTGATTATTAGGTTGTGTGTCGAGTTGAGTGTATTTTTGTCTGTCTTTTCTTAGTATTATTATTGTGTAAAGGTTATGTGGAAATAAAATAAGTTAAGTAATTATAGATAATATGGGATGACAAGACAATTCCCGGGCACTAGGAGCCTCGAGTACAGAGACAGGTTAAAGCATCTTAATTTGCACTCCCTCGAGAGACGTAGAGTGAGGGGCGATATGATAGAGGTGTATAAATGGAAGTCAGGGCTAAATAAATGTGATATAACAAAGGTATTCAAACTATCCAATGAGGAGTGAATTCGTAACAATGGTTTTAAATTAGACAAATTTATATTTTGGTGTGTGTGTGTGTGTGGGGTTTCAATCTCAATAAACGAGAATTTACAGATGCCATTGCTCTAAGGTACGGTAGGCCAGTAGAAGGTTTGCCCTCCCAATGCGTGTGTGGCTCCTCCTATGACGTCGATCACGCCATGGTGTGCAGGAAGCCCGTGTTGATGTCAATGCTCGAGGGCAGCGAGCCTTCTTCGAGATCAGGATTTTTTATCCCATGGCCGCATGTCACCGTAGCTTAGCTCTCGATGCTGCACACAGGAGGAACGAGAATGACAAGATAAGAGCATACGGGGAGAGAATTCAGTACGTTGATCAAGGCAGCTTCACTCCTCTGGTGTTCACAACCCCTGGTGGGATGGGACCAAGTGCAAGATGTTTCTACGCCAAACTCGCGGAGGTGCTATCCGAATAGAAGCAGCAGCCCAGAAGTTATGTTTCAGCCTGGATGAGATGTCGACTGTCCTTCTCTCTCCTTAGGTCTGCCTTGCTCTGCCTCAGGGGAATGAGAGCATCGGCCCTAAAGCCGACATTAGTTGCAGATATTGACTATGAGGCAACAGTCACTGAATGCCGCATAGATCTGCGGCTCAACTAACTCAACACAGCTAGGATAGCTACTTATGTATTAGGATATTTAATTTTAAGGTAATAAAGTGGCGGCGAAGGTTTGGCTATTGGGGGAGGCTGGAGGCCATGATTAAAAAAAAATAGTAGCATTAGTAGTAGTTACCCTCAAGCACAACCTTATCAAACTACCCTGACCTTTCATCCAGTCATTTATTCTTAACATGATAGGATGAGTCAATTCTGCCAGCTGGAAATAATTACGGAAGTTTGGGCTTTGTGATGAGGAGCACCTCTACACGTGAGGGGGTGGGAGGGGATGAGGAAGGGGTGGAGGTGAAAGGTGGAATGGGTGGGGAAGGGGGTGGGGGTGTGAGGGGGAGAAGGGAGGGTAAGGAAGAGAAGGGGATGGGGTTGAAAGGAGGGAGGGCAGTGGGTGGGGGAGGGGGTGGAGGTAGAGGAGGGAGGGGGAGTGGTTGAGGAAGGATGTGGAAGTGTAATAACTACTTTTGGCACCTTTGTAATAGGTCCCCCCTGACACCATTGTTAGGGATACCATTGGCACCATTCTGAAGACATAGTTGAGAGTTATAGTGGTACCGTGGTACAGTTGATATATCAATTATTAATATGATCTTAGTGGGAATCTTCCAAGGACCAATGCTAGATATAAGTTATTTATGAGTTGACTGAATGAACCTTTGACGCAAACGTGACGTAGTTACACTCCCTACTAAGGTAAATCAAATCATCCTCTGGGTCACTGACAATGTGGGGGGCTAAGTGATACGGATGGGGAGACAAGTCCTCCTCCCGAACCAGGACTCAGGCTGGACTCTGTCTCCTGTGGGAGGCTCTGCAAACTGGGGACTCAGCGTTGGGAAGAAAGGTCCTCCACCACCCGGCACGTAGCTTAAAACTGAGTGTGATTCTGTCTGACTCTAGATTGTGTGTCTTGAGGGAGCTGTAGGCCCCCTTTTATTGGAGATTTCAGGGTAGCGAGTGGTTTTATCAAGTTGCTGTTGCCGTAGGCTTGGAAATATTTTAACTTTGGTTTAAGATTCCTACTTATCACTGCTCCTAAATCTTTCTCACAGTAGTCGGATTTCTCACTAACATCGTTGTTCATCTGGTATCTGGTTTCTTTGTCTAGATCTTCCTGTAGTTTTGCCATCTCATTCATTGGAAATCTTAAACAATAATATACAATGTGACATTTTTAATTTTGCAATTCAATTATGTAAGAGTTTTCACTAACACGGTAGAATATTTTTAATTAAAGGTAATATAAATGTTTTAAGATATGACGTTGATATGTAGGCCTATGGCTTGTAGGCCTGTGAGGAGTGAGACTTGTCAGAAAAATCTCACTAAATATTAACTTGCTTGTAGTTGTTTGAAGACCCGTTGATATCAGAAGAATTGTTGAGACTGTCGATAATTATGGTTCCACATGTTGTTCACCTTGTCCACAATAAAGGGGATAAATTATACACGTATATATACAGTGTGATATTTGCAAGTCCAAATACTGTACAGTTAATAAGACTGGCTCCGTGATCTGTTCTGGGAATGTTCTCAGTGTAGGTCGTTGAGGCGGGTGCCGCTCTGTGTTAGATAAGCCGAACTTGACTTAGGGGGGTCCAGTTAAAGGCCGAACAAGGGCACTGCTGAGACACGCCCGTAAAGAGTAATTCCTACACTCGCCACCAGAGCGATCTATGAGTCAAGCTTCTAAAAGGTTCCTCGAAGGAAGAAGTAGTTAACCCTTCGGAATGTCAAGCAGCTACAGTCAGCAGTGTTTACAAAACGTGTATAAACAACCTACAGGTAGATGATCCCTTTGACCCATGAATCACTCTTAACTGGTGGTGCTATTATCTATATAATACTTAACTATCTATCTAACATACGTGACGCATTGCAAGTGTGAAGCAAAGTATCCATTTACTTCAAATGAGCGATTTATTCAGTGTAAAGAAATACCTACTACTGAGAGAGAGAGTTGCATCATACCTCGACACTCGGGCTAGACATAACATCTGCAGGATGTTTAATACAGCTATAACCTATGAACAACCTTCACCCTCTCCAGGTCAGTGAACAGTGAATCTTCATAATTATACATCCTTGGTTGTAAGTTATTAACTACATACTCTAGATTATACCAATGAATGAGATGGCAAAACTACAGGAAGATCTAAACAAAGAAACCAGATACCAGATGAACAACGATGTTAGTGAGAAATCCGACTACTGTGAGAAAGATTTAGTAGCAATGATAAGTAGGAATCTTAAACCAAAGTTAAAATATTTCCAAGCACACGGCAACAGCAACTTGATAAGACTGTAGTGATGGGTTGTCAGACCACAGCTTACATCGCAAGGAAAGCCAGACTTGACCCGACATTAGGGGGGGTCAAGTGTAAGGGTATCCCCCACGGGTGCTCAAGGGTGTTACAAATCAACTAGCTCCCCTTCCCATGTCACACGGTCAACAAACATGTAAGAAGGCACCAGCCGACTCTCTCCCAATATACACAATATCCTACACCGCAGAGGAAGGCCAGTCTTGACCCGACATTAGGGGGGCCAAGTGTAGGGTAACTCTCACGGCTGACCAAGGGTTATAAATCAGCCAGGCTCCCCTCCCATGTGACACGGCACCACAACAAACATGTAAGAAGGCACCAGCCGACTCTCTCCCAATATACAATAACCTACATCGCTGAAGAAGTCCAGGCTTGACCCGACATTAGGGAGGTCAAGTGTAGGGTAACTCTCACGGCTGACCAAGGGTTATAAATCAGCCAGGCTCACCTCTCATGTCAGGGCCCCATCTGATGACTTTCCCAGAAGATACAACTTATAGTCTCTGAAAAAGTCCAGACCTGACCCCACATTAGCGAGGGCAAATGTAAGGAGACCCTTCGCCGCCGCCCCCCCCGGATCAGCTCAACCTGACGGCTCGCCTCCCAATATATAGGACGTCCCAGTCCTCCCTCCCACAGAGAGAGATACCCAGAGAGAGAGCCAGAGAGGGACAGAGAGAGAGTGTGTCTTGTGACCAGGAAGGGCCAGCTACCACGCCCCCTGTCCTGCTCGAGAGAAGTCAGGGGCTGGAGGCAAGCCACCTCCAGTCGCCTCCAGTCAGGACCGAGACTTCCCTCCGGCGCCCAGCTAAGCAGTCTCCCATAGAGACAACCCAGGACTACCTGCTAGGCCTCCCCTAGGTCACGTGAGTGTTTGTCAGAGCTTTCCATGGGATGAGTTACTTACGTGGGAAGTGTATTCATTTCATGTTCGTGTCCGAGAATCAGAGTGTCTAGTAACGTAATATGATGTCCTAGTAACGTAAATATATTGTCCTTGTAACTTCAATAGAAGGTGTTATTAATGTGTCCATGTCATGTTCGTAATTAATAAAGAGTTGTAACAAAGCGGTGTTTGAGAAGTCGCCCTTAAGACGTAATAGATGTGTATTGACGTATAAGATACGATAAGTGTAAATAACTATCACGGCCACGCTACCAAAATCTTCCTCTCTTTTATACGCTTATACTATCAATATTCTACCTATATGTAATCTTCTTCATGTGAGATTTGTCTCATTACAAGACCACTCGCTACAAATAAGTTATTAAGTAAGATTGGCTCGTTAAGTAGATGTAAGCTTAAGACACCACTTATATGATACTGTAAGAGGAATTACTTATCGCTACTAACTACTTATAGGAAAAATTCTACTTATGACAGGCAGGCAGACAGACAGATAGAGACAGACAGACAGGCCGACTGCCCGACCGACCGACAGGCAGGCAGACAGACAGACAGATAGAGAACGGGGGTTTAAAAAGCTAATGACCAAAACAGCTTCACCATCCAGCTGAGTAATGGTGCCAATTTGTGTGTGTGTGTGCGTGTCACCCAGCGAGACACCTGTGGGAGTCTATACCAACACACCTGTCTCCCCCCTCCCTCACACCCCCCTCTCTCCTTGCTTGTGCCAATTTGTGTGTGTGTGTGTGTGTGTGTGTCACCCAGCGAGACACCTGTGGGAGTCTATACCAACACACCTGTCTCCCCCCTCCCTCACACCCCCCTCTCTCCTTGCTTGTGCCAATTTGTGTGTGTGTGTGTGTCACCCAGCGAGACACCTGAGGGAGTCTATACCAACACACCTGTCTCCCCCCTCCCTCACACCCCCCCCTCTCTCCTTGCTTTCTCACCTCTCAGTTATCCCCCCTTTCCTCCTCCAGCACCTCCCTCAACCCCCCTTCTCCCCTCCAGCACCTTCCTAAAACCTCCCCCCCCCCTACACACACCACCTAGCCTCAAAAATACAGACAGGTGTGCTGAAGTGCAACCAACACGTAATCAACGCTCGTATTGGCCAAGTTTCCTCTCTCTCTATATCAAAGTTCATTTTATCACTCCGCCTTTACTGACTTGACGAAGTATTTTTTTCTATGGGATCATTTGAAGATTAATCACCCAAACGCTACCCTGACCTAATTTAACCTACCGCTAACCTAACTTAACCGTACCTAACTTATCTAATGCTAACCTAACACTTAACACAGCCTAACTTACCTAACACTAACCTCGGATTCTCGGACACGAACATGAAATGAATACACTTCCCACGTAAGTAACTCATCCCATGGAAAGCTCTGCCACAAACTCACGTGACCTAGGGGAGGCCTAGCAGGTGGTCCTGGGTTGTCTCTATGGGGCGGCGCAGGGTCTCCTTACATTTGCCCTCGCTAAT
Organism: Homarus gammarus; assembly: GCA_958450375.1. NCBI lineage: Eukaryota > Metazoa > Arthropoda > Malacostraca > Decapoda > Nephropidae > Homarus > Homarus gammarus. The sequence continues at coordinate 485,572 of CAUDMG010001502.1, forward strand.
GTATGGTCAGGTCTGGACTTTTTCTGAGACTATAAGTTGTTGTATATTCTGGAGAAATCTTCAGATGAATGCTTGCCTGTTAACATGGTTGGTGGGGCCGTGTGACATGAGAGGCTCTGGTTGATTTGTGGCCCCTTGACTTGGGCTGGAGGGTTACATTTTACATGGCTAATGTGAGGTTAGGTCTGGGCCTTGTCTGAGATGTACTGTAGTTGTGTATATTGGGAGAGAGTCGGCAGGTGGGTTCTTACATGTTTGTTGGGGCCGTGTGACATGAGAAGGGGAGCTAGTTGATTTATAACCCTTGGGCAGCTGCTAGGCTTACCCTTACACTTGACCCCCCTAATGTCGGGTCAAGTCTGGACTGTTTCTGAGATGTAAGCTGTGGTCTGACAACCCATCACTACACACACCACACCTACCACACCACTACCACACCTACCACACTACACCTACCACACCACTACAACATCACACCTACCACACCACTACCACACCACACCTACCACACCTACCACTACCACACCACATCTACCACACCACTACCACACCTACCACACCACACCTACCACACCACTACCACATCACACCTACCACACCACTACCACAACCACACCTACCACACCACACCTACCACACCACTACCACACCACACCTACCACACCACACCTACCACACCACTACCACACCACTACCACACCACACCTACCACATCACTACCACACCACACCTACCACACATACCACACACCTACCACATCACACCTACCACACCAATACCACACCTACCACACCACCACCGTGACAGGAAGACAGTCGCCCTTAATCTGACTCCTCCAATCTAATTACAAGTGTATCAGTGAGCGCCCGTCCTCTCACACACACACCACACACACACACACACTGACTGCCAAGCCTATTGCTCATCCGTGACCTTGATGCCCTTAACCCTGACCTCTAGCAGAGACTTTGACCCGGGAATTTTCCCCCCACACACTCATCATTCTGTCACTTTATGTAACGTGTTGACAAAACCTATGACCCTTCAGACTTTTACGCCCTTAATGCATGAGTCATAAAGGCAAGCATGAACTCCGCATGCTTCCCAGATGGGCGCTGTAAACGCTTCTGCGCTTCACCTTGCACAGGATGCAAGGGGGTGCCCAATAAACTAGCCCCCTCCGTGGCACTATAATCCTGACTCGTTAATATAATGGCCGCGGCCTACGCAGTCCTACCCCAATTCGCTCAGGGATCAGACACACCCCTCCTTCCCCCTCCCCCCCCCACCATCCCCTCCTTCGGCGTCGTCGTCAGCGAATGTGTTTGTGGAGGGATGCCGTGAGGGTAGCCGAGCGTCAGCCGGTGTCAGCAGATATGTCGGGATATAGTGAAGCAAGAGGCTTATGAAGACGGGGGTGGGGGGGGGAGGGTAAGGGAGGGAGGGCAAATGGGTCAGGATGTGGTGAATAGTAATGAAGTGATAACACAGGACAACAAATTTTTTATAATTCCCAGTTGCATGAGATTTCTTTACTGTTTCTTACCATTTTTGATCTGCTGATTTCATATTTGAAACCAGTTTTGTTCTGCATGCTCCAGTTTTCATGCATTTTGAGGTTTTACATTCTAGCCGTTTGCGGTCAAATTAATTAATTACACGATTATGGTATCAATAGGGAGATATAATTTTGTCTGTTTTTTCTTTCAGATTTGGTCATGGCTACAAAGAGAAATCAATGTGTGAACAAACCTGATGCCTTCTGTTATATTTGTGGATACTTCACGCTTATTCGTCAGAGGCGCAATATAACATCGTTTGTGAGGCGCGGCTATAAAGCGTACTTCGGACTTACTCTTGGCGACCAAGACAAAAAATGGGCTCCACATGCTGTGTGTCATAACTGCGAAGAAATGCTGCGTGATTGGACAAAAGGAAAACGTAAGGGCTTACCGTTCGGAATTCCCATGACCTGGCGAGAACCGAAGGACCACACAACTGACTGCTATTTTTGTCTGATCAATACGAAGGGTGTTGGCAAGAAAAACAGACATAAAATATCGTATCCTAGTATCCCTTCAGCAATTCGACCTACTTTGCACTCTGATGAGCTACCAGTTCCAGTTTTTAATGGGTTGTCTCCAGCTGAAGAGGAGGGAAGCGACAAAGACCAAGAGAGTGAACATGAAACTCAAGAAATACTTGCAGATTCCGACGATTCTTCTGATGGTACACCAGAGTCATCAACCCCTCAGAAGTTTAGTCAGCCAGAGCTGAATGACCTTGTGCGTGATTTGGGTCTCTCCAAAAATGCAGCAGAAGTTCTAGCTTCTAGGTTGCAAGAAAAGGCTCTACTGAACCAGACCACAAAAGTTTCAGACTTCAGAAAGCGGGAACAGGATTTTGTGCCATTCTTTACAGAGGAGAATAAGTTTGTTTACTGTCATAATATCCCGGGTCTTCTCCAGGAATTAGGGATTCCATTGTATAGTCCAAATGACTGGCGATTATTTCTAGATAGTTGTAAGCGTAGCCTGAAGTGTGTGCTACTACATAATGGTAATGTCTATGCAGCTGTTCCAGTGGGTCATTCTGTGTGCTTACGAGAGGAGTATAATGACATTAAAACTGTGATTCACCTGCTAAAATACCATGAGCACAACTGGACAATTTGTGTTGACCTCAAAATGGTGAACTTCCTTCTTGGCCAACAAAGAGGATTTACAAAGTATCCCTGCTTTCTTTGCATGTGGGACAGCCGAGCTAGAGACAGGCATTGGAACCTGAAGGAGTGGCCCTTACGTGAGACTCTGGAAGCTGGTATGCCAAACATTGTCAATGATCCAATCGTCAGTCGAGAAAAGATCATATTTCCTCCTCTCCATATCAAGCTGGGCCTGATGAAACAGTTTGTCAGAGCATTAAATACTGATGGTGAATGCTTCCAACACATAGTCTCTGCTCACCCTGCTTTGTCATTTGAGAAGATAAAGGCAGGTGTGTTTGATGGACCACAAATTCGTGCACTTGTACGTGATCAAGACTTTGTCAGAAAGATGGACGACAAGGAAAGGGGTGCATGGCTTTCATTTGTGGCGGTAATGGAAAACTTTCTTGGTAATAAAAAGGCTGACAACTATGAAACCCTTGTAGCAACCATGTTGTCAGCCTTTCATGACCTTGGATGCAATATGAGTGTCAAACTCCATTTCCTATATAGTCATCTTGATAGATTCCCTGAGAACCTAGGGGCAGTAAGTGACGAGCAAGGCGAGCGGTTTCATCAGGATCTCAAGACCATGGAAGACCGCTACCAAGGGAGATGGGACAAACATATGATGGCAGACTACTGCTGGAGCATTAAACGAGAGTGCCCTGAGACATTTCACAAACGCAAGAGCTTCAAGCGCAAATTCCTACCTGGCTAAAATGTGATTGGGCTTTGTCTCCTCATAGTAACAAATTTCTTACCTAACAATGAGTTTTATACAAATTTCAACCTTTGTTTTAGATGGAACATGTTTCAAATTGTGTTGTTGAATAAATTTAGAATATGTAATATTTTATTGTTTATTACCCAGATAATTTAATGACAGTTTAATGACATATTTTTCAAGATAGACGACGAGGTCAATAAGACGAAGACGAAATTTTGAAATTTCAAAATACCTTGATTGCAAAAAAACTAGAGCTTACAGAAAGAAACTAACTTCAGATATGAGATCAGCACACCCAAATTAGGTAGAATCAAGTGTTTATAGCAATGCAACAAAAACTTTGTTGACCAGTGTAATCAATAGCTGTTTCACAGATGGAAATTATCTCCCTGGTGTTGGGGAGACTGATCATGGTCGCCGATCCTTTAAGAGATTATTGTTGTGTACATTAGTGTTTACTTCGTGTTGGTCTGATTGATAATGGCGCCTTAGAAACAATCGTATTAACAACACACGAATTATGTATTTTGATGTGTACAGGGGGGGGGTTACAGCCACTCCTTCCCTCTGGTAAAACTCACACACTGTAACATGTCTCTAAAGGCGATCATTAGGATTTGTTTATGGATGATTTCACCTGGATATCAATGGAGCAGGTTTTGTATAGTGGGCGTGTTGATGTCTCTGGGGGCGGGTTGTTGTCTCTCTAGGGACGTATTGAGTCTCTGGGGGCGTGTTGACCTACAGAGGACATGTTGTTGTGGGTTCAGTAAGTGAAGACGTGGCGTGGCATGCATCAGGTATTTCCTAACAGATGTTGTTGAGGCACAGAAGACGTGTTAAGTAAGGTGTGGTCTCCCCTCACAGTAGGTAGTGGGGGTAAGTGGCGGTGTTTTCCTCACCCCTAATATCCTTCCCTCCCCCCACCACCCTCCCCCCCACCACCCTCCCCCCACCACCCTACCCCCCCACCACCCCCACCCCCCACCACCCACCCCCCCACCACCCACCCCCCCCCACCCTCCCCCCACCACCCTACCCCCCCACCACCCTCCCCCCCTGTGTAAATAAAGGAAGAATGTGAAGTGTATTGAGGTATTTAAGTACTTTATTTTTTTTTATTTACACTTTTAACTCTCGACTCACCAAGAACATCACGGGTTTAGTTCAGGTGTAATGAGTGTAGTTAAGGTGGGGTGGGGTGGGGTGGGGTGGGGGGGTTGGGTGGGGCGGGGTGGGGTTGGGTGGGTTGGGGTAGGGTGGGGTGGGGTGGGTTGGGGTGGGGTGGGTTGGGGTGGGGTGGGGTGGGGTGGGGTGGGGTGGGGTGGGGTGGGGTAGGGTGGGGTGGGGTGGGGTAGGGTGGGGTGGGGTGGGGTAGGGTGGGGTGGGGTGGGGTGGGTTGGGGTGGGGTGGGGTGGGGTGGGGTGGGGTAGGGTGGGGTAGGGTGGGGTAGGGTGGGGTGGGGTAGGGTGGGGTGGGTTGGGGTTGGGTGGGGTGGGGTGGGGTGGGTTGGTTAGATTAGGAGCGCTAATGATCCTCTAATGAACGTCACTCAAACGCTAATGATCCTCTAATGAACGTCACTCAAGCGCTAATGATCCTCTAATGTCGTCACTCAAGCGCTAATGATCCTCTAATGACCGTCACTCAAGCGCTAATGATCCTCTAATGACCGTCACTCAAGCGCTAATGATCCTCTAATGAACGTCACTCAAGCGCTAATGATCCTCTAATGTCGTCACTCAAGCGCTAATGATCCTCTAATGAACGTCACTCAAACGCTAATGATCCTCTAATGAACGTCACTCAAACGCTAATGATCCTCTAATGACCGTCACTCAAGCGCTAATGATCCTCTAATGACCGTCACTCAAGCGCTAATGATCCTCTAATGAACGTCACTCAAGCGCTAATGATCCTCTAATGAACGTCACTCAAGCGCTAATGATCCTCTAATGAACGTCACTCAAGCGCTAATGATCCTCTAATGAACGTCACTCAAGCGCTAATGATCCTCTAATGACCGTCACTCAAGCGCTAATGATCCTCTAATGACCGTCACTCAAGCGCTAATGATCCTCTAATGAACGTCACTCAAGCGCTAATGATCCTCTAATGAACGTCACTCAAGCGCTAATGATCCTCTAATGAACGTCACTCAAGCGCTAATGATCCTCTAATGAACGTCACTCATACGCAAATGATCCTCTAATGACCGTCACTCAAGCGCTAATGATCCTCTAATGACCGTCACTCAAGCGCTAATGATCCTCTAATGAACGTCACTCAAGCGCTAATGATCCTCTAATGAACGTCACTCAAGCGCTAATGATCCTCTAATGAACGTCACTCAAGCGCTAATGATCCTCTAATGACCGTCACTCAAGCGCTAATGATCCTCTAATGAACGTCACTCAAGCGCTAATGATCCTCTAATGAACGTCACTCAAGCGCTAATGATCCTCTAATGAACGTCACTCAAGCGCTAATGATCCTCTAATGAACGTCACTCAAGCGCTAATGATCCTCTAATGACCGTCACTCAAGCGCTAATGATCCTCTAATGAACGTCACTCAAGCGCTAATAATTCCTTAAATTAATTATCATCACTAATCACTCAAGGGTCATTAGTAAGTGTATTTATAATGATGACTTGGTAATTAATTAGTCTTGTAAGATAATATACAGCTCTGTCTGTCTGTCTGTCTGTCTGCCTGTCTGTCTGTCTGTCTGTCCGTCTGTCACACGTTCGTAAATTGATGGTTTGTAATACGTAATATTATAAAACTTATGCCACTCACCACCCACCGCCCACACAACGCCACCCATCACCCAAACTATGCCACCCACCGCCCACACAACGCCACCCATCACCCAAACTATGCCACCCGCCACTCACACTATGCCACCCACCACCCACACTATGCCACCCACCACCCACACTATGCCACCCGCCACTCACACTATGCCACCCATCACCCACACTATGCCACCCGCCACCCACACTATGCCACTCACCACCCACACTATGCCACCCACCACCCACAAGGCGTACAAACCTCTCTGAAGATTTAGCAAAATATCAGATTTCAAGAATGTTTACAAGGCCACAGTGGGAGGCTGTCATTATGGAAGAGAAGTCTGAAGGGAGATAACCCAGTCTCCTAGCTGACCCAGTGTCCTAGTTGAGCCTGTCTCCTAGTTGAGCCTGTGTCCTAGTTGAGCCTGTGTCCTAGTTGAGCCTGTGTCCTAGAGCCTGTCTCCTAGTTGAGCATGTGTCCTAGTTGAGCATGTGTCCTAGTTGAGCCTGTGTCCTAGAGCATGTGTTCTAGATATGTGGGAAGGTGTCGTATTGATGTCAGGGGTAGAGTGTAGAGTTTAGCTGTTAGCCAATGACAACCCCGAGTTATGAAAACAGCCAATGAGAATCAAAGTTATAGAATTAAGCATTGAAATATAGATTAAAATATTAACAGATTACCTATATATTGTCACCCAGCCGCCCGCCCGCCCACTATATGCCGCCTACTCACCACCTACAATACACTTCTACAGCCCACATACATTGTGTCAGCTATCACACCATATAGAGCCACCCCACCGCCAAAAAGTGACTCCTATCACACACCGCCTACACAGTCCCACCTATTACTCAAACTACATCACCCACCACCCACTGCTTACATACAACACCACCACCAACCCGCCCGCCCGCCCGCCTCCTACCTACCTACTTGGTCGTGGGTGTCAGTTTCCTACTTGGTCGTGGGAGTCAGTTTCCTACTTGGTCGTGGGTGTCAGTTTTCAAGTTTTCAGAGGCACTATGGAGGATGGTGACAGTTTACAGGGTGAGAGAGGCAGTAGAGAGGTACTGTCCCTCCCCCCGACACACACTCTTAAGATGAGTAATGTTGCGTACAGTTCCTTGAGGTGTTGTGTTTATGGTGTGTTTCCCTCCCTCTCCAGTTCACACACTCCCTCTCTCTCCCTCTCCAGTTCCCACCCACCCTCTCTCTCCCTCTCCAGTTCCCACCCGCCCTCTCTCTCCCTCTCCAGTTCCCACCCACCCTCCCTCTCTCTCTCCAGTTCACACACTCCGTCTCTCTCCCTCTCCAGTTCCCACCCACCCTCTCTCTCTCTCTCTCTCCAGTTCACACACTCCCTCTCTCTCCCTCTCCAGTTCCCACTCTCCCTCCCTCATCAGGATCAAGGGATGGGAGGTGAAGGGAAGGCCTGTTAGACCTGCGTCAGACAACAGACTTCCATTGTTTGTTTTATAGAAGATAAGACAGCAGGCGAGGGGTGACGACTTTATCAAGATTCCATTCGCGAGGTATCCTGACCTAACCTATAATAATTATCTATCAGACCAAAGTTCTCCAGTCCATAAGAGCAACAGCACAGTAACTAGTGGATCAGACGTACACCCACCTAAGGCGATCCACACTACAGTAATAAGGCGAGATAAAAACCAGACCCCACCAAGGGACAAGGAGTGATGACCTTGTAATCCGCCAACCCGACTCCCACACCCTCCCTCGCCACATTATTTTTTTTTTGGGGGGGGGGGGCACCTCCCTACATCCTTGTGTAAGGTGAAGCGCAGAAGCGTTTACAGCGTCCAACAGGGAAGCATGCTATGTTCATGCTTGCCTTTATGTCTCATGAGTTAAAGGCGTAGAAGCCTGAAGAGTCAGTGGTTTATGTCATCAAGTTATTGGAAGCTTCAACAACTTGTCCCTGAATACGAATTCGCAACTCTCGACTTACACCAGGTACCTACTTTACTGCTAGGTGGACAGGGACTAATGGGGGCAAGGAAGTACGACCAAACAACTTCCACCGGCCCGGGAATCGAACCCGTGACATCTCGCTTGCGAGGCAAGAACGGTACCGCTTCTACTACCGATCCCCCGCCCCTCACCACATCCTCACTTGCCCTATGACCTTCTCCTACAAGTCCCCAGCCGTTACCAACACCTCTTCCCTCCTTGACCAGATATCCCTCCTCCTAGTGACAGGCCTGGCACTTGACATTATTAGGGATCTGCCACGCTTTGCCATAAGCAGATGAATTGTACCGGGAATTTTCCCCCCACACTCTCATCATTTTGTCACTTTATGTAACTTGCTGACAAAACCCACGACCCTTCAGGCTTTTACGTCCTTAATGCATGTGTCATAAAGGCAAGCATGAACTACGAATGGTTCCCTGTTGGGCACTGTAAACGCTTTTGCGCTTCACCTTGCTCATGATGTAAGGGGGTGCCCAGTAAACTAGCCTCCTCGCTGGGCAAATTCAAAATTCAACCCTGCTAATCCAATAAACGCTGCTCCCGCCAGCAGCAAGAACCTGTAAGAGGCGCGGCAGGAACAGGTCTACAGTAAACAGAACATACCACCATACACTAACCTAGATAAGGTCGATTTGTGGAGGTAATGGAAAAACCGAATAAAAGTAGCCCTATCATCTAGCCCTGAGTCTACTGTAAATCATCTCGTGGACCTGTGTCGGTTAATCCGTAAACAAACCCGGCAGATTGTAACACGCTATAGGTACATCTTTTTAATAAATGGAAAAGGTTCCCTGTGCTTGGTGTGGACATTAACACCAAGATAAACACCCACACATATTACTAGTGATTCCTAGTGAAAGTAACGAGAGACAACACCAACAATCATCATAACCAAGAGTGAAGCAGAAGTGACCAGACTTCATTTTAATTCCAGGTGTGACAGTCTTATGTGAAGTTACTTAGAATTCTAGACCACAAGTGACCTCGGGTGGATTATACATGCCCGGAACACCCTAACCTAACCTAACACTAACCAAACCTAACCTAAAGTACCGTAACCTAACCCAACCCTAACCTAACCTAACCCAACTCCCTCAGGTAGCAGCATTAAGGTGTGTTAATCTTCAGGTAAACCCCACGAATCTAACTCTCGAATCTTATCAGAGTATCGAACAGCGAGATTCCTTCAGTGCTGTGCCACCTCCCAGTGCCAGGTATATGATCAATTATACACCTACCTCTTCCTGCTCACTCCTCAGTATGGCCTTCCGTCGTATCTCAGTTTAAATACCCCTAATTGTTTATTCATGATCCTTTAAATGCCTTCAGGGCCACTTAAATGTGACCTTTAAACTCAGGGTCCAGATGGATGTACAGTGTGCTTTCTGATAATTTTCTTAGAAGAAACTGTGTTATTGTAGCTTATAACCTAACCTAACCTAAACGTAACTTGATAAATCTTGACCTAACCTAATCTAACATTACAAAACTTAACCCAATATAAACTAAACTAACCTAACCCCTTGATGTTATTCCTCTATGCTGGCGAGAGAGAGTGTAAGGCCTGTCACGCGTAATAGGTCAACCTTTAATGTCTGAAGGATGACTTACACATTCAGCTGGGACTTGATGAGAGAGAGAGAGAGAGAGAGAGAGAGAGAGAGAGAGAGAGAGAGAGAGAGAGAGAGAGAGAGAGAGAGAGAGAGAGAGAGAGAGAGAGAGAATGGTATAGATCAGCTTGGCGGTGAATCATACAAATATACTTCATCACACAATTCTATTTCAGTAAACGTCTATCTGGGCTCAATGGAGTTTAACCCTCTATCCTCCTTCACTCCCATACGACTATACTGAGTGTGGTTAATGGCGGGGTTAAGTCGTGAGTCTCTTGTAAAAAAAAAATGACAACAGCAAACCCCAACCCACCCATAGCCCACCCGACCCACCCCACCCTAACCCAACCCACCATTCCTGTTTAGTTCTCACCCACTCCTCTTACCCACGGTCCTTGCCCAACTGACCACATATAGATGAGGTGTTAAGTGAATTCGGACTTAAGATAGAATGGGTGAGGTGAGGTGGGGTGAGGTGGGGTGAGGTGAAGTGAAGTGAGATGAGGTGAAGTGAGGTTAGGTTAGGTTTTCTTGTTTTTATCCCTGGAAAATATGAACCAAACATTGTTAGTGATATATTGTGGCAGCCATTAAGTTATAACAGAGTTCATCTATTAAGCTTTGTTGTTAGCAGCCCACTCGCTTTCACATGATACCAGCCGGACCTGTAGCTAAACTGGGGCCCGGACAAAAGCCCCTTAGGACAAAAGCCTACTAGGATAAAAGCCTACTAGGACAGGATAAAAAAAACCCTAGGACAAAAGTCCCTTAGGATAAAAGTCCCTTAGGACAAAACCCACCTAGGACAAAAGCCCCTTGGACAAAAGCACCCTTGGACAAAAGCACCCTTGGACAAAAACCACCTGTACAAAAGCCCCACCCCCGGACAAAGCTCTCAGCCCACACGTTCACTGGGAATCTCGCCTCGACTTTACCCTTGAAATGTAATATTCACAAATGGTAAGTTATCTTTCCATCAGTGTGTGTGTGTAAGGTCAAACTACTTACTGTTGGGAGCTACTTGATACCCACCTCAAGGCCAAATATATTTACGAGGAAGCCAAGTGTGGGTTGGGTGTGGGTGTTCCTATAGGTCGGGGGGAGCTGGTGGTTCTGTGAGGTAGATCCAGCAGTTTATATTTGAAGATGTGTTATTACCTCCTTAACGCTACGATAGTTCCTCCCCTTCAGCCTATGATATTATTACAATAATAATAGACATATCCATACTAACCTAACCTGACCTAACCTAACCTGACCTGACCTGACCTAACCTAACCTAACCTGACCTAACCTAACCTGATCTAACCTAGCCTAGCCTAGCCTAACCTATGTACTGGTCGACCAAAATATACACTCGACAGGAACCCAATCAATAACTTGTGTAGGGGAGGTGGACGAGGAACCCGAGCCAACACACCACTGAGTCACGCTGGTGAAGTTAACGAACCATACGGCGGAGACACAGACCTAGTGACCACCAGATCCCACCACAGGTAGTAGGTAGTAGGCCGCCTGGGAAGATATTGGAAGCATAATGTGTTGTCTAATGGTAAACCCTGCTGCCGGTTCCATGACAAAACCCCAACGGACAAAACCCCGACGGGGTTGTCATTTGTTAACACTAACCTAACCTAAGCTTAAAAGTGTTTTATTTTATATTTTGAATATGAGACTGGGGTTTTGTCCGATGGGGTTTTATCTGGTCACCCCTGCTGCCATATGTAACCAAGTCCCAGGTTGATCATCTGACTTTCTGCCTCATTTACACACAATTGCAGGGTTTCAATTGTTTCTCTTACCTTGACAACACAACATACATATATTGTTTCTCACTATTGAGCTTTTTTTTATTTCTTCTTTATTACTATTATTATTATTTAATTTTTTTTATTTTCTTATTTATTATTATTATTATTACCCTTTCGCCCCCCAGGCCCTGATGTGAGTCAGTGACCTGTGCTCCAGTGGGCTGATCAGGTGGTGGTTGGCCTCTTTATCAGCATATATATATATATATATATATATATATATATATATATATATATATATACATGGAGGAGGGTGAGATCAAGTCCACAGTGGTCAGGTATAGGTAATGACCCTACTACTAATCTTCACAAAAGCACCGCAGCGGTCGGTAGTCAGGTCAGAGGGTAAGCTGACCCAACCTTCTCACCTGGTTACAAATCTTCTGACACCACATACGAGGCACGGGCAGTTTCCCAATGAGGTTCACGGCGCCATTAGCCCGATGAACAGGCTTTGTGTGAAATATAACAGAGTCTAGAACTGCTTTTAGTGTCCTTGTGGGCTAGCCGGTAAGCGTTCCCTAGGGCCACCCAGTAGGTCGAGGGTTCGATTCCTTGCTGGTGAGGTCGTTGATTATATGTTCAAAGTCCGCGTGTTAAATGGACTAAAAATGAAGTATATATATGTACCTCGCGTTTCATACCAGCTGGATTCGGTAAAATGCTACTGACACCACAAACGAGGCACGGGTAGTTTCCCAATGAGGTTCACGGCGCCATCATCTCGATGAACAGGCTTTGTGTGAAATATAACAGAGTCTAGAACTGCTTTTAGTGTCCTTGTGGGCTAGCCGGTAAGCGTTCCCTAGGGCCACCCAGTAGGTCGAGGGTTCGATTCCTTGCTGGTGAGGTCGTTGATTATATGTTCAAAGTCCGCGTGTTAAATGGACTAAAAATGAAGTATATATATATATATATATATATATATATATATATATATATATATATGCAAATAAATCACTCTAGGTGCTCGTGATCCAGGTATATGCTGAAAACCACAAGAAAAACGAAAACACGAAGTTTCCGAGCGCTTTCGTGTAATTCACATCTTCAGGGGTGAGTACAGACTAAAATAGAAGTGCAGAACAAGTTATATACAGTATATACAGAGGAGGGTGAGATCAAGTCCACAGAGGTCAAGTATAGGTAATGACCCTACTAATCCTTACAAAAGCGCCGCATCGGTCGGTAGTCAGGTCAGAGGGAAAACTGACCCAACCTTCTCACCTGGCTACAAATCTTCTTAATTACAAAATTGTCCAATTAGTACATACCGTTACTCAAATTCATGTTAACGGATTCGGTATGTTTAATGAGACTAGATTTTATAATGTTCCTACTGTCAATTGAATTACAAGGTAATATTGAGAAGGCATTATCCCAGTCATTTTTAGTCCATTTAACACGCGGACTTTGAACATATAATCAACGACCTCACCAGCAAGGAATCGAACCCTCGACCTACTGGGTGGCCCTAGGGAACGCTTACCGGCTAACCCACAAGGACACTAAAAGCAGTTCTAGACTCTGTTATATTTCACACAAAGCCTGTTCATCCAGCTGATGGCGCCGTGAACCTCATTGGGAAACTGCCCGTGCCTCGTATGTGGTGTCAGTAGCATTTTTCCGAATCCAGGCACAAAGACAGAACAAACCATACAGAAAACTCAGATCAAACAACAATGACCCTAAATGGATAAACAATTATTTAAAGAATATTATTGGACAAAGGAAGGCTATAGGTAGAAGAATAAATCGTGGTGGAGTTTACCTCCGAGATTATTATAAGGTATTGGCCAGTAGGGTTAAGACCGAGATAAGAAAAGCAAAGAGGAATAATGAACTGAAGGTAGCAAGGGAGGCGAAGTCAAACCCTAAGGGATTCTTTCAAATGTATCAAAATAAAACACTAGATATTATCGAGGTGCATAAATGGAAGTCAGGGTTAAACAACAGTGATATAGCAAGTTACCAAACAGCATCATTAACTCGAATACGCTGGATAGCTTCAAACACAGGCTCGTTAGCTCGTAAGTTCGTTTGTGGTTCGTGAGCTTGAGGTGAAATTTGTTGCGCCATTTTTTCCTAGAATGAAAATTGTGGCATTTTTTCCGAGTACCGATAGTTCACTATCCTCTAACTACCGTCCAATCAGTTTATCATCAATTGTAGGCAAATTACTGGAAGCAATAATTTCAAACTCTCTTCGAAATTACCTGGAGAAACACAAGTTGATCAACGATTCCCAACAAGGCTTCACAAGCGGGCATTCATGTCTAACTAATCTATTAACATTCTTTTCAGGTGTTTTCGAATCAGTGGACGAGGGGCACGATTATGATGTGGTATATCTCGACTTTAGCGAAGCCTTCGACAGAGTCCCCCACGAAAGACTAATACTAAAAATGGAGGCTCATGGCATTGGAGGAGATATTCTAAAATGGATTAGGGCATGGTTACAGGACAGGAAACAGCGAGTAAGCAGTAACGGCACTAAATCCGATTGGAGTAACGTCACTAGTGGAGTACCCCAAGGTTCAGTACTTGAACCATTATTATTTATTATATACATAAACGACATAGATATAGGGATAGACAGCAACATAAGTAAATTTGCTGAGGACTCTAAAAGAGGGCGTGTAATTAAATCTGACTGGACTCCGCAAAACTACAGGAAGATATAAAAAAAAATTCGAATGGTCTATAAAATGGCAGATGAAATTAAATGTGGACAAATGTAAAGTACTTAGAATAGAACAGGGGTTCTCAACCAGGGGGGAATTTCCCCCCTCAGGTTTTCAGGAGGGGGGGGGGAAACTGATACTAAAATGGAAAAAATAAAGGATTTTCAGTATTATATGCATATTATTTGGAATGCACTTTTTGAGGCAGACAATCTTGGAAAGGAGGGGGGGAATGACATTCTGACATATGGTGAAAGGGGTGCATGGGGCAAACAAGGTTGAGAACCACTGGTATAGAAGATGTAAACAGAGAAATCAGATACCAGATGTGTGAAAGATTTAGGAATAATGATAAATGGGAATCTTAAACCTAGTAAACAATGTGTATTTGCTGGAAACAAGGCTAATAAAGTACTTGGGTTCATACAAAGGAGTGTGAGTAACAAGACGAGCGAGGTCATCCTAAAACTATATCTTGGGCTTGTGAGACCTCACTTGGATTATGCAGTTCAATTCTGGTCACCATACTACAGAATGGATATAGAATCCCTAGAAAGAATTCAGAGGAGAATGACAAGACTAATCCCGGGCATTAGGAATCTTGGGTACAGAGACAGGTTAAAGCATCTTAATTTGCACTCCCTCGAGAGACGTAGAGTGAGGGTCGATATGATAGAGGTGTATACATGGAAGTCAAGGCTAAACAAAGGGGACAAAACAAAGGTACTCAAATTATCCAATCAGGAGCGAACTCGTAACAATGGTTTTAAATTAGGCATATTTTGATTTAGGAGAGATAAGTGAACATTAGTTTGGAAATAGAGTAGTAGATGAGTGGAATAAGTTACCAAACATCATCAATAACTCGAATAGGTTGGATGGATATATGAGCGATAGAGGTTGGGTGTAAATGGGACTGCCCAGTTTTTTGTGTTTACAGAGTCCTTTAATGTTTGGTTTTACAGAATCCCTTGTAGGACATGAAAGGTTGATCATCTGCTATAATACTGTCGTCCAGGGAACTTTTGTCTTGTTTCACAGTAAAGAAATGTGTGGTTGGAGATCTCTCTGGTGATGTCATAGAAAGATCCACTGCTCTCGGGTTTCCACCGATCACTGACTTGCCAGTGGTCAGAGAGATACTAAGTCAGTGATAACAACTCAACAGTAACAGTCGTACCCAAGTTAACCTTCACACAGTGAGGTCCCAGGTACCCAGTGATAACGGGTGAGACCCAACAACAACCAGCGATGTGTTAATCCATCGACGATAGGAAGTCCTAAGACCAAACCTCACTCATATAACACCATCTGTGAGGGAATTACTACACCACATATCCCCCATAACATCATATGTGAGGGAATTACTACATCATGTCAAGTCCCTCATCACACCATCTGTGAGGGAATTACTACACCACGTGAGGTCCCTCATAACACCATCTGTGAGGGAATTACTACACCACGTCAGGCCCCTCATAACACCATCTGTGAGGGAATTACTACACCACGTCAGGTCCCTCATAACACCATCTGTGAGGGAATTACTACACCACGTCAGGCCCCTCATAACACCATCTGTGAGGTAATTACTACACCACGTCAGGTCCCTCATAACACCATCTGTGAGGGAATTACTACACCACGTGAGGCCCCTCATAACACCATCTGCAAGGGAATTACGACACCACGCCAGGTCCCTCATAACACCATCTGAGGGAACTACTACACCACGTGAGTTCCTTCTAACACCATCTGGGAGGGAGTTACTACACTACGAGTTTGCTGTTCCACACCTACATTAATCTGTATGTTTACTGTATGTTCCTTTACCTTTCTCTAATGAAGGCTTTTGTTAAACCACCAATGTATGTAATAAGTCATTTATGTCCAATGTATATTTTCAGCCTTCGGGCTGCAGAATTTTTTCAATAAACCGTTAATTATTATTATTATTATTATTATTATTATCATTATTATTATTATTATGATTATTATTATAACACCTATAAACATGTATCGACTGAAGAATAATATTATGTAATATAATGTAATGTAATTATGTAATGTAATGTAATATAGTTAACCTGCCGATAATTATTATAACTAGTCATTCTACTCATGTAACTGCTGTTGAGTCGGCTAAGCTTGACAGCTTCGTTCAGTCAGTCGTGGGTGACTTGGGAACGGACTCACTCTCCCTCCGTGCCAGAACACAGTTTTCCCGAGTCACACCAATAAACTGGTAACCGTAGCCTGAGTCTTCCTGGACCATATACTATAAACACTTACAAAGAATATACATGCGCACAAAATTACAAAGAACGCATATATAGACACACACACAAAGGACACACTAATAGGCACTCTTAGCATGGTATGTAATGATCGATGATTTGATGATTGGTGTAATGGTATTCAATAAATCAAGTTGAAACCTGTCCTGTTGCCATGGGTTGCGTTAGGCTTACCCACGCAACCAACTCCAAAGTTTGTTTTACTAGAGGTAGGACACCCGGGGAGCCATGACCGAGACATATATTTTCCATTAGTGGTGTGTTAGCCAGTCTATAGGGGGAGGCCAGTGAGACAGTGTTGTACTGTTCATCACCTCACGCCCCAAAACCACACTAAAAAATGCAGAAACAATTTGCAATTAACATTGCAAACTGTATTGAGGATATTTTTAAACCATTTAATTATCATCTTGTATTATGTTTAAAATTTTTAGTCTCTGATTAGTTGGTAAAATTTTATGAATATACCTACTGTATATGGGTTCCATGACATTTGCTCACGAGATGAACTTAATCTTGCCTAACCTAACAGGCCTTCCTTTCCATTATAGTTGAGTATATGCCTTGTAAACAAATGTCTGCACACTAACTATATGAAGACTCTTTGGTGAGGATCCATATACAGTATTTACATGGAATATTTTTCCACATAAAAGACCATTTAAACAGCAGATACTTTTCTCCAGCTGCTGGTTTAGTCCATGTCATTAACATATTGTATACATATTTACTCCTCACATTGGGAAAGTGTTCCTGTCTTGTTTCTTTGAAGGGGTATTTATTGCATTACTATAATCAGGTGGAGACAAGTAGGAAACATTATGTCAAGTTTTCATATCTTGGAGATAACTGGCCTTTATACTTGTATAATATGAAAGTACACAATTTTGGTACAAATATAATTTCCTGTTTGATAGAAAACTAACAGTTATGGTGATATTTTTTCAAGAATTTATTCATCTGTGCAGTAAGTTCATCACTGTCATAGCATAATTATAATACCTAAGACTGTACTTTGTTATATTCTACTGACTTCATCCACAGAACAGGCCATAGTTCTCTTTATTACACTCACCCAGCCCCAAGTTCGTGACAAACTTATGACTTTATTGTTAGATTTAATAATGATAAAGAAGAAAGGAACAGATATTGCATCCTATTCCTACGTTTTTATGGTTGTCACAGGCTTTATTTACCTATAATCACTGTAACTGATCGTACTTTATTCCCAGAATTGGCTTATAGTCCAAGAAAATAGGAAAATGAGGTGTACCCTAGCTTGGGATTCAAGTTTTTCATGCTCGTCAATCGTGTTGCAAGAGTAAACGTTTCGTGCCACTGACAACGTTTTGAGGGTCCAAGCATACCAACCCCCAAGTCTTCCGCCAGTTGGTACACCTGACTACAGTACACTACAATGACGGAGTAACAACAAACGACGGTCGGGTACAACAGCGTAGTGTACACTCCGGCTGATCTTGCCATTGGCTCAATCTCCTGAATAAATAGCGAGAAATATTAATCCGCCAACCACTACTACTCGACTAATCACAAGCAAGGATATCTAAGCGTGGGAGTTACGATTGGTGGAGACATATTAGTGAGGCGATGAAGAGTGAATGGAGAGTCTCTTGGCAGCTGACTGAATGCTTTCTGCCAAATCGTCGACCGTATATATAACTTGGTCTTCAAGTTTATCTCCAGCCAGTCACTGTATCACACGCAAGTATTTGAGACAAATTTCTGACATCATCTGAAGATTAGACACCTCAGCTTATTTCATCTAAGCACTAACTTTTCTAATGCTAACCTAATCCAACCTAACTGCCAAGTCTTCAAGTGCTTCAATAGGTAATAGGAATGTCTTCAAGTGCTTCAACAGCTAATAGGAATGTATTTAAGTGCTTCAATAGCTAATAGGAATGTCTTCAAGTGCTTCAATAGGTAATAGGAATGTCTTCAAGTGCTTCAACAACTAATAGGAATGTCTTCAAGTGCTTCAACAGCTAATAGGAATGTCTTCAAGTGTTTCAATAGAATAAAGGAACCATCGCGTAGACATCAACAACAGGAGACCCACTCAGAGTGATGGAGAGCATATTTGGTGTCTATTCTTTAACGTCATCAGGTGTCTGTCTTCCGTCTCCCCGTCGAATCTGATGAAAAATATGGTATTACCAGCTGTCTGTGTGGCTGTCAGGGCAACAACTTACAAACACAGTAATTAATTGAGATGGATTTTGATGTGTGTGTGTGTGTGTGTGTGTGTGTTTTTTTTTAGATGTACTGTAATTTACAACTGATCTCGAAAATTTGATGTATATTTTTGGGGGAGTTGTGGTTAATTTTGTGTCTCAGATGTAGGTGAAACGAGGACTTGATGAGCAGTTTGTTGCCTTTGAATTATAGTTAGTATGCTAGAAGCACCTTAAGATTGGCCCACCTGGTTAATTCGCTCATATAGCCACATTCCGAGCCCAGAACCCCAGTAGGCCTCTCGCTCAGTTGTTTGATGACATGTGGAGGTACAGTCTTTGAGCTATGGAACGGAGTTAGTCAGAAAGGAAGAGTTTTGAATATCTGATCTTAAAATGTCAATTCAATTCAATTTCAATTGTTTATTCCTTGATAGAGGAAGCAGGATCCTAGTGCTGTCACTAGGTACCGCTGTACAATAACACCAGAAGCACCTGGCAAGTGTGACAAGTATAACAGTATAAATATTATAAAGGGGCTTACTAAAGCCTAAGGAAGGAAGGATATTCCTTTAACACATAATCAATGTTATTTACATAATATCTGGCCAGTATGGGGAGGATCATCGTGTCTCCGTCAGGGGGTCGTTTTAAAATGTCTGAGTATTCGTTGCATGGAGGAATAAGGGAATCGTGGTAGAGTTTTTTTTTAAGAAGAAAGTGGGGACTAGTTCTCTGGATTGCTTTGAAATAACAGCACCTAGGATACAACTCATTGCAGCGTTAGAGTGGACTGGTGAGAGGAGAATATCTGAACGTAGAGCGACTTGATGTGGTGGTACCTGCATTGTTCTCAGGCCGTCCAGGTGTGTTATTGGTGTTGAGCACCTCGGTCTGGTTCGTCCTACAGTGCTTGCTTGAGCCGCCGCACCAAGTGTTTGGGGTACATAAGAACATAAGAAAATAAGGAGTCTGCAAGAGGCCGGTTGGCCTGTGCATGGCAGCTCCTGTCGAGAGTTATTACCGCTCTCTATCATCCATGAATCTTTCTAGCCTCCTTTTGAAACTTTCTAGCGTTCCAGCACTTACTACAAAGTTGCTAAGCTTGTTTCACTCGTCCACCACCCTATTTGTGAACCAGTTCCTTCCTATCTCCCTCCTAAACCTAAACTTATCCAACTTAAATCCGGTGCTCCGAGTCCTATCCTGCTCGGATATTATAAGAACTTTATCTCTATCCCCTTTATTGATTCCTTTCACCCACTTAAATACTTCTATCATATCTCCCCGCACTCTTCGTCTTTCTAGGGAATGCAAGTTAAGTGTCTTTAACCTGGTTGGATAGTTTGAGTACCTTTGTTATATCACCTTTGTTTAACCCTGACTTCCATTAAAAAGCCTCGATCATATCGCCCCTCACTCTACGTCCCTCGAGGGAGTGCAAATTAAGATGCTTTAACCTGTCTCTGTACTCAAGGTTCCTGATGCCCGGGATTAGTCTTGTCATCCTCCTCTGTGTGCTTTCTAGGGATTCGATATCCATTCTGCAGTACGGTGACCTGAACCGAACATAAGGTCTCGGCTATATACCGTGAGTTTTGGCTGTTCTGTTCATATAAAGTACAGACCGCAGTAAAATGCCTGTTTGAATCACGAATAATGTGTGTGATGGTCACTTGAGAGACAACCTTGGCCGCTGGGGCTGGGCGGTCAGGAAGGGCGCCAGGGTGGTCGACTGCAGTCAGTTGTTAGTCTTCGTCTAGTATAGGTGAAAACCGGGTAATGCTTTTACATCGTTGAACATCTCTGACATTTGTGAAAGTGAACGTGTATGACGATTTTATCCTATAAAATCAGAAGGTCAGTACCGACCCAATACTTTAATTTCACTAGTTTTTTTAAATGTCATAAGCAAGTTTGCGGATGACACCAAAATAGGGCTGCAAATTAATTCAGGGCAGGATGCAAATGCATTACAGGAGGATCTAAATAAACTGCAGGGGTGGTCTGAAAAATGGCAAATGAAATTCAACACCAGCAAGTGCAGCGTACTTAATATTGGAAGAACAAATACTTATAATGTATACAGCCTTAACAACATCAACCTAGAGAAGTCGACTTGTGAAAGAGACCTAGGGGAACTTGTAAGCCCGGACCTACGACCTAGAAAACAGTGCGTTAATGTTCGAAATACGGCAAACAGAGTATTGGGTTTTATATCTAGAAGTGTATGTAATAAGAGTGCAGAGGTCTTATTGCAACTATATCTTGCGCTAGTCAGGCCGCACCTCGATTATGCGGTTCATTTCTGGTGCCCCTATCATAGAATGGATATAAATTCACTAGAGTCGGTGCAGCGAAGAATGGCAAAAATGATTCCGGGACTTAGAAACCTTCCATATCAGGATAGGTTAAAGAAACTTAACTTGCATTCCCTAGAAAGACGAAGAGTGCGGGGAGATATGATAGAAGTATTTAAGTGGTTGAAAGGAATCAATAAAGGGGATATAGATAAAGTTCTTATAATATCCGAGCAGGATAGGACTCGGAGCAACGAATTCAAGTTGGATAAGTTTAGGTTTAGGAGGGAGATAGGAAGAAACTGGTTCACAAATAGGGTGGTGGACGAGTGGAACAAGCTTAGCAACTTTGTAGTAAGTGCGGGAACTCTGGAAAGTTCAAAAGGAGGTTAGATAGATTCATGGATGATAGAGAGTGGTGGTAACTCTCGACAAGAGCTGCCATGCACAGGCCAACCGGCCTATTGCAGACTCCTTATTTTCTTATGTTCTTATATATATTTAGAAACAGAAAAATATTGCGACTATTGTGTAGTGACTTTTGACGATCCTCATAGTGACTTTTGGACATGAGTTGGCAACCTTAGACTGGTGGTAATGGTGGTGGTGGTGAGATAGTGGTAGTTGTGTTAGCAGCGGTGGTAGTAGTAGTAGTAGTAGTAGTAGTAGTAGTAGTACGGTTGGCCAGTAGATGGTTTGCCCTCCCAATGCGTGTGTGGCTCTTCCTATGACGGCGATCACGCCATGGTCTGCAAGAAGGGGGGCTTCATATGCATGAGGCATGACGAGGTAAGGGATCTCACAGCAAATATGTTGAAGGAAATCTGCCGGGACGTCATGGTAGAACCGACCCTCCTTCCACTGGATGGTGAGATCTTCCAACACAGGACTTCAAACACATCTAACGAAGCCCGTGTGGACGTCAGTGCTCGAGGATTCTGGACGCGGGGACAGCGAGCTTTCTTCGACATCAGGATTTTCGATCCCATGGCCACTTGTCACCGTAACCTAGCTCTCGATGCTGCACATAGGAGGAACGAGAACGACAAGAGAAGGGCATATGGGGAGAGAATTCAAAACGTTGATCAAGGCAGCTTCACTCCTCTAGTGTTCACAACCTCTGGTGGGATGGGCCCAAGTGCAAGATGTTTCTACGCCAGACTCGCGGAGGTGATCTCCGAACAGAAGCAGCAGCCCAGAAGTTATGTTACAGCCTGGATGAGATGTCGACTGTCCTTCTCTCTCCTTCGGTCGGCTTTGCTCTGCCTCAGGGGAACGAGAGCTTCTGCCCCTACTTCGACAACTGCTGCAGATATTGACTATGAGGCTACAGTCACTGAATGCCGCATAGATCTGCGGCTCAACTAATTTAACACAGATAGGATAGCTTATTATGTATTAGGATATTTAATATTAAGGTAAATAAATGGTGGCGAAGGTGTGGCTATTGGGGGAGGCTGGAGGCCATTAAAAAAAAAAAAAAAAAAAAAAAAAGTAGTAGTAGTAGTAGTGGTAGTAGTAGTAGTAGTTGTAATGAGACAAAGGCACAAGAGAATGATTACATATATAGGTAGAATATTCATAGTAGTAGGACTGTAGAGAGAGGAAGTTTGGTAACGTGGCCGGTTAATTACTTTCCATTATATTAAATTACGGGACAACTTGTAAATACCACTTCGTTACAACTATTTATAAATTACGACAATAGCATGGACACATTACTAACACCTTCTATCGAAGTTACTAGGACATTATATTTACGTTACTAGGACATTATATTTACGTTACTAGACACTGATTCTCGGACACTAACATGAAATGAATACACTTCCCACGTAAGTAACTCTTGCGTGACTCTGTCCTCTGTCGATGGACCCGGCTGACACCTCTAGCTGTGGTGGACTTCCTCCTGTGAGCGGGACTGGGGACGTAGTTGCTGGCCCTTCTCGGTTTCAAGACTATCTGTGTCTTGAGGGAGGGCTACGACATCCTATATATTGGAAGAGAGCCGGCAGATGACCACTAATGCTGACTGGGTGCCTCTTGACCTAGTTGTTGGGGTCGTGTGACAGAGGTGCAGGCTGATTTGTAGTTCCTTGACTTGCAAGGTCATGACCCGGGGTTGAGCTGATCGGGTGGAGGCGAGGGGTCCCCTTGCATTTGACCTCCCTAATGTCGGGTCAGGTTTGGATTTTCTCGGAGCTGTAAGCTGTGGTCTGATAAACCATCATTACATAATAGTGGTAGTAGTAGCAGCGGTGGTGGTTCCGGTAGTGGGGTGGTGGTGTTGGTGGTAGAGGTGGTAGTGGTGACTGTGGTGAGGATGGTGGTAGTGGTGGTTATAGTGAGGGTGATGATAGTGGTGGTGATAATGAGGGTGTAATTATCATCATCATCATCATCAACATCATCTATAAACACTGGGGGTGAGTAAGGTTTCCACATGACGAATAAATGAATAAAAACTTCTCGAAACTAAATGATCAATTCAGCCAACCCCCCCCTTCCTCCCTCAGGTGACAGGAGATACCAATTGGATTTATCACTACGACTCAAAACTAAAAAATGAAGTAAAAAAAAAAAGCCAACTGGCAGTGACTATGATCCTTTCCTAAGACAGTGAACAGTGCTAAAAAAAACGACGATGAAACTTGAAACACCTTAACATATAACTTTCTCCCCCCAATAAATATTTGACTTTTTTTTTTACTAAGATACTGAGACGTGTATATGTGTAATAGTGGATCTTTGTCGTGGAATAATTCAATAAGTTTACTAGGTCGAGCGGCTGTGCGTGACATTTGTCTTATAATCACTCGTCATTGAAGTTCATTATTAGCCCAGATTGACCTCACTCTGGGTAACGAACAGGGTGAAGTATAGTCTATGGTTGTATTTTAACAGAATATAAAAACTTACATCATATACCGAGACTCCCGTGATGAGGGACTTAGGTTGAGAGCGTGTTAAAGATGCCTCTACACCATAGCCTATTAAGAACTAGCTAAAACCCGCGACACAGAGTGGAGAAAGTATGACTAACGGTCGCGAGGTATTACTAACGGTCGCGAGGTATGACTAACGGTCGCGAGGTATGACTAACGGTCGCGAGGTATGACTAACGGTCGCGAGGTATAACTAACGGTCACATAATGTATTCATATGATTTTAATTTAAGAGAGCCTATTCTTAGATATTTTAAGTTAAAGGCTAAAATAAGATAACAATCCTGTGATGGGATCTTACATGCATGTATATATATGTATGTATGTATGTATGTATGTATGTGTGTGTGTGTGTGTGTGTGTGTGTACCAACGAAGGTGACATCCTTAATAATTCATATTATTGTATCATAGCTGGATGATCGTCATACTCGATTCTGAATGAAAGTAAAGTAGTTGTAGTGGAATGAGTGTGTGTGTTTATGTGTTCAATAACCCTGGTAGTTGAAGCACCTAAAACTAAGACTTAATAAGCGGTGCTTAATAACCCTGATATTCTACAAATCAACCAAAAGACCAATAAAACAACAAATGATTAACTTCATCAACAAGTACGACAATCAACAGACACTTGAAACACTCGCCTCTATCAGTAATTGGCCATGACTCTCCTGCTGAGGCAAGATGACCCACTTTCCCCGCACAGTACCTCAGGGCGCTGGCACCTTCCCTCTATTGTCTATACTGTCAGGAAAGTTACCAGATTAAGAACGAGTTTACATTGAAGTGTTATTAGTGTCTTTATTACGTGGAGGTGTTGGAAGTGAGTTAATCTGTACATACTCAAGAGTGCTGAGGTAATTTGTATGAGTAAAATTTCCAGCAACTTTTATCAGGCAATTGAGCTAAATTGTGTGAAGGCTTTATCACACAAGAGTTATTTCAGACAACTTTTATCAAGCAACTCATTATCGGAATTTTCATGTCGGTATACTGTAATAGAAAGATTCGTTATGACTCTAGCCGAGGCAACGCTGTTCAATCCAATCAAGATGGACGCCGAAGTGCCAGTGATGTATGCCTGTATGCGTGTATCATTGTGCTATGTGGCTGGGAAAGCAGAGAAACCATTTGTGAACACGATCATGACTGGCAAGAAGGGAGAGAAAGCGTTTACAACTGACTACTGAGAGAGTTCAGTTTAGAAGATCCACAAACGACGAGGCAATGGATTCGACTGGGCAGGGCAGTGTAAAGAGCAAAGTTTTTGTTGATGTCCTGTGGCGGCTCGAAATATTCGCCACACGCGTTTTCATGGTTTGGGGATCGTAGATGTTCGATACCTTCACACTGGTTACTTACAGGAGATTATGGTGTATCTACGTAGAAATTCACTCCACCACCCGACATTCCATGATTTATACTTGATAAATGATGATTTAATAAGTTCCATTAATTTTCAACATCTATCTCAGTTATTGGTTATACTTTGTCAAAACCAATCAGTCATTGCCTTTTGTAATAATAAGATAGGATCACAGATACGGGCAGATAATTGCACTTATATTTATTTGTCAAGCGTCTATACAATGATTTACAGTTTGCATAGATATATGAGTCACTCAGGTTCACGTTGTAATAAAATTAATCTTCTAAAAGAGGGAAATTTCAACTTGGGGACACATGTGATTATTCTACTATGGGTATGACTTAACAGAGCCTTAATTATTCAAATGATACATTTACTGCCAGCCTGGATTGCACTTATTGCAACCAGGCTTCCGCACAAGAACTTCTTTCACGGGGAATAACAAAAAAGCACTCTTGGGTTACCACACATAGTCTCGCGTCACTGACAGTCACTGTAGACGGTTGTCGCAGCAAGGAGAACTGGTAAGCGTGACTTGGATTAACCACTTAGGCGCAATAGACCAGCCTGGATTGCGTTTGTCGCAACCAGGCTTCCACACGTGATATTTCCACGGGGATAACAAACCTAGGTTAACACACTTAGTCTGTGTCGATCACGGTCACTGTAGACGGGTGTCGTGCAGGAGAACTCTGTAAGCGTGAATTGATTAACCATTTACTGTAGGTTTGGTAGGCCAGCCTGGATTGCTTTTGTTGCAACCAGGCATCCACACGCGATATTTCCACGGGATAACAAACCGAGGTTAACACGCTTAATCTCGTGTCAACGACGGTCCACAGGACAGGGTGGCGGTGGAGGACTCTGTGTGGTGTCCCAGTCCCCTCAGGAGGAAGAGGATAGGGACGACGTCTTAACTAACCCATGGCCTAGGCCATAGGGGATACTACTAAAATGAGGTTTTTGGGGCGTGAGGAGCTGAACTGTACAACACTGTCTCACTGGCCTCCCCCTATGGAAGATTATCATGCCACTGATGGAAAATATGTGTAGCAGTTATGGCTCGCCAGGTGCCTTATCTCAAGTAAACAAACTTTGGAGTTGGTTGTGTGGGTAAGCCTAACGCAACCCATGACACGCGTAGTTCTCCAGCAAATTTTACATGGATCACGGACCCCGAAATTTCCCTGCTATAAGAACATAAGAACATAAGAATGGAGGAAACTGCAGCGGGCCTATTGGCCCATACTGGGCAGTCCCGTTTACACCCAACCCCTATTGCTCATATGAGCATCCAACCTATGTTTGAAGCAATTCAGCGTATTCGAGTTAATGATGATATTTGGTAACTTGTTCCATTCATCCACTACTCTGTTTCCAAACCAGTGTTTACCTATTTCACGCCTAAATCTAAATTTGTCCAATTTAAAACCATTGTTACGAGTTCGCTCCTGGTTGGATAATTTGAGTACCTTTGTAATGTCCCCTTTGTTTAGCCCTGCCTTCCATTTATACACCTCTATCAGGTCGCCCCTCGCTCTACGTCTCTCAAGGGAGTGCAAATTAAGATGCTTTAACCTGTCTCTATACTCAAGGTTCCTGATACCCGGGATTAGTCTTGTCATTCTCCTCTGGATTCTTTCCAAGGATTCTATATCCATTCTGTAATACGGTGACCAGAACTGGACTGCGTAATCCAGGTGTGGTCTCACAAGAGCAAGATACAGTTTTAGGATGACCTCGCTAGTCTTGTAGCTAACACTCCTTTGTATGAACCCAAGTACTTTATTAGCCTTGTTACGAGCAAAAACACATTGTTTACTTGGCTTAAGGTTCCTACTTATCATTACTCCTAAATCTCTCTCGCAGTCGGATTTCTCTATGGCATCGTTGTTCATCTGGTATCTGGTTTCCCTGTTTACATTCCCTATACTGAGTACTTTACATTTGTCAATGTTGAATTTCATCTGCCATTTTTCAGACCATTCGAAAAATTTGTTTAGATCCTCCTGTAGTTTTGCCGAGTCCTCGTCAGATTTGATAACACGTCCTATTTTAGTATCATCAGCAAATTTACTTATGTTGCTGTCTATGCCGATATCTATGTCGTTTATGTATATAATAAACAATAATGGTCCAAGTACTGAGCCTTGGGGAACTCCACTTGTGACGTTGCTCCAATGGGACTTAGTGCCGTTAATGCTCACTCGCTGTTTCCTGTCCTGTAACCACGCCCTAATCCATTTAAGGATGTCACCTTTGATGCCATGAGCTTCTACCTTTCTAATTAGTCTTTCGTGGGGTACTCTGTCGAAGGCTTTGCTAAAGTCGAGATATACCACATCATAATTGTGCCCCTCGTCCACTGATTCGAAAACTGATGAAAAGAATGTTAATAGATTAGTTAGGCAAGAACGTCCGCTTGTGAAGCCATGCTGGGAATCATTGATCAATCTGTGCTTCTCCAGGTGATTTCGAATAGAGTTTGAAATGATTGCTTCCAGTAATTTGCCTACTATTGATGTTAGACTGATTGGGCGGTAGTTAGAGGATAGTGATCTATCCCCCTTCTTGAAGATCGGTATTACATTTGCTATCCTCCAGGATTCTGGTACTACACCTGTTTTTAAGGACATGTTAAACAACTTTGCTAAGGGCATACTAAGCTCTTCCTTACATTCCTTTAATACTCTGGCAAATATCTCATCGGGACCAGGTGACTTATTAGGCTTTAGTTTGTCTATTTGCTTACTAACATCGTTACTAGTCACTACTATCTCACTTAATTTGTTTTCTTCACTATCTCTGAATAGAGTCGGTGCCTCGGGTATCATGTTTAAATTTTCGCTGGTGAAAACTGTTGAAAAATATTTATTCAAATTATTGCTCATTTCTCCGTCGTTATCAGTGAGCTCGCCGGAGTCTGACCGTATTGGTCCAATCTTTTCTCGTGTTTTAGTTTGGTACATTTGGTAGAATCCTTTGGGGTTTGTCTTTGCCTCCCTTGCTATCCTTACCTCATTATTCCTCTTTGCTTTCCTTATCTCGGTTTTAACCCTACTCGCCAATACCCTATAATAGTCCCGGAGGTGAATTTCGCCACGATTTATCCTTCTACCTATAGCCTTCCTTTGGCCAATGATGTTCTTTAAATAATTATTTATCCATTTAGGGTCATTGTTGTTTGATCTGAGTTTTTTGTATGGTATGTTCTGCCTTTGTGCATTAAGTAACTCACTATTTAAATTGTCGTGGAACTCGGCAATCTCAGATCTCGTTATCAAGTCGGTGTCATCTGTCAGGTTCACGGCCAAGCGCGACACCCCCTCTCTTAGCTGCCTCTTTAAACTGTCAAAGTTTGCCCTTCTGAAATCTGGTACTTTAGTGGAATTTTCCTTACGTCTGCCCTGAAAATCTAACTGGAATCGAATTTCTTTGTGATCGCTGTTTGCAAGTTCGTTCCCTACCTCGACATTGCTAATGAGGTTTTCTGTGTTTGACAAAACTAAATCCAATATATTATTACCCCGTGTGGGTTCGGTTATATGTTGACTTAGGAAACAGTCCTGGATCGTCTCGAGAAAATCCTCTGATTCTGAGTTTCCCGTAAGGTCGGTCCAATCTATTTGGCCAAGGTTAAAGTCGCCTACTATACAGACTTTGTTGTGTATGGAAGCCCTGCGCATTTCATCCCAGATAAGTCGCTCATTGACTCTGTCAAGATTGGGGGGTCTATATATTACTCCTGTGATTAATTTTTCCCGACCGTCGCTTAATTCTATCCAAATTGTTTCTGTATTCCTCTCAGTTTTTATTTCCTTATTTATTTCACACTTCAGATTATCCCTAACATAGATTGCTACTCCGCCTCCTTTCCTGGTCTGCCTATCGGTATGGAACAGTTTGTAACCCGCAATTTGGTATTCGACTGGTAATTCACGTGTGTCTAGGTTGATCCATGTTTCAGTGAATGCAATTATATCGATTTCTTCTGTACATACCAAGGCCCTAATATCATCCATTTTGTTTCTCATACTTCTACTGTTCGCGTAATATACATTTAAGTTAGTCGTGTTCTGAGTCCTTCCCTTACCGCGTTTAGTTTTAAACTCCCTGTCTAATTTAGTTATGTCATCATTCCTAACACTATTTCCCTGTAATCTTTCGCCTTTTTTACCCGCTCCCACTGCAGTCTCCTCCACCCCCGTGCCCCTATGTTCTCTTAGCAGTTTAAAGACTTCGATATCTTTTGAACTGCCCCCTCTAGAGCCCCAGCCAGGGTTGCTACTCCATCCCTAGACAGGTGCACCCCATCCCTAGCATAAGGGTCCCTTCTGCCATAGAAGTTGTCCCAGTTGTCAATGAATGGGACTGATATTGACTTGCAATATCTGTCAAGACGGTCGTTAACACCAACCGCCCTTGACAACCATTCACTGCCAACTCTCCTTCTAGGCAGGACACCGCATATGATATAATTGGTGAAGGGCTGAAGGCACACTGTAAGACTAGTCATAACTTTCTTACTTTATACCAATTAATTTGACTCACCCTTCACTTAGACAGATGCTGAGGAGCTCCATCTGTTTTTGTGTTCTCGTTCTTAAATATATAGAGAGATGCTAGATGTTTTTTTTATTAGACTCTTGCTGTTTTCATCGCAGGTAGAGGGTGACCTTAGTTTTGTTCTTTGTCTGTCTGTGTAGTCGTGTCTCTGTTCTCTTTAATTTTGCTGCCACTCATCACACAGAAAACACCGGGGAATTTTTTTCATTAACGTGGCATTGTTCTGTGGAAGGTAATAAACCCGACAAGAGCTTTTATAATACAGTATATGAATAGTTAACGAGATCTCGCATCGATATTGGCATCTTTCCGCTGTTTATACGAGCGCTAATGAAATTTATGGTACAGGCGAATACTGAGACTGCACCCCAAAAAATTTTATGTGGTGGCGTGGGAGTCGATTTGGGGAGGGGAGGGGGAACTGTCACGTGAGAAGGATGCACTAGTCCACCCAACATATCCTAAAATTTACTAAATAGGCCACAGTTTTACATTAGACACGAACTACCTCATGAAACAAAATAATCCTACCATATCAGATACATTTTATATACGAGTGTTTAAAGGGTTTCCCCACGCACCCACACACCTAAAAAAAGAATGAAGGTTCAATGTATACGTGAAATCATACTAATTTAAGCCTTTATGAAGTATCTTACACGTCATAAGATTACGTTACAACACTCAAAAGAGCCTATGGTGAGAAGAAAGAATGCATGGCATGATAAAAGTCTTTGTTATGTTAGGACCAAGATATACAGTGTGGGTAATAGTATCACCATTAGTAGTAATAATGACAAGAACATAAGAATGGAGAAACCAATACTAGACAGTCCCGTTTACACCCAAGCCTTATTGCTCATATATCCATCCAGCCTATATTTGAAGCTATCCAGCGTGTTCGAGTTAATGATGATGTTGGTAACTTGTTCCAGTCATCCACTACTCTATTTTCAAGCCAGTGTTTACCTATTTCGCGCCTAAATCTAAATTTGTCTAATTTAAAACCATTGTTACGAGTTCACTCCTGGTTGGATAGTTTGAGTACCTTTGTAATGTCCCCTATGTTTAACCCTGACTTCCATTTATAAACCTCGATCATATCGCCCCTCACTCTACGTTTCTCGAGGGAGTGCAAATTAAGATGCTTTAACCTGTCTCTGTACTCAAGGTTCCTAATGCTTGGGATTAGTCTTGTCATTCTCCTCTGAATGCTTTCTAGGGATTCTATATCCATTCTGTAGTACGGTGACCAGAACTGAACTGCGTAATCTAAGTGAGGTCTCACAAGCCCAAGATATAGTTTTAGGTTAACTTTGCTAGTCTTGTAACTAACACTCCTTTGTATGAACCCAAGTACTTTATTAACCTTGTTTCGAGCAAATACACATTGTTGACTTGGTTTAAAATTCCCACTTATCAAAACACCTAAATCTTTCTCACAGTCGGATTTCTCTATAACAACGTTGTTCATCTGGTATCTGGTTTCTCTGTTTACATTTCCTAGGCTAAGTAATTTACACCTGTCCACATTAAATTTCATCCGCCATCTTTCAGGAGGAGGGGGAAGAGGAATACCTGGTAATTTTATTCTTGAAGAGGTTTTGTCTAAAAGTAATCCCACGAACCAAGATTTTCTTTTTACCGGGATCAGACGAAATTCAGCCCTAGACAAAATCCCTGGACAAAATCTCCCTAATAAAAACCCTCAGTTAAAGTCCACACTAGGTTAGGTCTTCTTCCTCCTGGAGAGGCACTTAGAGGTGTGGAGAGGCACTTAGAGGCGTAGAGAGGCACTTGGAGGCGTAGAGAGGCACTTGGAGGCCGGGTGATTTTAATCGATAATAATAAGAGAAAAAATCATTATAAAAAAATATACTTAAAAAAAATCTAAAAAAATGTCAATATATTTTACACTATTTTGTGTTGTTCTTTCTATCACTATTTATCATCTAAAAATCTATAATAACAAACGGATACAGACGAGGTCAATACACGTTTATAAAGGAGGCCTATTCCACTGACTCCATTTATAAAGGGACGGATTTCTTATTAATTTACCCCGGCTGTTAACTTATAAACTCTTCAACCTGTTTTTCTTTTAATTTCTTACTTCATTCATTTTCTCCATTAGTTCTGTCTAGTTATTTCATTTCATATAGTTACTTCATAGGAGAAGTTCAGGGTTTGTTCTGAGATATGACTTATACTGGACCTGTCCCAGAGCCTTATCACGCGATGAGGAATATTAGCTTGGTATATTTACTTTTTTTGTCATTTTTTGTTCATTTATGACTCTCATGAAGTTATTTTTGTACTTAGTCTGCATTATTACTTCACTAAATTACTGTAGGTGTATTTAAGTGGTTACTATAAAGTTTACAAATGCCTTTTCATTAGTTAAAATAACTAGTTGGCATCTTTGGCATGTGCCCACTAGCCCAACCAGAATACTGTATACATGTTGTATTAACAGCATTGTGTGAGTGGCTGACCAACTGTTATGAGCAAGCAATGCTGGTGCTGCACTACTTTGACCTCGGAATCATGTCTGCAGCTGGCAGAAAAAAAAACCCTATACGAATTTCCTTTGAAAGAATGCAAGAGCTGCAAAAAATAAATACAAGAGGTTCTTGAGAGAATGAAGAAACACTTGGGGGTCTGATTAAATTACATTATTTTAAACAAATTCAATAAATGAAAAGTTTTTCAATCAAGTGCATAAATAACTTTTCATAAGGATATCCGAGCCAAATTATATTCATCTGGCATAGAGGATAATACTAGTCGAGCGTCTAATCTTGCATATCAGCAGTTAAGCCCACCAATCAGTGCAGTGGGTGATACAGATTATAGCCTGTATGTGCAGTACCAGAGAAGGAAAGGCTTAAAGAAATACAATACATTTCATTTTTAACTATGGAATTAAATGAGTGGAGCTACCTACAAGAGATCCTTTCCTCGCTGTTGTGTTCAGTATATTGATGACGTTGACATGAGGTGATACGAGAATTGGCCTCACATGACAACTTTTACCACCACTGATTATCGGGGCAGTGGTAGTTAGGGCAGGTGATAGCAGGTGCTGCCTTTGCCTGCAGGTGTGAGAACATAAGAACATAAGAATGGAAGAAACTGCAGCGGGCCTATTTGCCCATACTGGGCAGTCCCATTTACACCCAACCCCTATTGCTCACATGTATTTTTAATAATTTGAATAAAAATTTCCTGCAATACGACCACAAGGAATGAAAACAACAATATCTTACATTACTGCTCTAATCTCGAAGGACAATGCCAACTTACAACAAAATAACAAAATTTTCTAGAGATAAGAGGTCACATTTGTCTAACGAAAATAACCTGAACTTTTAAGATTGAGTAAGACTTAAAGTATCAGAAAAATCTGACAATTTCTAGCATCACAACACCAATTTCTAACAACAGATAACAAATTTGTAAAAACAACATACATTATTATCGAGAGAACCTGAATTTTTAATAACGAAGACCAGCTTCTAACAACAGGAAACTAGACCTCACCTTGGAAGAGGTTAGCCTTGAAGATGAGAGCGAAGGCATGTGCGACTGAGCTGGCGTAGTGGTGATCCACTGAACACAAGATCCTGGCAACGACCCAAACCACCACCGTCACCACCAACACGTACACCGCCGCCACCATCCACGTCTGTCCCAGGAAAGAGAATATATATATATATATATATATATATATATTATATATATATATATATTATATATATATATATATATAATAATATATATATATATATATATATATACCTAACCTGACCGGGACTTTCTCAGCAAAACATTCAAGTCATCAGTGCAATAAATGATTACCATACAGTGCTCCGATAGTGCACCCCAAGGAAAAGTCAGACAGTGGGCACTTTATCGGTCACCTTTAAAGTGCCAGTGACAAGGACCACCGCGGTGTTTACATATATCGTGAAAACTGAGTCGGCGACCCCAAGCACCAGGGACAAAGACCCACGGTCTTTACGACTAACAAATATTAACAGATGTCTGCCAGTGTCAGTGGCCCTCAAAGTGCCGTCAGTGACAAACACTTCCGTCCGCCCACAACAGATATCAATAGATGGCCACCAATCACTTACTCCCGACGCACTCTGTGCCATCTAAAAGCGTGGGAACGGTTATCCTGATGGCAGTGTTATCGCGCGACTCAAGTCACTGAACATATTCCACACGCGGAGCCGTAGACAAGGCCGTCATACACATAAGCCCATTAGAACCGTAACCTCCACTTGGAAACCGTAGAAACCCACCCCTGACAGACCGTACCACTACACTGAAGTTCCACGGATATGGTAAGATCTCTCGTCTCTACTGCTATCCAACGTCACTTCCCTAGCTAACAGGTTTGACGAGCTGGCAACTACAGTCAGGTCAGCCGCCGCGAGCATCGTTGCCATATGTGAGGCTTGGCAAATTGTGCCTGAAACGTGTCATATTGAGGGATATCAACTCTTTCATCACCTTCGTTCACATAGACGCGGAGGGGGCGTTGCCCTCTTCTGTCAAGGTGACCTACGCCCGTCACGCCTGGATGTTCAAGTCCCAGCAGATGTGGAAGCTTTATGGGTACGTGTTGTGCCACCAGCCCACCGGCGCCACACTGCTTCCATCATAATCTGTGTGGCATACCATCCGCCTCGCTCACCCACCAGACACACTCTTATCAATCATCTCATTACCACCTCAGACCACCTCAGAGTTAGGTACCCATGTGCCAAGTTAGTATTATGTGGGGATTATAATGAAATTGACACCACTGATATCCAGGACCAGCTATCACTATCACAAGTTGTGACCTTCCCCACACACGGTCAAAATACCCTTGACCTTATCTTAACTGACTTAGTGGACCAGTACCAACCACCTCAACCAATGCCTCCTATCGGGTGTAGCACACACTTATCAGTGCTCTGATCCCCAACTGCCACTCCCACTCAAGTACAGAGACCCTACATCAAGACCTACAGGCCGATTACTGACTCTGCAGTGCGCCTCTTCGGGCAGTGGATAGTTCACCATCCCTGGACTGAAGTACTTAGCGTGGATGACGTGGAAACCAAATGGATAAATTATACCAACACCACCAAGGAAGCTCACCACCACTTCTTCCCCGAGAAGTCCGTCAGATCTCACCCAGCTGACTTGCCCTGGATCACACCTCGGATCAAAAGACTTATGCAACAGAGAGACAGAGCCTTTCATCTCAATGACCACATCCGCTACAGGTCCCTTCGCAACCGAGTCATCCGCGAAATACGCACTGCAAAGAAGTCCCACTACCCAACCAAATTACAACACCTGGAGCAGACCAACATCAGTCAATGGTATGGTAAGGTTAAAGAACTCTGTGGACTAAACAATAAGACACACCCCCTCCCTTCCTTAGCCATCTCACTAATGTTGACGCAGCTGAGCAAACAAATAACCATTTCGCTACTATATGCCAGACGCTCCCGCGGCTTGACACAACCACTCTCCCTGCTTACCTACCAGCCCCCCTTCCCACTGACTTAGTAGAAGAATTTCAAGTAGCAAAACGCCTGGACAAACTAAAATTAAAACGCTCTACCACCCCCATTGACTTACCAATGAAACTCTTCAAGGAGTTCTCCCCGGAGCTTGCTAAACCCCTATGCTCCATCATCAATGCTTCTCTCAGTCAAGCCAGATGCCCAACTGACTGGAAGACCTCTTATGTATCACCAGTGCCCAAGTCAACCAGCCCACAATCCTTAAATCAGCTACGACCTATTGCAATCACCCCAATACCCAGCCTAATCTGTGAAAGTTTTGTGTTCGACTGGGCTTATGCTGATTTTGCAGGAGTCGTAGACCCTCAGCAATTTGGCAACATGAAAACTTCCTCCACCACTTACTGTCTTGTCAGCTTTCTCGATTACATATACCGCCATCTCGAGAAACGAAAAACGTCTGTAGCTGTCGCCTTCATTGATTTCACTAAAGCATTCGACCTAGTCGACCACAATATAATCATCAACAAAGCTATTGACCTCGGGCTTCGGAGAAGTCTTATACCATGGCTTACAGACTTCCTCAGTGACCGACGCCAAGCTGTACGCTTCCGAGGGGCTGTCTCTACCTTTCAGTCACTCACCTGTGGCGTCCCCCAAGGCACCAAGATGGGACCACTCTGCTTCCTTATGCTCATCAATGATGCCCTAAGAGAAACCCCTGCTCGCTGGAAATATGTCGACGACTCCACCATTGGGATCAGTGTCAACAATTCTGCTCCCAACTATACCGCCCTTCAGGATTTATTGAACAGTCTCCAAAACTGGGCCACCAACAACCATGTCACCATCAACCATACTAAGACCATGGTTATGCATATCAACCTCTCCTCCGACATTGTCCCACCTCCTTCCATTACTCTAGGTCCGAAAACAATCCAGGTTGTAGATTCCACGAAGCTCCTCGGCGTCACCATAGACAACAAACTAAATTGGAAACCACACGTCAGTGAAGTTGTCAAATCCTCCAGTTCCGTCTCCACCTACTCAAGTCCCTCGGAGTTCCTGCACCCGAGCTCCTCAGTGTTTACACAACATTCATACTTCCCAAGCTCACCTATGCCTCCCCCACCTGGTCTTCCTCTCCTAAATGCCACACAACGTAAACACCTAGAAAAAGTGCAAAAGAGGGCATGCAAGATTATTCTCTCCCCTTCCTACTCCACATATCAAGAAGCGCTCAACACACTGACCCTTTCGACTCTCACTGACCATCACCACGACCTCATCTGCAAATTTGGTAAGAAGCTTCTACACCATCCTCGACACCGGCTGCTACTACCACCTGAGATCCCTAGCCCGAGAATTGCTGTTCGACACCACAATCGCATCCAGCCCATACGTGCACGAACTGATCGCTATAAGAACAGCCCAGTCCCAACCATTGTAAAAATTATCAATAACTTGTAACAGACCAGTGTATTCACTCCCAGTAAACACTACTCCTTGCACTGTCACTATGTTGAAATGCACTGTAGTTTGAGCTTTTCCCCATCTAGTTCTTATATATCTTATTTATATCACTTATGTTTCTTGTATATTATTAGTAATTCGAAACCCATTCCCCAAATATGTAACTGTATATTTTCAGCCTTCTGGCTGCCAAGTTCTTTCAATTAACCGTTAATTATTATTATTATTATATACACACACATATATATATATATATATATATATATATATATATATATATATATATATATATATATATATATATATATATATATATATATAAGCAAGTAAATCACTGTAGGTGCGCGTGATCTAGGTATATGCTGATAACCACCAGGAAAGAAGAAAACACGAAGTTCCCAAGCGCTTTCGTGTAATTCACATCTTCAGGGGTGAGTACAGACTAGAGAGTAATGCAAAAACAAGGTGAATATATACAGAGGAGAGTGAGACCAGGTCCACAATGGTCAGGTAATTAGGTAATGACCCTACTAATCTTTAAATAGCACACAACGGTTGGTGGTTGGGTCAGATGGGACAGTGACCCGCCCTCTCACCTGATCACAGATCTTCTTAATTACAAAGTTGTCCAGCTTGTACATGCCGTTACTCAAATTCATGTTGAATGCTTCGGTATGTTTAATAAGACTAGATTCTATGATGTTCCTACTATCAATTGAATTACATGGTAATATTGAGGAGGCATTATCCCAGTCAATGCAATGCTTGTTATCCCTCAAATGAACAAACAGAGCATTGGATTCCTGGCCTGTCCTAACACTGTATTTGTGTTGTTTAATTCTAGTTACAAGATCTTTACCTGTCTGGCCTAAGTAAAACATATTACATTCCTTGCAAGGAACTTTATAAATGCAACCAATTGTGTTGTTGGGGGAGTTCTTGATTAACATTTGTTTAACAGTGCATGAGTTTTTAAATGCCACATTGACGTTCCAGGTTTTTAGCTGTGCCGGAATGTGTGAGAAATTTTTGTGAAATGGTAATATTAAGATGTTCTTATGGTCACAAAAATTTCTCACACATTCCGGCACAGCTAAAAACCTGGAACGTCAATGTGGCATTTAAAAACTCATGCACTGTTAAACAAATGTTAATCAAGAACTCCCCCAACAACACAATTGGTTGCATTTATAAAGTTCCTTGCAAGGAATGTAATATGTTTTACTTAGGCCAGACAGGTAAAGATCTTGTAACTAGAATTAAACAACACAAATACAGTGTTAGGACAGGCCAGGAATCCAATGCTCTGTTTGTTCATTTGAGGGATAACAAGCATTGCATTGACTGGGATAATGCCTCCTCAATATTACCATGTAATTCAATTGATAGTAGGAACATCATAGAATCTAGTCTTATTAAACATACCGAAGCATTCAACATGAATTTGAGTAACGGCATGTACAAGCTGGACAACTTTGTAATTAAGAAGATCTGTGATCAGGTGAGAGGGCGGGTTACTGTCCCATCTGACCCAACCACCAACCGTTGTGTGCTATTTAAAGATTAGTAGGGTCATTACCTAATTACCTGACCATTGTGGACCTGGTCTCACTCTCCTCTGTATATAGTCACCTTGTTTTTGCATTACTTTCTAGTCTGTACTCACCCCTGAAGATGTGAATTACACGAAAGCGCTTGGGAACTTCGTGTTTTCTTCTTTCCTGGTGGTTATCAGCATATATATATATATATATATATATAAGTAAAGGAAAAAAATAATATCAAATATATTCCTATCTACTGAACAAGCAAGATAATTACTTTTGAACAGGTCAGGTAAATTACCTCTAAATCCAATATATATATATTCGATGCCACATAACATTCCCCCCGTTAAGATAAAACATGACAGTTGTTGTCGAGGGATCGATCTCTCGCTTTCTCTGCCAATAGTGGTGTCCCACAGGGTTCTGTTCTTTTATCTACTTCCTTCCTTCTTTTTATCAATGATTTACTTCACACTACGACTACTTCTATCATTTCTTACAGTGATGATTCTACTCTTCACTTTTTTTTTATTTTCTCTTCCTCCTAATTCTTAAACTAGATCTGTTTCTAGAGCTGATATCATTTCATCTTAACTGCAGTTCTGTCCAGCATCTCCGAATGGGGAAGTAAAAACTTGGTTTAATTCATAAGTAATAAAACGCAGTACTGTATTTACCAATTACACTTTCCAAAATAGAAGATCTCCCACCAATCACATTTCAGGTAGCAATCATTCTGCCAAATTCTAAAATAGATATGCTAGGCCTCACCGTTTCTTCTAAAATGTCATGGAAGCCACAGATCCACAACATTGCTAAAGCTGCCTCCCGAAAGCTGAGAGCTCTGTGCAGATATCGTAGCTACTTCACTCCTGAGCAGATGCTTCAGGTTTATAAGGGATTCATTCGCCCTATCTTGGAGTACTGCTCTCATATCTGGGGTGGCTCTTCTTCTGTCCAGCTCTTAGATAGGGTGGAATCAAAGGGATTTCATCTTATTAACTCTCCTCCTTTAGTTGATCATCTCTCTTCCCTTTCTCTTCTCGCAATGTTGCTTCACTCTTTCTCTTTTACAGTTACTTTAACGGGCAGTGTTCGGTAGATTTGACATCCTGTGTACCGTCGGCAAGGCCGTGGGCTCATAGCACTCGTCTTGCCCATGGTGCCCACAGTTTTTGTGTGGATGTTGGTCACACTAGAGCAGTGTTACCCAACCCTGTGACCCTGGTCACAGTACTGTGACCCAAACCATCTACTAGTGTGACCAGACAGGCTGTAAACTATAATTTTCTGATTGGTGTTGACAAGATAGATGTTAAACGTTTCGAGTGCCCTGAGCATAGCCACAGCTTCTTTCTCTATAGTAGAGTAATTCCATGGAATGAGGTTTAAACTTTACAGGCATATAGCATATTGGATTTAAGACTTCACTATCATCTGCCTGCACTAATACTGCACCAGCCCCAACATCACTGGCATCAACTTGTAAAATGAAGGGACACTGAAAATTTGGAGTTTGAAGAACTGATGGTGATACTAGTTTGGAATGGATCCTATCAAAGGCAGTCTGACAGGCAGTAAACCACACAAATTTTTCCTTTGGGCTGAAACGTCAGTAGTAGCCAGCCATGCCCAAGAAATGTTGCACTGGCCTGTGATTAATGGGGACAGGAAGATTATTAATGGCCTCCACTTTGGCCATGACAGGTGTTACTGCTCTTCTAAATACTTCATGTCCTAGGAAGATTATTTGTGCATGCCCAAGCTCACCTTTACCAAGGTTTACAGTGAGTTTGGCAGAGCCCATAATGAAGGCAGATACTCACTCCATGACGACGAACAGATCACCATGTCATCAAGTTAGGCACACATTCCCTCCAAACCAGTGGTAACGGCAGTCAACAGGCAGCTGTGGTATTTCTCATACCAAAAGGCATAACAGAATATCGATACAAGCCTTCTGGAGTGACAAAAGCAGAGACTTTCTTGGAATTTTCTGAAAGGGGCACTTGGTAGTACCCTTTTAAAAGTTCTAGCTTGGTGACATAACTGGCATCACCAACTGCGCCAATGATGCCGTCGATTCGGGGTAGTGTGAAAGAGTCGGCCCGTGTGAGTGTATTAGCCCGCCTGTAGTCAGCGCACATGCGTGAACTCCCATCTGGCTTGGGTATAAGTACACACGGCGAGGCCCACTCACTGTTGCTCAGCTGTACCAAAACATGTTGTAACAGGAACTGGATCTTCTCCCTCAGGATCTTCAGTTTACTGTGAAAAACACGATAAGGAGCCTGCTTCACTGGACTTTCACTTTCCAGCTCTACATCATGAGTGACTATTGGACTGGGCTGAGGCACATCTACAAATATATCTCCAAACTCTTGCAGGAGACACTAGATGCCAACTTGCTGTTTCTGTGGTAAATGAGAGGTCTTAGTAGATATATCACTTAATATATCAGATTATTTATTTTGACTTCCTTATCATCCAGGATAATATCTTCATCAGACACACGCTTAACCTCATACTTAGTGTCTTTGCTTGACACCAACAAATTTACTATCTCTTTCAACAGATTTAAATCCACCAATCTCTTCTTTTCTCCTTCCAGGAGTAGCTATTACATAATTTAAATCACCTTTATTAAGAATTCCAAAGGGCCCTTGGTACCTAGCCTGGACTGTGAACCATATAATGGGCAAAAATAATAACCCCTTACCTCATATTTTTCTGGCCTCAAACAAATTAATTTTGGATAGCTCTTGTGCCTTTCTTAACCTACTTTTCGCTTTTAATACATAATCACTAAGGGTCAGAGAGTCATCTACATCAAACCAACTTTCATGTAATAGTTTCAAAGGACCTCTAATGTCTCTACCAAATAATAATTCATAAGGAGAATATCCCAAACTTGCTTGTTTAGTTCTTCTTATAGCATATAAATCATAGGGGACTCCTTCATCCTAATCATATGTGGTCTCTAAACAGAATTTGGGTAGCATGTTCTTGAGCATTTGGTGAAAGCGCTCGAGAGCACCTTGACTCTCAGGATGGTATGCAGATGCTAAATATTGAGTGGCCATTACTTGTTGAAATATCCCAGAAGTAAAATTTGTTCTTTGGTTAACTGGAAAACACTTGGAAAAACAAACTAGGTAAAAAGAAAAAAAAACACGAATCAATACAGGTATTATTGATTTGAACGTAATAAGACGCAAGGGAATTGCGAGGTGAAAGGAGTTATGACACTTGTTTCATCAAAAAATAAACCACGTCAACGTTCACATTCATTCATAGACTCACATTTGTGGTACAATAGTTGCAGAACTGCATGTAACACCCCTGGTTCTGCATTGAGCTCAGAAATCCAACGATGCAGTGTACTGATAGACGGAAAAGGAAATTTACTTTGATCAGGCAAGTAGCGATAAGCTTTCGGGGTTAAGCTGTAAAGAGTCAGTACTCGACTGATATCCTCCTCAGACCAGTAAATTACTGGGATACCAGTCAAGAAAAAATTTACTTGAGAAGAGGAAAAACTACCTTCTAAGAACATCTTTAGTAGCAGTAGACTTAATAAAATCATTTTCTATCAGCTCATGCAAATAAATCCTCTCCTTCTCCCATCCTCTTTTTTTCAACGAGAAGAGCATCTCTCTCCCTCCTTATATCATC
This sequence comes from Homarus gammarus, assembly GCA_958450375.1. Classification (NCBI taxonomy): domain Eukaryota; kingdom Metazoa; phylum Arthropoda; class Malacostraca; order Decapoda; family Nephropidae; genus Homarus; species Homarus gammarus. The sequence continues at coordinate 527,811 of CAUDMG010001502.1, forward strand.
CAGTCTCTCTTCCTCAGGTTCTTCTCTGGCTGTACATCAGATGCTCAGGTAGACTCAATTTCTTGCACAATCCTCTTTTGGCCTCTTCTCTCAGTACACATGATGACAGCCGCTGACTTGTCTGTAACTATTTATGTTCCTATGGCCGATAGGAGAGACACAGAGAGACAATTATAACTATATATACAATTGCCTTCGGAATATCCTTTCCTCCCTGTTGTGTTCATTATATTAATAATGTAGACATGAGGTGAGAGGAGTTATGACCTCACATGATAAGTGAGCGATATGGGTGGGTGTAAACAAGCTGCCTGGTGTGGACCAACAGGCCCGCTGAAGTTTCCTCCATTCTTATGATCTTAGAGAGAGGAGGAGAGGGGGTGTGGAGAAGAAGAGAGGGCGTAGAGGAAAGGGAGAATGAGAGTGCCCTGAAAACTCATTGCCAAAGGCTGACAGAATTTCCAATTCATTACACAGCACTACCAGGGCACAGAGATTTATTTGCTTTTGACAATATTTACGGAATCTCTGGTGTTATTGTAAACTTATGCAAAATAATGAACTTCATATTCAATAGTTATCAAACCCTTTTTTACAATGGACTGCAGACTGTCAGCCTCTGGCAACGGTCTGATGCCCACCGAGCATACCCGAGCATGAGCAGTATTATTGTTGTCTTTTCTCTTCAAAAGGTTAATCCACTGTATCTTAGTTCTTCATCTTTAAGGAAATATGAGGAAGTTTATATTCCCCCCTTGTTTGAACAAAGAATTGCTCACAAACACTACAAATTAGCGGGCATTATGTGACAGAGAACACCTGTTTTCGCTGCAGCCAACTGAGATAAGGTACGCAGTATATAGAAACATAAAACGCTCTGTTTATAAGGGGTGAGAGGTAGGTGAGGGAGTACGGGTTGATATCCTCTTCTATTATTGATATATAATAGATCAGATTATGGTAACTAGTGGAGTACCCCAAGGCTCATTGCGTGGACCTGTACTATTTATTGTATTCATAAACAACATATACCTAGGTGTAGACAACAACATAAGTAAATTTGCTGACAACAATAAAATGGGGCGTGTAATTAAATCTAACTACAGGAATATATATGAAAATAAATAGCACGGTCTGAAGAATGGCAGATGACATTTGACGTGGAAAAATGTAAAACATTTAGCCTAGGAGATGTAAATAGAGAAGCCAGATAACAGATAAACAACAATGCGCATTTGCTCGAAACAAGGCTAACAATGTACTTGCGTTCATACAAAGAAATGCTACTTGTAAGGTTATCCTAAAACTATATCTAGCGCTTGTGAAACCTCACTTGGATTATGCAGTTCAGTTTTGGTTACCGTACTACAGAATGGATATGGAAACCCTAGAAAACATACAGAGAAGGATGGCATTGGGAACCTTGAGTACAGAGACAGATTAAAGCATCGTAATTTGCACTCCCTCGAGAGACGTAGAGTGCGGGGCGATATGATCGAGGTGTATAAATGGAAGTCAGGGCTAAACAAAGGTGATATAACAAAAGTACTCAAACTAGCCAACCAGGAGCGAACTCGTGACAATGGTTTTATATTAGACAAATTTAGATTTAGGCGCGAAATAGGTAAACATTAGTTTGGAAATAGAGTAGTGGATGAGTGGAACAAGTTACCAAACATCATCATTAACTCGAACACGCTGGATAGCTTCAAATATATGCTGGACGGATAGATGAGTGATAGAGGTTGAGTGTAAATGGGAAGGCAGAGAATTGGTCAGAAGGCCCGCTGCAGTTTCCCCCATTCTTAAGTTGTTATGTTATCAATGAATCTGCCATGAAGTTCAGTTTTCGTTCGGGACGTTAATCTCCAGGCGAAATAAGCTGGGGTTAATCTTCAGGTGAAATAAACTGTGGGTAATCTTAAGAACAAAAGTAAGGAATCTGCAATAGGCCGGTTGGCCTGTGCATGGCAGCTCCTGTCGAGAGTTACTACCACTCTCTGTCATCCATGAATCTATCTAGCCTCCCTTTAAAACTTTTCAGCGTTCCAGCACTTACTACAAAGTTGCTAAGCTTGTTCCACTCGTCCACCACCCTATTTGTGAACCAGTTACTTCCTATCTCCCTCCTAAACCTAAACTTATCCAACTTAAATCCGTTGCTACTAGCCCTATGCTGCTCGGATATTATAAGAACTTTATCTATATCTCCTTTATTGATTCCTTTCACCCACTTAAATACTTCTATCATATCTCCCCGCACTCTTCGTCTTTCCAGGGAATGCTAGTTTAGTTTCTTTAATTATATTGATATGAAAGGTGTCTAAGTCCCGGAATCATTTTCGTCATTCTTCACTGCACCGACTGACTCCAGTGAATTGATATCCATTCTATAATAAGGGCACCAGAACTGAACAGCACAATCGAAGTGCGGCCTGACTAGCGCAAGATATAGTTGCAATAAGACCTCTGCACTCTTATTACTTACACTTCTAGATATAAAACCTAATACTCCGTTTGCCTTATTTCGAACATTAACGCACTGTTTTCTAGGTCGTAGGTCCGGGCTTACAAGTACCCCCAAGTCTCTTTCACAAGTCGACTTCTCTAGGTTGATGTTGTTAAGGCTGTAGACATTGACACTTCAAAAGATGTTGAGGACTTTAAACTGCTAGGGGAACACATGGACACGGAGGTGGAGGAGAGTGCAGTGGGAGTGGGTAAACAAAGTGAAAGGTTACAGGGAAATAGTGCTAGGAATGATAACAAAACTAAATTAGGCAGGGAGTTAAAACCTAAATGCGTCAAAGAGAGGACTCAGGACACTACTAACTTTAATGTCTGCTACGCAAACAGTAGATGTATGAGAAACAAAATGGATGAAATCAGAGCGTTGGAATGTACCGAAAAAATCGATATAATAGCATTCACCGAACATGGATAAACTTAGACTCACGTGAGTTACGGGTCGAATACCAAATTGCAGGTTACAAATTATTCCATACCGATAGGCAGATTAGGAAAGGAGGCGGAGTAGCATTCGATGTCAGGGATAATCTGAAGTGTGAAATAAATATGGAAATAAAAACTGTACTAAATACAAGAACAATTTGGATAGAATTAATCGATGGTAGAGAAAAATTAATCGCAGGAGTAATATATAGACCTCTTAAATTTGATAGAGTTAATGAACAACTTATTTGGGATGAAATGCACAGGGCATCCAGACAGAGCAAAGTCTGTATAGTAGGTGACTTTAACTTTAGCCAAATAGATTGGATCGACCTTACAGGTAACTCAGAATCAGAGGATTTTCTTGAAACAATCCAGGACTGTTTCCAAAGCCAACATATAACCGAACCCACCCGGGGTAATAACATACTCGATTTAGTTCTGTCAAACAGAGAAAACCTCATTAGCATTGTCGAGGTAGGGAACAAACTAGCAAACAGTGTTCACAAAGAAATAAGATTTCAATTAGAATTTAATGGCAGATGCAAGGAAAATTCCATTTAAGTCCCTGATTTCAGAAGGGTAAACTTTGATAGGTTGAAAAGGTAGCTGAGAGAAAGGGGTATCACGCTTAGGGATGGATTACATGACCTCACGTGAGGTGACCTCACACACTGTACCCACAGAGGGCGACCTCACTTTACCTGGAGACCTGACAACGATTTCCTCACAAAATATGACGGTTGAGGATGACCTGATCACGAGATCTGAGGTTGACGAGTTCCACAACAATTTAACTAATCAGTTACTTAATACACAAAGACAGAACAAACCATACGGAAAACTCAGATCAAACAACAATGACCCTAAATGGATAAACAATTACTTAAAATATATTACTGGACAAAGGAAGGCTATAGGTAGAAGAATAAATCGTGGTGGAGTTTACCTCCGAGATTATTATAAGGTATTGGCCAGTAGGGTTAAGACCGAGATAAGAAAAGCAAAGAGAAATAATGAACTGAAGGTAGCAAGGGAGGCGAAGTCAAACCCCAAGGGATTCTTTCAAATGTATCAAACTAAAACACGAGAAAAGAGTGGACCAATACAGTCAGATACCGGCGAGCTAACTGATAACGATGGAGAAATGAGCAAATATCTGAGTAAATATTTTTCAACAGTATTCACCACCGAAAATTTGAACATAATACCTGAGGCACCGTCTATATACAGAGATAGTGAAGAAAATAGATGAAGCGAGATAGTAGTGATTGGTAACGACGTTAGTAAGCAAATAGACAAGTTACTGTAAAGCCTAATAAGTCACCTGGTCCCAATGAGACATTTTCCAGAAAAGGAATGTAAGGAAGAGCTTAGTATGCCCTTAGCAAACTTGTTTAACATGTCCTTAAAAACAGGTGTATTACCAGAATCCTGGAGGATAGCGAATGTAATAACGATTTTCAGAAAGGGATATAGATCACTTTCCTCTAACTATCGTCCAATCAGCGTAACATCAATTGCAGACAAATTACTGGAAGCAATAATTTCAGACTCTATTCGATATCACCTAAAGATACACAAGTTGATCAATGATTCCCAACATGGCTTCATAAGCGGGCGTTCATGTTTAACTAGTCTATTAACATTCTTTTCAGCTGTTTTCCAATCAGTGGACGAGGGGCACGACCATGATGTGGTATATCTCGACTTTTGCAAAGCCTTCGACAGAGTCCCCCATGAAAGACTAATAAGAAAAGTGGAGGCTCCTGGCATTGGAGGATATATTCTAAAATGGATTTGTGTGTGGTTACAGGACAGAAAACAGCGCGTGAGCATTAACGGCACTAAATTCAATTGGAGTAACGTCACTAGTAGAGTACCACAAGGCTCAATACTTGGACCATTATTATTTATTATATACATAAACGACATGGATATCAGCATAGACAGCAGCATAAGTAAATTTGCTGATGGCACTAAAATAGGGCGTGTAATTAAATCTGACGAGGACTCCGCAAAATTACATAAGAACATAAGGAGTCTGCAATAGGCCGGTTGGCCTGTGCATGGTAGCTCCTGTCGAGAGTTACTACCACTCTCTATCATCCATGAACCTATCTAGCCTCATTTTAAAACTTTCCAGCGTTCCAGCACTTACTACAAAGTTGCTAAGCTTATTCCCCTCGTCCACCACCCTATTTGTGAACCAGTTCCTTCCTACCTCCCTCCTAAACAGGAAGATCTAAGCAAATTTTTCGAATGGTCTGAAAAATGGCAGATGAATTTCAATGTGGACAAATGTCATGTATTTAGTCTAGGACATGTAAACAGAGAAACCAGGTATCAGATGAACAACGATGTTATAGAGAAATCCGAATGTGATAAAGATTTAGGAGTAATGATAAGTTGGAATCTGAAGCCAAGTAAACAATGTGTATTTGCTCGAAACAAAGCTAATAAAGTATATGGGTTCATACAAAGGAGTGTTAGTTACAAAACTAGACAGGTCATCCTGAAACTATATCTTGCGCTTGTGAGACCTCACTTGGATTACACAGTTCAATTCTGGTCACTATATTACATAATGGATATAGAATCCCTAGAAAGAATTCAGAGGAAAATGACAAGACTAATCCCGGGCATTAGGAACCTTGAGTACAGAGACAGGTTAAAGCATTTTAATTTGCTCTCCCTCGAGAGACGTTGAGTGAGGGGCGACATGATAGAGGTTTTAAATTAGACAAATTTAGATTTAGGCGCGAAAAAGTAAACATTGGTTTGAAAATAGAGTAGTGGATGAGTGGAATAAGTTACCAAACATCATTATTGACTCGAATGCGATGGATAGTTTCAAACATAGGTTGGATGGATATATTAGCAATAGGGGTTGGGTGCAAATGGGACTGCCCAGTATGGGCCAATTGGCCCGCTGCAGTTTCCTCCATTCTTATGTTCTTATGTTGTTCTTCCATTATTAAGTACGCTGCACTTACTGGTGTTGAATTTCATTTGCCATTTTTCTGACCACTCCTTCAGGTGAACTAAGCTAAGGTCCTAATCTTCAGGTGAAATAAACGGGCTGCTCTTCAGGTATTTTTGAGAGAAGTGTAACAGCCTAGCGGTTGCCTGATTTCACAGATCATCTGCACAAGAACAGAAGGTACAGTAAATTATTGAGTCATGCCACGTGGCCACTAGCATGTGGAGCTCTTTGTTTGAACCGTGCTGGGCGCCATCAGGATTGCGCACTCCTTTCGACCGGAAAGGGTGTGGTACCACACTATTTCCACCTGTTTTAGCCTTGAGGCTTTCATGAATACGAGTATGAGAATAAGATGAAATGTTTGAATACAAGTGAATAACATTTAGACATCAGTAACAATTAAAATAATAATCTTCGTTTGTTAATCTTAATATAATTCATGTTATATTCCTATAATAAACACAGCATATCTAATAAAATTTGTGATGTATGGACGATTTTTAGATATAATCGTCCATGTAGGAATCGTCTTTTGGAGAATCGTCCAAGTGGGATGACATCGATTTCACATGACGGTAAAACTTTCACCACCAGACAGGACTGACTGTCGTAACGAGCAAGACCGAAGGTTTCTTAACACTGAACAAATCTTGCACCAAGACTAGCCTGCGCTACAGGAGGTGGAGAACATCTTAAGTTAAACACCCTAACACTACCTGGCGGTTTGGTTAGGTTAGCATTAGAATAGACTAGGTTAATATTAGGTTAATTTAGATTTGGTTAGAGTGGTTAATTAAGGTGAAATAAGCTGGGGCTAATCTTCAGGTGATCCACAAAACCAGTGATTGTTCAGTACTTAAGGAATTTGGATACAACTTAAGAGCTTGACGAACACAATGTTAGTCATGACAACACACGTGAGAAGTTATTGAGTTATACACGCTGGGTAGCTTCAAATATAAGTTGGTAGCTTCAAATATAGGTTGTACGGACATATGAGCGAACCTTGCATTCCCTAGGAAGACGAAGAGTGCGGGGAGATATGATAGAAGTATTTAAGTGGGTGAAAGGAATCAATAAAGGGGATATAGATAAAGTTCTTATAATATCCGAGCAGGATAGGGCTCGAAGCAAAGGATTTAAGTTGGATAAGTTTAGGTTTAGGAGGGAGATAGGAAGAAACTGGTTCACAAATAGGGTGGGGGACGAGTGGAACAAGCTTAGCAACTTTGTAGTAAGTGCGGGAACTCTGGAAAGTTTCAAAAGGAGGCTAGATAGATTCATGGATGAAAGAGAGTGGTAGTAACTCTCGACAGGAGCTGCCATGCACAGGCCAACCGGCCTATTGCAGACTCCTTATTTCCTAGTGTTCTTATGAGGGGTAAAGGAGAAAGAGTTAGGACAGGTGAGGTTTGTTTATGGCAATACAAGTATCACTATTTGGCAACTCACAGTGACCCCCCCCCCCCCGAGGGGATTAGTGATATGGATGGGGTAAAGTATTTGACCCAACCTGATGGCATGACCCCAACCTGATATGGTCAAAACGGTGTAAAGGCAGAGAGACGACAATAACCTGAGGTGTTAGACGCCCTAAGCTGGATCAAGGCGCTGACCCAGATATGAAAAGGTGTGCCCGCAAATATAAGAACATAAGAATGGGGGAAACTGCAGTGGGCCTATAAGAATTCTTCAAATAATTATTATATTTTTTACAGTTTATGAACACTTCTCTAACCTAACCTAACCTTCGGGAATTTTGTTATAGTTTTAAAGAAGTATACAAGGAATGTTTATTAAATCTGCAATGACGTTTGTTTTGTCTACTGGGGTAATCACTCCCCTGACATTCAGTGACCTCACTGGGCCCTAGGGTCACCCCAGTAAATACAGAATGAACATGAAGGTAAAATATGTCGTCTTTTTTCTTTTCTATTTATTTAATAATGTTCTATACCAAAATTGAAAGAGTTATAATATTCTAGTTATTTAAATTGTAATAATTTCATATTTAAATCTATATATTTTTACTATTTCTAATGACCCTCTCTTTAACAAAAACAGGGGGCTTCCCATTTTGCACTTTTACTGAGGGGCTTTTGTCCTAGGGGCTTTTGTCCTAGGGGACTTTTGTCCTAGATTCATGGATGGTAGAGAGTGGTAGTAACTTTCGACAGGAGCTGCCATGCACAGGCCAACCGGCCTATTGCAGACTCCTTATTTTCTTATGTTCTTATGTTTTGTCCTTGGGAGCCTTTGTCCGGACCCCTAAGCCCATACTGGGCAGTCCCATTTACACCCAACCCCTATCGCTGAGATATCCTTCCAACCTATGATTTTTTTTTTTAGAGCATTAACCCACCCGGGCACGGGGGACTGACCCACATCTGGCCTGAGGGCCAAATAATAAAATTTATAATAAATATATTAATACAAAATTGAAAAATAAAAAATAAAATAATAATGATAATAAGAACAACACTAAAAATAATAATAATAATAATAATAATAATAAAGAACCATAAAAATACAAAAATGAAAGAAAAAGATTAAGAGGTGAGAAATTATATACTGTATGTATGTTGTGTTGTCAATAGTAAAAGAAACAATTGAGACCCTGCAATTGTGTGTAAATGAAGCAGAAAGTCAGACCACCAACCTGGGACTTGGTCACAATTTTTGTGATACCATATGGCAGCAGGGTCTACCATTAGACAACACATTATGCTTCCAATATCTTCCCAGGCGGTAGTACCTCCCTGTTTGGTAGCTGCCTACTACCTACTACCTCTCCAGCGTATTCGAGTTAATGATGATATTTGGTAATTTATTCCACTCATCCAGTACTCTATTTCCAAACCAGTGTTTACCTATTTTGCATCTAAATCTAAATTTGTCTCATTTAAAACCATTGTTACGAGTTCGCTCCGGGTTGGATAGTTTGAGTACCTTTGTAATGTCCCCTTTGTTCCGCCCTGACTTACAGTACATTTATACACCTCGATCATATCGCCCCTCACTCTACGTCTCTCGAGGGAGTGCAAATTAAAATGCTTGAACCTGTCTCTGTACTCAACGTTCCTAATGCCAGGGATTAGTCTTGTCATTCTCCTCTGAATTCTTTCCAAGGATTCCATATCCATTCTGTAATACGGTGACCAGAACTGAACTGCGTAATCCAAGTGAGGTCTCACAAGCCCAAGATATAGTTTTAGGATGGCCTCTCTAGTCTTGTAACTAACACTCCTTTGTATAAACCCAAGTACTTTATTAGCCTTGTTTCGAGCAAATACTCATTGTTTACTTGGCTTAAGATTACTCTTTCTCACATTCGGATTTCTCTATCATATCGTTGTTTATTTGATATCTGGTTTTTCTGTTTACATCTCCTAGACTAAGTACTTTACATTTGTCCACATTGAACTTCATCTGCCATTTTTCAGACAATTCGAAAAATTTGTTTAGATCTTCCTGTAGTTTTGCAGAGTTCTCGTCAGATTTAATTACACGCTCCATTTTAGTGTCATCAGGAAATTTACTTATGTTGCTGTCTACGCCGATATCTATATCGTTTATGTATATAATAAATAATAAAGGTCCAAGTACTGAGCCTTGGGATACTCCACTAGTGATGATACTCCATTCAGATTTAGTGCCGTTAATGCTTACTCGCTGTTTCGTCATGTAACCACGACCTAATCCATTTTAGAATATCTCCTCCAATGCCATGAGCCTCCACTTTTGTTATTAGCCTTCGTGGGGGACTGTCGAAGGCTTTGCTGAAGTCAAGATATACCACATCATAATCATGCCCTTCGTAACTGATTCGAAAATAGGTGAAAAGAATGTTAATAGATTAGTTACGATATGAACGCCCACTTGTGAGACCACGTTTGGAATCATTGATCAACTTGTGCTTCTCCAGATGATTTCGAATAATTTGAAATTATTGCTTCCAATAATTTGCCTACAATTGATGTTAAGCTGATTGGACGGTAGTTAGAAGATAGTGATCTATCTCCCTTCTGAAAATCGGTATTACATTCGCTATCCTCCGGGATTCTGGTACTACACCTGTTTTTAATGACATGTTAAACAACTTTGCTAAGGGCATACTAAGCTCTTCCTTACATTCCTTTAATACTCCGGCAAATATCTCATTGGGACCAGGTGACTTATTAGGCCTCAGTTTGTCTATTTGCTTATTAACATCCTTACTAGTCACTACTATCTTGCTTAATTTGTTTTCTTCACTATCTCTGAATAGAGTCGGTGACTCGGGTATCATGTTTAAATTTTCTGTGGTGAAAACTGTTGAAAAATATTTATTCAGATTATTGCTCATTTCTCCGTTGTTATCAGTTAGCTCGCCGGTATCTGAACGTATTGGTCCAATCTTATCTCGTGTTTTAGTTTGATAAATTTGGTAGAATCCTTTGGGGTTTGTCTTCGCCTCCCTTGCTATCTTCAGTTCATTTATCCTCTTTGCTTTTCTTATCTCGGTCTTAACCCTACCGGCCAATACATTATAATACTCCCGGAGGTAAATTTCGCCACGGTTTATCCTTCTACCTATAGCCATCCTTTGGCCAATAATGTTCTTTAAATAATTATTTATCCATTTAGGGTCATTGTTTTCTGATCAGAGTTTTTGTATGGTATGTTCTGCCTTTGTGCACTAAGTAGCTCATTATTTAAATTGTCTTGGAACTCGACAATCTCAGATCTCGTTATCAGGTCGGTGTCATCCGTCAGGTTCACGCCCAAGCGCGACACCCCCTCTCTCAGCTGCCTCTTTAAACTATCACAGTTTGCCCTTCTGAAATCTGGGAATTTAATGGAATTTTCCTTACGTCTGACCTGAAAATCTAACTGGAATCTAATTTCTTTGTGATCACTGTTTGCAAGTTTGTTCCCTACCTCGACATTGCTAATGAGGTTTTCTCTGTTCGACAGAACTAAATCGAGTTTATTATTACCCCGGGTGGGTTCGGTTATATGTTGACTTAGGAAACAGTCCTGGATCGTTTCGAGGAAATCCTCTGATACTGAGTTACCGTAAGGTCAGTCCAATCTATTTGGCCAAGGTTAAAATCGCCTACTATACAGACTTTGTTGTGTATGGAAGCCCTGCGCATTTCATCCCAGATAAGTCGCTCATTAACTCTATCAAGATTGGGGGGTCTATATATTACTCCTGTGATTAATTTTTCCCTACCGTCGATTAATTCTATCCAAATTGTTTCTGTATTCTGCTCAGTTTTTATTTCCTTATTTATTTCACACTTCAGATTATCCCTAACATAGAGTGCTACTCCGCCTCCTTTCCTGGTCTGCCTATCGGTATGGAACAATTTGTAACCCGCAATTTGGTATTCGACAGGTAACTCACGTAAGTCTAAGTTGATCCATGTTTGAGTGAATGGTATTATATCGATTTTTTCGGTACACACCAAGGCCCTAATATCATCAATTTTGTTTCTCATACTTCTACTGTTCGCGTATTAGACATTTTAAGTTATTTATGTTCTGAGTCCTCTCTTTACCGAGTTTAGGTTTTAACTCCCTGTCTAATTTAGTTTTGTCATCATTCCTAACACTATTTCCCTGTAATCTTTCACTTTGTTTACCCCCTCCCACTGCAGTCTCCTCCACCCCTGTGCCCATATGTTCCCCTAGCAGTTTAAAGGCTTTGATATCCTTTGAACTGCTCTCTCGAGAGACCCAGCCAGGGTTGCCACCCCATCCCTAGACAGGTGCACCCCAGCCCGAGCATAAAGGTCCCTTCTGCCGTAGAAGTTGTCCCAGTTGTCAATGAATGGGACTGATATTGACTTACAATATCTGTCAAGACGGTCGTTAACACCAACCGCCCTTGACACCCATTCACTGCCAACTCTCCTTCTAGGCAGGACACCGCATATGATAGGGATCCCTCCCCTTGTCCTAATACGATCTATCACTACCTTGAACTTATCAAGAAGCTCCTCGCTCCTACACCGGCCAATATCATTGCCTCCTGCACTGAGGCAGATAATGGGTTTGTTCCCATTTCCAGACAAGATATTGCCCATCTTGTCAATTATATCCCCCACCCCAGCCTCTGGTAAACACACCCTCATCCTATTTTTGTTTTTACCACAAAAAGCCCTGTCCAAGTACCTTACCTGTGAGTCACCAACAATTAAAGTTTTTATACCTTCCCTGTCAGCCTGTCCCTGACTGTACTAACGTCCAATTCGTCTATCAAGGGACTGAACGAGTTGGTACACTTAGCTGTTGATGTCGTTGTTGACGTATCCTTGGTGTGTTGTTTCATCATCACCAGTTTGGTCTTCCCTCTCCTCACAACCTTCCACTCGTCTGAGTTATTGTCAGACACGGGCTTTCCTTTTCTCGCCTCTTCCTTTAATTTCATCCTCGCCATCTCTTCCTTTAATTTCAGGTTCTCCAACGTGGCCCTCTCTAATTCTTCCTTGACTCTCTCCAACAAACTCGCACACCCCAGACCACACATAGCACTGGCCATATCTGATAATTATCCCTCTGGAGCTAACCCTGCCGTGACCCCATGTTAAACAACTTTGCTAAGGGCATACTAAGCTCTTCCTTACATTCCTTTAATGCTCTGGCAAATATCTCATCGGGACCTGGTGACTTATTAGGCTTTAGTTTGTCTATTTGCTTACTAACATCGTTACCAGTCACTACTATATCGCTTAATCTATTTTCTTCAGAATTAGCAACATGCCAGTATTATACAACATCATGCCAGTATTATACAGCATCATGCCAGTATTATACAACATCATGCCAGTATTATACAGAATCATGCCAGTATTATACAGCAACATGCCAGTATTATACAACATCATGCCAGTATTATACAGCATCATGCCAGTATTATGCAGTATCATGCCAGTATTATACAGCAACATGCAAGTATTATACAACATCATACCAGTATTATACAGCAACATGCAAGTATTATACAACATCATGCCAGTATTATACAACATCATGCCAGTATTATACAGTATCATGCCAGTATTATACAGCATCATGCCAGTATTATACAACATCATGCCAGTATTATACAACATCATGCCAGTATTATACAACATCATGCCAGTATTATACCAACATCATGTCAGTATTATACAGCATCATGCTAGTATTATAGAGCATCATGCCAGTATTATACCAACATCATGCCAGTATTATACAACATCATGCCAGTATTATACAGTATCATGCCAGTATTATACAACATCATGCCAGTATTATACAACATCATGCCAGTATTATACAGTATCATGCCAGTATTATACAGCAACATGCAAGTATTATACAACATCATGCCAGTATTATACAACATCACACCAGTATTATACATCATGCCAGTATTATACAGCATCATGCCAGTATTATACAGCATCATGCCAGTATTATATAACACTATGCCAGTATTATTCAACATTATGCCAGTATTATACAACATCATGCCAGTATTATACAGTATCATGCCAGTATTATACAGCAACATGCAAGTATTATACAACATCATGCCAGTATTATACAATATCATGCAAGTATTATACAACATCATGCCAATATTATACAGTATCATGCCAGTATTATACAGCAACATGCCAGTATTATACAGCAACATGCAAGTATTATACAACATCATGCCAGTATTATACAATATCATGCAAGTATTATACAACATCATGCCAATATTATACAACATCATGCCAGTATTATACAACATCATGCCAGTATTATACAGCATCATGCCAGTATTATACAACATCATGCCAGTATTATACAACATCATGCCAGTATTATACAGCATCATGCCAGTATTATACAACATCATGCCAGTATTATACAGCAACATGCAAGTATTATACAGCAACATTCAAGTATTATACAACATCATGCCAGTATTATACAATATCATGCAAGTATTATACAACATCATGCCAATATTATACAACATCATGCCAGTATTATACAACATCATGCCAGTATTATACAGCAACATGCCAGTATTATACAGCAAAATGCAAGTATTATACAACATCATGACCAGTGTTATACAATATCATGCCAGTATTATACAGCATCATGCCAGTATTATACAACATCATGCCAGTATTATACAACATCATGCCAGTATTATACAGCATCATGCCAGTATTATACAACATCATGCCAGTATTATACAACATCATGCCAGTATTATACAGCATCATGCCAGTATTATACAACATCATGCCAGTATTATACAACATCATGACCAGTATTATACAACATCATGCCAGTATTATACAACATCATGCCAGTATTATACAACATCATGCCAGTATTATACAGCATCATGCCAGTATAGGTTAAGTTAGGTGAAGATTCAAAACAAAATAACTCCTCTTTAAAATCAGAGGAGAGGTTCGATCAAGGACACCTGAGTTGATTAAGTATTTACCTGTACCAATTGATGCAATAGACTGGGAGGGTGGTGTGTGTGTGTGTGTGAAGCGCGCGCTTTAACGGTGAGAGTCGCTAAATTAACCGGAGGTAACTTTTCATTTCCTAATTTAACCCATTCTGACGTTAACCTTACCTATTCTCAAATAATCAAACCTAACAAGTTACCAAACATCACCATTAACTCGTACAGGCTGGGTAGCTTTAAATATAGGTTGGACAAATATATGAGTGAAAGGGGTTGGGTTTTTTGTATAGCAAGATGGTGCCACAAAGTTTCAAAACTTGTGTGGAAAGCGATCAATGCTACATGATCTCTTGAGGATAAGAATGTACAAAGTTTCGTCTACACCCTCACCGATGTCTTGATGTAGCTCTAGTGTTTTATAACAAGACTCCATTATTTTCGTTTAAACACCAGTACAGAAGCAACGTTATGTGTGTGTGTGTGTCGGATCATGTGTATGCGTCAGCGATATGGGTCAAGGACTAGTCAAGGTTACATAGCCAATGCATATTTGAAGTGACCTCACCTAACCAAAGTTAATACCAACACAACCTTAAAAACACTGACATTAATCTAAACTAACCCTAACCTAACGCTACAGTCACTCAAAAAACTATGTATACAAAATTGTGTTGAAAAAATATGACAAACGACGTAGGATTTGGGCAAACCTACAGAGACAACAGGAGTCGTAGTGTTCTTCTGAAAATCATCGATCACCTATGTAGAGATAGTTTTTTATGACTGAACAACAGGTGAATAAAGGTAGAGGTACACAAACCTTAATGCCAAAACGACAATAATTCACGCGGGGGAAATGGGGGCAGAGGCTGTGGAAAGAGGAGGCAGCAGCGGGGGAAGAGGAGGTAGCAGGGGGAAATGGGGGCAGAGGCTGTGGCAAGAGGAGGCAACAGCTGGGGAAAATTTGGCAGCACTGAGGAAAAGAGGAGGTAGCAGCGGGGAAAGAGGAGGTAGCAGCGGGGAAAGAGGAGGCAGCAGCGGGGGAAGAGGAGGCAGCAGCGGGGGAAGAGGAGGTAGCAGCGGGGGAAGAGGAGGTAGCAGTGGGGGAAGAGGAGGTAGCAGTGGGAAATGGGGGCAGCGGTGGGGGGAAAGAGGAGGTAGTATTGGGGGAAGAGAGTGTAGCAGGGGAGAAGTGGAGGCAGCTTGCAGTACAGTTTTCCTATTGAGTCATTCAGTCAGGTCTTGACACTGAGGGTGGTATCACTTCTCACTGCCATGCAGGACAGAGGTTCATACACAAAGAAATACAACATATTCATTAACAGCTATATATATAGAGGTCAGATTCATGTGGGTAATGTCACTCTTCACTGCCATGCAGGACAAAGGGAGGAAGGAGGTAGCAGTGTGGGAAAAAGCAGCAGAACGAAAAATAATTAAATTTGGGGGAAGAAAACGTGGTGCTAGGAGAAAGAAAGACAGGGTCGAGTCGTGAGGGAGGGGGTTTTCTTGGTGGGTAGGGGGGAAGAGGGCGTTGGGGGGGGGAAGAGGGCGTTGGGGGGGGAAGAGGGCGTTGGGGGGGGGGAAGAGGGCGTTGGGGGGGGGAAGAGGGCGTTGGGGGGGGAAGAGGGCGTTGGGGGGGGGGGAAGAGGGCGTTGGGGGGGGGGGAAGAGGGCGTTGGGGGGCGGGGGGGGGGGGAGAGGGGTGCTGATTACGACAGGTCCAGGTGTTTGTATCATGATTCATACAGTGCTTTTTTTTTATTCCCATCATTTGACTGGACATTACTCTTTATAATGATGAGTAATAGAATAAGCTTTAATGTAGAGTTGTATTTGTGGAATGGCTGAGAGAAAGAGAGAAGCAACAGAGTGGGAGAGTCTGACTGGTAAGTGTTGGGAGAGAGTGAAGAGGAGGGAGGGAGGCGAGGGGGGGGAAGGATGTGGGTCGGTGTTGCCAACAGGCGTTCACCATGTTTCCCATATTTTTTGGGGCTCACTTGAGTCACTAGTTGATGTGTTTGTTTGTTTCTTGTTCCAAACTAAAAGTGTTAGTTGATTGGCGGGTTTGGAGTGTCGGAGACTGATACACATATGGTTTCAGGATATGCAAGATACAGTGGAGTCGGCAGGATATAACTTAAACCGAGATTCATTACTCAGATTTCGTTACCATGTAGCAAGGTACTGTACATTACTTACATTATCAAAGTCCTTGGTATTATGGGATATTTAGATTAAAACCTCCTGTTAGAATGATATCTTGGTTATTTAATCACACTTGCTCTGGTCACTATAAGAGTTGTCTCTCTGATGTTGATGCTAATGCATTTATGAAAATTAAAAGAAAAACAAAAGATTGAAATTTTTGGTTTAGCAAGATATTAATAAGAGACGCATTATTCCACCGAATACATTTATATATTAACCATTGCAGTGAATTCTCCCTTAATGAATATACCACGCTCGTCTCGCTTCCAACAGCACTATTAATCTTAAAGAGCAGGTAGGGAGGCTTTGCGTAACCCTGCCAACGGTCTCCCAGTTCTCTCCCCTCTCCCTGGTGCTTCTGCGCCTGCGCGAACCTGGCGGAAGGGAAGGAAGCCACAACTGTTATCCTTATTGCCATTAGTACCATGCATCAATCTAACAATCCACAATCAGGCCAAGTAATTGAATATGGCTTGGAGAAGATAAGAAAATGTGTGGTTTATGAGGCGGGGCTTTGTGTTGATGCGCAATACTTTATATAAAGAGCATCTGAACACCGTATAAAATACTAAAGCTGTTTAAAAATCCAATTCTCTTAATTTTTTATTGTTCATAAAAAGATATTGACTAATCTAGATACGTGCTTAAAGACCTTTGTAGCTAAAGAGCAGTATTATGTAGTAACATCAACATCAAGTTTTTAAAGCTCTTAGACAGAATTATGAAATGACAAGAATCACTGTAAAAACAGTGCAGTGCTTTTAAGGGCACTTCTACTGATGCCTTTGTAGTAAATGTAAAGGGCGCAGTATGCCTTGTGATGAAGGGAAGTGGCACAGTATGCCTTGTAATAAACATAAAGGGTGCAGTATGCCCTGTAATAAACATAAAGGGTGCAGTATGCCCTGTAGTGAAGGTAAAGGGAGTAGTATGCCTTGTAGTGAAGGTAAAGGGAGTAGTATGCCTTGTAGTGAAGGTAAAGGGCGCAGTATGCCTTGTGGGCATAGAAAGTTCATTATGCCTTGTAGTGAACGTAAAATGCGCAGTATGCCTTGTGATAAAGGGAAATGGCATAGTATGCCATGTGGTTTTAAGAAATGCAGTATGCTACGTGGTTTTAGGAAATGACGCAGTATGCCCAGTACGGTGTATCACAGGAACATAAGTATTACTGTAGCATATACAAGCTGGAGGAGAAAGAGAAGGACTTACTTTCTAAACTGCGCAGATGAGGTCGATTATATATATATGTATGAAGGCATGGCCATGAGGCAACGGAAAACCCGCCTGCTTCATCTGGCGGGATCTCGTAACCAATGAGCACGCCAGGCATTGACTGAAGCCTTTGTATCTCTGCACTGATTGGTCGGAGCACGGCGCAGCCTTCTGGGTGCGGCGTGGTGGATGACGCCGGTATATAAGCCCCTCGCCCGCCGGCCCGCGCTTAGTAACTGGGTGGTGCTTGTACTGAACGTGTGTAGCATTGCGGCATATAATAATTATTTTCTTTATGATCTGAAGACTGAATATGACCAAGCAATATATGCCATTGTGCCTATAGACGATTCCAAGAACAAATCACAGAGTAACTTAAAAGGTAAGCTTCCAAGAGATACATTATAATTGAATATTTTTAACTATAAGCGGTCAAATGTACATCGATCAATCTACAATGGTCACGAAGCTGAGGACATCGCAGATTGGCTTTACCTTAAAATTAAAGAAAACCAAACAATTGTTTTGCACTTCATTACTGGTGGACGGGAATAAAGTCCACAGGACTTTTTCTTGTAAATTTTTTTTCCTGGTTTCTCATCACTGTTGACAAGACCTTCAAGTGTTCCCGATGGCCAACAGTATTATTTATGTATACTCAACACTAATGAAAAGCATTTTGCATCATATCAAAGCAAAAATATATTTATATGTATGTGGAATGACAACAGGAAGTTTGTACAGTTGCATACAAAAAATTCAGGACACTTGGCAGTATCTGGCAAGTAATACCCTTTGAGTTGCCGGTAATGATATAATAGTCTATTGTATTAGACAAAGAAAAACATGACATGATATTTATGTACAAAAAAGATTATTTGAGTTATACATTATCCTAAACGAATAGGAACGAGGAATAATATCCACGGAGATGACATGTAATTGTATAGCCGACTCGCCACCTTGTAGAACTCCGAGCAGGTGAAGCGAAGCTGAGGGTCACTATATAGTGGAAGACAATTGTAGATTTTATTTGTATTTAATGATAATTCAGACATAAAGAAGACGATTTTCTTCTGTGACACCTTTAGCGTCATTTACCCAAAACCGAGATATCGTCAGTTGAAAATTAGAAAAAATTGTATCCCTTGGCGTGAAATGGCGAGATGTTGGGGGTTTCAATGATAATGTCGGTAATGTCTGAGAACAAGCATTTACCACTAGATGGATTTGTTCGATTTCGTTATTTTGTCCATATTTTATCAGTTTAATAGTTTAAAAGGCGACATTTACTAGAACCTGAGCATACTAACCGAAGAAAACAACCATACGTTACCCGTCCTCCTAGTTATGCCACCATGGGCCCCTGCCATATTAAACAGAAAATACTTTGATATCTGGTACTGATGAAAGAAAATTTGTTGATGCGTAGTAGACAACACGCAATGATTTCTCGGAGTATTTACTGTATTTATTTAATTTCATTACGTACAAAGCACATACACATCATTTTAGTGTCATATGATCAAATTTCTAGGTGATTAGATAGACAAAAAAAATTAACAAATATTTTATAAGTAAAATAATAGCTGTCGCCTCTTTTTCAATACTTACTGTAATAATAAGAATGTCTGGAAAATTGAACAAGACCGAAAAACTTTTGGTGGTTGTGGCAGTTCTCCGAATTTACCAAGATTGCAGGAAAAAAAAACTATGACACTTTTCATGCTTTTACCCATAACCGAGTTATCGTGAGTTGAGAAAATCGGAAAGCTACTAGAAAAGGTATTGCATTTACTGTCACCAACCGAATATTAGGAATTTTATTTTTGCAATTAATAGCCTAGACAATTCTAAGACTTCTATAACGTTTCCCTAGCAAACAGGTAGACCCCCATCCCCCAGGTGGTTATGTAGGTTTAGTTGAGTAGGAAAACATAATTAATAATGCGTGGTTGATAATATAATTTTTTGGGGGTAAATTTTTACTTTAGGACACGAGTCCCTAGGAGTTGACCAATATGTTTTTCCAGTATATTTTGGTGTGTTTTAAATGACTTTGACCCTCATTTTTGGCGGAAATAACAGTTTTTGCTCTCCACCCCAGCAATAATGGGGGAGAGCCTGGGAAATTAGAGTCCTTGGGTGGGGGAGAAAACGAGTCATCTGACCTAACAAAACCTAACCTAACTCCTAGCCGGGGGCAGCCTAGCTTAAGCTAACCTAAATGTTTCGGTAGTTAAAAACTTTGGGGTGCGCCATGTCCAAAAGTACAATACCTTAGAAGTGGAAGGACCAGGGATATGTATGAATTGAATAGAATAATCGTCTTTCTCGTAAAACTCTGCAATAAACTTAAAATAATCGTAGGAGCACAAACGACAACCAACCTCAACCTCGGCCATTATGAAACTGGTCAATGAAATTAAAATCATACCCAGGCTGCTTCCTTTGAAAAAAATACAATGTGATTAGTCGAAAAAAATCGCGAGGTGATATTGATACCTCATTGGTCACGACTGGATGACGTCAGCCAACATTGCGCACGCGCTGATAGCATCTCCTCACAGGCGAAGACTGAAAATTACTTAAAATCAATTAAATTCAATTGTGTTTCTATTATCCATTTCCACCATGCATATATGGGGTTCAAAATGCTCAGAATGGCGAGATCTAAATGTTTCAGTAGTTTATAACTTTCGGGGGCGCTATGTCCGAAAGTATAATAATACTTTTTTTTACCGCGTATAAGCAATGGACCAGCAAATTAACCAGAAACAGCTTGTCAGACTCTTTTGCCGTGACCGGTAATTTAGCCACTGCCCTTTTCCTGATAGTCTTTTCATATTGTGGTTCCAACATGATACGTGATGAAAAAAACCCAGTGATATTAGATATAAACAAATCATATATATGACCCAGAAGTAGATTCCAAATGTTGCCCAAGTGTTCAGGGATTTTTGCCTGCAACTTAGTAAAATTTCACTTGTTGCCACCCAAAAGTATTTTCAGAATTTTATGGTTGCAATCAATAGTTTAGACAATTTGTACATACTTCTATGACGTTTCTCGCAAACGACCTAACCTAACCGGCCTGCCCCCCCACCCCCCCCCCCCCCTACCGACTGGCATATACAGTATAAGTCATTTGTGAGGGAAATGTCACAGAAAAGTGTCTTAGAATTGCCTAAACTATTGATTGGAACCATAAATTTCATTGGGTGGCAACAAGTAAAATATTATACCGGTAACTGTACATCGACGACTTGAATGGCTGGTGAATGAATCATCTCGATACAGCATAATGTATGCCGAATATCCTATGAACTTACTGTACAGGATATTGTTCTATTAAAGTGTGTATCTATTTCGGAAGTGCCTTTGAAAAGCACTGTCAATGCAGTGTCAAATTTGGGATTTTGTTCAAGCTATAATGATGCATTGCTTGAGTCATCATCGGTTAAATCTTGGAAACCTGCTTTGGACAAAGATTCTTCCCGTCAATATGTATTTGACAATGCAGGGTCGGAAGGCAAAACAGCTCGAGGGCTATTGAGCCGGGTCACCAGGTAAAGTAACCAACAGTTGTATACAGCAGGGTTGTTTATTGTGTGCTGTGTTTTGTGTTACTGTGTTTAAGAAATGAATTGCTTGCATCTTTAAGCTAAGTCTTGCATCTCTTATTGATACCATTACTTGAGTATGATTATGTGGTGAGGGATAAATTATGTTGATTTTGTCTTCAATCAATGAGTGAATCTGCTATGGGTTGCTTTTCCGATTACCAATATTGTTTGTTTTAATGAGGAATGAATTTGTTTTGCAGTGTATCACTTACGGACATTAGTGTTAATGAAACCGACGCACAGCTCTGTGAAAATAGAATTGTATGTCTGTAGATAGATTTTTTTGTGTTATGATAAATTTTGGTAATTATTGATGACATACCAGTCGCCAAATTTTCATAGAAAATGAATTTAAAATTCAGCAATTTCACTGTGTTGTTTAGTAGACACCGTTGTAGTTTGGGTAAATGTGTTAATTTTTTTTAAATTAAACCTAATCTAACTATAGTTAAGAAACACAAGCAGCCACTGTTAGAAGACCGCCTAATTTGAGTAGGAACGATGGTAAATTGCTATGGGAGGAAATAAAGAAGGCATCTGATAGAAACAATGTATGTATTCTAGGCGATTTCAACTTTTCAGGCATTGATTGGAAAAATCAACTTAGCGATAATGAATCTGAAGATTTTCTAGAAGTAGTACAAGATAGTTTTTTATATCAATTCATAAACTCGCCCACTAGAGGAAATAATATCCTCGATTTAGTTCTCAGTAATAATGAAAATCTAGTAAAAGATGTTGGGATTGGAGACGAACTAAGAAACAGTGATCATAAAGCCATATATTTTAACATAATATGGGATGGCAGGAAGAAGGAAAATTCGGCCTTGATCCCGGATTTTAGGAAGGCTAATTACGGTAGCTTAAGGAGAGACCTAAGGGATGACCCTATGGTCAAAAGATTAATCCCCCCCACACCTCCGGAAACTGTCAACTTAGGACGGGATAACCCCGAATTTAATTTAGCAGCTATTTATGAACAATTTATTGCGACAATCAATAATGCTCAAAATAAACACATCCCTAAAAGAAAATTCAGATCGATACGGAACCAACCAAAATGGATGAATAATAGACTTAGATCTTCTAGGGAAAAAGAAAGGAGTATATAGAAAAGTTAAGAAAGGCGAAAATCACTTACTTGGTTACTATCAGAACCTAACAAGACAGGTAAAAACAGAAATTAGGAAAGCAAAGAGAAATTATGAAATC
This sequence comes from Homarus gammarus, assembly GCA_958450375.1. NCBI lineage: Eukaryota > Metazoa > Arthropoda > Malacostraca > Decapoda > Nephropidae > Homarus > Homarus gammarus. The sequence goes on from CAUDMG010001502.1 coordinate 550,473, forward strand.
AAGGGAGCAAACGAATCGAAAAATAACCCCAAAGCTTTCTGTCAACTGTATAAATCAAAGGTTAGAGATACAATAGGTCCCCTTAAAACTACGACAGGAGAAATGACTGATGATGAGTTAGAAATGTGTAATACGTTAAATAGTCATTTTCGCTCCGTATTCACAAATGAAAACCTAGCACAGTTTCCAGAAGTTCATAAGGTATATAACGACAGTATAGAAAATATGTTGATGAATATCAATATTACTAGTAACGATGTGCTTAAAGTAATTAACAAACTGAAGCCTCATAAATCGCCTGGTCCAGACGAGGTATATGCTAGAATATTAAAAGAATGTAGAGATGAGTTGAGTAATCCATTAGCAGTTTTATTTAATAAGTCATTAGAATCGGGCCTAGTGCCAGAAGCTTGGAAACTTGCAAATGTAGTTCCGATTTTCAAAAAAGGTGATAAATCAATTGCATTAAATTACCGTCCCATTAGTCTCACGTCAATCATAGGCAAGTTGCTAGAGTCAATTATTGCTACAAAAATCAGAAGCCACCTTGAAACATTCAACTTAATTCATTCTTCTCAGCACGGGTTCACCCAGGGACGTTCTTGTCTCACAAATTTGCTTAGCTTTTTCTCAGAAGTATGTGAAGCGGTAGATAATGATAAGTCATATGATATAATTTATTTAGATTTCAGTAAAGCATTCGATAGAGTCCCTCATGAGAGATTGATAAGGAAGGTAGAAGCACATGGAATAGGTGGATCATTATTAAAATGGATTAGGTCATGGTTAACTGGTAGGAAACAAAGAGTCAGCATAAATGGATTAAAGTCAGACTGGGGTGCGGTCAAAAGCGGAGTTCCCCAGGGATCTGTATTAGGCCCTCTGCTGTTTGTTATATTCATTAATGATCTTGATTTAGGCATAACTAGTAGGATTAGTAAATTTGCAGATGATACCAAAATGGGGAGAGTGATAAATTCAGACAGTGACTTTGAACACCTTCAAAGAGATCTAGATACCTTACATGAGTGGTCAGTAGACTGGCAAATGAATTTTAATACTGATAAATGCAAGGTACTACAGATAGGGAAGACGAATACAAACGTTAAGTATAAACTAGGTAACACGGAAATAGAAAACTCGGTGTGTGAAAAAGATCTAGGTGTATTTGTTAGCAACGACTTGAAACCTAGAAAACAATGTATTAGCGTTCGCAACAAGGCAAACAGGATTCTTGGGTTCATATCTAGGTCTGTGAGTAACAGAACTGCTGACGTTATCTTGAAACTTTACCTAGCATTAGTGAGGCCACACATGGATTATGCGGTTCAGTTCTGGTGTCCTTATTATAGAATGGACATAGATTCTTTGGAGAGAGTACAAAGAAGAATGACAAAAATGATCCATAATATTAGAAACCTTCCATATGAAGAAAGACTGAAAAGCTTAGGCTTACATTCATTAGAGAGGCGTAAAGTTAGGGGAGATATGATAGAGGTGTACAAGTGGGTAAGTGGGATTAACAAGGGTAAAATGGAAGATGTTCTGAAGCTCAGTAATAACGAAATAACTAGAATAAATGGCTTTAAATTAGATAAATTCCGATTCAGAAAGGATATAGGCAAGCACTGGTTTGGTAATAGAGTTGTGGAAATGTGGAATAGGCTACCGAGTGCTATAGTAGGATCGGGGACGCTAGGGAGCTTCAAGACGAAGTTGGATAGGCACATGGAGGTGCTGGGATGGGTGTGAAAGGGACCTGCCCTGTATGGGCCAGTCGGCCTCCTGCAGTATCCCACTTTCTTATGTTCTTATGTTCTTACCAAAGAAACCTACTTAAGCTTCCCTAACTTCTTAGCTGTGGGGAGGGGAGGGGCTCTGCCCCCTGGACCCCCAGCATAATAAACCGAAAAAAAAACTTACTATGATATGGTGTAATTTTACATTTGTGTGGATATGAGAAACCTCCCAGACAGAGCAGCTCGTCAGCAAGGGCTGAGCAAAAATAAAATTGGCCATGGATTGGGCTGCCATACCGTTTTATCATTGCAAAAGACGAAGTAGTGTAGCTAGTGCGAGCCTCGGGGCCTAATTATCTTCCAAACGAAGCATTCTTCAGGAAAGTCTTCGCGGTAGTAGATAATGACGAAAATTACGATGTTATTTACTTAGACTTTAGCTAAGCATTTGACAGAGTACCGCATCAGAGGCTTCTGAGAAAAGTTAAGGCTCATGGTATCGCGGGGAAAGTTTTAAATTGGATAAAATTATGGCTCACCGATAGAACACAGAGGGTCAGCGTAGATGGTGTTAGATCTGAGTGGGGCTGTGTAACCAGTGGGGTTCCCCAGGAGTCAGTACTTGTTCATAATCTATATAAATGATCTAGATACTGGGATCAGCAGTGACGTAAGCAAGTTTGCAGATGAAACCAAAATAGGATGGCAGATTAATTCAGGGCAGGATGCAAATGCACTACAGGAGGATTTAAATAAACTGCAGGAGTGGTCAGAAATATGACAAATGAAATTCAACACCAGCAAGTGTAGCGCACTTAATATTGGAAGAACAAATACTGTCAATATATACAGCCTTAACAACATCAACCTAGAAAAGTCGACTTGTGAAAGAGACTTAGGGGTACTTGTAAGCCCGGACCTATGGTCTAGAAAATAGTGCGCTAATGTTCGAAATATGGCAATCAGAGTATTGGGTTTTATATCTGGAAGTGTAAGTAATAAGAGTGCAGAGGTCTTATTCCAACTATATCTTGCGCTAGTCAGGCCGCACCTCGATTATGCGATTCAGTTCTGGTACCCTTATTATAGAATGGATATCAATTCATTATAGTCGGTGCAGCGAAGATTGACGAAAATGGTTCCGGGACTTAGAAACCTTCCATATCAAGATAGGTTAAAGAAACTAAACTTGCATTCCATAGAAAGACGAAGAGTGCGGGGAGATATGATAGAAATATTTAAGTGGGTGAAAGGAATCAATAAAGGAGTTATAGATAAAGTTCTTATAATATCCGAGCAGGATAGGACACGTAGTAACGGATTTAAGTTGGAAAAGTTTCGGTTTAGGCGAGAGATAGGAAGGAAGTGGTTCACAAATAGGGTGATGGATGAGTGGAACAAACTTAGCAACTTTGTAGTAAGTGCTGGAATGCTGGAAAGTTTTAAAAGGAGGCTTAGATAGATTCATGGATGATAGAGAGTGGTAGTAACTCGACAGGAGCTGCCATGCACAGGCTAACCGGCCTATTGCAGACTTCTTATTTTCTTGCGTTCTGAATGATTATCATATCTGAATTCAATGATGAAAATGCGGCAAGCAAAGATCTATCAAAACACACTGCTGCAACGGGTGTGACGTCAACTTTAATCAAAATTTTATGACTATGGCTTTCTTGTAATACAGAAGAATTTTATGGTGGTACTTGGTATATTGTTAAAAAGTAACTTATACTTATGTAATATTAATTTCATACTATTTAGGCATTAATAGAAAAGTAGCTAATACTGTAATTGGGATGCAGAGTTGGCAGACTTATTATTTAAATTATAACATCATACTTTTTGCAACATTTAAATTTAGAAACTTATTAGCATCATTACTTAGTATCATAATTTTTTCTGTATTAAAAAGTTACTTAATTGATTTTTTTTTAATTTTAGCACTTCCTTAATTACTTACAGTATTTATTTGTATCTTGTCAAGTAAAATTTATTTTTATCATATCCAATAATTAACTAATGATGTTATTTATTCATATCTCTTTCATAAGGGAAAATATCGTGGTACTATTTACTTGTACTGTACAATATTGGGAGTGTTGATCTGAAAACTGTGTATTGTATATTGGGTGTGTATTTAATGTACTGTAGAGGTAATTTATAATATCCAAGCCTATCCCGAGAAATTTTATCAATCTCTGTTTAAGTCAGCATATTTATTAGAATGATATTATCCTGTAGTTGATAAGGGCCTTTATCACCTCTCCACACAAACATACACTATCTGAGGAAGGTAAAGTAATTGATATGAATGTGTTGTTTCATCCCAAGAAGAATGAACACCTTTACAATGTTTAATTTAGTTTCTTTCTTGTTTGAAGACAATGGGAAAAATCTGTCAGGTAATTTTTTTTTTAGTTTAGTGTCGTGTAGGGTTCATTACCTGAAGATATATTTGTGAATTTCTTAAGTTTTATTTTATGTAACAGTATTCTGTACTATAAATGGATTATTTAATTTTTAATTTTTTTTATTTTACCTTATTCATTTTGTCGGCCTAGAAAACATTACTGTTCGAAATAAGGCAAACAGAGTATTAGGTTTTATATCTATAAGTATAAGTAATAAGAGTGTGGAGGTCATATTGCAACTATATCTTGCGCTAGTCAGGCTGCACCTCGATTATGCTGTTCAGTTCTGGTGCCCTTATTATAGAATGTTTATCAATTCACTGGAGTCGGTGCAGCGATGAATGACGAAAATGATTCCGGGACTTAGAAACCTTCCATATCAGGATAGATTAAGAAACTAAAGTTGCATTCCATAGAAAGACAAAGAGGGCAGGGAGATATGATATAAGTATTTAAGTGGGTGAAAGGAATCAATAAAAGAGATATAGATAAAGTTCTTATAATATCCGAGCAGGATAGGACTCGGAGCAACGGATTTAAGTTGAATAAGTTTAGGTTTGGGAGGGAGATAGGAAGGAGCTGGTTCACAAATAGGGTGGTGGACGAGTGGAACAAGCTTAGCAACTTTGTAGTAAGTGCTGGAATGCTGGAAAGTTTTAAAAGGAGTCTAGATAGCTTCATGGATGATAGAGTGGTACCGTAGTAACTCTCGACAGGAGCTGCCATGCACAGGCCAACCGATCTATTGCAGATTCTTTATTTTATTAGGCTCTTATGTTTTATTATGTTTATTAGATGCTGATGTCCATTGTGGGTGTTTTCTCTCCTCATATTAAACTTATGCTGTGCAGTTTGTAGCATATGTAAGTGTCATTAAAATCTGCTAATTGTTCTTTAATGTACATTGTTAGTTTTTTAAATTGGTGTGTAGACCAATATACTGTATATTAGTTGTGGTTAATACAAATTTTTCAAAGATATAGACAACAGTTATTGTACAATACTAACTTTTCTCTTACAGGCCTAAATCATATACTGCTTGAATTCCTTATTCCCTCTTGATTTCAATATCTGTAGTTAGTTTACCTTACCTTCTGATTTCGTTTTATAGAAATATCTGACAAGATTCATAAAATAAAGGTGCAACTAATTGTCAAGAATTACTTTATATGTGGAAGTGAAATAACCTGTATAATGAAAAAATTTTCCCTTTTTTTCAGGAGGAAATATCCTTTCTCATGATGGCTAGTTCAGCGATATATCAATCTCCATATCAATCTCCATCCGTGCGCAGCCCACCAAGGTGGAATTGGTTGGGCAATTCACATCAACTAGAAAGCAGTCTTCTTAAGCAGTTGCATCAGCAGAAGACTTCTAGCCTTCAGCAGAAATTACCAAGGGGAAAAAATCTCAGTCTCCAGTATTATAAATTATACGTGCAGCCAAAGAATCAAATGGGTGTTTCACGCTCCCCTTCCAGTGAATTAAAAAAACAAACGAATGACAATAATACATATTCATTATGTACCGATAAATCACCAAAAAATGAGAGACTTGGTGGGAACCTTCATAAAGATCCCAATAAAACTGAGGCTGTAAAAAGAGTTTTGAGTTCTGAGATTCACCCAGCAGTTGATAAAACATCTAGCCCCTTAACTTCTGGGCTGCCTTCTCATACAAACTTCGAAAAAAGGAGGAAGGAAGATTTACTGCAAACATCAATTGAAACAAATATGCCAACTCCCCATTTATCACTTCAATCAAGTCTAAAACCTTTACACTCAAAGGGGATGTCACATAAAAAACAGAAATTTCCAAGTGGACAGATGCCAAAGACTTTAATGTGTTATCTCTGTCAAAAAAATATTAAAGAAGACCGCTTTGTAAAGCACCTGTTTTTTGGTCCTGTGAAGTGTTTAAAATGTAATAAAGAGGTTCAAGACTGTCACAGCTTTAAATTGCTACGCACGAAAACCAGCATGGAGGAAACAACTTGTGACCATAAGTTACAATACTGTTCTAACCCATTTGATTACATCAGCCTAAGACTTTCAGGTGAATTTGGGTGCAATGGTTTTGGTTCCTTATATTCTTCAAATGTGCTGAAAGATCTGTCGGTGTATATTGATAAATTAGGTATTGTTGAAATGAAGGATCCATGGAGAATGGCAATTTTGCAATGCAAGAAACTTTTGCCAACCGCTGTTTCGAAATCTTCAGAAAATGCAAAACTTTCTCCTCATGCACATCCCAATAGTTTGGAACACCAAACAACAGACACTACACAAATGCCAAATCTTACACCACTGCTTGAAAATAACCAGAGAGGAGGCAAAAAACTTCTTGTTGCTCAAAATATTGAGTCTAGACAAGAAAGCTACTTGCAAGCAAATAAGCAGATTTGCAATTCAAGTAATATAAATGAAGATGAGGACATTGGGGACCTTCTTCTATCTCAGTCTTATGGCCTTGAACAACTGGAACAAGCAATAGAGTATGTTCAGGTGCATGGACACGGTGCAGCAGAGAGTCATAAAGAGGCAGAACTCTCGTTAAAACCACTGAAAAAGAAAAGGGGTCCAAGAGGACCATATAAGAAGCGGAAGACGCCAAAAGAAAAGTTGAAACCCATTGTTGCTGGACAAAATCACCAACGAAAGGAAAAATTGAAACCCTTGGTCATTGGAAAAGATACTGAACCCGAGGAGGATTTATCTACTGAATACATTGAAACTCCTGCCAATGGCTACTATTATGTAGTTCGTCATGCCATTGAGGAATGTCCAATGTGTTACAAAATCTTGTGTCCCTCGAGGTTCACTGTTAATGTTGAAACGTTTCTCATGACCACAATTTGTATTGGATGTGACCTGACAATATACATAGTCCCTGAGCTTCCAGACGGCTCTACGCCAGGTGTATCCATTGTAACCGAAGAAGAATTCAAGAATCCACCTCAGCCTTTGGCACGAACTGAGGGAAAGAAACGAAAATATGCAAAGCCTGGAAGACCAAGAAAGTCTGTAAAACCTCAAAATATTTCACATTTTATTGCTTAAGAGTTGGTATCCATAATACTTTGTGTAATTTGATTACCGTGTATTGTTATATGGATGCATTATTATACAAACTTTAAATATGATACAAAAATATCATTCCTAAGTTATCAAGCACTGTGGATAACCTTTTACCTGCGAGGTGTGCATTTAAGCCAAATGTAATAAAAATTTTCTACTGTACATACAATAAAAATTTTGTATCAGGTTTGTAAAGCTAATTTTTTATCCATACTTAATTACCAATGCCTTTATTTTGACCAGGGTGAGGATTGCGTTTTTTACTAAGAAAGTTCGTAATCATGATAGTTGCGCAGGAACCTTGTAAGTACTACAGAGGGTTGCTGAAAGCATTAGTTTTCTTTTATAAAATAAATGCAGCTTTCATATTTCTTAAGAAATACAATTTGCTTAAATGCTCATAAACCTGATTCTTATTTTTTTCTTTTCATCATAAAAGCAACGTAAACATAAATACATGTAATCATTCTGTATTTTTATATTGTGGGACATTTTTATCTATAAATATAATGGCAGACATAAGTTTGGATCCCATATAAACTTCCATGATAATTATTACACTTTTGACTTACCATTTACTAAATATTGGGAACTTCTTTAAGAACGGTAATTACAAATTGATTTCAGGCTGCATTTAATATATTGAAAACCAATTATTTAATTGCTGCTAAGTAAACAAAATCAATATAATATATCATTGGACCCATAACAACGATTATCTTTTATTGCGTAAAGTTTACTGGCAGTCATAGGACTCAGGCTTACAATGGTTCACATGTGTGATCAGTTGTTTCCATGGATCCTGTGGTTCACATAAACTTTAAATTTTCATTATATGCAAAAGCCATTCTTTATTGTTTTTGTCAGTTTAAACTACATTTAATGCCATTCTTTAATATCTGATGTATTAATGGTGTCAGCTTATTCTCAAACACAAAAAGCAAATAGGGACCTTAATCCCAATGTCTTCGGTAATACTGTATTACTAATAATACTAATACTCTCCCATAAGACAGACCATCATTGGATGTTCCATTCAAGCTGTGGAACTAAGAACCTTACCCCTCAACATTGTTTTGCTCCAATAGTATCAGAGACAGGGTTCCAAGCTCATTGAAACCACCGGGAACACTAGAACATTGAGCTTCTTGTTCCAGCGCCTCGCCAAAGCAATACACAGGAATGCTTGCTGCATACTAGGATCTCGTCCCTTACCAGAGGAATTTGGGAATGTTTAAATTGGGACAAACAATGGGCCAGTCGGCCTCCTGCAGTATCCCACTTTCTTATGTTCTTATGTTCTTAGGTAGTAGCAGAGAGTATCTACCCAGAGTTCAGGGAAAATAATCCTTTTTTTTTCGTGAATGATCCTTATTTTCATCTCTGAAATGAAGGGTCTCCAAAACTTACTCAACCCCAGGTGGTATTATAACCAACAACCAACATCACTCATGGCAGCTGAAGTGGCTTTGGACCCCTATTAGCGTATGGGCCCTAGGGCTGCTAGACATTTATCAGTGGATTAATTGGTTTGCTTTGTTATATCAGCTCTAGTGGGTTATTGACACTTGAGTCAAGACGTCTGTACATAATATAGAATACTAGCCAACCTTGACTTCAATTTCCAAGAAGAAATGTCATCCTCAAAGATTTTCCTTTTGTTAAGAAATAAATGGAAATCTGAAAGAGCTAGATCTGAGCTTTGGAACTAAGGTAAGGAATTGGGTCAGTTGTTAGAAACTTGTGTGAAGTTGCATATTGTCATGTTGGAGGAGAATCACCTGAATGTCACAATGAACTTCAAATCCATATACCTATTCTTGCCATGAGTTTCAATGCAATACATAACGGTAACTCCCAGACACTGGGCTACGGTCGGCATAAGCTTCCACTCCCACTCAGGTATATTTGAGAAAAAAAAATCTAAGCCTGCAAACTGGTTATGCATGATGCAAAGAGTAAAGAATTACCACACATGTTATTACTACTGGTTGCATCATAGGAACTAGGAAGAATCGTGAATGCATGTGAAGTGGTGTGTGTGTGTGAGGTATTCAGATAAGATCAGGGTTGGCAGTATGACCCCCTACTACACTTGTGTTGGGAGATAGACAAATGTGGTTGGGCATGTGAAGTCCACAAAGGTTAGAAACTACTAAGAACAGAGACTGGGAGGCTTACATATGTGAGTGAGTGAAAAGTAAATGTTATTTGGCAACATAATCTAGCCAGGCTTGCATTGTGATTCAAACAGTACAGAGAAATTAAAAAACGTCATATAAGTAGTGCAGTGCCAGAATGGGATAAGTGCCACGACCAGCCAAACTTTTATTTGTGTGTGACATGCTTAGTTTATTTCTCCCCCTATTAGGTACAAGTGGTGGATATCTCTCTAGGACACTAGAAACCTGGAGCCGGATTCATTGACGAGTTATGGTCACCACATGTCGCTACGAACAACCTGACGGATGAATAGGTGAGTCACTAACAATTACGGTGACCGTAACCCAACTTATGGTACAGCAAAAGTTATGGTGGTCACCGCGTACCAGTAAGCTTCCATAAGGCGGAAATAACTCCCTCTTTCTCTGCTATACATCCCATACCAAGAAACACCGTAGAGCTGCCAGGTGTACAGTACTCACTAGCGAGAGTAAAGTTGTGAAGATGTAACTAATGATTGCCTTAGCTCATGACCGTACACTCTGGAGAGACAGGGTGTTTAGGGATCCTTTGGACCTTCTACAAATTGATGACCACCTACTGCTATGTAGGGATATACTATGGCTAGATACATCTATGTTAACAGCTTTGAGGTTCTTTGCACGTAGTAGCTCCAGAGTGTAGTTGTTGATATCACTCGATTAAGACAGTGCCTCAGCGAAAATATAATCGCAAAAGTTGTCCTCAAACAACAAACCGGATGAAGCGACCACTGTACTCACGTATGATTGTGTCTGTCCCAACATAAGGTTCACAACATACACGCTGATGGTCGGACTGTAACTCCCGCCCTTTCCCAAGTGTGGCAAAGTTCTTTCACCCAGAGTGCCAAAAGGAGTTTTGGAGTACATTTGGAATTCACTCATTTTTAATATGCCCTAACCCTAGGTACTAATGTGCTCTAAAGGTGGGTCACAAGCATTAGACTATGTGAGGGGCCGGCTATGGTGGTGTTGCGCCCCAACTGTTGCAACTAATCCCATGCCAAACTATACATAGCATTTGTCAGCTGTCAACCACCCCTGTGTATGCAGCTCCAAGCTGCTCAGGGCCCAGAACTGTACTTCATTAGGCTCTTTTCCCCAATAGGACAAAGGGGTGTTGTAGGGAGACAGTGTGAGTGGGTTCTACTGGCTGCCATATGGGGCTGACATTACAGCAGTCTTTTAACAATGGAGCTGATTGGTTGAAAATATTACTTGATGTGATTTCGCTTAGTAATAATGATAAATAAACGTTGGACTATTAACTCAATATAAATAATATATTGTTATGCCTTCACTCTACTTTATCAAGAATTTGCCATTAGTCAAATAAGAGGTGAAACCATGAAGAAACAAACCCCTGCCACTAGTGGTCATAACAAGCAGGGTAAACACTAAAATGAATATATTTTCTCCACCAGGTTCTCAATAAGCCTCAGATTAACTCACATTGAGGAGGAATCATACACTGCATAATTTTTTAATATAATAAAACAAAATACAAACAACCACAGCCTAAACTGTACCACACTTGGACCACACCCTCTCACCAGCCTGGCGCATCTGCTTCCCCACCGTTACCAACTGAGCTGGTGGACCCATGACCCACAGTGCTGTTACCATGTCACCAATTATCAAACAATATATATATATATATATATATATATATATTATATATATATATATATATTATATATATATATATATATATATATATATATATATATTTGTGTGTGTATATGTATTAAACAACAATTGAGAGCCTTAGTTCCGCAAGGCCAAAAGTTTTTCGTCTGTTACTCCACATTGAATAAAGATACGACGTGGCGTTTGTTTTATTTCAAATATATTTGTTGTTTAAGTTTTGTGTAAGACAGTGCCATGCATCTCGGCTCATGTGCACGCCCGTCCAGGGTACATGCATAATCTTTAATCCTTTGTTACTCCACAACCAATAAAGGTATCAAGGTGGGGTTTGTTTTACTTCGAAGATTTTTGTTGTACAAATTCTGTGTATGAGTCATGCATTGGTGCTCATCTGCCTCAGATGCGCACCCATTGGCTGTAGCAGGTCTACTCGCTGTGTCATTGGCTCAGCAGGGAGGTGTGTTGGGTGATGCGCGCTAGTCATTGGTTGCTATGTGAGTTAAAATGATACAGTGTGGTGGGGTGCGACTTGCGGCCTTGTGTGACGAATACGAGTTGAACATGGTCCAATTAGGTACACAAACCAGTGTTTTTTTTTAGAGTAATACAAGGCCGCAAATGCAAGCTCCACAAGACAGAACTCAACTTGGAGAATACTTTGGCACCAACAACTCTATTTCCCTGTGGTGGCGCTTGCGGCCTTGTGCTTCTGAAGCCCTCCATTGTACAAAAGAACAAAGTAATATAAAATATAACCTTACCGACTTAACAGGTAAGGAAAATTACCTCTAAATTCAATATATATATATATATTCAGTGCCAAATAACACACAAAGATGCTGTCGTGATAAGTGATGCAATATTGGAAGAGCAAATGCGGTAAACGACTTGTGAAAGAGACTTAGGGGTAATTGTAAGCCTGGACCTTCGGCCTAAAAAACAGTGCTTAAATATTCGAAATAAAGCAAATAGAGTATTAGGCTTTATACCTAGAAAAGTAAGTAATAAGAGTGCGGAGGTCATATTGCAATTATACCTTGCGTTAGTCAGGCTGCACCTCGATTATGCTGTTCAATTGTGGTGCCCTTATAGACAGGAAACAGCGAGTGAGCATTAACGGCACTAAATCCCATTGGAGCAACGTCACTAGTGGACTTCCGCAAGGCTCGGTACTTGGACCATTATTATTTATTATATACATAAACGACATGGATATAGGCATAGACAGCAACACAAGTAAATTTGCTGATAACCCTAAAATAGGACGTGTAATTAAATTTGACAAGGACTCCGCAAAACTACAGGAAGATCTAAAAAAATTTTTCGAATGGTCTGAAAAATGGCAGATGAAATTCAATGTGGACAAATTTAAAGTACTCAGTATAAACAGGGAAACCAGATACCAGATGAACAACGATGCCATAGAGAAATCCGACTGCGAGAGAGATTTAGGAGTAATGATAAGTAGGAATCTTAAGCCAAGTAAACAATGAGTATTTGCTCGAAACAAGGCTAATAAAGTACTTGGGTTCATACAACGGAGTGTTAGTTACAACACTAGCGAGGTCATCTTAAAACTATATCTTGCGCTTGTGAGACTTCACTTGGATTACGCAGTTCAATTCTGGTCACCGTACCACAGAATGGATATGGAATCCTTCGAAAGAATTCAGAGGAGAATGACAAGACTAATCCCGGGCATTAGGAACCTTGAGTACAGAGACAGGTTAAAGCATCTTAATTTGCACTCCTCGAGAGACGTAGAGTGAGGGGCGACATGATCGAGGTGTATAAATGGAAGTCAGGGCTAAACAAAGGGGACATTACAAAGGTATTTAAATTATCCAACCGGGAGTGAACTCGTAGCAATCGTATTAAATTAGAAAAATTTAGATATGGGCGCGAAATAGGTAAACATTGGTTTAAACGCCTTGGTTAAGGGCGTTCAGGTGATGGTCAAAACCTGCAGAGGAGATGTTGGTGATTCATCTAATACATAATTAGTTAGTCTCACACAATTTTGTAGTGATGGGTTGTCAGACCACAGCTTACACCTCAGAAACAGTCCAGACTTGACCCGACATTAGGGGGGTCAAAAGTGTAGGGTAACTCTCGCGGCTGACCAAGTGTTACAAATCAACTAGCTCCCCTTCCCATGTCACACGGCCCCAACAAACATGTAAGAAGGCACCGGCTGACTCTCTCCCAATATACACAATAACCTACACCACAGAAGAAGTCCAGACCTGACCTCACATTAGCCAGGTCAAATGTAAGGAGACCCTTCGCCGCCCCCCCCCCCCCCCCCCCCCCCGATCAGCTCAACCTGACGGCTCGCCTCCCAATATATAGGACGTCCTAGTCCTCCCTCGGGCTAGAGAGAGAGAGAGAGTGTGTGTCTTGTAAGGAGGAAGGGCCAGCTACTACACCGCCAGGCCCGCTCGAGAGGAGTCAGGACCGAGACTTCCCTCCGGCGCCCAGCTAAGCAGTCTCCCATAGAGACAACCCAGGACCACCTGCTAGGCCTCCTCTAGGTCACGTGAGTTTTTGTCAGAGCTTTCCATGGGATGAGTTACTTACGTGGGAAGTGTATTCATTTCATGTTCGTGTCCGAGAATCAGAGTGTCTAGTAACGTAATATGATGTCCTAGTAACATAAACATAATGTCCTAGCAACTTCAATAGAAGGTGTTATTAATGTGTCCATGTCATGTTCGTAATTAATAAAGAGTTGTAACGAAGCGGTGTTTGAGAAGTCGCCCTTAAGACGTAATAGATGTGTATTGACGTATAAGATACGATAAGTGTAAATCCATCATCAAATAACTATCACGGCCACGCTACCAAAGTCTTCCTCTCTCTTTTACTCTCTTACTAAATATTTTTCCTATATATATAAATATTCTTCATGCAAGATCCGTCTTGTTATGGGTGACAGCGAACTATACGTTAATCCACGCCCTCCTCGCTTAGTTATTATAATGGTAGCAGCGAACTTAACGTAAACTCACGCCTTCCCTCGGTTAGCCATAACACCTGGCTCGTCTCATCCTTCATTTGATTCAGTCTAAGTATTGTCTACAATTGTGTAATAAGTAATTCCTGTGTTGTAGCGTCGTAGCGTGAAAAGCGTCCTAGTGTGTCATCTTTACAGCTTAATTCAATGTCTCTCGTTGTGGTATACGCGAATTGTTAATAGCAAAACACTCCCAGAATATGTTCAGTGCTTAATATAATTTCTCAGTGTTCCCTGCGTTCTGTGAAGTTCTCAGTATCCCAAGTGCATTTTAATTGTCGGTCAGTGTTAAATGTACCCATTGTGTTTTAGTGATAGAAGCTGTGTCTATACTAACTGTTATAACTTAACATGTCTTACAACCTACATCCTCCTCCTTGTCCTAATCCTCACCTCACCCTCCGTACCCAGCCGTTTCCGCCTCGCTCCGCCCCGCTCCCCTCCGCCCCGGTTACGCCACTCTACACCTCACCCCACCAGGCGCGCATCATGCCCAAATGTTTCACGCCCTCTTCGCCCCGCCCGTGTGACCACCAATGTTTTGTCCTGTGAGTTATGCTTCGAAATTGGTGGTTGGTGTCACTTAATATTGCGATAATTGCAGAGCTTCACTCAGTGTGTTTTTATGCTAGTATGATTTGTAGTGTACTCTGACGCGTAGTGATAAATAATATTCAATGTAGTGAGCAGAGCTTCACTCCCCGACCCAGCCTAATGAGAATATTGTCGTGACGGAAACTATAGTTGCCAAACATTGACGTAACGTATAAAGTAAATATTTGTTTTTCTTTACGGATACACTTCCAACTAATCCATCATCCCTTTCGGATTGTTTCTGTCAAATGTCACACACAGTACCGCCCCATGGCTAGCCGGAATCGGACCACAGCACATATAAGAAGAGAAGAAGCAGCGTGATGAATGCAGCACCACACCCGCCACACACCACCCCACTTCTTTCAAGTCCTCCCTGGTCTAGGATTAAGAAGATTTTATATTTTTCTACTTTAGGAAGTTAAGGAGTGTGGAATGCAGCGCCACACAACGAACCCTGGTGAGCCCAGCCAGGGAGGGATTCACCACTGTGGAAGGTGTAAGACAGGACGGTCTTTGGTCTCGCCGACACTCACGTACGGAGGGCGAGCCCTGGTCCGCGGAACCTGCCTTACAGTCATCTAAGGAGACGACAGCCCAAGCAGTGGATCGGCTTTCATCCCGGCTGGAGGGGGCCGACGGCAGATGAACAGAAAATCGTCTGGAATATGTTGAAAATGATGATGTTGTTCAGAAGAAATACAGATGGAGCAGAAAAATTCATCTGGAATATGACGGAAAACGAAGATGTATAAAGAAACGCAGATGAACAGAAAAATCGTCTGGAATATGAAAATGAAGATGTATAAAGAAACGCAGATGAACAGAAAATTCATCTGGAATATGAAAATGCTCAAAACGTAGAGGAAGCGCAGGTGAACAGAAAAATCATCTGGAATATTATAGAAACCAGGAGGAACTGTGAAGAATTCAGATGTGGTGACACGACCTACAAAGTGCGGTATTGAAGAAAGAAAAACGTGCTATGTGAAGACAGAAGACGTCCTGTGCTGACATCAGAAGAAAGTCGACGATGAAAAGGTGGATCATCAGAAGGACCAATCGACTACCGCTGTTGTGCTGCCGGCATTCCTTATTTTCAGATACCAGCTGGATGGAAGACTTGAGCCATGCTGGACCCAACAAATGTACTGATGTTGTTGATGTTGTTGATGTACATTAAAATGATATAACACCCTAACATGTGAAGTAGGAGCATTTTTTTCTGTATTTTGAAGTATTTCATTCTCTGATTTTTGTTAACATGTACTACAAAGAATGTTTTTTTTTTAAAAATTAGTCACTTTTTCTATGAGTCCATTTGATCAATGTTTTGTATTACCAAATGCAATGTTGTAGACATACTACTGAGTGGGACGAATTCTTATTTTGACACGGCCTGGTTAGGCAATGTAACACCTGTTTTTGTTTGTAGAATGTTGTTAGGTTCTGAATAATAAGTTCTATATACAGGAGAGAACACAAACACCTGTATAGTTTTGTAGGTTCGGTTTACTGGATAAGAGTATGTACACAAAGGAGAGCAGCGGTCTCCCTGGCTAGGCTCCTTGTCAACTGCTATAGGCGACGTATGGCAAGTGATACATTAGCAGCTTCCATACGTCGCCAGGCACATTAATTAAGCATGTGGGATATGGTAATAACATTGCCACACGCTGCTAGCTAGGCTGAATAAATAATACATAGATGGAGCACATACATAATATACATACATGATATATATTCCAGCATACATAATATACATACAAATGTGATTTGCAAGTTTGCCTCGGACACTATGCTAGATATGAAGGATCTTTAGATCACTCTTTGTTCACTTACTGTGTATGTATATTATTTTTTTTCTCCTGTCAAAGAAGCTTTAATCTTGGCGGGAGGTATAGTAAGCTTTGTCAGATCAAACTATGCCAGTAGAAAAACATACATCTCTAGGCTTATAATTTGTAACATGTAAGGATGCATTATCGCCTCAGGGACTATATTAGATACTGCACATGATGTTACTGTCTACTTTAAATGTGTCATCAGTTCTCTGAGCATGAAAGCTTTGGTCTTGGCGGGAGGTGTAGTGATGGGTTGTCAGACCACAGCTTACATCTCAGAAACAGTCCAGACTTGACCCGACATTAGGGGGGTCAAAAGTGTAGGGTAACTCTCGCGGCTGACCAAGTGTTACAAATCAACTAGCTCCCCTTCCCATGTCACACGGCCCCAACAAACATGTAAGAAGACACCGGCTGACTCTCTCCCAATATACACAATAACCAGTGAATTTTCTGTAAATTTTACAAGATTTTTTTAACAGTGTAGAGGGAGGGGTGACATGATAGAGGTGTATAAATGGAAGTCAGGGTTAAACAAAGGGGACATTACAAAGGTATTCAAACTATCCAACCAGGAGCAAACTCGTAACAATGGTTTTAAATTAGACAAATTTAAATTTAGGCGCAAAATAGGTAAACATTGGTTTGGAAATAGAGTAGTGGATGAGTGGAACAAGTTACCAAATATCATCATGAACTCGAATACGCTGTATAGCTTCAAGCATAGGTTGGATGCTTATATGAGCAATTGGGGTTGGGTGTGAATGGGACTGCCCAGTAAGGGCCAATAGGCCCACTGCAGTTTCCTCCATTCTTATGTTCTTATGTAGGCGTTGGGTGTAAATGGGACTGCCCAGTATGGGTCAATAGGCCCGCTGCAGTTTCCTCCATTCTTATGTTCTTAATGGATATCAATTCACTGGAGTCGGTGCAGCGAAGAATGACGAAAATGATTGCAGGACTCAGAAACCTTCCATATCAGGATAGGTTAAAGAAACTAAACTTGCATTCCCTAGGAAGACGAAGAGTGCGGGGAGATATGATATAAGTATTTAAGTGGGTGAAAGGAATCAATAAAGGAGATATAGAGAAAGTTCTTATAATATCCGAGCAGGATAGGACTCGTAGCAACGGATTTAAGTTGGAGAAGTTTAGGCTTAGGAGGGAGATAGGAAAGAAACTGGTTCACAAATAGGGTGGTAGATGAGTGGGACAAGCTTAGCAACGTTTTAGGAAGTGCTGGAACATAAGAACAACAGAATGGAGGAAACTGCAGCGGGCCTATTGGCCCATACTGGGCAGTCCCGTTTACACCCAACCCCTATTGTTCAAATAAGCATCCAACCTATGTTTGAAGCTATTCAGCGTATTCGAGTTAATGATGATATTTGGTAACTTGTTCCATTCATCCACAAATCTGTTTCCAAACCAGTGTTTACCTATTTCACGCCTAAATCTAAATTTGTCTAATTTAAAACCATTGTTATGAGTTCGCTCCTGGTTGGATAGTTTGAGTACCTTTGTAATGTCCCCTTTGATTAGCCCTGACTTCCACTTATACACCTCTATCAGGTCGCCCCTCGCTCTACGTCTCTCGAGGGAGTGCAAATTAAGGTGCTTTAACCTATCTCTATACTCAAGGTTCCTAATGCCCGGGATTAGTCTGAATTCTTTCCAATGATTCTATATCCATTCTGTAATACGGTGACCAGAACTGAACTGCATATTCCAGGTGTGGTCTCACAAGAGCAAGATACAGTTTTAGGATGACCTCGCTAGTCTTGTAACTAACACTCCTTTGTATGAACCCAAGTACTCTATTAGCCTTGTTACGAGCAAAAACACATTGTTTACTTGGCTTAAGGTTCCTACTTATCATTACTCCTAAATCTCTCTCGCAGTCGGATTTCTCTATGGCATCGTTGTTCATCTGGTATCTGGTTCCCTGTTTACATCTCCTATTCTGAGTACTTTACATTTGTTCACATTGAATTTCATCTGCCATTTTTCAGACCATTCGAAAAATTTGTTTAGATCTTCCTGTAGTTTTGCGGAGTCCTCGTTAGATTTAATTACACGTCCTATTTTAGTGTCATCAGCAAATTTACTTATGTTGCTGTCTATGCCGATATCTATGTCGTTTATGTATATAATAAATAATAATGGTCCAAGTACTGAGCCTTGGGGAACTCCATTTGTGACGTTGCTCCAATGGGACTTAGTGCCGTTAATGATCACTCGTTGTTTCCTGTCCTGTAACCACGCCCTAATCCATTTAAGGATGTTACCTTTGATTCCATGAGCTTCTTCCTTTCTAATTTGTCTTTCGTAGGGGACTCTGTCGAAGGCTTTGCTAAAGTCGAGATATACCACATCATAATTGTGCCCCTCGTCCACCGATTCGAAAACTGATGAAAAGAATGTTAATAGATTAGTTAGACAAGAATGTCCGCTTGTGAAGCCATGCTGGGAATCATTGATCAATCAGTGCTTCTCCAGGTGATTTTGAATAGAGTTTGAAATGATTGCTTCCAGTAATTTGCCTACTATTGATGTTAGACTGATTGGGCGATAGTTAGAGGATAGTGATCTATCCTCCTTCTTGAAAATTGGTATTATATTCGTTATCCCCCAGGATTCTGGTACTACACCTGTTTTTAAGGACATGTTAAACAACTTAGCTAAGGGCATACTAAGCTCTTCCTTACATTCCTTTAATCTTCTGGCAAACATCTCATCGGGACCAGGTGACTTATTAGGCTTTAGTTTGTCTATTTGCTTACAAACATCGTTACTAGTCACTACTATCTCGCTTAATTTGTTTTCTTCACTATCTCTGAATAGAGTCAGTGCCTCGGGTATCATGTTTAAATTTTCGGTGGTGAAAACTGTTGAAAAATATTTATTCAAATTATTGCTCATTTCTCCGTCGTTATCAGTGAGCTCGCCGGTATCTGACCATATTGGTCCAATCTTTTCTCGTGTTTTAGTTTGATACATTTGGTAGAATCCTTTGGGGTTTGTCTTCGCCTCCCTTGCTATCCTTACCTCATTATTCCTCTTGGGTTTTCTTATCTCGGTTTTAGCCCTACTCGCCAATATCTTATAATAATCCTGGAGGTAAATTTCGCCACGCTTTATCCTTCTACCTATAGCCTTCCTTTGGCCAATGATGTTCTTTAAATAATTATATATCCATTTAGGGTCATTGTTGTCTGATCTGAGTTTTTTGTATGGTATGTTCTGCCTCTGTGCACTAAGTAACTCATTATTTAAATTGACGTGGAACTCGGCAGTCTCAGATGTCGTTATCAGGTCGGAGCCATCTGTCAGGTTCACAGCCAAGCGCAACACCCCCTCTCTCAGCTGCCTCTTTAAACTGTCAAAGTTTGCACTTCTGAAATCTGGTACTTTAGTGGAATTTTCCTTACGTCTGCCCTGAAAATCTAACTGGAATCGAATTTCTTTGTGATCGCTGTTTGCAAGTTTGTTCCCTACCTCGACATTGCTAATGAGGTTTTCTCTGTTCGACAGAACTAAATCGAGTATATTATTACCCCGTGTGGGTTCGGTTATATGTTGACTTAGGAAACAGTCCTGGATCGTCTCGAGAAAATCCTCTGATTAATTTTCCCTACCGTCGCTTAATTCTATCCAAATTGTTTCTGTATTCCTCTCAGTTTTTATTTCCTTATAGATTTCACACTTCAGATTATCCCTAGCATAGATTGCAACTCCGCCTCCTTTCCTGGTTTGCCTATCGGTATGGAACAATTTGTAACCCGCAATTTGGTATTCGACCGGCAACTCGCGTGAGTCTAGGTTGATCCATGTTTCAGTGAATGCTATTATATCGATTTTTTCGGTGCATACCAAGGCCCTAATATCATCCATTTTGTTTCTCATACTTCTACTGTTCGTGTAGTAGACATTTAAGTTAGTCGTGTTCTGAGTCCTCCCTTTACCACGTTTAGTTTTAAACTCCCTGTTCAATTTAGTTTTGCCATCATTCCTAGCACTATTTCCCTGTAATCTTTTACTTTGTTTACCCGCTCCCACTGCAGTTTCCACCACCCCCGTGCCCATATGTTCCCCTAGCAGTTTAAAGACTTCGATATCCTTTGAACTGCCCCCTCTAGAGACCCAGCCAGGGTTGCCACCCCATCCCGAGACAGGTGCACCCCATCCCTAGCATAAAGGTCCCTTCTGCAGTAGAAGTTGTCCCAGTTGTCAATAAATGGGACCGATATTGACTTGCAATATCTGTCAAGACGGTCGTTGACACCAACCGCCCTTGACAACCATTCACTGCCAACTCTCCTTTTAGGCAGGACACCTCATATGATAGGGATCCCTCCCTTAGACCTAATATGATCTATAGCTGCCTTGAACTTATCAAGAAGCTCCTCGCTCCTACACCGGCCAATATCATTGCCTCCTGCACTGAGGCAGATAATGGGTTTGTTCCCATTACCAGACAAGATATTGTCCATCCTGTCAATTATATCCCCCACCCCAACTCCTGGCAAACACACCCTCATCCTATTTTTGTTTTTACCACAAAAGGCCCTGTCCATGTACCCTACCTGTGAGTCACCAACAATTAAAGTTTTTATACCTTCCTTGCCATCCCTGTCCCTGACTGTACTAACGTCCAATTCGTCTATCAAGGAACTGAACGGGTTGGTACACTTAGCTGTTGTTGTCGTATCCTTGGTGTGCTTCATGACCACCAGCTTCGTCTTCCCACTGCTCACAACTTTCCACTCGCTTAAGTTTTCGTCAGACACTGGCTTTCCCTGTCCATCTTCCCCTTTTAACCTAGCCAGCTCTTCCTTTAATTTCAGGTTCTCCAACGTGGCCCTCTCAATTTCTTCCTTGGCCCTCGCCAATTCTTCCATGGACCACTCCAGTTTGGTCAACAAACTCACATACCCAAGACCGCACATAGCACTGGCCATATCTGATAATTATCTCTCGGGAATTAACCCTGCCGTGACCTTTCCCCTAGTGAGGTCAGAACACAACTGAGTGAGGTCAGAACACAACGCTGGAAAGTTTTAAAAGGAGGCTAGATAGATTCATGGACGATAGAGGGTGGTTGTAACTCCCGACAGGAGCTGCCATGCACACTTGCACAGGTCAATCGGCCTACTTCAGACTCTATTTTCTTATGTTTAATAAGTGTAAATATAAATGCCATTGACAGTCTGACACACATGTGCAACAGCCTGCCACTTAACATAAGAACATAAGAAAGTGGGATACTGCAGGAGGCCGACTGGCCCATACAGGGCAGATCCCTTTCACACCCATCCCAGCACTTCCATGTGCCTATCCAACTTCGTCTTGAAGCTCCCTAGCGTCCCCGATCCTACTATAGCACTCGGTACCCTATTCCACATATCCACAACTCTATTACCAAGCCAGTGCTTGCCTATATTCTTTCTGAATCGGAATTTATCTAATTTAAAGCCATTTGTTCTAGTTATTTCGTTATTACTGAGCTTCAGAACATCTTCCATTTTACCCTTGTTAATCCCACTTACCCAATTGTACACCTCTACCATATCTCCCCTAACTCTACGCCTCTCTAATGAATGTAAGCCTAAGCTTTTCAGTCTTTCTTCATATGGAAGGTTTCTAATATTATGGATCATTTTTGTCATTCTTCTTTGTACTCTCTCCAAAGAATCTATGTCCATTCTATAATAAGGACACCAGAACTGAACCGCATAATCCATGTGTGGCCTCACTAATGCTAGGTAACGTTTCAAGATAACGTCAGCAGTTCTGTTACTCACAGACCTAGATATGAACCCAAGAATCCTGTTTGCCTTGTTGCGAACGCTAATACATTGTTTTCTAGGTTTCAAGTCGTTGCTAACAAATACACCTCGATCTTTTTCACAAACTGAGTTTTCTATTTCCGTGTTACCTAGTTTATACTTAACGTTTGTATTCGCCTTCCCTATATGTAGTACCTTGCATTTATCAGTATTAAAATTCATTTGCCAGTCTACTGACCACTCATGTAAGGTATCTAGATCTCTTTGAAGGTGTTCAAAGTCACTGTCTGAATTTATCACTCTCCCCATTTTGGTATCATCTGCAAATTTACTAATCCCACTAGTTATGCCTAAATCAAGATCATTAATGAATATAACAAACAGCAGAGGGCCTAATACAGATCCCTGGGGAACTCCGCTTTTGACCGCACCCCAGTCTGACTTTAATCCATTTATGCTGACTCTTTGTTTCCTACCAGTTAACCATGACCTAATCCATTTTAATAATGATCCACCTATTCCATGTGCTTCTACCTTCCTTATCAATCTCTCATGAGGGACTCTATCGAATGCTTTACTGAAATCTAAATAAATTATATCATATGACTTATCATTATCTACCGCTTCATATACTTCTGAGAAAAAGCTAAGCAAATTTGTGAGACAAGAACGTCCCTGGGTGAACCCGTGCTGAGAAGAATGAATTAAGTTGAATGTTTCAAGGTGGCTTCTGATTTTTGTAGCAATAATTGACTCTAGCAACTTGCCTATGATTGACGTGAGACTAATGGGACGGTAATTTGATGCAATTAATTTATCACCCTTTTTGAAAATCGGAACTACATTTGCAAGTTTCCAAGCTTCTGGCACTAGGCCCGATTCTAATGACTTCTTAAATAAAACTGCTAATGGATTACTCAACTCATCTCTACATTCATTTAATATTCTAGCATATACCTCGTCTGGACCAGGCGATTTTACACATCTGCTACATCCTGCCAGTGACACACAGCTGCAGCGTTTCATCATCCCAATAGAGTAAAGCACTATAAGTTTATTTCACCACATACTGTACAAACGTTTTAAACCAATAGCTTTTTTTGTAAAATTGCACCATTATTTTTGGATCATTTGAAGATTAAACCTTTACCTAATCGAACCTAACCTAACCCACATAATATCGTCCGAATGTTTAGTCATCAGGTGAAATAAACTGGGGTGGATAATCTTCATGTAGTAATACATTACAACTTCAACATCTCGGTCAGTGGCAAATATATATACTTACAGATATTAGTACTGGTAGATATAGTTAAAATTAGTTAAATTTACTTCACTTTTAAGACGGTTATTCTTTAGGTGGAATAAGCTGAGGTGGAGATTTTTCAGGTGATCCCAAGAAAGTGAAAGTAGGTCCAAGTGAAAGTTTTGAAGGTATGGTCTAGAGACGTCGTTTAGTTTGGTTAATAAATGAGTCAGTTCATTCAATCTCCAAGTGAGAGTGAAAAGAGATACTAGACGATAAATATAATTAACGTCAGCTAAAAATTATCACTCGTGTGTGTTATGAACTATTACGCCACCTGTGTGTATACGCGATTTGGTACATTCTTAGGATTAACTTAAGATTTACTACCATTACGCTTACCCAAGTTACTTAATATGACCTAAATTAACATTACCCTACTTAACTTAATCTAACCTAATATATCTTAACCTTACCTTACCTAATTTAACCTAACATAATTGACATAACTCTATTAACCTAATCTAACTTAACCTAACCTTGCCTAACTCAATTAACCTAAATTATCTTAATTTAACCCAACCTATCCTTAATTCTCTCCCGGGCAGCTCACTCCTACTGGTACTCACCCAAGCAGTGAATTATGGTACAAACGTTTGCCTTGTTGTGTGTCAGCTGCCTAGTGGCTGTCTGTATACACCTGTATACAAGCAGCTGTGAACCTCGCCTGGGGTATAATTATAGAAAAGTGAATCACCTGAAAATTCCATCACCAAAGCTTATTTTACTTGAACATTCACCACCTTGTAGAATGGATATAAATTCACTAGAGTCGGTGCAGCGAAGAATGACAAAAATGATTCCGGGACTTAGAAACCTTCCATATCAGGATAGGTTAAAGAAACTTAACTTGCATTCCCTAGAAAGACGAAGAGTGCGGGGAGATATGATAGAAGTATTTAAGTGGGTGAAAGGAATCAATAAAGGGGATATAGATAAAGTTCTTATAATATCCGAGCAGGATAGGACTCGGAGCAACGGATTCAAGTTGGATAAGTTTAGGTTTAGGAGGGAGATAGGAAGAAACTGGTTCACAAATAGGGTGGTGGACGAGTGGAACAAGCTTAGCAACTTTGAAGTAAGTGCGGGAACTCTGGAAAGTTTCAAAAGGAGGCTGGATAGATTCATGGATGATAGAGAGTGGTAGTAACTCTCGACAGGAGCTGCCATGCACAGGCCAACCGGCCTATTGCAGACTCCTTATTTTCTTATGTTCTTATGTTCTTAACGTCACCGGGGGTGGAGATTAGGTTAGGTTACGTTACGTTATGTTAGGTGAAGTACAGTTAGAACTGTTAGGTTCTGAATAATAAGTTCTATATACAGGAGAGAACACAAACACCTGTATAGTTTTGTAGGTTCGGTTTACTGGATAAGAGTATGTACACAAAGGAGAGCAGCACTCTCTCTTGACTAGGCTCCCGGTCAACTGCTATAGGCGACGTATGGCAAGTGATACATTAGCAGCTTCCATACGTCGCCAGGCACATTAATTAAGCGTGTGGGATATGGTAATAACATTGCCACACGCTGCTAGCTAGGCTGAATAAATAATACATAAATGGAGCACATACATAATATACATACATGATATATAATCCAGCATACATAATATACATACACCTCCCTCCCCCCTATACGCTCATAGCGAAGTCTTGAGCGGACCTTTTCTTTTGGATCCGTTCTGAGCGTCGAGGGACTTCATCACTGGGAAGGGTATGGGACTCAACACTGGTGGCGGGGCCAGCAGAAGGCATTGTTACGGGTCGGAGAAAACGGCGGTTCCTCCACCACACACGACCACTGGGTAACCGCACCTGGTAGTCCCGTGACCTGCCGAGACCCATGACTACGCCTACTTTGTCCCAACGTAGGGAGGTCGGGTCCTGAACACGGACTTGGGTGCCGACACTCAACCTGGGGAGAGAACGGGCGTGGTCATTGTAGCGGGCGACGACGTCCTGAACACGTTCGGCGGCTCGGCGATCACAATCCTCTGTCTTGGCCTGCCACTCCTTGGAAAAGGATTGAGGGTGAGCAGGGACACAAGAACGAAGGGGGCGTCCATACAAAACCTGGGCAGGGGAGCGTCCGGTGTAGTTAGGTGTGTTGCGGAGTTCAAGAAGACCCCTGTCGAAGGCCTCGCAGTCAATGTTCCCAGAAGGGGCCACCTTAAGGATGAGGTGCTTCAGGGATTTGACAGCAGCCTCAGCGTGGCCGTTGGACTGCGGGTAATGGGGCGATGACAACACATGCCGGACTCCCCATCGGTCGAGGAACACAGCAAAGTCCCGGCTTGTGAACTGAGGCCCTCCGTCGGTTCGCAGGCGTACAGGAACGCCCACGTCACGGAAGTAGTGGCGGAACTTGCTGATGGTGGCGGCAGACGTCGTGTCATTACCGCACTTGATGACAACCGGCCAACCAGAGAGACGGTCGACGATAACGAGGAAGGACTTTCCTGACACACAGAAAAAGTCGGCCGACACAGACTCAAAGGGGCGGGTGGGGTTGTCGTCACTCATAAAGGGTTCCTGCTGCTGGCTGGGTTGTAATACTTGGCAGGGCTCACACGCACGGACAACATTGGAGATGTCGGAGTTGATGCCAGGCCAGAACACAGTCTGTCGTGCACGTCGTTTGGTGGCCTCAGCTCCACGGTGACTGTCGTGAAGGCGGGCCAAGGCGTGGGGACGTGATGCAGCAGGGACAACTACACGTGCTCCGTACAGAACAAGGTCTCCGTCGCAGTAGAGTTCATCGCGGAGTTTCCAATACGGGAGCAGGATGTTGTGAAGATCGTAGCGGTTGCTAGGAAATCCATTCCTCACACACTCGACGAGTCGGACGTAGGAAGGGTCATCTCGGGCCGCTGTTCGAAGGTCCTCCATTGCCTTGTCGTCATCTGGTGACAGGTCCGAACGAAGGGATTGGACGGCATGGAGAGTGACCACAGTCCTGACGGAAAGAGCGAGGTCGGCGTCGAGTACATGGTCTTCTGGAGTAGGGCGGCTGACAGGGGAGCGGGATAAGGCATCAGGGATGCAGAGCTCCTTACCAGCACGCCACACTGCAGTGAAGATGTACGCCGAGAGCTTCTCTTTCAGACGCTGGAGGCGAGGGTTCTCAACAGCGTCTAGCGTGTAGTGGTTGAGGA
This sequence comes from Homarus gammarus, assembly GCA_958450375.1. Classification (NCBI taxonomy): domain Eukaryota; kingdom Metazoa; phylum Arthropoda; class Malacostraca; order Decapoda; family Nephropidae; genus Homarus; species Homarus gammarus. Next base: position 577,260 of record CAUDMG010001502.1, read on the forward strand.
TCGGGACAAGCGGGCGATGGTCGGTCACTAGGTGAAAGTATTGCAGGCCTATGAGGTAAAACCTGCACTTGGACATCGCCCAAACCGCAGCCAACAGCTCCAACTCAATAGTGGCGTAGCGCGTCTCAGTGTCAGAGAGGAAACGCGAGCCACACTGGACGAGCCGGAACTGCCCTCCACCATGATCCTGCAGTAGGGCGTATCCCACGCCATACAAGCGTGAGGCATCTGTCTGCAGAACTGTCGGCAAGGCTGGGTCAAACGTGGCGAGGACAGGTGGACGAGACAGGGCCTGTTTCACTTGCTGGAAGGCCTTGTCGTGGTCGGGGGTCCACAAGAATGTCCTCTTGGGGCTCATCAGGGGGCGAAGTGGTTGAGCAGCTGCGGAGATGTCCGACGAAAACTCTGCTAACTGGTTGACGAGACCGATGAAGGACCTCAAGTCGGTCAGGTTAGCAGGGGTGGGAAAATCCGTAATGGCGCGGACCTTTTCCAGGTCAGCTGCGATACCATTCCCTGAGAGGGTGTACCCACAAAAGTCAACTGAAGAGCTGGCCAGAACAAACTTGTCGGCATTTAGGGTAATGCCGTGCTTCCGGCACCTGTTGAGTACCTCGTAGATACGGCAGAGGTGATCCATATAATCCTCGTCGTACACGAGTATGTCGTCGACCACTTTCACGCAGTTTGCCAGACCTTGTAGAGCCATATCACCTCGAAGACAGAAAGCGTCTCCTGTAGCGGCGAATCCCATGGGGCCACGGCAATAACTGTAACGTCCATGCGGGGTGATGAACGTTGTGAGTGGTCGGTCTTCCTCGGCAAGCTCTATCTGCCAGTATCCACACAGGGCGTCCATCGTCGTGAAGAAGCGCGCCTTCGGGTTCACGCTGCGTATGGCTGCAAAGGGCGTGGGAGAAGGGTGCGCAGGACGAGACATCTGGTTGTTGAGCTTGGAAAGGTCAGTGGTGATCCGAACACCACCTTTAGGTTTTGCGACGACAACCATCGGGTGACACCATGGAGACGGGTCATCGCCGGTTGGTACAATAATTTCTTGGGCGACCATGGAGTCCAGCTCGTTTTTGACCGCCTCGCGGAAGGCCAGGGGAACCAGTCGAGGGGTGTAAATAGCGAATGGCTTCGCGTCGTCCCTCAGGTGGATCCTCATGGGGGGGCCTGCCATCTTCTTGAGAGGCTTGGATTCCAGAGCGGACTTGGTCACCAGAACGTCGCTGAATTCCTTCAGGAAGTACTTCCGAGCATCCGAAGGAGAGGTGTCACTGGCAAGAGGCAGGGGTAGGGCGGCAGCAGGGTCGTTGCTGCTCCCTTTTTGCACCCTGTTGGCGTGTTTTACCTCAAGAATAGGTTTGGGGAAGTCCTGGGAGATGATGGCCAACTCCTGACAATGTCTGTAGGACAGCAAAGGAGTCTGGACACCGTTATGCACATCAATCCAGGCTTGACACGACCTGTTGCCAAAGGTGACTTGTGCTTGGAGTGAACCCAGGGCCGGGGTCATCTGTGAACCATCTGCCATAAAGCGGAGATCCTTGGGGGGCGGTCCTAGATCACTTGGAGAGAGCCCCAAGCATTGCAAATGCTGGGGACCGATGACTGTAGCATCAGCGCCGGTGTCGGGCAACATCTGAAGGCGGGATGACACACCGCCGTAGGTCACGATGACGCTGATGTACTGGGGGACTTTGGTCCTGGGACGCTGGGGGGAGCACACATTCCTAATGTGGCTCGAGCGTTGTCAAGAGTCGTCGTACCTCTGATTGGAAGACTGTGGGCGGCCCTCTCTGGTGGAGGGGGGCTGAAGCTTCCGCCGACGCGGTCCCTTGGGTATGTTGGAAGGGCAACACTTGTCATAGTGGCCCAGACGACCACACACATTGCACTGGACGCGTTTGGCTGGGCACCGTACTGTGAGTGACCAGTGGCCCTTACGGTCACAACTGTTGCAGGTAGACTGAGCAGCTGGACACACCTGTGTTCCGTGCTGCTTACCACAGTTGTTGCAAAATAAACCGGGCGTGGACGTGGTGGGCGAAGGCGTAGGAACGGACTTCTTGTCCTTCTTGTACCGGGACACAGCGCGTACAGCTGTAGGGGGAGCACGGATGGCAGAGGTGGCACACCTGGCAGCCTCATAGGAGCGACATATCGTCAACACATCCTTAAGAGAAGAGGAAGAGTCGAGGGAGGTGAGGCGTTGGACAAGTTCCTCGTCCTTAACACCCATCAGGATCACCTGCCTCAACTGGGTCTCCTCGCACTGCTGGTGGTGGCCTGGACATATATCTACCTCTTCCGAGGCTCTCTTAAGACGCACGTAAAAGGCATCAAAAGACTCACCCTCCATCTGTCTGCAGCTAAACAATTCCCTCCTGCGCAGAGCTTCATTCTGCTGTCCTTTGATGTGCCGTTGTAGAACGTCCAGTACCTCCTCTACAGACAGCAAAGAGGTTGGGGGTACCTGCAACGTATGTTCCAAGACACGCTGAATTTCCAAGGACAGGCACATGCGCAGCTGGATGAGTTGTTTAGGCTGTGACAAACTCTGGAGATCCACCATTGTAGAGTAGTCAGTCCACCGTCGCCGCCATTCACGAAAAGTCTGGAAAGTCTCATCAGGCTTCAAGATGGGCGGCGTTTGAGCTGCTGCTTTAGGTGGGGCTGGGGGGTGTGAAGGAAGCATGGATGAGGTATCTGAACCAGTCAGTACCGAGGCAGTGTTAGAGCCAGGGGCTTGGTTAACAGTGAGGCGAGATATCAAGGCTTCAAACCGTTCACTGTCTTCCAATCTCCGTTGGTTGTCTCGTTCTGCCTCTGCTTGCCTTCTGTGCTCATCCGCCAAACGTCTGTGGGCTTCATCCTCGCGTTTCTCATCTCTCATAAACTTCAGTAAAGCAATTATCTCTGGAGACAACGCTGAATATTGAGGTGAGGGACTGCGCGATGTGGGGGCTGGAGCGTCGTGGCCGGCCTGGTCATCAATCTCTGCGGGGCTATCACCCGCCTGAGTCATCCAGACGCTGGGTCCACGGCTACGTAAGGCGTGAGACATAACTACTTCCTCTGTGTACTATGTCTTAAATCAGTGTTGACCGGTCAGCCCGTCGTATCAACAAGATTTCAGACAAAAAATTAATTAAATACACAGATAAGTAGGTTATATATATAAAATATATATAAGGAAGCCGCGCGGTCAGCGAGTGTTAGTACAGTACATGTACGTGTGCGAGTGAGTGTGTGTCCTGGGCGGGTAGAGCGTCTCGCCCCAGCTGTGAGGGGGGGTGGAGGCGGCGCTGTGAGGGGGGGTGGAGGGAGAGGCGCGGCGACTCCCAGTCAGTCTAGTTACCCTCAGGACGCGGTCAGAGACGGGTGCACTGAACTTTACTCCTTACAAATGCCCAGAACGTGCCGTATACCTTGGGAATCCTTTAGAACAAGGTCACACATGAATGGCACGAACACACAATGCACTAAACACTTCACAGAAAATCACTGTCACTGACACTGCTCAAAGTTGCTGAAATTCTTCGAGGAGAGATGGCGCGGGAGTTGACCCAAGGCTTGACCCAAGACGGGAGGGGACCCTAGCCGGCTTTCTACAAACTTTGCACTATCACTCGTAATTATCCAGTAAGACTACGCACTGCGCCATGTTAGGTTCTGAATAATAAGTTCTATATACAGGAGAGAACACAAACACCTGTATAGTTTTGTAGGTTCGGTTTACTGGATAAGAGTATGTACACAAAGGAGAGCAGCACTCTCTCTTGACTAGGCTCCCGGTCAACTGCTATAGGCGACGTATGGCAAGTGATACATTAGCAGCTTCCATACGTCGCCAGGCACATTAATTAAGCGTGTGGGATATGGTAATAACATTGCCACACGCTGCTAGCTAGGCTGAATAAATAATACATAAATGGAGCACATACATAATATACATACATGATATATAATCCAGCATACATAATATACATACAAGAACATAAAAATATAAGAGAGGAAACTGCAGCGGGCTTCTATGCCCGTACCTCTATTATATCGCTCATATTGTATCTGACTAACTTACAATATATTTGAAGCTAACCAGCGTGTTCGAGTTAATGATGATGTTCGGTAACGTGTTCCACCCATCCACTACTCTTATTTCCAAAGCAGTGTTTACCAAACTTCCACCTTAATCCAAATTTGTTTCATTTAGAACCATTGCTACGAGTTCGCTCCTGATTAGATAGTTAAAATACCTTTTTATATCACCTTTGTTTAGCACTGACTTCAATTTATACACCTCAATCATATCGCCCCACACTTTACGTCTCTCGAGGGATTGCAAATTCAGATTCTGAACAACCCCCCCCCCCCCTGACATATTAAGTATCTCGGTTCCACAAATGCAATAATAGCTTTTCTAGTGGTTTTTGGACTTTCAACTCCCAATATATCAGTTATGAGTAAAGATCACCAAAAGTCTCATAGATGAAAATCGACTTGCTTTTGTCTGAACTTATCATTAGCATTAATAATAATAAAAAACACTCCAATATCGAATTATTTCCTCTACCATAAATTGACTCCTTAAATACAATGTAATAAACAGACTTGATGATTGATGTTAATCTACTTTGTTTTTATAGTATTTCTTCCCTTGATGATGTCTTGTTCGTGGCAGTTCATAAGACGTTAGAGAGTGGTAAGATTTTCCTATTACTGGAAACACTGCACGTTCCCTTTGCAGCTGGGTGGCCTTGGGGAATCCATGACAAACCCCAACAGTTTTCTACCGCCTGACCAACAGACCGACAAAGCAACATATAGACGCACCTAACCTAAGCTGTTCTATTTTATATTTTATATAGTTATGAGACTGGGGTTTTGTCCGTACACCATTCTTGGGGCACCCTAGGAGACAAGCACTTTATCTAATCGGCCACTCCACCCTCTGTAGGTATTGCGTCACCCCATAAAACATTATTTTGAACCTTCACTCCCAGTTATCACTTCCGTAATCGACAGTTTGACTTTTTGTACCTTACAACATAATGTAATGATTGATTGTCAGACCAAAGCTTACAGTCCAGAATTAGGTCACAAAAACAGCAAGTACACTACAGACCTCGTGGTACCACCACATTCTGGGTTGACACACCTCAGGTCGACCCTAGGGACTTGACCTCGCCCGCTAATGACGTGAGTTAGCCGGGTGACCTACAACCTCACGTAACCAAGACACCTAGGCAGGACCACACCAGATCTAACCAGTTTAGTGATAATTGGTTAGAGGTCAAAAGCCGGCTGGGCCGACCCCATATAAAGGCCCTACAGTCCCGTCCACGATACATTCCAAGAAAACTTTCTGGCAATAGAAATTAACAACACCACGGGTCCAATCATAATTGGCACCTGCTACCTCCCCCCAAGACGACCAATTTTTCCAATAGCAGACATGCTCAGATTGATGAGGAGGAACATACCTGCATACTTTCTGGGTGATCTCAACGCTAGACACCGCATACTAGGACACCATACCAACAACGCAGTAGGCCGGGTCCTGAACACGCTAGTGAGCCACGGCAACGTGGTACATCTCGGACCGGAATTCCCCACGTACATCAGAGCAGGCCAAACAGGATACCCAGATCTCGTGTTAACAAATCAACACCACCACCTAAACATACTACTCGAACCCGGCCCAATATCCACTAGTGATCATCGCCCTATCATAGACACTCTCTCCACAGCCCCAATACAGATCCCGGCCAGGCTAAGATTCAACTATAACCGGGCTAACTGGGAAAACTTCAAACAAGAATTTTTTTTTTTTTTTCTTACGGGGATTAGCCCACCCGGACACAGGTCACTGACCCACATCGGGGCCTGGGGGCCGAAAATGTAATAATAATAATAATAATAATAATAATAATAATAATAATAATAATAATAATAATAATGATAATAATAATAGTAATAGTAATAATAATAATAATAATAATAATGATAATTGAGATAAATAAAATTAAAAAAAATAATGATAGCGATACAAAAATAATAATAATAAAGAACCATAAAGAAATACAAAAATTAAAAGAAAGTAATCAAAAGTGAGAAACGATATATGTATGTTGTGTTGTCAATAGTAAGAGAAAAAAAAATTAAACCTGCAATTGTGTGTAAATGAGGCAGAAATTCAGATCAGCAACCTGGGACTTGGTCACAATTTTTGTAATGCCAATGGCAGCAGGATCTACCATAGACAGCACATTATGCTTCCAATATCTTCCCAGGAGGTAGGGAGATAGGAAGGAACTGGTTTACAAATAGGGTGGTAGACGAGTGGAACAAGCTTAGCAACTTTGTAGTAAGTGCTGGAACGCTGGAAAGTTTCAAAATGAGGCTAGATAGATTCATGGATGATAGAGAGTGGTAGTAACTCTCGACAGGAGCTGCCATGCACAGGCCAACCGGCCTATTGCAGACTCCTTATTTTCTTATGTTCTTCTTATGTTCTTATAACCCGCAACCCATACAATTACACAACGGGCATACTTCTCTAATAGACCAATCACTGGATATATGGTATGAGCACGTCGGCCAGGCCATGGAACACAACATACCCAAGACCACTTACCGAACATTACCACACCCTCAATACTCACACCAATCAAGAATCATACAGACACAATTTAGCAACCTAATTAAACTAATCACACAGCAAGGATGGACACCGGAACGCAGAAACATATACAACATAATACACGAACAACTAAAAAAGATATCAAAAGAAGCATACAACAGGAACTGGCAGAAGCTGATTTCATAAACGGAAGGAAACTACCATAAACCGAAACAGTTCTGGCAGAAAATAAAGCACTTAATGGGAACCTCCAGCAACGAGTCTAACTATATAATAAATAGTAATCAAGTCAAATTAACAGAACCAACCGAACAAGAACCGGAATTTAGATATTTCTGGAGTAAGATTTTTCAAATCACCAACGAAGAAAACTTAAACTTTTGCATGACCACAGAGAGGGAAGTATCCAACCATACGTCGCAAATAACCCATATTTGGCAACCGAGCCCCACGATCGACCTGAATACACTGGATGACATGTCCCCACTAAACAAACCAATCACAGTGGACGAAATAGTAAGAACAATCAATAGTTTTAAGAACAAGGCTCCTGGAGTCAGCAAAATAAATAAACTCATTTTACAGCAATTACCAAGCAACATGGTACTTCTACTAAGAAATATATTCAACGCATCCACAGCTTCAGGCTACTACCCAAAGAAATTCAAGACAGCAATTATCAGACTGATACCAAAACCGGGAAAAGCCCCCACAGCAGTAGAAAACTACAGACCAATCTCTCTCTTAGAAACACCGGGAAAAATTTTGGAAAAAATAATTAACCACCGATTAAGAACACACCTGGAACTGGAATACAAATACAACCCTAGACAACACGGATTCAGGAAACACAGAGGAACAAACACAGCCATAGCCCTTATATACGAAAGTATTTCAAACGCAATGCATAATAGAGAACAGTGCAACATAGTTTTAAGGGACGTGGCAAAAGCGTTCGATAAGGTCTGGCACTTGGGACTTAAATATAAAATAACCAATCAAGAACTCCCTAACAACTTCACTTCTCTACTGTGTAATTTCCTGGACAATAGAGAAGCACACATTACAATAGGCAATCACAAAGGCCCAAGCTTCAGACTTTATAGTGGAGTACCACAAGGAAGTAATTTATCCCCAACTCTTTATACAATCTACACTTCAGACATGCCGCCACCAATACACGGTGAATACATCGCATATGCTGATGATGTCACCCAGATCATCCGCCATCCAGGCAAGGCCAAACAGATGATGGACTTAAAAACAGCTCGCGCCATAATACAAATAAATAATTACGAGAAGAAATGGAAAATAAAAAATAATACACAGAAACTAAAAATCATACACATTTCAAGGATAAACCCAGCACCAATCACAGTAAACAACGAAGAAATACAATACTCAAACGAAGGAAAAATACTGGGGCTGACAATAACAAGAACCGGAATAAATAAACACATAACAGAGCGAAATAGACTAGCCCAAATACAGCTTACCAAATTAAGAAGATTCGGCAAAATGGAAGAGAAAATACAACTACATCTATTTAAAGCACTTGTCCGCCCCCATCTTGAATACCCGCCAATACCATTAAACACGATCAGCCTTACCAACCAATTAAGACTTCAGGCAACACAGAACAAAGCCATCCGCAGAGCCTCCAAACAACGTCCCCCATACACAACCAAAATTAAAGAGCTTCACGAAAAATACAATATTTTACCACTGAACATAAGAACGTACAGCCAAGCACAGGCAGTATGGCACAAACTAGAAGTAATGGAAGACGAAATATACCATCGACTAAAAACAGAGGACACCAGAAGATCACACAGCTGGTGGCCAAAAAGCCTTCTCCATAACCCTCAAGAGCCAGAACTATTGTACGCTAAATAGTACACAAAAGATGAGAGTATTCTACTAGTTACACAAGGACCTAGCAGACCTCTCCAACTTACACAATTATACACCACAGCATAAATAACTTCTTGACGCCAATAAGATAAAAGATGAGAGTTTTTACTCGTAACACAAGGACCTAGTAGACCTCTCCAACTAACACAATAACAAACACCCCCTTGCTAACGAGCTTAGCCTCCTCCCCCTGTTCCCTTGAGCTCGGGCGACCCTCTTAGTGCGGCCTTCACCACAGCCACTCAAATCGTCTCTGCTAGGTGGATAGCCCACCTGCTCTTATTCTCTACTACTTTACTTCCCGTTTCATAACTTTCCTTCTACCTTACCTCTTCTCTCCCTTCCCATGGCAAGCCATTGCCATTTTATCTCCATTATCATCATCATCATCATCATCATCATTATCATTCTGGTTCTGATTATATCATTCTGACATATTCATTCTGATTCTGGTTGCCATTCGAACATTACAAAATCATTAGACACTGGAGTTGTACCAGACTTGTGGAAACAGGCAAATGTAGTACCCATATTCAAAAGGGGTGACAGAGCATCAGCATCAAATTACCGGCCGATTAGTTTGACGTCAGTAGTGGGGAAATTTCTTGAATCAATTATAGCAGATAGCATCCGATCGCATCTAGAGAAAAGCAAATTAATCTACGACTCTCAACATGGGTTTACAAAGGGAAAATCTTGTCTAACAAATCTGCTAACGTTTTTTAGGAAAGTCTTCGAGGTAGTAGATAATGACGAAAATTACAATGTTATTTACTTAGACTTTAGCAAAGCATTTGACAGAGTACCGCATCAGAGGCTTCTGAGAAAAATTAAGGCTCATGGTAACGAGGGGAAAGTTTTAAATTGGATAAAATCATGGCTCACCGATAGAACGCAGAGGGTCAGCGTAGATGGTGTTAAATCTGAGTGGGGCTGTGTAACCAGTGGGGTTCCCCAGGGGTCAGTACTAGGCCCACTCTTGTTCATAATATATATAAACGATTTAGATACTGGGATCAGCAGTGATAAGCAAGTTTGCGGATGACACCAAAATAGGGCGGCAAATTAATTCAGGGCAGGATGCAAATGCATTACAGGAGGATCTAAATAAACTGCAGGGGTGGTCTGAAAAATGGCAAATGAAATTCAACACCAGCAAGTTTTGCGTACTTAATATTGGAAGAACAAATACTTATAATGTATACAGCCTTAACAACATCAACCTAGAGAAGTCGACTTGTGAAAGAGACCTAAGGGTACTTGTAAGCCCGGACCTACGGCCTAGAAAACAGTGCGTTAATGTTCGAAATAAGGCAAACAGAGTATTGGGTTTTATATCTAGAAGTGTAAGTAATAAGAGTGCAGAGGTCTTATTCCAACTATATCTTGCGCTAGTCAGGCCGCACCTCGATTATGCGGTTCAGTTCTGGTGCCCCTATTATAGAATGGATATAAATTCACTAGAGTCGGTGCAGCGAAGAATGACAAAAATGATTCCGGGACTTAGAAACCTTCCATATCAGGATAGGTTAAAGAAACTTAACTTGCATTCCCTAGAAAGACGAAGAGTGCGAGGAGATATGATAGAAGTATTTAAGTGGGTGAAAGGAATCAATAAAGGTGATATAGATAAAGTTCTTATAATATCCGAGCAGGATAGGACTTGGAGCAATGGATTCAAGTTGGATAAGTTTAGGTTTAGGAGGGAGATATGAAGGAACTGGTTCACAAATAGGGTGGTGGACGAGTGGAACAAGCTTAGTAACTTTGTAGTAAGTGCGGGAACTCTGGAAAGTTTCAAAAGGAGGCTGGATAGATTCATGGATGACAGAGAGTGGTAGTAACTCTCGACAGGAGCTGCCATGCACAGGCCAACCGGCCTATTGCAGACTCCTTATTTTCTTATGTTCTTATGTAAGCAGAAGCCTCCCATAGGAGGCAGCCCAGCCAAGCATCCACTGGGCCTACGTCAGGGTACACGTGAGTCTTGTCAGAACGATTCCCAGGGTGAGTTACCTACTGTGGGAAGTGTATTCATTCAGGTGTGTCCGAGAGTCAGTGTCGAGTAACGTAACATAATGTGTTAGTACCCCGATATAATAGTGATATTAACGTGTCCATGTCATTGAGTGAATTAATAAATAGTTGTATCGAAGAGGTGTTTAACAAGTTGTCCCTTAAGAACATATAAGATAAATATATGTAAATAACATCCCGGCCACGCTACCCAACCTTCCTCTCTTTACAGTCCTATTCTCTATACTTCTCCTACTTATATGTAATCTTCTTCTCTAATTGTGTCTGTCTCATTATAAGTGGGTGTGTGGGTGGCGTGGGAGTAGTGGGTGTGTGGGTGGCGTGGGAGTAGTGGGTGTGTTGGTGGCGTGGGAGTAGTGGGTGTGTTGGTGGCGTGGGAGTAGTGGGTGTGTGGGTGGCGTGGAAGTAGTGGGTGTTTGGGAGTAGTGGGTGTGTGGGTGGCGTGGGAGTATTGGGTGTGTGGGTGGCGTGGGAGTAGTGGGTGTGTTGGTGGCGTGGGAGTAGTGGATGTGTGGGTGGCGTGGGAGTAGTGGGTGTGTGGGTGGCGTGGGAGTAGTGGGTGTGTGGGTGGCGTGGGAGTAGTGGGTGTGTTGGTGGCGTGGGAGTAGTGGATGTGTGGGTGGCGTGGGAGTAGTGGGTGTGTTGGTGGCGTGGGAGTAGTGGATGTGTGGGTGGCGTGGAAGTAGTGGATGTGTGAGTGGCGTGGGAGTAGTGGGTGTGTAAGTGAGACGCAGATTACCTGGTTAACATTAAAACGCAATGGAGAGACACACACACACACACACACACACACACCATCCCCGACACCGGCTCCTACTACCACCTGAGATCCCTTGTCCGAGAATTGGTGTTCGACACCACAACCGCATCCAGCCCATACGTGCACGAACTGATCGCTATAAGAACAGCCCAGTCCCAACCATTGTAAAAATTATCAATAACTTGTAATAAATCAGTGTATTCACTCCCAGTAAACACTGCTCCTTACACTGTCACTATGTTGAAATGAACTGTAGTTTGAGCTTTTCCACATCTAGTTATTATATGTCTTATTTGTGTCACTTATGTTACTTGTATATTATTTGTAATTCGTAACCCATTCCCCAAATATGTAACTGTATATTTTCAGCCTTCTGGCTGCCAAGCTCTTTCAATAAACCGTTAATTATTATTATTATTATTATTATTATTACACATCCTTGACCACCGAAGGGTCAAGACGTACCTGGCGCTCCTCTCGGAGCAGCCAGGTCAACTGTTAAGTTGGCCCATACCAACTCCCTCCCCTGAACCACTTCTCCCCACCGGAGTATCAACAGGTTCTCGCCAGAAGTTACAATTTCATTTGGGAAAGGAATGGAACCAGTGTTAAACAAAGGTGAACATTGGTGAACAGTGCTTGAGTCAGTGAGAACAACTCAACAGTAAAAGTCGTATTCAAGTTAACCTTCACACAGTGAGGTCCCAGGTACCCAGTGATAACGGCCTGTGAGACCCAACAACGGGCGATGTGTTAATCCGTCTACGATAGGAAGGCCTGGGGCCACACCTCACTCATATACCACCATCTGTGAGGGAATTACTAAACCACGTCAAGTCCCTCATAACACCATCTGTGAGGGAATTACTACACCACGTGATGCCCCTCATAACACCATCTGTGAGGGAGTTACTACACCACGTCAAGTCCCTCATAACACCATCTGTGAGGGAATTACTACACCACGTGAGGTCCCTCATAACACCATCTGTGAGGGAATTACTACACCACTTGATGCCCCTCATAACACCATCTGTGAGAGAATTACTACACCACGTCAGGTCCCTCATAACACCATCTGTGAGGGAATTACCACACCACGTCAGGCCCCTCATAACACCATCTGTGAGGGAATTACTACACCACGTCAGGTCCCTCATAACACCATCTGTGAGGGAATTCGTACACCACGTGATGCCCCTCGTAACACCATCTATGAGGGAACTACTACACCACGTGAGGCCCCTCATAACACCATCTGTGAGGGAATTACTACACGTGAGGCCCCTCATAACACCATCTGTGAGGGAATTACTACACCACATCAAGTCCCTCCTAACACCATCTGGGAGAGAGTTACTACACTACGTGTTTGCTGTTCAACACTTACATTAATCTGAATATTCACTGTATGTTCCTTTACCTTTCTCTAATGAAGGCTTTTGTTTAACCACCAATGTATGTAATAAGTCATTTATGTCCAATGTATATTTTCAGCCTTCGGGCTGCAGAACTTTTTCAATAAACCGTCAATTATTATTATTATTATTATTATTACACACGATCACACACACACACACACACACACACACTATCGAAATATTACCTAAATAATATTTTCGTGAATTTCTTTAACATCCCTCCCTCCCTCCCTCCCTCCTTCCCTCCCTTCCTCCCTCCCTTCTTTCCTCCCTCCCTCCCTCCTTCCCTCCCTTCTTTCCTCCCTCCCTCCCTCCTTCCCTCCCTTCTTTCCTCCCTCCCTCCCTCCTTCCCTCCCTTTTTCCCTCCATCCTTCCCTTCTTTCCTTCCTCCCTCCCTCCCTCCCTCCCTCCCTCCCTTCTTTCCTCCCTCCCTCCTTCCCTCGCTTCTTCCCTCCTTCCCTCCCTTCTTTCCTCCCTCCCTTCTTTCCTCCCTCCCTCCCTCCCTCCTTTCGTTACCTTCCTCTTTCCTTCCCTCCCTTCATCCCTCTCTTCTTCCCTCCCTCCCTCCCTCCTTCCCTCCCTTCTTCCCTCCTTCCCTCCCTTCCTCCCTCCCTTCTTTCTTCCCTCCCTCCCTCCTTCCCTCCCTTCCTCCCTCCCTCCCTCCCTCCTTCCCTCTCTTCTTTCCTCCCCCCTCCCTCCCTTCTTCCCTCCCTTCTTCCCTCCCTCCCTCCCTCCCTTCTTCCCTCCTTCCCTCCCTTCCCCCCTCCATTCTTTCCCCCCTCCCTCCCTCCCTTCTTCCCTCCCTCCTTCCTTCCCTTCCTCCCTCCCTCCTTCCCTCCCTCCTTCCCTCCCTTTTTCCCTCCATCCTTCCCTTCTTTCCTTCCTCCCTCCCTCCCTCCCTCCCTCCCTCCCTCCTTCTCTCCCTTCTTTCCTCCCTCCCTCCTTCCCTCGCTTCTTCCCTCCTTCCCTCCTTTCCCCCCTCCCTTCTTTCCTCCCTCCCTCCCTCCCTCCCTCCCTCCTTCCCTCCCTCCCTTCTTCCCTCCCTCCTTCCCTCCCTCCTTCCCTCCCTTCTTCCTTCCCTCCTTCCCTCCCTCCTTCCCTCCCTCCTTCCCTCCCTCCTTCCCTCCCTTCTTCCCTCCGTCCCTCCCTTCTTCCCTCCCTCCCTCCCTCCCTTCTTCCTTCCCTCCCGCTCTCCCGCCTTCCCTCCCTTCTTCCCTCCCTCCCTTCTTTTCTACCTCCTTCCCTCCCTTCTTCCTTCCCTCCCTTCTTCCTTCCCTCCCTTCTTCCCTCCTTGCCTCCTTCCCTCCCTCCCTCCATCACACCTTGACGTCAGACTCATATTATTACGAACCTTGCTGACGGCTGAGCTGTTGACGCCAGGCAAATTTGGGTCAACATAGAAGAAAGAAGCTGACACTGCACACACTGTAATGTGACACCACACCATGTCTCCATACTAGTTGACAACCCTCTACCCGGGTGTAAGCAAATTTGCTACTAATTATCCCCCCACTGCAAGCATACCCCCACTCGTGAGCACACTCTCAAGCACACCCCCACTCGTGAGCACACCCTCAGGCACACCCCCTCTCGTGAGCACATCCTCAAGCACACCCCCACTCGTGAGCACACTCTCAAGCACACCCCCACTCATGAGCACACCCTCAAGCACACCCCCACTCGTGAGCACACTCTCAAGCACACTCCCACTCATGAGCACACCCTCAAGCACACCCCCTCTAGTGAGCACACCCTCAAGCACACCCCCACTCGTGAGCACACTCTCAAGCACACCCCCACTCATGAGCACACCCTCAAGCACACCCCCTCTCGTGAGCACACCCTCAAGCACACCCCCACTCGTGAGCACACCCTCAAGCACACCCTCATGCACACCCCCTCTCGTGAGCACACTCTCAAGAACACCCTCATGCACACCCCCTCTCGTGAGCACACCCTCAAGCACACCCTCAAGCATACCTCACTCGTGAGCACACCCTCAAGCACACCCCCTCTCGTGAGCACACCCTCATGCACACCCTCATGCACACCCCCTCTCGTGAGCACACCCTCAAGCACACCCTCATGCACACCCCCTCTCGTGAGCACACTCTCAAGCATACCCCACTCGTGAGCACACCCTCAAGCACAACCCCTCTCGTGAGCACACCCTCAAGTACACCCCCTCTCGTGAGCACACTCTCAAGCATATCCCACTCGTGGGCACACCCTCAAGCACAACCCCTCTCGTGAGCACACCCTCAAGTACACCCCCTCTCGTGAGCACACTCTCAAGCATACCCCACTCGTGAGCACACCCTCAAGCACACCCCCTCTCGTGAGCACACCCTCAAGCACACCCCCACTCGTGAGCACACCCTCAAACACACCCCAACTCATGATCACACCCTCAAGCACACCCCCCACTCGTGAGCACACTCTCAAGCACACCCCCTCTCGTGAGCACACTCTCAAGCACACCCCCTCTCGTGAGCACACCCTCAAGCACATCCCCAGACCAAGCAAGTGAGTAAAGGGCCGAGTTGTTCATTAGGAATCATCTCACGATTCCCTTGGCCCTTATAGTGTATTACCTGCTCAGGGGTTGCCAAATACTCCGTTTAAAGAAGCCAGAGTAACACACACGATTTTCCCGTCTTATGCAGGTAATTATCACTTTTGACCGGATTATGTTGACATCCCGGTGGTGAGGATTAGGGAGAGAGACTTGGAGAATGGGCCAACATTGGCCAAGGGGGGGGGGGGGGGGACGCTGCCTGATTAGATCTTGACCCTCCGGTGTGTAATAATAATAATAATAATAATAATAATAATAATAATAATAATAATAATAATAATAATAATAATAATAATAATAATAAACAGTTATTAATAGAGTTGCAGCCGGTGGCTGAAAATATACAAACTTACATGTGATTTAGACATAATGATATACGTTCAATACATTTACAGGGCTGTACAGTACATAAATCGGGAGCTATTTATTATTTTAGCAGTAGATGGGATGTTGCTATTATTATATCTATCAGTGCGGGCTCTTATGGGCTTAATTTTGTTGTAGTGGCGGGCAGCGGGAGGTGGGCGGGGTACTGCAGATGGTAGTAAGTGGCGATAACGAGGATGGTGCAGTAGTCCACCGCCAAACCCTGGTAGTGCGTGGTGGTGGAGGTCACTGAGGGGTGGCATTTCCAGGGTGGAGAGATCGTTATTGAAGCCGGAGTAGTCTGCGCCGAGCATGATTCTGCAGGCCCTCTTCTGTACCTTCTCTAGCTGACGTTGTTGGGTAGAGTTAAGAGAAGACGACCAGGCTGGTGATGCATACACACTAATTTTGGGAGTATAAATGCATTGTAGATAGTCCTCAGCTCTGGCGTGAGTGCCCCAAGTGACCTGAGTCGTGTGTGTGTGTGTGTGTGTGTGTGTTACAGCAACTAATAATTTCCGGTTTTTTAAGAAAATCTAGCTGCCTTGAACTGAAAACTACACAATAAACAGAAATTATATAAATTATATAAGGATATATTAGGGAGTGGGTCACGAAACATAAACTATCAATATAAAAACAGGAGGAAACACTGATACTGTGACCTACGCCCCTCAGAAGCTCCTTCAAGGTCTTCCTCTCATTCACATAATGCAGACACAGGGGCTCATCAGGGCTGTTGATACAAGAGATTGATCCATTCTAATTCTTTCAATGGTCTTCCAGATGGTTGGCTGGTCATGTCTCAATGTCCTATGAGCCCTGGGGAACCAAATGTCAACTCTCGCATAGGTTGTTGGTGCCATCCTCCCCATCAATGTCCGCCTGGTGGACATTCCATAACTGTGGTGGAAACAGGGGAGGAAGCCTTCTCATGTGTTCTGGGGGAAGTACTCCATCAGGTAGAGCTGGCGGCTGGATGAAAAACAAGTGCCGAATACACACTGTGATAAAGTATTACTATGTTTCCCACCAAAAGCCCGCCACCACACAGTATGGCGACAGCACAGGGCTTGGTCATAGGCACAGATGACCCTGTTGTGTGGCAATAGCAAAATTAAGGGAAGATTAGTTTAACAACTGTATTGTAAAATTTGTGGTGCAATTTGCCAAGTCTGAGTAGGTCAGTCAGGTTCTTGACACTGAGGGTACTATCGCTGTTCACGCCACGTGCATCCCAATGCTCATGTTAACATAAGAACATAAGAATGGAGGAAACTGCAGCGGGCCTATTGGCCCATACTGGGCAGTCCCGTTTACACCCAACCCCTATTGCTCATATGGGCATCCAACCTATGTTTGAAGCAATTCAGCGTATTCGAGTTAATGATGATATTTGGTAACTTGTTCCATTCATCCACTACTCTGTTTCCAAACCAGTGTTTACCTATTTCACGCCTAAATCTAAATTTGTCCAATTTAAAACCATTGTTACGAGTTCGCTCCTGGTTGGATAATTTGAGTACCTTTGTAATGTCCCCTTTGTTTAGCCCTGCCTTCCATTTATACACCTCTATCAGGTCGCCCCTCGCTCTACGTCTCTCAAGGGAGTGCAAATTAAGATGCTTTAACCTGTCTCTATACTCAAGGTTCCTGATACCCGGGATTAGTCTTGTCATTCTCCTCTGGATTCTTTCCAAGGATTCTATATCCATTCTGTAATACGGTGACCAGAACTGGACTGCGTAATCCAGGTGTGGTCTCACAAGAGCAAGATACAGTTTTAGGATGACCTCGCTAGTCTTGTAACTAACACTCCTTTGTATGAACCCAAGTACTTTATTAGCCTTGTTACGAGTAAAAACACATTGTTTACTTGGCTTAAGGTTCCTACTTATCATTACTCCTAAATCTCTCTCGCAGTCGGATTTCTCTATGGCATCGTTGTTCATCTGGTATCTGGTTTCCCTGTTTACATTCCCTATACTGAGTACTTTACATTTGTCAATGTTGAATTTCATCTGCCATTTTTCAGACCATTCGAAAAATTTGTTTAGATCCTCCTGTAGTTTTGCCGAGTCCTCGTCAGATTTGATAACACGTCCTATTTTAGTATCATCAGCAAATTTACTTATGTTGCTGTCTATGCCGATATCTATGTCGTTTATGTATATAATAAACAATAATGGTCCAAGTACTGAGCCTTGGGGAACTCCACTTGTGACGTTGCTCCAATGGGACTTAGTGCCGTTAATGCTCACTCGCTGTTTCCTGTCCTGTAACCACGCCCTAATCCATTTAAGGATGTCACCTTTGATGCCATGAGCTTCTACCTTTCTAATTAGTCTTTCGTGGGGTACTCTGTCGAAGGCTTTGCTAAAGTCGAGATATACCACATCATAATTGTGCCCCTCGTCCACTGATTCGAAAACTGATGAAAAGAATGTTAATAGATTAGTTAGGCAAGAACGTCCGCTTGTGAAGCCATGCTGGGAATCATTGATCAATCTGTGCTTCTCCAGGTGATTTCGAATAGAGTTTGAAATGATTGCTTCCAGTAATTTGCCTACTATTGATGTTAGACTGATTGGGCGGTAGTTAGAGGATAGTGATCTATCCCCCTTCTTGAAGATCGGTATTACATTCGCTATCCTCCAGGATTCTGGTACTTCACCTGTTTTTAAGGACATGTTAAACAACTTTGCTAAGGGCATACTAAGCTCTTCCTTACATTCCTTTAATACTCTGGCAAATATCTCATCGGGACCAGGTGACTTATTAGGCTTTAGTTTGTCTATTTGCTTACTAACATCGTTACTAGTCACTACTATCTCGCTTAATTTGTTTTCTTCACTATCTCTGAATAGAGTCGGTGCCTCGGGTATCATGTTTAAATTTTCGCTGGTGAAAACTGTTGAAAAATATTTATTCAAATTATTGCTCATTTCTCCGTCGTTATCAGTGAGCTCGCCGGAGTCTGACCGTATTGGTCCAATCTTTTCTCGTGTTTTAGTTTGGTACATTTGGTAGAATCCTTTGGGGTTTGTCTTTGCCTCCCTTGCTATCCTTACCTCATTATTCCTCTTTGCTTTCCTTATCTCGGTTTTAACCCTACTCGCCAATACCCTATAATAGTCCCGGAGGTGAATTTCGCCACGATTTATCCTTCTACCTATAGCCTTCCTTTGGCCAATGATGTTCTTTAAATAATTATTTATCCATTTAGGGTCATTGTTGTTTGATCTGAGTTTTTTGTATGGTATGTTCTGCCTTTGTGCATTAAGTAACTCACTATTTAAATTGTCGTGGAACTCGGCAATCTCAGATCTCGTTATCAGGTCGGTGTCATCTGTCAGGTTCACGGCCAAGCGCGACACCCCCTCTCTTAGCTGCCTCTTTAAACTGTCAAAGTTTGCCCTTCTGAAATCTGGTACTTTTGTGGAATTTTCCTTACGTCTGCCCTGAAAATCTAACTGGAATCGAATTTCTTTGTGATCGCTGTTTGCAAGTTCGTTCCCTACCTCGACATTGCTAATGAGGTTTTCTCTGTTTGACAAAACTAAATCCAATATATTATCACCCCGTGTGGGTTCGGTTATATGTTGACTTAGGAAACAGTCCTGGATCGTCTCGAGAAAATCCTCTGATTCTGAGTTTCCCGTAAGGTCGGTCCAATCTATTTGGCCAAGGTTAAAGTCGCCTACTATACAGACTTTGTTGTGTATGGAAGCCCTGCGCATTTCATCCCAGATAAGTCGCTCATTGACTCTGTCAAGATTGGGGGGTCTATATATTACTCCTGTGATTAATTTTTCCCGACCGTCGCTTAATTCTATCCAAATTGTTTCTGTATTCCTCTCAGTTTTTATTTCCTTATTTATTTCACACTTCAGATTATCCCTAACATAGATTGCTACTCCGCCTCCTTTCCTGGTCTGCCTATCGGTATGGAACAGTTTGTAACCCGCAATTTGGTATTCGACTGGTAATTCACGTGTGTCTAGGTTGATCCATGTTTCAGTGAATGCAATTATATCGATTTCTTCTGTACATACCAAGGCCCTAATATCATCCATTTTGTTTCTCATACTTCTACTGTTCGCGTAATATACATTTAAGTTAGTCGTGTTCTGAGTCCTTCCCTTACCGCGTTTAGTTTTAAACTCCCTGTCTAATTTAGTTATGTCATCATTCCTAACACTATTTCCCTGTAATCTTTCGCCTTGTTTACCCGCTCCCACTGCAGTCTCCTCCACCCCCGTGCCCCTATGTTCTCTTAGCAGTTTAAAGACTTCGATATCTTTTGAACTGCCCCCTCTAGAGCCCCAGCCAGGGTTGCTACTCCATCCCTAGACAGGTGCACCCCATCCCTAGCATAAAGGTCCCTTCTGCCATAGAAGTTGTCCCAGTTGTCAATGAATGGGACTGATATTGACTTGCAATATCTGTCAAGACGGTCGTTAACACCAACCGCCCTTGACAACCATTCACTGCCAACTCTCCTTCTAGGCAGGACACCGCATATGATAGGGATCCCTCCCTTAGTCCTAATACGATCTATGGCTGCCTTGAACTTATCAAGAAGCTCCTCGCTCCTACACCGGCCAATATCATTGCCTCCTGCACTGAGGCAGATAATGGGTTTGTTCCCATTACCAGACAAGATATTGTCCATCCTGTCAATTATATCCCCCACCCCAGCTCCTGGCAAACACACCCTCATCCTATTTTTGTTTTTACCACAAAAGGCCCTGTCCATGTACCTTACCTGTGAGTCACCAACAATTAAAGTTTTTATACCTTCCTTGTCATCCCTGACTGTACTAACGTCCAATTCGTCTATCAAGGGACTGAACGGGTTGGTACACTTAGCTGTTGTTGTCGTTGTTGTCGTATCCTTGGTGTGCTTCTTCACCAAAAGCTTTGTCTTCCCACTACTCACAATTTTCCACTCGCTTGATTTTTCGTCAGCCACTGGCTTTACTCGTCCAGCCTCTCCTTTTAACATCGCCAGCTCTTCCCTTAATTTCAAGTTCTCCAACTTGACCTTCGCCAATTCTTCAGTGGACCACTCCAGTTTGGTCACCAAACTCTCATACCCAAGACCGCACCTTGCTCTGGCCATATCTGATAATTATCCCTCCGGAGCTAACCCTGCCGTGACCTTTCCCCTAGTGAGGTCAGTGTAACAATGTCATAAGTTTCCCGCCACCTGAGAGTTTCTGCCAATTTCGAGTCAATAGTATGAAGGCCTTAGGCCTGTCTTCGACCAATGAGAAAGTCTATGAGGTGTGACGTCATGAAAGTTGTGGCGTCCCTTGTGGGCTGACGCAATTTGAAAAGCAGAGTCTGTGTTTGGTCAGAGTTAAGTGTGGTTGTGTCTTGAATAGAATTGAATTGAATTGAAACAGTTTATTTAGCCAGAAAAACACAGATACAGAGTGGATAATAATAACAATATTAACATGGCTGAGCCAGTTGAGAACCTGAGCTCTCTTTTAGGCTGTTATCACTGGTGTCAGTGCTGGCCCAAACAAACATTGGATCTCTCGGCCTGCGACCACGACCCCCCCCCCCCCCTCCCACGCGGCCTGTTGCCTCGCCAGATGTGGCGGCTGGGGTGGGGGAGGGGGGGGGGGCGGTGTTTACCACCAAGAGTGTCATCGTCACTGGAGTGAATGCTTGTGTATGCTGCCTTGCCCGAACAAAGATTAGGGGGTGGGCGGTGTTTACAGACAAGAGGTCCTGATTCAGACATAGAGGGTGGCATGACTCTCATGACGCAGATCACCCTCTCGAGTGATGCCCCCCCCCCCCCCACGCGACCTGTGACCTCGCCAGATGTGGCGGGGGGTAATGGCGTCAGTGTTGGCATCGCTGGGAGTATTATCACCGCTGGCGTCAGTATTGACATGCGAGTGCTGCCGTGTGAGTGCTGGCGTTTGCTGTCTTACCGAACAAAGATTTGGGGGTGGGCGGTGTTTATGGACAAGAGGTCCTGATTCTGCTAAATGTATGGTTTAAAGGGTGGCGTGGCCGCCTGGACTCCAGTAGATCGCCCTCTCAAGTGATGCTGTAAGGACCAGCCCTCTGCTAGCAATGGTGAACACCACTCCCAATCCTGGTTCGCATTGACCGGCACTTAAAAGTACAGCCAAAGTGATGACATACCCCTCAGTACTGAAATATTGTGGACTAATTATGCCCACTCGTTCCTGCCTTATCTGGAGCAATAAGACAACACTGAATGAAGTGTAGCTAAGATTAATAGAGTTATGAACTTTGTATCATGTCACTATGCTCAATAATCAATTATAATTAAGATAAATTGTGTGACACTAACTAATTATGTATCAGATAGATCACCATGTAATACTAATGAATGCCTTGTTCTCTGCAGGTTTTGTCCACATCAATAAATATTGAATGCAACAAAAGGCGGGTTTCAATCATTCCCTTCGACTTGCCCTTCACCTGAACGTCCTTAACCAAGGCATTTATAAGGCACTTGATATATACTATACATTTATCTCAAGGAAGTATTATGTAACATTTAGTATCATCTGGAATAGTACAATAAGCATGGTGGTAAAAAGATCATCTCATAATGTTACCACGGTTATCACTTCAATATTTATTTATTTTATTTATTTATTCAGTTTATTTTTCATTTTTTTTATATACATAAATTACAGTGGAATTGAAAAACATAAGTATAATGGGGGAGCAGTACAACATGGGTTGTACAGTAATAAGGTTGAACAAGAGGACAGAGCTGTCAGGATTACGTCAAGTTGACAATTATGTTTATTGCAATGGTAATTACTTATCTATTTACATGATAATTTCTGATAAAACGGTTTTGATGGTACAATAAAAGCAGGTACTGTAAATATAGTAGGTGTTATCTCCTCATATCTAATATACTATAAGAATAGCCATCTGTCTGTCTGTCTGTTCTGGGCAGCCGAAACTGCACATTCGTTTTTCATCAAACTTGGTAGAAAAATCGCAAAAAATTCGTAGAGTGGAACAAACCTGGTCCCATGTCGATGGTTTCTTTAGGAAGTCATTAATTAACAATTTTATTTACGATGGAAAACGATATAAGACTACGGACTTGGAGCACCCTAATTAACCATGCAAGACTATGGACTTGGCGCACCCTCATTCGCTGTACGCTGTTAGCCGGACGGTGAACCTGGCACGAAGGGCCCACTGTCATACAATACAATACAATGTAATACAAAACAAAACAGTACAGTACAATACCATACAATACCATACCATACCATACAATACAATACCATACCATACAATACAATACACAACGAACTATAAATATTTGTAAGAATAAAACATAATTATATAGACATGTAAGACTCACAACTTGATAAGATATCCGTAAGACATTAGCTATTGGAAATGTGATTAAATGTTTTGTTATTAATCCAGTGTGAAATGTATCGGTATTGGTGGTACAATCCTAATGGTCTCTAATCCTGTTGATTAGGTGAGGTTAATCTGGGTTTATTGAGAATTAAAGATTAGGTGTGGAGTTTATTCTACCTGCGTTAGTCTCAGGTACGACCCTTATTGTAACAATCACGACCATGATTATAACACCCAGGACCATGATTATAACAACCACGACCATGATTATAACAACCACGACCATGATCATAACAACCACAACTATGATTATAACAACCACGACCATGATTATACCAACCTCGGTAAACTGTACCACCGGACTCGCCACCGGGCACGAAGGGCCCATGATCACTTGTGGCGGCTATAATGTGAGTACCTATTAGGTTTTATCCGTTTCCCGAAATGTATTGTGATTCATGTGACCCCAAGTTAGCTAGTTCGAAAGATGGGTTATTGTATCTCAAGTGTAACTGTTCAATTTGAGTAACGTCGTGAATAAATGAAGAACCATTATGATTAGTTCTCAATCCCCTTGTGTTGACTAAAACATTGTCATGCATGTCTTTGGTGTTATGCAGAAATACAGTGAGCCCTAAATAATAAGTATTTCATATTTTCTCCTCTGAAGTGTGTATCTTAGTTCTCCTGACCAGCTTCCCTCAATCTCCCCTTGCTGGTTTGTGAGGGGCCACTGTAAGCCTCCTACCCCTCAGACTAACCGCAAACATAAACAAATACCTTCCTCAGCTCACAAGTAAACGAGTAAAACGAACACAGAAGAAAAGAGAATTGGATAATAAAGAAAAAGTGAAAGAAGTAAGAATAAATAAATAAAACAAATAAATACAATTAATTAAAAAGACAATATAAGAGTAATTTGGTACATAAAATGTTATATTAATATTAGGGACATAAAATTTGTTACAATGTTGTGACGTCAGGCAATTTGTGAGGACTTTTCTTTGGGTAAGTTCCTGAACACTCGTATTTCAAGACAGTTCAAAAATAATTTTGGTTTGTGAGGTAGGGTGAGAAGGGCGTGGTGTGGCGAGGGAGGTGTGGGAGGAGTGAGCCATGGTGTGGTGTGGGCTTGTCAATATATCGTGAGATTCACTTATTCTGCATCCCTTAAAAATTTAACTTTTAATATTTTGAAGTATCGAGTCTGTCTTTTAAAAATTTGTTCTAATAAATGGGAAGAATCATTCATTCAGTCGTCCTGTAGCTGATTTAGAGTCTTAATTGGAAAAGATATATCTTAACTCCTTCACCTTCCCCGGCTAGACCTCCCTACCTCCTACCCCGGTACCCATACTCCACCTCCCCTGCTTGTCCGTCTTATGTCAGCCTGAACATTGTGTGTTATATGTCAGTGATGATTCTCCTATTTCTTCCCCTGTTCACCGTTATTAAGTCTTCGGTGCTCTTGATACTTTAGGATTTTATTCTAGCTGTCGCCAGAAGGTTTATTCAGTTCAGAGAAAACTTCCAACAGCGGGAGGGTAAATTGTGTGCTTTATCTTCTCTGTCCCTTCCACGTCACAAAAACTCGCCTTCTCCCACCAAGCCACAATTCCTCAGTCTTCTCATTTTCTCTTAAGTGTCTCAGTGTTTTTTGAACTCGTGTGTCTATATAAACGATTGTGGAGTTTCTCTAAGTCTTCTCTGATTCGATCTTCCTTTGTCTCTTTGTGAAGGACTGTTTAAGTTCCCAGCAATTTAACGAGAACGCGGGTTAGGTGGTGAGCTGACCAGGGTGCTGCGCACTTCACCTCCTCTCCTCCGTCCTGCCGCCCCACCCCCCCACCCCCCGAACTCTCATCCGGTGAGATAACACAGTACAGTACATGTCCATCTTTCACAAACTAGAGTGCTGTGTTGAACATCTCGTTGGTCGGTCCAGTACTGTTTTTGTTGTACATAGACAACATAGTCCATGCCAGCACACTCATAAAATACAAATTATTTGCAGACGATAGTAATCTCTATGCCAGCAACTCAGACCTCCATTCCTTGATGAGAACTATGAACACTGAACTGACTAAAGTCAGGACCTGGGTAATATGTAATAAACTGACCTTAAGCCTTGAGAAAACCCACTACACGATCTTTCACAGAAGGAAAAACTTACCCCCAGACTTGGACCCCCTGTACCTTGGTAATACAGTCCTCAAACGTGAACAAAATACTAAATTCCTCGGAATTATTGTTGACGAGAAACTTAACTGAAGAAACCACATACAAGCCATTCACAGTAAAATCAATAAACAGTGCGATTTTATGTATCACACTCGACAGTCACTCACTCTCACAGCAATGAAAGAAATCTATCATGATCTTGTTCACCAACACCTGATTCACTGTCACACACTATGGGGAGCCTCTGGCTCTTCAAAAACACAATCCCCGGTTACTACACTAAAGAGAGTTGTACGGACAATGACCTACTTGAAAAAAACAGATCACCCAAACGAAAATTTGCTAAATTGAAAATGTTAAAATTCGAAGATATTAACACCCTACTGCTGTGCCCTCTTTGTTTACAAATCTATCAATCGCTTACTTGACAATAATTATTTCCAGTTCTGGAATAATCAGAAACACAACTTAAGGCACCCAGAGCTACTAAGACCAACCCCCATGCGCTCCTCACGGTTCCAAGCATCCATAAAATATCATCGTGTGAAGGTGTGGAACAACTCACCCTTCCCATCCTAGCAAAGACTACGCTTCCTTCCTTTAAATCATCTCTAAAACAATATCTATTGTCTAAGTATTAATATTTCTTGTAATGCCTACTTTACATACCTGCTCTTATTGTACCATCAAAACCGTTTTATCGGAAATTATCATGTAAATAGATAAGAAATTACCGTTGCGATAAACATATTTGTTAACTAGACATAATACTGACAGCTCTGTCCTCTTGTTCAAGCTTAATACTGTACAACCCATGTTGTACTGCTCCCCCATTATACTTATGTTTTTCAATTCCACTGTAATTTATGTATATACTTATAATAAAACAAATAAAAAACTAAAAAAATAACAAATAAGTAAATAAAATAAATAAATATTGAAGTGATAACCGTGGTAACATTATGAGATGTTCTTTGTATAGTAATATTCCAGATGATACTAAATGCTACATAATACTTCCTTGAGATAAATGTATAGTATATATCAGGTGCCTAAAAGAGCTCAGATTCTCAACTGGCTCAACCATGTTAATATTGTTATTATTATCCACTCTGTATCTGTGTTCTCCTGGCTAAATAAAATGTTCCAATTAAATTCAGCGCTTCCTTATTATACCAGTGGCCACCACCCCAGGCTCCCTGTTCCCTCCCCTCCCCCCGGGCATGCTGCCACCTTAGACCCAGTGACCCATCCGTTTACGCCAGGGTACGCATTAGGGTTGCCACCATATCTGAACATTAAAAAAAAGAGGACGTTCCCGAAGACATCTTGCCCCCCCCCCCCCTCCCCAAGCCCGGGACACACTTTGGCGCTCTGTAACCTTGAAGCAGCCGTGACAATTAATTTTGCACATTTGCATAACATTAATATATATATATATATATATATATATATATATATATATATATATATATATATATATATATATACAGTATCGGTGTACTCTATTGCATTGTGTTTTTAATGTAGGCTAATATACAACATACATGGTGTAGAAATCTTAAAAAAATAATAAAACAAATTACCTTTGCTTAAGGCTGAATATCTTCTTCCCTCACTGTGTGTGTGACTTGATGTGCCCATGCATACTTTTCTGTAGATCGGATCTTTTTCAGTCTTGGCTGATTGCTCTTTAGAAAGGTATAGAAGTCACTGTCCTATATACCTGGAAAAATTCCTTGGGATTCGCCTTGGATTCTCTTGCTATTTTGATTTCATAGTCTCTCTTTGCTTTCCTTACATTTTCTCAACATTCCTAAATAGTTCATTATTCCTATTTCTGAGCTGCTCCTCCCCTCCCTTTAATTTCTTATATACAGTCCACTGCAGCCCCACAGGTCTGCAAGTACCCACCTAACACGCCAATGGTTTGTAATACAAGTTTGCTGCCTTCAAAACCAACACCTACGTTGAACCTCACCTAACGCTAACCTAACTTAACCTAAGCTAACCTAACTAAACCTAATGTTACCCTAACCTAACCTAACTTACCCTAACCTAACCTATAGTGTTAGGGTGGTTAATCTTAAGGTAAAATAAACTGGGTCTGGGGATTCTTTAAGTGATCCAAAATCTCCCCAACGAAAACAAATAAAGTAAAGTAAAAATAATTAAATACTCTAGAAAAAAATGGACATGCCTATCGAGTGTGGATGACTCAACAAAAACAATGATTCACAGATGGCAACACTGTATCTAGACTGGCTCTGGTTTCACTGTGCAGATGGAACAGATGTGAAATGTGTTCTTGTTGTGCCTCTTGTCTGTTTGTTTGTTTTGACTTTAGTAAATAATATTTTTTTAAATTCTTCTTTATTGCCGGACAATCCCCTGTAGAACAGTGCCATTACCCACATGAATCTGACCTATATATAGTGTCAACGAATATGGTGCATTCTTTGTGTATGAACCTCTGTCCAGTATAGCAGTGAAGAGTGACCTTACCCACATGAATCTGACCTTTGTATATGGATACGTATATGTACTGTCAATGAATATGATGCATCTCTTTGTGTACGAACCTCTGTCCTGTATGGCAGTGAACAGTGACATTACCCATATGAATCTGACCTCTATACATTTATAACTGTTAATGAATATGATGTATTTCTTTGTGTATGAACCTCTGTCCTGCGTGGCAGTGAGAAGTGATACCACCCTCAGTGTCAAGACCTGACTGAATTACTCAGAATAGGCAAACTGTACTACAAGCTCTGCCAATAAATTTGTTAACCTAAAGGCAGCGCGAAGGCTGAAAATATACATAAGACAAAAATGGGTGGGTAGTTTAACAAAAGCTTTCATTACTGAAAGAAGAAGGAACAATGATTGAACATACAAATTATTATAGTTTACAGTTGATGGCCCGGGCCTAGGCTGGTCATGGAGACACCAGGTGGTGTGGTGTTCACGTGGCGTGGTAACTCAGAATCAAACAGCACAAGTTTGATTTGGGAATTAAATTCTATAAACCTTAGTGATGGTCAGTACAAAACTGATAACATGTTACACAAATTTATTTGTCAGTGGCCTAAGGTTAAAAATGCTTTAAAAGCCCTGGAGTTAGATGTAGGATAGATGATTAGTGTGTCCCATATTTTTTACCTGACTTAACTTGACTAGTCACGTCGCCCTTTCTCTTAAGCTCCTCTGCGTGTGGTGGTGGTGTTGGTGTGCGGATTAGTGGATGTCATGATTATGAACTGACCTCGTGTTTAGTAAGGTACTTGAGCCTCTCTCCGTTCTGTCCGTTCATGTAATTCAGTTGCCTCTGAAGATGTCTTGAATAAAGACAGCTAAGGTGCTCCATTGTTCCCTTTTCCCCATGTGATTTTATCAAGACATACATACACATACCTACATATATATATACATAGATCAAATTCATGTGGGTGGTGTCACTGTTCACTGCCATGCAGGACAGAGGTTCGTACACAGCGAAGAGGGTAGTGGTAGAGGAAGAGAGTGGGTGGAGAAGGAAAAAGATGAGGAAGAGAGTAATGGCGGTGAGGGAATGGGAGAGGAGGAAACTGGAGGAAGAGGAAGATGAAAAAAAAGGGTGAGGAGAAATGAAGGGGAGAAGAGGGGGAGAGGGGAAGTTAAGGGGTGTTGTATCGTGTTGTAATACCATTCTTCTTCACTAGGTCTCTCCCCACTCCCCCTCAACCTTGAATCAATGAAGTGGTCTATATCCCCCCAGGTCGACCTTAAGTGTGGGTGCATTTTTGTGGAGGTTGATTTTTTAAGTGATTGTAAGAAAGGTTGATTCTTAAGGGAGATGAGTTTCAGGGCAAGTTCAATCGGTCGATTTCATGGGAGGTTCTTTAAATAGGTCGATTATTAAGACAGGTTGATTTTAAAGGAGGTCGATTTTTGGGGGAGATTAATTTTAGGAAGGTCGATTTCACAGACAGTTAAATTTTTAAGAGTAGGTGAAGTCGATTCATTAACTTAAAACTAATTTAAGGAGGTCGATTTTAAATGAGAGTATACTTTGAAGGAAATTAAAAATGAGGTCGAGAGAGCTTTTAGTAATTACAGAGTGTTGGTGAGGCTTCTTGTAATTATCTTTGTGGTTTAGAATTGTGGATTGCTTCTACCTATTTATAGGTTAGGTAAGGTAAGTCAGGCTAGGTTGTAATAAACAGGAACACCCACACAGACCGACGCCCATACACACAGGCAGGCACCCATACACCCATAATGAACTATCTAGGAATGTTAAGAAAAATGTAAGGAAAGCAAAGCGAGACTATGAAATCAAAATAGCAAGAGAATCCAAGGCAAATCCCAAGGGATTTTTCCAGGTATATAGGACAAAGGTCAAGGACAAAGTTGGGCCTTTAAAGTCAGGGAGGGGAGAATTGATAAATGGCAGTGAAGAAATAAGCAAAGCATTGAACAGCTACTTCTTATCAGTTTTCACAGAAGAAATTTGCGATGAAATTCCGGAGGTGGAACTGATATTTAAGGGAAAGGAAGAAGAGAAATTAAAGAATATCACTATCAGAAAAGAGGATGTTCTTAAGAAGATAAATAAACTAAAGAATACAAAATCCCCAGGGCCGGATGAAATTTTCCCTCGAGTCTTAAAAGAGTGTAGGGAACAGATTAGCGGACCCCTCGTAAACTTATTTACAAAATCATTAGACACTGGAGTTGTGCCAGAGTTGTGGAAACAGGCAAATGTAGTACCCATATTCAAAAAGGGAGACAGAGCATCAGCGTCAAATTACCGGCCGATCAGTTTGACGTTAGTAGTGGGGAAATTTCTTGAATCAATTATAGCAGATAGCATCCGATCGCATCTAGAGAAAAGCAAATTAATCTATGACTCTCAACATGGGTTTACAAAGGGAAAATCTTGTCTAACAAATCTGCTAACGTTTTTTAGGAAAGTCTTCGAGGTAGTAGATAATGACGAAAATTACAATGTTACTTACTTAGACTTTAGCAAAGCATTTGACAGAGTACCGCATCAGTGGCTTCTGAGAAAAATTAAGGCTCATGGTATCGAGGGGAAAGTTTTAAACTGGATAAAATCATGGCTCACCGATAGAACGCAGAGTTTTAGTTTAACAAATTTATTGGCAGAGCTTGTAGTACAGTTTGCCTATTCTGAGTAATTCAGTCAGGTCTTGACACTGAGGGTGGTATCACTTCTCACTGTCACGCAGGACAGAGGTTCACACACAAAGAAATACATCATATTCATTAACAACTATAAATGTATAGAGGTCAGATTCATATGGATAATGTCACTGTTCACTGCCATGCAGGACAGAGGTTCGTACACAAAGATTTGCATCATATTCATTGACAGTATATATACATATATGTAAACACACACACACACACATATACATAGATAAACGTATATACATACACATATACATGTACACGTACATATACATGCATACATATACGTCGGTCAGATTCATGTGGGTAATGTCACTTTTCACTGCCATACAGGACAGAGGTTCGTACACAAAGAATGCATCATATTCATTGACACTATATATAGGTCAGATTCATGTGGGTAATGCCACTGTTCACTGCCACGCAGGACAGAGGTTCGTACACAAAGAAGGAAATACATCACATTCACCAGCAGCATATATGGGTCAGTGGATCACATACATTGGAGTCATATTCTAGTTGAAGACTAATCAGTGGGTCAGCGTAGATGGTGTTAAATCTGAGTGGGGCCGTGTAACCAGTGGGGTTCCCCAGGGGTCAGTACTAGGCCCACTCTTGTTCATAATCTACATAAACGATTTAGATACTGGGATCAGCAGTGACATAAGCAAGTTTGCGGATGACACCAAAATAGGGCGGCAAATTAATTCAGGGCAGGATGCAAATGCATTACAGGAGGATCTAAATAAACTGCAGGGGTGGTCTGAAAAATGGCAAATGAAATTCAACACCAGCAAGTGCAGCGTACTTAATATTGGAAGAACAAATACTTATAATGTATACAGCCTTAACAACATCAACCTAGAGAAGTCGACTTGTGAAAGAGACCTAGAGGTACTTGTAAGCCCGGACCTACGGCCTAGAAAACAGTGCGTTAATGTTCGAAATAAGGCAAACAGAGTACTGGGTTTTATATCTAGAAGTGTAAGTAACAAGAGTGCAGAGGTCTTATTGCAACTATATCTTGCGCTAGTTAGGCCGCACCTCAATTATGCGGTTCAGTTCTGGTGCCCGTATTATAGAATGGATATAAATTCACTAGAGTCGGTGCAGCGAAGAATGACAAAAATGATTCCGGGACTTAGAAACCTTCCATATCAGGATAGGTAAAAGAAACTTAACTTGCATTCCCTAGAAAGACGAAGAGTGTGGGGAGATATGATAGAAGTTTTTAAGTGGGTGAAAGGAATCAATAAAGGAGATATAGATAAAGTTCTTATAATATCCGAGCTGGATAGGACTCGGAGCAACGGATTCAAGTTGGATAAGTTTAGGTTTAGGAGGGAAATAGGAAGAAACTGGTTCACAAATAGGGTGGTGGACGAGTGGAACAAGCTTAGCAACTTTGTAGTAAGTGCGGGAACTCTGGAAAGTTTCAAAAGGAGGCTGGATAGATTCATGGATGATAGAGAGTGGTAGTAACTCTCGACAGGAGCTGCCATGCACAGGCCAGCCGGCCCATTGCAGACTCCTTATTTTCTTATGTTCTTATAAGTGTGGTAGAGAGGCTTCCATAAGTGTGATAGAGGCTTCCATAAGTGTGATAGAGGCTTCCATAAGTGTGATAGAGAGGCTTCCATAAGTGTGATAGAGGCTTCCATAAGTGTGATAGAGAGGCTTCCATAAGTGTGGTAGAGAGGCTTCCATAAGTGTGATAGAGAGGCTTCCATAAGTGTGGTAGAGAGGCTTCCATAAGTGTGATAGAGAGGCTTCCATAAGTGTGAGAGAGGCTTCCATAAGTGTGGTAGAGAGGCTTCCATAAGTGTGAGAGAGGCTTCCATAAGTGTGGTAGAGAGGCTTCCATAAGTGTGAGAGAGGCTTCCATAAGTGTGGTAGAGAGGCTTCCATAAGTGTGGTAGAGAGGCTTCCATAAGTGTGATAGAGAGGCTTCCATAAGTGTGAGAGAGGCTTCCATAAGTGTGATAGAGAGGCTTCCATAAGTGTGAAAGAGAGGCTTCCATAAGTGTGATAGAGAGGCTTCCAGGGGGTTTAGCAAGCCACCATCAGTAGTGGTAATAACAGAAGTTGTGTGAAGGCAGGGTCTGGACACTGGACGGTCACTCTCTAGGGTGTGCCTTCTTCCCCCCTTCTCTCTCTCTGCTTACTGTACCTCCTCTTCTTACCTCACCATGTCTGCCCATCTTCCTTCTCCTTCCCTCACCCGCCCTCTCTTCCCTGCTGCTAGAATCATTGTCCTCTCGACCAATCAAAACTTAGGAAATTACACGACAGTTTTCCATACAAAGTTTAAAGTCAATCAGTTCAGGCGTTTGGCAGCTAATGCACGTACACCCTCACTTGGACTACATAAGTATGGGCGAACTGACGGGGCGATGGTGCATATATATATAATGACCCGTTATATTTTAGCCTATAGCGATGACTTTCAGCTTTGACCTTGGCCAGATCCCAGTATTATTTTTAAGAATTCACTGCACGCTAAACTATTCAAGTCTGAACCAACATCAACAATGAAAAAAAATATATAATTCACAGTTCAAGATGACTTTTGTGTATTTAACTATGAAGATAATTTATATATATATATATCAGAAAAGCCGTGTAAGAAGGTAAGTTATCAACAAAAGAGCCGTCGACTACCTCCTCCTCTCATATGGTGAATACTGACTACTGAGGCGTGAGACGGTGAGGGTGAGGCCTGACGCAGTCCTCAGGAGGGTTGGGCTCGGGTATGTCAGCTTTAAACTCCCAGACTGAATTGGTTCCCTACGCAGGTTTACTCATTTCACGAGATTTTAACTTCGCTGTGACCTTAAGCGACGATTATCATGATTTCAGAGCTGACTAGAGATCCATCAATATCGTATTAAGATAAGCAACGCCATTAAAGAAAGTAAGAAGCTTGTAAACGGCTCCAGAACTGAGAATGTTGAGGAAATGTTGCTTCGCGGTATATGGCGGTTGATGGCCTCGCGTGCGTGGAACCGGGCCCCGCCATGAAATTCGTTATAATATAAATTCTTAACCCCGTAGCCATGAAAATAATGTTATACCCTTTAGTTTATATTAAAACGTATAAATAAAATTTCCAAACAGGAATATATTACATCACCAGCACTATTACAAGCTTCGATATCAAAAGGAAAATCAAGAAATTAAATTCACAAAATATTTACCCTCAATTTTCCCCGCAAATATATCACAGATTTTAATTAATTTTAAAATGAATAATCTTCTGTGTACAATAGAATGAACCAATTTGTAATCGATGAATGATGAAAAAAGTGAAGATTTAAATTGTTAAGGGATTATTGGGACTGGAGAAGTTTATTGGGTTCGTACCTAATTAGAAAGGGCCAGCCACCCTGCCTGGCTGCCAGCCAGCCAGCCAGTCAATCACCCAGTCAGCACCCCTCTCCTGCCAGCGAGCCAGCCAGACAGTCAACCAGCCAGCCAATCACACTGTCAGCCAATAACCCAGCCAGCCAATCACCCACCCAACCAATCAGCCATCCATCCAGCCAACCACTGACCCACCCAACCAGCCAATTACCTACCAACCCAGCCAACCACCCAATCAGCAATCCATCCACCCAGCCAGCCAGCTAAAATCCCACCCACCTATTGATATTGAAACAGTTTATTTAGCCAGAAAAAACACAGATACAGAGTGGATAATAATAACAATATTAACATGGCTGAGCCAGTTGAGAACCTGAGCTCTCTTTTAGGCACCTGATATATACTATACATTTATCTCAAGGAAGTATTATGTAACATTTATTATCATCTGAAATAGTACAACAGCATGGTGGTAATAAAAACATATCAGTATGTTACCACGGTTA
The DNA here is from genome assembly GCA_958450375.1 of Homarus gammarus. NCBI lineage: Eukaryota > Metazoa > Arthropoda > Malacostraca > Decapoda > Nephropidae > Homarus > Homarus gammarus. Next base: position 611,629 of record CAUDMG010001502.1, read on the forward strand.
TCACTTCAAAATTTATTTCTTTTTTTGCAGTTATATACGTTATAGTGGTGTTGATATACATAAATATGATAAGGGAGGGAAGCAGTGCAGCATGGGTTGTATTAAGGTGGAACAAGAGGACAGAGCTGTTAGTATCATGTCTAGTCGACAAATATAATTATTGCAATAGTAATTTCTATTTATCTACATGATAATTCCTGATATAACTGTTTTGGTGGTACAATATAAGCAGGGATATAAAGCAAGTAATACAAGTTTATTAATACTTAGACAATAGATATTTTTTAAGAGATGATTTAAAGGAAGGGAGCGTAGTCTTTGCTGGGTGGGTGGGGGTAAGTTGTTCCACACCTTCACACCATGATATTTTATGGAATCTTGGAACCGTGAGGAGCGCATGGGGGTGGTCTTAGTCGCTCTGGGTGCCTTAGTTGTATCCCAAGTATCTAGATCGTTTTTGTAGATTATGAACAAGAGTGGGCCTAGTACTGACCCCTGGGGAACCCCACTGGTTACACAGCCCCACTCAGATTTAACACCATCTACGCTGACCCTCTGCGTTCTATCGGTGAGCCGTGATTTTATCCAATTGAAAACTTTCCCCTCGATACCATGAGCCTTAATTTTTCTCAGAAGCCTCTCATGCGGTACTCTGTCAAATGCTTTGCTAAAGTTTAAGTAAAGGGGAGGAAGCCTTGTTTTACTACACAGACTGAATCTATGTTTATTTTATCCAGCCAATACTACTATTACTACTACTACTACTTTTTTTTTTTTTTTTTTTGACAAATGGCCTCCAGCCTCCCCCAATAGCCACACCTTCGCCACCACTTATTTACCTTAATATTAAATATCCTAATACATAAGAAGCTATCCTATCTGTGTTAAATTAGTTGAGCCGCAGATCTATGCGGCATTCAGTGACTGTAGCCTCATAGTCAATATCTGCAGCAGTTGTCAGAGTAGGGGCAGAAGCTCTCGTTCCCCTGAGGCAGAGCAAAGCCGACCGAAGGAGAGAGAAAGACAGTCGACATCTCATCCAGACTGTAACATAACTTCTGGGCTGCTGCTTCTGTTCGGAGATCAACTCCGCGAGTCTGGCGTAGAAACATCTTGCACTTGGGCCCATCCCACCAGAGGTTGTGAACACTAGAGGGGTGAAGCTGCCTTGATCAACGTTTTGAATTCTCTCCCCATATGCCCTTCTCTTGTCGTTCTCGTTCCTCCTATGTGCAGCATCGAGAGCTAGGTTACGGTGCGACATGCGGCCATGGGATCAAAAATCCTGATGTCGAAGAAAGCTCGCTGTCCCCGCGTCCAGAATCCTCGAGCACTGACGTCCACACGGGCTTCGTTAGATGTGTTTGAAGTCCTGTGTTGGAAGATCTCGCTGCTACTACTACTACTACTACTACTACTAATAATAATAATGATAATAATAATATCAGAATCAAAATCGACGACGACGACGATGATGATGATGATGATGATGATAATAATACTGATATAGACAGAACAAACGAACAAATATACTGTACAACTGAACAAAACAATATCATAATAGCAGTTTACGGAAGTGTTCGTTTTAACTTGTGAAATTCTGCGAAATTTATACGTAATAATTATTGTACCCAGTGAAGGTGGGTGCAGTAGACCATGCCTGACCACCACCAACGATGAAAGGACCAGATTAACGGACGGAAGAGGTCGGTCGGTGGAGACTGGTGTAATTGACTCGGGGAGATGTGTGTGTGTGTGTGTACCGTACACTCTCTCTCACGGTTCAGAATAGAGCTAGTTGGTTCTACCGTAGTTGCCAGTGAGGCAAGCTTTTGATAATGAGGAGAGCTGACAGTGAGGCAAGCTTTTGATAGTGAAGAGAGCTGACATTCAGTAAGCTTTTGATAGTCAGAACTCATAGTGAGACAAGCTTTTGATACTGAGTAGAGCTGACTGCGAGGCAAGCTTTTGACAGTGAGGAGAGCTGACAGTGAGGCAAGCCTTTGACAGTGAGGAGAGCTGACAGTGAGGCAAGCTTTTGACAGTCAGGAGAGCTGACAGTGAGGCAAACTTTTGACAGTGAGGAGAGCTGACAGTGAGGCAAGCTTTTGACAGTGAGTAGAGCTGACAGCGAGGCAAGCTTTTGACAGTGAAGAGAGCTGACAGTGAGGCAAGCTTTTGACATTGAGGAGAGCTGACAGTGAGGAGAGCTGACAGTGAGGCAAGCTTTTGACAGTCAGGAGAGCTGACAGTGAGTTCTTGTCCAAGAAAATGTGTCAAAAGTGGTTTATGTATAACACTCCCAACCACGAAATGACGACACAAATGGGAAAGAATAAAGTTATTTTTATAACAAAAGTGTTATTGTTTATTTTCAAATCCAGTTGAGAAGTCCAGGGAAATATTCATAGTGACGGTGTAACAGCAGCACCTTTGGTTTGCTTTATATAAATATGCACCCAAGTTATTCACCACTCAACACCAATGCCAAGGGCAGCGAACTTCCTCTCGGCACTCTCCCCTATGCCAATCAACCAAATAAGCTGAATCCAGATCACTTGGCTTGCATCTCTCTCAAGGGTCGTGTCAGGGTCAGCTGATTTAGAGAAACAACTAGCCCACTCTTACTCTCAGGGAGTGGCAATTTTGCTTACTACCACTGGACATGGAAGCTAGGCACTTAGCTCAAAGTGTTACAACACTTCCCAGGAGAGAATTCGCAGAAAGTGTTTACATCAAGCTCTGCTACTTAAGAGTTCCAGAACTTAATTAAAACAATTAGTGTGATACCAAAACAGCTATTACAGCGGGGGTGACTGTAGGGAGGCGGGGGTGACTGTAGGGAGGCGGGGATGACTGCAGGGAGGCGGGGGTGACTGTAGGGAGGCGGGGATGACTGTAGGGAGGCGGGGGTGACTGTAGGGAGGCGGGGGTGACTGTAGGGAGGCGGGGGTGACTGTATGGAGGCGGGGATGACTGTAGGGAGGCGGGGGTGACTGTAGGGAGGCGGGGATGACTGTAGGGAGGCCGGGGTGACTGTATGGAGCCGGGGGTGACTGTAGGGAGGCGGGGATGACTGCAGGGAGGCGTGTTCTAGCCTCTATCAATCAGTATTATATAAATATGGGCTAAGGACATATATTCATTATATACATTCTATCACCCAGACTATTGAGCATACAGCTACACTGAGCTTTGTTCTGTCACTTCTCCTAAGGTTAACAGCTAGTTCACACAGTTTCCCACAGTTTGCGAGTACAAAGACAGACACCGTACCAAAGAGACGTGTTGTGAGCTTAACTCCCCCAGGCTGTACTTTTCTCTAATTATATCAGCTAATTACAAGTTAATAGGTAATGCTCAGTAGGCTGATAACAACAACTTTGTAACTATCAAACTCTCCAATATAACTAGAAAATCACCACGTGTGTTTACATTAAACCAAGGAACAACAAGTGAAGATAACAGAACCTGTGTGCACTTGAGTAACTTACAAGCTAAGATAATTACATGTGCAACCCAGGGAGGCTGGGACGATTTCAACTATCAACCAATCTACGACTGTATCAAAGGTGACACGCCGTGAGATTAGCTAATATCTCACCCAGCTTCATCAAAGTTACACTCATTCAGGCAAGTGTTGACAAGTGAGATAGTTCGATATCAAACCCCGGCCCAAACAGGCGGGGGTGACTGCTGGGAGGCGGGGGTGACTGCTGGGAGGAGGGGGTTACTGCTGGGAGGCGGGGGTGACTGCAGAGAGGAGGGGGCCCAGTCGGGTCCTCGGCAATCCTCGCCGCCACCTCCAGCTCCTGTACAGGTACACCAAGTTGGTTCTATGGAAACAATCACTCTCCGTCTTGATCGCCACTCCAAGCAAATCAACCTTCTCTCTGCCCAACTCGACTTGTTTGTGAAAACAATTGCGACATTGCAGAAGCAACAACAACTCATTCTGGACACCCTGACCCAACAGGGGCGCACTTTGCAAGCTCTGATGACCCGCCTCCTTCCATCTCCCGAGATGGAGGATCCATCCCTAGCTCTCCCACTCCTCCCTCTCCATTTTTCTCAATAGAATTTGGTACCTCCTCTGGAGCCCTGTCTAGCCCCTCCGACTCATCTCACACCGGAGGCCGTTCCCTCCTCTTCTTACAATGGAACATCCAGGGACTTAGACCTCGCCGGACAGACCTCGCCCAGTTTGTGCTCTCCCATCAAGTAGATGTTGCTCTACTTCAGGAAACCATCACAGACGATGTTACTCCACTCCGCCTCTCTGGCTATACTGTTTACACCCTGCCTCGGTACCGTGGGCAGGCTCGTGGCCTCCTCACTCTTGTGCGTAACACCATTCCATCTGTTCGTCTCCCTTCACCTGACTCACATGGACCCCCGTCTGAATTACTTTCTGTCTCCCTTACTCTTGGTGACCGGACCCTTCGTGTAGTCAATGTTCATTTCAAGAGTGATTCTCTGGACCCCCAGGTTCTTCACATCCTCCATGATGGGATTCCCACTATTGTTCTTGGCGACTTTAATGCCCGCCATCCCACTCTTACTCCGGATCATCCCACGCCATGTACCCTTAACGGATTACATCTCTCACAGTTTCTTAATGGGGATGATGATAGTCGCTCTCTTTGCCCTGACGATCCTACTCGCCTCCCCCATAGTTTCCTTGATGTTGGCTTACTATTGAACGGTCATACCTCCTTTCATCCTACCGTCTGCACCGAGCCTGCTCTGTATAGTGACCATCTTGCCGTTACTACCCATCTCAGGCTCTCCTTCTCTGCCCCGACATCAGCTCCTTATCGATCCCCTCGCCTTCGTCTCACACAAGATGCTGTTCCTTCCTTTATCCAATACCTTTCTACCTAGGCGGATTCCTATGTTGTCCCCCAGTCCCTTGACTCATACAGCGCTGATTTTGTTGATGCCGTGTATGACTCTGTCAATCGCGCTACCCCTCCACGCCCTCCCCGTCACCCCAGAAGCGCCACCAACTACTGGTATCGTATCCCTGCCATGAGACATCTCCGGCAGGTAACCCGTGATCTCCACTCTGCCATACGGAGGTCTCGGTCTCCAGAGGACTGGGAAGACTTCAAAAATTGGTGCTCCTTTGCAACTCAGGAGCGCCGTCGGATACGTGAGGCGGACTGGCTATCCTTCACGGGGTCTCTATCGTTCCAGTCGTCACCCTCTTATGTATGGAATCGGATTAATGCTATACGGGGTACTCGACGGAGGCCTCCTCCCACCCTGACCCCGCCTCCCTTGCTTGCTCTTTAATGGAGGACTGGGCACGAGCTTCCTCCCCTGAGGCACTTCCAGAACCAATGCAGGAGGCAGTGCAAGCTCGCATCTATGCGTCTGAGCCTGTTGTTCGTGCTGCTCTTACCTCCCCTGCCCCCACTGATCATCCCATCACACAGTTCGAGCTTGACAGTGCTCGTCGCTCTAGAAAAGACACCTCTCCTGGGGATGATCAGATAACCTACTCCGTCCTCAACGCCTGTACTAATATTCCTAACGGCCCCTTGCTTGCTCTCTACAATATGTCTTATGAACATGGGGCTCTCCCGTCCAACTGGAAAAATGCCACTATTATCCCCATCCCTAAGCCGGGAGATCCTGGGAAATATCGACCCATTAGTCTTACCTCCTGTGTTTGCAAGATGATGGAGAGGATACTCCATCGTCGCCTTCTTCACGCCATAGGCGGCTTCCACAACTCCCTCAATGGTTTCATTCAACATCGCAGCACAGCACACTCCATTGCTTCCTTTTATTGCAATCAGACTGCCCGCATTCCGTCTTCTTTGATATCAAGGGAGCCTTTGATACGGCTCAGCCAGCCCTCATTTTAGCTGAACTTGCGCAGTTAGGGGTTAAAGGGAGACTTCTACAATGGATCGCCTCTTATCTCACTGGACGTCAGGCCCGGGTTCGCGTTGAAGGCTCTATGTCTCCTGTTCAAGAAATGAACCTCGGCACCCCTCAAGGTGGAGTCCTGAGTCCCACCTTGTTTAACACTCTCATGCACTCCATTGTATCTCTCCCGTGGCCGACAGAAGTTGTCCACTCAGGATATGCCGACGATGTCCTCCTCCAAGCCCCTGACTACCTCAGCATGCAGGAAGCCCTTGATCTGGTCTCCAGAGAGTGTGATTCACTTGGTTTCCTTCTTTCAACTGCGAAAACAAAAGCCATGTGGCACGGTCGTGTTGTACCTCCACCCCTTTTCTTATCAGGAACGCCCTTGGACTGGGTTACTGAGACAAAATACCTGGGTGTGTATGTAACTCGCACACGTTGTCAGATCCCTGAAGTCCGCTATCTTCGAGACATATGCTTTCGGCGAATCGCTCCCCTCTCTACCATGTGCAGGGGTTCCCTTGGTGCCACCATCCCTGTACTTCTCACCATGTGCAAGTCCTTTGTCCGTTCCTGTGTCGACTACGCCGCCCCTGCCCTCGTCAACATTAGTCGGACTGCTGTCAACCGTCTCGAAATTATCCAGAGGAAAGCTGTTCGTATCATCCTTGGGGCTCCTCAGTGGACACGCTCTACTTCTCTATATACCGAACTTGGTCTTTCCCCCTTACAGGATCGTGTCCAGGAGTTTTACCTAAAAACTGCCGTTTCCATTCTACGGGATCCTCGGGGCAACTATGTCCAAACCAACTTGACTCCTGCTGTCCGAGACCGACCTCCATCTAGAAGACAGTGGCGAGGGTCACTCATCCGAGCCCTTCAGGAACACGACCTCCTGCCTGATATTGTTGTCACTCCTGCTGTTGGTTCGTCTCCTTCTCCCTGGCTGGATTTTCAACCTGAAGTGATTGCCCTCGGTGGACCGCTCCCGAAATCCCAGGTGAACCCTGTTATTCTCTGCAAATACCACCTCTCCAGGATCGCCCACTGGTCCCCAGGTAGGGTCGTCCTCTACACTGATGGTTCTGTTGACCCCGCTACAGGTAGGGCCGGGGCTGGTGTCTACATCTCCCGTCCTGATGCCCCTGAGCCTATCAAACTGTCTCTCAGAGTTTCTGACGGGGCATCCTCCACTCAGGCTGAACTAATAGCCCTCCTTGCTGCCCTTCTCACTGAGGAAGAAGCAGATGGTTTCTGCCCCTTGCTTGTCTGCTGCGATTCCAGGTCTGCTCTCGACGGGATCGCATTTGGATCAGGGGAAAATAAGGACCTCATCCTCCGAATATGAGGGTTAACATCCACACTTCAGGATGCAGGCCGTTCTGTGATATTCCTATGGATACCTAGTCATGTCGGTATCTTGGGGAATGAGGCAGCAGATGACCTTGCCAAGACTGGCTGCACAAGGCCACACCTGACTACGTTGTTCCTCGAACACTCTTACAGATTAGGACCCAAATTCGCAGCAAACAGAGAGAAGCTCGGGAAGCAGCCATCTTCCTGGACTCCCCGCCCACCTGGTACGATGTCCTCCGTAAACTTCCTGACCTCTCGTACGTCTACGGGAAAGGGTCGCGGAAAGGGGACGTGATTGCTGCCCGTATCATCATTGGGTATGACTTTGCTTGGGAGATTGGTATCCCTGCATCCCCTGAGCAACGCTCTTGTGCGTTATGCAGAAGACCCGACAGCAGCACCCTTTTCCACTACCTCCTAAGATGACCCCACACACAACGCTTTCGTGACGCCTGCTGGACCACCACTCCACGACCCCCTGACGGAGACACGATGATCCTCCCCATACTGGCCAGATATTTTGTAAATAATATTGATTATGTGTTAAAGGAATATCCTTCCTTCCTTAGGCTTCAGTATGCCCCTTTATAATATTTATACTGTATATACTTGTCACACTTGCCAGATGCTTCTGGTGTCATTGTACAGGGGTACCTAGTGACAGCACTAGGATCCCGCTTCCTCGATCAAGGAATAAACAATTGAAATTGAAATTGAATTGAAATATGCAGGTGATATTTGACCGCTACCCGGCCTAATAGCCATTTGCTATTTTACCGTGGATTATCTATTATTTTAATATGTACTGTATGTGCATTATAGTACGAGGTGGATTATTATTATTTTACTGTAATTGTGTATAATTTTGCAATGTAAATATATGTGAATTTACTTATTGATATCACCAATATAACCTTGATAACTGACTCCACTAGATAACATAGGGTCAATATAGACGAATAATAAAACAGGATTTTAAGATTACGACTATAGCTCACAAGAACAATATATTCTCACGATACAGATTTTTTAAGATCAACTTTCAACACTTCCAAGAAACATAGAATGAGTAACCCACAAAGCTCCCAACATAAAGTAGTGTAATGACTCGTGTAATGCCCACAGCCATCCTGATTAGAATCCCATTATAATCATCGTAAAATCATACACAATCCCTGTTAAGTAGCTGATGTTTATTTGGCGGGGCGTGGGCACGGTCAAATAAACAGCAGGACTTGAGCGGTGGTAAGACACCTTAGGCTGTTGGAGCCGTGACGGGACCAACTCAGCGGTGAGGTGGACGAGGAGGATCCACCAACTCTTAACATTTCATTTAACATTTTAGAGCAAACAAACACATGTACAGATGGTATTATCCCACACTCCTCGCCAGACTAGATTATTCACGCTAATGACGACAGTGACATGATATTGATTTTTACTCTCCGTTCCTTGACATTATGGAGACGTAGCCAGCTAAACTTTGTACGCTCATTTGATTATTTTTCCCGCCATAAAAAAATCTCTCCAACTTTCTTTTGCGTTTTCTTTCACACGATAAGAGCATCCACCAGCCAAGTCAGCAGGACATCCGTTGGCATGATTAAAGGCGAGAAATTTCTTCCTGCCGCGATAATAATAATAATAATAATAATAATAATAATAATAATGTGTCTTGTTGTTTAAAGTACGTAATCCCATAGTTGGAATCTTAAGGTTCCCCAGATGACCAAAACCAAAATAATACCACTATTGTTTGGAATGTTTTTACGATGAAATTTGAAGTATGGGCAGCTAATATCCATTGAATCACTTAATGTGCTTCGTAATATATATATATATATATATATATATATATATATATATATATATATATATATATATATATATACACACGTCTTGATAAAATCACACGGGAAAAGGGATAAGATTTATCTTATCCAGTTTTCATTGTGGATCTACATGAAATATATATATATATATATATATATATATATATATATATATATATATATATATATATATATATATATATATATATATATATATATATATATATTCATATTCAAGATAGCATTACTGTGTTGTACAGTAAAGCACAATTAATTATCTAATAATATTTATTTAGAGAGCCGATCAGCTGAGAGAGTTGGACTTCTCTTCCAGGGTTCATCAAGGCAGATGAAAGAAATTTACCAAAAGTAGAAGTGTTTATGATGGTAGAGTATTATCAATAACTCCGCCATCCAGCTATGAAGCACGTTAAATTACATCTGTCATCTGATCATTCCCTGGCCATGGTCGTCCCTAGTCCTTCCACAGCATTAAATATAGACGTTAGTGATGAAAACTTACATTTTCCAGACATGAAATAGAGAACAGTGATGAAAACTTCCATGTTGGAGTTATCATAAGAACAAAAGAAAATAAGGAATCTGCAATAGGCCGGTTGGTCTGTGCATGGCAGCTCCTTTCGAGAGTTACTACCACTCTCTATCATCCATGAATCTATCTAGCCTTCTTTAAAAACTTTCCAGCGTTCCAGCACTTACTACAAAGTTGCTAAGCTTGTTCCACTCATCTACCACCCTATTTGTTAACATGTTTCTTCCTATCTCCCTCCTAAACTTAAACTTATCTAACTTTAATCCGTTGTTCCGAGTCCTATCCTGCTCGGATATCATAAAAACTTTCTCTATATCTCCTTTATTGATTCCTTTCACCCACTTAAATACTTCTATCATATCTCCCCACACTCTTCGTCTTTCTAGGGAATGCAAGTTAAGTTTCTTTAACCTATCTTGATATGGAAGGTTTCTAAGTCCCGGAATCATTTTCGTCATTCTTCGCTTCACGGACTCCAGTGAATTGATATCCATTCTATAATAAGGGCACCAGAACTGAACAGCATAATCGTGGTGCGGCCTGACTAGAACAAGATATAGTTGCAATATCTCGTGGTCAAGTATAAAGTCGACCCACTGTTATTCCCAGGGTGGACTGAATAACACAGCCTAGTCAGATGATGGTCAGTTCCCAGGGTGTTGATCTTTGGGTGTGGACCTGATTGGTGAATCACGGGCTCTCACTGGTACTGTCTAGTGCTGAATTCACTGGCTTAAACACTGCTCATCACTGATGTATGTATGTATGTAATAATAATAATAATAATAATAATAATAATAATAATAATAATAATAATAATAATAATAATTAATGGTTTACTGAAAAAGTTCTGCAGCCCGAAGATTGAAAATATACACTGGACATAGATGACTTATTACATACATTGGTGGTTTAACAAAAGCCTTCATTAGAGAAAGGTAAAGGAACATACAATGAACATACGGATTAATGTAGGTGTTGAACAGCAAACACGTAGTGTAGTAACTCCCTTCCAGATGGTGTTAGGAGGGACCTCACGTGGTGTAGTAGTTCCCTCAGATGGTGTTATGAGGGACCTGACGTGGTGTAGTAATTCCCTCACAGTTGGTGTTATGAGGGGCCTCACGTGGTGTAGTAATTCCCTCACAGATGGTGTTATGAGGTACCTCACGTGGTGTAGTGGTTCCCTCACAGATGGTGTTATGAGGGGCCTCATGTGGTGTAGTAACTCCCTCACAGGTGGTGTTATGAAGGGTCTGACGTGGTGTAGTGGTTCCCTCACAGATGGTGTTATGAGAGACCTCACGTGGCATAGTAATTCCCTCACAGATGGTGTTTTGGGAGACCTCACGTGGTGTAGTAATTCCCTCACAGATGGTGTTATGAGGGACCTCACGTGGTATAGTAATTCCCTCACAGATGGTGTTATGAGGGGCCTCATGTGGTGTAGTAACTCCCTCACAGATGGTGTTATGAAGGGTCTGACGTGGTGTAGTAACTCCCTCACAGATGGTGTTATGAGGGACCTGACGTGGTGTAGTGGTTCCCTCACAGATGGTGGTATGAGGGACCTGACGTGGTGTAGTAATTCCCTCACAGATGGTGGTATTTGAGTGAGGTGTGGTCTCAGGCCTTCCTATTGTAGACGGATTAACACATCGCTGGTTGTTGTTTGGTCTCACGGGCCGTTATCACTGGGTACCTGGGACCTCACTGTGTGAAGGGTACGACTCGGCTGTTACTGTTGAGTTGTTCTCACTGACTTAACCACTGTTCACCACTATTCAACACTGGTTCCATTCCTTTCCTAATGAAAGTGTAACTTCTGGGGAGAACTTGTTGATATTCCGGTGGGGAGAAGGGTTCAGTGGAGGGAGTTGGTATGGGCCAACTTAACTGTTGACCTGTATGTATGTATGTATTTCATGTAGATCCACAATGAAAACGTGGATAAGATAAATCTTCATAAAATCACACAGGGAAAAGGGAAACAATGGAGCACCTCTCTCGGTCCTTGAAATAGAGTTGCCTCTAAATAAAGACGAAAGCCAAGGTGCTCCATTGTTCCCTTTTTCCTGTGTTATTTTATCAAGGTATGTATGTATGTATGTATGTGTGTGTGTATGTATGTATGTATGTATGTGTGTATGTATGTATGTATGTATGTATTATTTTCTTGGAATGGTTTGTAAATCGAAGTAAAAAAAGAAAAAAAGTAAACACGAAAAATATATATTTAGATAAGAACAAATATATAAAAAACACAGAAAGGAAAAAAAACAGGTGAATCATCAGTCGTCTCATCTCACTGAATTTAAAAGATTAACAACAACAGGAAACAACACCTGAGTCACTGTAAAGGTCAGGTGAAAAGTTTCCCTCCTACCTGTCTGTTTCCCTGTCCTGTGCAGAAGGTCACTCAAGTGCTGATTATAGGAAGAGTATTGGCGAAAGACACCGGGAGGGAGGGAGGGAAGGAGAGGTAGGAGAGAGAGAGGGGGAGGAAAATACTACTTGGTTAATGATGGTATATGTTGAGATAGGGGAGGAAATTAGCAGTCTGGTCACAGGTATAATTAAAGGTTAATTATGCACAGGTGTGTAATGAACTGAAGGTAGCAAGGGAGGCGAAGTCAAAACCCAAGGGATTCTATCAATTGTATCAAACTAAAACACGAGAAAAGATTGGATCAATACTGTCAGAAATCGGCGGCGAGCTAACTGACAACGACGGAGAAATGAGCAAAAACCTGAATAAATATTTTTCAACAGTTTTCACCACCGAAAATTTAGACACGAAAATGTTACGTTCAAAGGTAGATATATATTTACAAAAGAACCAAATTAAACGTTTAAATGTTTACTTTAAAAGTGCTTAAGTAATGTTTAGGGACGTACGTGTGTGTGTGTGTGTGTATTGGTGTGTGTTTTGGTGTGTGTATGTGTGTGCGCGCCCGTGTGTGTGTGTGTGGAGGGGTACTGAATATACGTTGCTGACCAAGAGAGGCACTGATAAGACCTTGGGGCAAATCCGACTCATGTGGCCCAGGGCTATGGCCAGCCCTGTTAAGATGGCCAGTCAACCCGCTGTTGGCTGTTAGTACTCAGTCAGCAATACCTCCAGAAGGGAGCAATGCCTCAGGTATGTTGCTATATATTTAGTCGTAGTGTGCAATTTAATTTGTCCCGTTAAGAGGCTAGTTTATTCGGCGGCAGCAGTGACAGCCGGCAGGGGTGAGGGAGGCTGTGGGCTCACAGAAGGCACCATGCGGCGCTGGATTTTTTTTTTTGCTACTCTCTGATCTTGGCCAGAAGACCGAGAAGCAATAGGTCGGTGATGGCGGCAAGAAGGGATCCAAAATGATGCTCAACGCGGCTCTCTACTTTGTAAAGGAGGGACATGAGCCGTGACACCTCGCCGGAGGAGAGTTGGTGGTAGCACTAGTAGCGTCAAAGTAGAGACGGGGAGGACGCCCAGAAGCGTCAGTAAGACGTTGAGGTGGAGTCGGAGGTGACGGTGGAGGATGGCGTGTTACAGCAGGATGCCGGGGGGCGGGGAGGTGGAGGAGTCAGCAGAGCCCGCCAGATGACAGTGGGGGAGATGGTGAGTGAAGAGGCCGGGGGGGGGGGGGGGGTTGGTCTTGTGGAACAAATGGACGTCTGTGGCCGTGCCGGTGTAGCAGGCCAGTTAACACCCACCGATAGTTTATACCCGGGTATATTTTGGCCTAGGCTGTGTTATACCCCTCCAGGCCACAATACACCCCTATGGTCAACGTTGTTGACTTAGGGCAGTATAGTTGACTTACGGCTGTTACCAGTACAAATAAATATAATATTATTATTTCAGGAGCCACAACAATTCCTTCCTTTGCTGTAAACAGACTCCACTCTCCTCTTGGTATGTTGTCGTTGATTTATGACACATAATCTTGAGGAACCTATGACCGAAGGCCTTGATCATAAGCTCTGAAGGTGTTACATGTTATGGTTTGTTAGTTTAGTTAAGGTCAGCAAGTGACCCAAAACTACCATGAGGACTATACACTATTCTTAAATAGGAATGAAATACTAAATGACATAGACTGGTATCCTTAATCTGTCAAACAGGTGTGTGTGTGTGTGTCCTGACAGGTGCGTGTGTGTTCTGACAGGTGTGTGTGTGTGTGTTCTGACAGGTGTGTGTCTGTCCTGACAGATGTGTGTGTGTGTCCTGACAGATGTGTGTGTGTGTGTGTGTCCTGACAGGTGTGTAATAATAATAATAATAATAATTAACGGTTTATTGAAAAAGTTCTGCAGCCCGAAGGCTGAAAATATACATTGGACATAAATGACTTATTACATACATTGGTGGTTTAACAAAAGCCTTCATTAGAGAAAGGTAAAGGAACATACAGTGAACATACAGATTAATGTAGGATTGTAGGTGTTGAACAGCAAACACGTAGTGTAGTAACTCCCTCCCAGATGGTGTTAGGAGAGACCTCACGTGATGTAGTAGTTCCCTCAGATGGTGTTATGAGGGACCTGACGTGGTGTATTTACCTCACAGATGGTGTTATGAGGGGCCTCACGTGGTGTAGTAATTCCCTCACAGATGGTGTTATGAGGGGCCTCACGTGGTGTAGTAATTCCCTCACAGATGGTGTTATGAGGGACCTGACGTGGTGTAGTAATTCCCTCACAGATGGTGTTATGAGGGGGCCTCACGTAGTGTAGTAATTCCCTCACAGATGGTGTTATGAGGGGCCTCACGTGGTGTAGTAATTCCCTCACAGATGGTGTTATGAGGGACCTGACGTGGTGTAGTAATTCCCTCACAGATGGTGTTATGAGGGGCCTCACGTGGTGTAGTAATTCCCTCACAGATGGTGTTATGAGGGACCTGACGTGGTGTAGTAATTCCTTCACAGATGGTGTTATGAGGGGCCTCACGTGGTGTAGTAATTCCCTCACAGATGGTGTTATGAGGGACCTGACGTGGTGTAGTAATTCCTTCACAGATGGTGTTATATGAGTGAGGTGTGGTCCCAGGCCTTCCAATCGTAGACGGATTAACACATCGCCAGTTGTCCTTGGGTCTCACGGGCCGTTATCACTGGGTACCTGGGACCTCACTGTGTGAAGGTTAACTCGGGTACTACTGTTACTGTGTGTCTGTGTGTGTCCTGACAGGTGTGTGTGTCCTGACAGGTGTGTGTGTGTGTTCTGACAGGTGTGTGTCTGTCCTGACAGATGTGTGTGTGTCCTGACAGGTACGTGTGTCCTGACAGGTGTGTGTGTCCTGACAGGTGTGTGTGTGTCCTGACAGGTGTGTGTGTCCTGACAGGTGTGTGTGTGTCCTGACAGGTGTGTGTGTGTGTGTGTTCTGACAGGTGTGTGTGTGTCCTGACAGGTGTGTGTGTCCTGACAGGTGTGTGTGTCCTGACAGGTGTGTGTGTGTCCTGACAGGTGTGTGTGTGTGTTCTGACAGGTGTGTGTCTGTCCTGACAGATGTGTGTGTGTCCTGACAGGTATGTGTGTGTCCTGACAGTGTGTGTGTGTCCTGACAGGTGTATGTGTCCTGACAGGTGTATGTGTCCTGACAGGTGTGTGTGCTCCTTCTAACCTGTTAATATTAACGGTAGTCATTGGTCATGTGTTTATTTAGCGGTTAAGGATCTAATTATCTTTTACTGGCGACAAAATTACGTTCAGTTGAATGGGGAGGGAGAGGGAAGGGGGGAGGTGAGGTGGGGGGAGGTGAGGTGGGCGGGGTGACAGTGAGGGGGGGCTGGGAGGGGTGAGATGAGGGGTGGAGTTAATCTGGAAACGAGAATGGTAGTTACGCTGGGAAATGTGGTTTGAGATGGACCTTCAGATATAACTTTTATTAGTCGGAAAGTTCATCTGAAGGTTCATAGGAGTAAAGTTTCATTGGTCTAAAGCTTCATTTTAATCTGAAGCTTCGTTAGTCTAAAGCTTCATTTTTAACCTGAAGCTACATTGATCTAAAGCTTACTTTTAATCTGAAGCTTCGTTAGTCTAAAGCTTCATTAATCTGAAACTTCATTAGACAGAAAGTTCATCTAAAGATTCATTAGTCCCAAAGCTTCATCTGAGGATTCATTGAACCGTAAAACAGTGTCTTAATCAAGCTGAGATGAATAAACCAATACACCAGTAAATAAACCACACCAGCAGACTAGCGAGCTCATTTAATCAACTCGTGTGAGGTTTTATTTTCAGCCATGACTTAATTCCTAATTTATTTTAATCTGGGAAAGGGTATTTAATCGGGTCTAGGTCATGAGTGAGTGAGTGAGTGACGGCGTGAGTGAGTGACGGCGTGAGTGAGTGAGAGACGACGTGAGTGAGTTGAATGAGTGGGTGAATCTTGAAACAGTTAAATTTCCATCCCTATTGTGCGTATTAGTGAAATATATACATACATAAATACATACAGTACATACATGCATACATACATACATACATACATAATTAGACAGATAGACAGACAAACGATAGATAAAACGAGAGAGAGAGAGAGAGAGAGAGAGAGAGAGAGAGAGAGAGAGAGAGAGAGAATTTCAACCTTTAACAGTTCTTGGTAATGTCCCTCAGTTCCAATGGGTTCCAGTTCCAATGGGTTCCAGTTCTAATGGGTTCCAGTTCCAATGGGTTCCAGTTTTGGTCGAATTTCTACCAAATTGATTATTTATGCCTATTTTAGATTGCGAATCACCTGAAGATTAGGCACCCAACCTTATCTCATCTGATGATTAAACTAAACGAAACGAAACGAAATGAAACGAAACTATACTGTGATCTTCCCCGTAATGTTCCTCAGTATTTTTCGACTGGCTTGGTAAGTAATTTCTGTGTAATGATTAATATTGTAGTCACTGTGTAAAGTAATGTACTAACCGGGGAAATTTATCCATATGGACCTTTTAAGTGTTTCTAAGTGTTTCTAGGTTTTATAAGTGTTTCTAAGTGTTCAAAGTGGTTGTAAGTATTTGTGTATTTGTGGGTATCGTGTTTGACCTGAGATTACGTTTGTGATATAGGAAGGTGACAGGGTTTCATATCTCTTAGTATGTCCTTTGACCATTGTGTTTACATAGGACATCCTTTTTGCCGCTGCTGTGTTACTGTCTCAAGTTTCTCAACCACTCGACGTCATCTTCACACCCTCTATGTCTTTTCACCCTCTACGTCTTTTCACCCTCCCCTTTTCACCCTTCACCCTCCCCTTTTCACCCTTCACCCTCCCCTTTTCACCCTTTATCATCCCCTTTTCACCCTTCACCCTTTATCATCCCCTTTTCACCCTTCACCCTCCCCTTTTCACCCTTCACCCTCCCCTTTTCACCCTTTATCATCCCCTTTTCACCCTTCACCCTCCCCTTTTCACCCTTTATCATCCCCTTTTCACCCTTCACCCTCCCCTTTTCACCCTTCACCCTCCCCTTTTCACCCTTTATCATCCCCTTTCGATTACATTTAGTTTGTTCTTCGACGCCACTGTGATGAGCGATAATCATTACCACAGAAGTAAACAAGTTCTTGCTGTTTCTGGAATAACTCGAGGATGCTTCTCCCCATTTGCGTGTGTTACGGTGAAGAGCTACAGGTATTAGTTATATATTTATGACTCTCTTGTACACGCTTTGTCGATGATGTTGCCACGACTTGCCGTAAACAGATGTATTGTATCGAGAATCCCCCCCCCCCCCCACATTCATCCTATCACTATATGTAACTTGCCGATGAAATCCATGGCCCTTCAGGCACTTACGCCGTTTAATGCATTAGTCGATTAAGCAAGCATGAACTCTGCGTGCTTCCGTGCTGGGCGCTGTAAACGTGTTTTTGCACTACACCTTGTACGGGATGCAAGGGAGTGCCCAATAAACTAGCTCCCTCGCAGGGCAAATTGTAAAAATGATATATTATGTTGACCAAAAAAACACACGATAAAATGACTACTTCCAGAAGTCTTCTATTACAAGCCTTCCTGTGTTAGGTGAGGGGACAAATTATAGCTACTACCACGTTTCTTGCTCTTGGTAACAACGAACAGATGAAAGGTCCTGCTTACACCTCGTACTGTACCCCATGAGATCAGCCTCCTCTCGCCAATTTCGTGCTTGAGCTCAGACTGGAGATGCTACCTCCCGGATCATCACGAGTGGAATCAATAGCGGTATCATGAGAGAGGAAGCTCACGTGTATCATACAGTACAACAATAACTATGACCTCGTAATGTGTGCCAGTGAGGTCAGAGCACAATGTCCTCTTGGTAAGATGCTGTGTAAAGCCTTCACTGTGTGGGCATAATGCACACTCCAGACTAACACTATATGGAACCCCTCCTCTCAACGTCATAGATTATGTGGAACTTCGTCAGTGTTAAGGTAAGGAGTGGGACGCCTCGATGAATACAATCAATGACACTAATAAATTTTCATACAGTTTTATTTTTATTTTCTCGTAATTGGTGACGTAAAATATCATCTATTTCACTTTAGCTAAAACATAAATAGTGTGTGTGTGTGTGTGTGTGTGAGAGAGTGTGTGTGTGTGAGTGTGTGTGTGTGTGTGTCCCTTTCTCCGTCGCTCGCCACCAATACGTTCGTTCATCGACCTTACATTCAACTTCCCTCTTCTGTGACATACCTGGGCTATTAACCACCGTTCACTAGGTCTTAATGTTAGGTCTTTCAATTAAATAATTATACCGTCCTACATATACCACACCATCCTACATACTGTACACCACACCTTCCTACATATACACCACACCATCCTACATATACACCACACCATCCTACATATACACCACACCATCCTATATACACACCACACCATCCGACATATACACCACACCATCCTACATATACACCAAACCATCCTACATATACACCACACCATCCTATATACACACCACACCATCCTACATATACACCACACCATCCTACATATACACCACACCATCCTACATATACACCACACCATCCTACATATATACCACACCATGCTACTCTTGTTCATAATCTCTATAAACGATCTAGATACTGGGATCAGCAGTGACATAAGCAAGTTTGCAGATGACACCAAAATAGGGCGGCAGATTAATTCAGGGCAGGATGCAAATGCACTACAGGAGGATTTAAATAAACTGCAGGAGTGGTCAGAGAAATGGCAAATGAAATTCTACACCAGCAAGTGCAGCGTACTTAATATTGGCAGAACAAATACTGTCAACGTATACAGCCTTAACAACATCAACCTAGAAATGTCGACTTGTGAATGAGACTTAGGGGCACTTGTAAGCCCGGACCTAAGGCCTAGAAAACAGTGCGTTAATGTTCGAAATAAGGCAATCAGAGTATTAGGCTTTATATCTAGAAGTGTAAGTAATCAGAGTGCAGAGGTCTTATTGCAACTATATCTTGCGTTAGTCAGGCCGCACCTCGATTATGCGGTTCAGTTCTGGTGCCCCTATTATAGAATGGATATCAATTCACTGGAGTCCGTGCAGCGAAGAATGACGAAAATTATTCCGGGACTTAGAAACCTTCCATATCAGGATAGGTTAAAGAAACTAAACTTGCATTCCCTCGGACGACGAAGAGTGCAGGGAGATATGATAGAAGTATTTAAGTGGGTGAAAGGAATCAATATAGGCGATATAGATAAAGTTCTTATAATATCCGAGCAGGATAGGACTCGTAGCAACGGATTTAAGTTGGATAAGTTTAGGTTTAGGAGGGAGATAGGAAGGAACTGGTTCACAAATAGGGTGGTGGACGAGTGGAACAAGCTTAGCAACTTTGTATTAAGTGCTGGAACGCTGGAGAGTTTTAAAAGGAGGCTAGATAGATTCATGGATGATAGAGAGTGGTAGTAACTCTCGACAGGAGCTGCCATGCACAGGCCAACCGGCCTATTGCAGACTCCTTATTTTCTTTTGTTCTTATATACACCACACCATCCTACAAATACACCACACCATCCTACATCCTTGACCACTGAAGGGTCAAGACGTACCTGGCGCTCTTCTGGGGGCAGCCAGGTCAACTGTTAACTTGGCCAACCCCATCCCCTGAACCCTCCTCCCCACCGGAATATCAACAAGTTCTCGCCAGAAGTCACAATTTCATTTAGGAAACGAATGGAACCAGTGTTGAACAGTGGTGAACAGTGCTTAAGTCAGTGAGAACAACTCTACAGTAACAGCCGAGTCGTACCCTTCACACAGTGAGGTCCCAGGTACCCAGTGATAACTACCCGAGACCCAACAACAACCAGCGATGTGTTAATCCGTCTACAATAGGAAAGCCTGGGACCACACCTCACTCATATAACACCATCTGTGAGGGAATTACTACACCACGCCAGGTCCCTCATAACACCATCTGTGAGGGAATTACTACACCACGCCAGGTCCCTCATAACATCATCTGTGAGGGAATTAATTAGTGAGGGAATTACTACACCACGTCAGGTCCCTCATAACACCATCTGTGAGGGAACTACTACACCACGTCAGGTCCCTCATAACACCATCTGTGAGGGAACTACTACACCACGTCAGGTCCCTCATAACACCATCTGTGAGGGAACTACCACACTACGTCAGGTCCCTCATAACACCATCTGTGAGGGAACTACTACACCACGTCAGGTCCCTCATAACACCATCTGTGAAGGAAATTACTACACCACGTCACGTCCCTCATAACACCATCTGAGGGAACTACTACACCACGTCAGATCCCTCATAACACCATCTGTGAGGGAACTACTACACCACGTGAGGCCCCTCATAACACCATCTGTGAGGGAAATACTACACCACGTGAGTTTCCTTCTTACACCACTCTGGGAGGGAGTTACTACACTACGTGTTTGCTGTTCAACACCTACATTAATCTGTATGTTCCTTTACCTTTCTCTAATGAAGGCTTTTGTTAAACCACCAATGTATGTAGTAAGTCATTTATGTCCAATGTATTTTTTCAGCCTTCGGGCTGCAGAACTTTTTTAATAAACCGTTAATTATTATCATTATTATTATTATTATTATTATATACCACACCATCCTACATACACCACACCATCCTACATATGAGACACCATGAACAATTCAATTTCAATTGTTTATTCCTTGATAGAGGAAGCGGGATCCTAGTGCTGTCACTAGGTACCCCTGTACAATGACACCAGAAGCATCTGGCAAGTGTGAAAAGTATATACAGTATAAATATTATAAAGGGGCTTACTAAAGCCTAAGGAAGGAAGGATATTCCTTTAACACATAATCAATATTATTTACAAAATATCTGGCCAGTATTGGGAGGATCATAGTGTCTCCGTCAGGAGGTCGTGGAGTGGTGGTCCAGCAGGCGTCACGGAAGCGTTGTGTGTGGGGACATCTTAGGAGGTAGTGAATAAGGGTGCGGCTGTCGGGCACCATGAACATAAGACCAAAAGAATGGAGGAAGCTGCAGCAGGCTTATTGGCCCACACTGGGCAGTCCCGTTTACACCCAACCCCTATTGCTCATATAAGCATCCAACCTATGTTTGGAGCTATCCAGCGTATTCGAGTTAATGATGATATTTGGTAACTTGTTCCATTCATCGACTACTCTGTTTCCAAACCAGTGTTTACCTATTTCACGCCGAAATCTAAATTTGCCTAATTTAAAACCATTGTTACGAGTTCGCTCCTGGTTGAATAGTTTGAGTACCTTTGTAATGTCCCCTTTGTTTAACCCTGACTTCCATTTGTACACCTCTATCATGTCGCCCCTCACTCTACGTCTCTCGAGGGAGTGCAAATAAAGATGCTTTAACATGTCTCTGTATTCAAGGTTCCTAATTTGGTAAAACTAATTAAACACCTGAACTTGTGTCTGGCTTCCCACGTATTTTTGTTATTCGATCTATTCTGGAAAACAAATTTCTCCTCCAATTAATTTTCAAGCTGTAGGAACAACCCTTAAGCCATCTGTGACCTTCTACCTGTTGAACTAAGACGCCAGAACCTCAGATCATAATTATGCTGTTTGATGGCGAGGTCACTGTTAGGTTCTGAATAATAAGTTCTATATACAGGAGAGAACACAAACACCTGTATAGTTTTGTAGGTTCGGTTTACTGGATAAGAGTATGTACACAGAGGGAAGCAGCACTCTCCCTTGGCTAGGCTCCTTGTCAACTGCTATAGGCGACGTATGGCAAGTGATACATTAGCAGCTTCCATACGTCGCCAGGCACATTAATTAGGCATGTGGGATATGGTAATAACATTGCCACACGCTGCTAGCTAGGCTGAATAAATAATACATAAATGGAGCACATACATAATATACATACATGATATATAATCCAGCATACATAATATACATACACCTCCCTCCCCCCTATACGCTCATAGCAAAGTCTTGAGCGGACCTTTTCTTTTGGATCCGTTCTGAGCGTCGAGGGACTTCATCACTGGGAAGGGTATGGGACTCAACACTGGTGGCGGGGCCAGCAGAAGGCATTGTTACAGGGCGGAGAAAACGGCGGTTCCTCCACCACACACGACCACTGGGTAACCGCACCTGGTAGTCCCGTGACCTGCCGAGACCCATAACTACGCCTACTTTGTCCCAACGTAGGGAGGTCGGGTCCTGAACACGGACTTGGGTGCCGACACTCAACCTGGGGAGAGAACGGGCGTGGTCATTGTAGCGGGCGACGACGTCCTGAACACGTTCGGCGGCTCGGCGATCACAATCCTCTGTCTTGGCCTGCCACTCCTTGGAGAAGGATTGAGGGTGAGCAGGGACACAAGAACGGAGGGGGCGTCCATACAAAACCTGGGCAGGGGAGCGTCCGGTGTAGTTAGGTGTGTTGCGGAGTTCAAGAAGACCCCTGTCGAAGGCCTCGCAGTCAATGTTCCCAGAAGGGGCCACCTTAAGGATGAGGTGCTTCAGGGATTTGACAACAGCCTCAGCGTGGCCGTTGGACTGCGGGTAATGGGGCGATGACAACACATGCCGGACTCCCCATCGGTCAAGGAACACAGCAAAGTCCCGGCTTGTGAACTGAGGCCCTCCGTCGGTTCGCAGGCGTACAGGAACGCCCACGTCACGGAAGTAGTGGCGGAACTTGCTGATGGTGGCGGCAGACGTCGTGTCATTACCGCACTTGATGACAACCGGCCAACCAGAGAGACGGTCGACGATAACGAGGAAGGACTTTCCTGACACACAGAAAAAGTCGGCCGACACAGACTCAAAGGGGCGGGTGGGGTTGTCGTCACTCATAAAGGGTTCCTGCTGCTGGCTGGGTTGTAATACGTGGCGGGGCTTACACACCTGGACAGCATTGGAGATGTCGGGGTCGATGCCAGGCCGGAACACAGTCTGTCTTGCACGCCGTTTGGTGGCCTCGGCTCCACAGTGACTGTCGTGGAGGCGAGCCAAGGCGTGGAGACTTGAAGCAGCAGGGACAACTACCGAGGGAGAGGTGTCACTGGCCAGAGGTAGGGGTAGGGCGGCAGCAGGGTAGTTGCTGCTCCCTTCGTGCACCCTGTTGGCGTGTTTTACCTCGAGAATCGGTGTTGGGAAGTCCTGGGAGATAATGGCCAACTCTTGGCAATGTCTGTAGGACAGCAAAGGAGTCGGGACGCCATTATGCACATCAATCCAGGCTTGACACGACCTGTTGCCAAAGGTGACGTGTGCATAGAGTGAACCTAGGGCCGGGGTCATCTGTGAACCATCTGCCATAAAGCGGAGATCCTTGGGGGGGCGGTCCTAGATCACTTGGAGAGAGCCCCAAGCATTGCAAATGCTGGGGACCGATGACTGTAGCATCAGAGCCGGTGTCGGGCAACATCTGAAGACGGGATGACACACCGCCGTAGGTCACGATGACGCTGATGTACTGGGGGACTTTGGTCCTGGGACGCGGGGGGGAGCACACATTCCTAATGTGGCTCGAGCGTTGTCAGGAGTCGTCGTGCCTCTGATTGGAAGACTGTGGGCGGCCCTCTCTGGTGGAAGGGGGCTGAAGCTTCCGCCGACGCGGTCCCTTGGGTTTGTTGGGAGGGCAACACTTGTCATAGTGGCCCAGACGACCGCACACATTGCACTGGGCGCGTTTGGCTGGGCACCGTACTGTGAGTGACCAGTGGCCCTTACGGTCACAACTGTTGCAGGTAGATGAGCAGCTGGACACACCTGTGTTCCGTGCTGCTTACCACAGTTGTTGCAAAATAAACCGGGCGTGGGCGTGGTGGGCGAAGGCGTAGGAACAGACTTCTTGTCCTTCTTGTACCGGGACACAGCGCGTACAGCTGTAGGGGGAGCACGGATGGCAGAGGTGGCACACCTGGCAGCCTCATAGGAGCGACATATCGTCAACACATCCTTAAGAGAAGAGGAAGAGTCGAGGGAGGTGAGGCGTTGGACAAGTTCCTCGTCCTTAACACCCATCAGGATCACCTGCTTCAACTGGGTCTCCTCGCACTGCTGGTGGTGGCCTGGACATATATCTACCTCTTCCGAGGCGCTCTTGAGTCGTACGTAAAAGGCATCAAAAGACTCACCCTCCATCTGTCTACAGCTAAACAATTCCCTCCTGCGCAGAGCTTCATTCTGCTGTCCTTTGATGTGCCGTTGTAGAACGTCCAGTACCTCCTCTACAGACAGCGAAGAGGTTGGGGGTACCTGCAACGTATGTTCCAAGACACGCTGAATTTCCAAGGACAGGCACATACGCAGCTGGATGAGTTGTTTAGGCTGTGACAAACTCTGGAGATCCACCATTGTAGAATAATCAGTCCACCGTCGCCGCCATTCACGAAAAGTCTGGAAATTCACATCAGGCTTCAAGACGGGCGGTGTTTGAGCTGCTGCTTTAGGTGGGGCTGGGGGGTGTGAAGGAAGCATGGATGAGGTATCTGAACCAGTCAGTACCGAGGCAGTGTTAGAGCCAGGGGCTTGGTTAACAGTGAGGCGAGATATCAAGGCTTCAAACCGTTCACTGTCTTCCAATCTCCGTTGGTTGTCTCGTTCTGCCTCTGCTTGCCTTCTGTGCTCATCCGCCAAACGTCTGTGGGCTTCATCCTCGCATTTCTCATCTCTCATAAACTTCAGTAAAGCAATTATCTCTGGAGACAACGCTGAATATTGAGGTGAGGGACTGCGCGATGTGGGGGCTGGAGCGTCGTGGCCGGCCTGGTCATCCATCTCTGCGGGGCTATCACCCGCCTGACTCATCCAGACGCTGGGTCCACGGCTACGTAAGGCGTGAGACATAACTACTTCATCTGTGTACTATGTCTTAAATCAGTGTTGACCGGTCAGCCCGTCGTATCAACAAGATTTCGGACAAAAATTAATTAAATACACAGATAAGTAGATTATATATATAAAATATATATAAGGAAGCCGCGCGGTCAGCGAGTGTTAGTACATGTATGTGTGTGAGTGTATGTCCTGGGCGGGCAAAGCGTCTCGCCCCAGCTGTGAGGGGGGGGTGGAGGCGGCGCTGTGAGGGGGTGGAGGGAGAGGCGCGGCGACTCCCAGTCAGTCCAGTTACCCTCAGAACGCGGTCAGAGACGGGTGCACTGAACTCTACTCCTTACAAATGCCCAGAACGTGCCGTATACCTTGGGAATCCTTTAGAACAAGGTCACACATGAATGGCACGAACACACAATGCACTAAACACTTCACAGAAAATCACTGACACTGCTCAAAGTTGCTAAATTCTTCGAGGAGAGGTGACGTGCGGGAGTTGACCCAAGCGAGAGTCCATAGCCGGGTTTCCACAAACTTTGCACTATCACTCGTAATTATCCAGTAAGATCGGATCACTGCGCCATGTTAGGTTCTGAATAATAAGTTCTATATACAGGAGAGAACACAAACACCTGTATAGTTTTGTAGGTTCGGTTTACTGGATAAGAGTATGTACACAGAGGGAAGCAGCACTCTCCCTTGGCTAGGCTCCTTGTCAACTGCTATAGGCGACGTATGGCAAGTGATACATTAGCAGCTTCCATACGTCGCCAGGCACATTAATTAGGCATGTGGGATATGGTAATAACATTGCCACACGCTGCTAGCTAGGCTGAATAAATAATACATAAATGGAGCACATACATAATATACATACATGATATATAATCCAGCATACATAATATACATACAGTCACCCCCCCCCCCCCAGACACACACAGACACTCCTGCTCCACCATCCCACCTGCTTGTTTAACCACTAACTGCCTCTACCACCGAAGTAATCCTCCGCCCCACGCACTTGTTCCACTGTAGTGGATTCCTCCCCTACAAACGCTGTTTGTCGCTCAGTAGCCGACCCCGCGAATTCCACAGTGTATGCCTTGTGGTCTAGGTCAACCAGCGCCGCCTTACATGATGGGGGTCAACTATTAAGCCACGCCTACCTCCGCTATATAAGACCTGACCTCGCGGTGACCTAACTGTCTTTCTACCTACAGCCAGTCTTCAAGTAACACCACCTCCACCGCTCCTGCCTGGCAGCCCTCGCTCCCGCCGGCGAGCATGGCGACCCACAAGGTGGTCCTCCTCTGAGCACCCTCACCAACCAGCTCTCCCTACTCACGCTTGTAACCACGCTGCCTCCTTCCAGCACCAGCCACCAAGCTGCATTGTACATCCAATATAATATGTATACAGAGAGCACATTGTGAGTTTCCTTTCTCCATCCCATCCTGAGTGTGAACCAACATCTCATAACCCCACAACACAATAAGCCACCCACGCGCCACAAATTTTGTCTTAGATAATGACAGCCAATCACGAGACGCTTTCCATCGCCAGGTAACATGACGGAATAGCGAACAGGTAGATGAGAATTCTACTTATGATCTTATTACTCTAAATACATCGCCAGTAAGACTACCTGCCACACAAAATAAATATCTGTCACCTGTACACTTCATTAAAGATTATACGCTTGCAATCAATAAAATACCTGCGTTTGATAAAAAAATTGTGTTTACCTCAGTAGCTGCCTCTCTCGGATAGTGCTTAATTAAATACTAAATAAATAAATAAATAAACTCACTTAAGGATTCCATACATTTTTATTCTATTTGATAAACATAGTATAACGTAAAACACCTAATATCCCCTTTATGACAGGAGTGAATAAGGTTTTCAGAATATTCAAAGCCTCCTGGAGACACGGTAGGCGAGGGACACTGAGCCGTTAGGGAGGAGGGGAATAAGGGCGGTAACTCGGTGGCGCGGGGAGGTGCTGGTGCTTTCATTGCATGTGACAGCTTATCTGACATTCTCCAATAAGCTTCCTGCCAGGGCCCGCCGCTCTTGTGGGGGGAGGAGGTCGTAGTGATCAAGCTAGTTCTGGCTTACTCGGGTAAAACACACACACACAATGAGGACTCTCTACTCCACCCAAGTGAGGAATTATGAACCCCTAACGACATCACATAAGGAACAACAACCATCTCTAACACCCTGTTTGAGCTGGAGGACCTACCCGACCACGTGGTGCAGCTGTAGTGAGGTAGCGGCTTAACACCCAGGTTTGACGCAACGGTCATCCAGATGTGGGCACCAACATCAGGTCACAAGAATGTTTACAAGTCCAGCTCAAACATTACCAGATCTATAGTTAATATATATGTTAACTCATTGTTTCTTATCTTTTTGTATTGAAAGTTTTTGTCAATCAAGTGACCCACTCCCAGCTTCCACCATGTGTGTAACTTATCACCTATGTTCATTGTATATTTTTAGCCTTCGGGCTGGCATGTTTTCTTAATAAACTGTTAATTATTATCATTATTTATTATTACACACACACACACACACCCGAGCTTCTCAGT
Organism: Homarus gammarus; assembly: GCA_958450375.1. Classification (NCBI taxonomy): domain Eukaryota; kingdom Metazoa; phylum Arthropoda; class Malacostraca; order Decapoda; family Nephropidae; genus Homarus; species Homarus gammarus. The sequence continues at coordinate 639,140 of CAUDMG010001502.1, forward strand.
GTTTACTCAACATTCATAAGAACATAAGAATGGAGGAAACTGCAGCGGGCCTAGTGACCCATACTGGGCAGTCCCATTTACACCCAACCCCTATTGCTCATATAAGCATCCAACCTATGTTTGAAGCTATCCAGCGAATTCGAGTTAATGATGATATTTGGTAACTTGTTCCATTCATCCACTACTCTGTTTCCAAACCAATGTTTACCTATTTCACGCCGAAATCTAAATTTCTCTAATTTAAAACCATTGTTACGAGTTCGCTCCTGGTTGGATAGTTTGAGTACCTTTGTAATGTCCCCTTTGTTTAACCCTGACTTCCATTTATACACCTCTATCATGTCGCCCCTCACTCTACGTCTCTCGAGGGAGTGCAAATTAAGATGCTTTAACCTGTCTCTGTACTCAAGGTTCCTAATGCCCGGAATTAGTCTTGTCATTCTCCTCTGAATTCTTTCCAAGGATTCTATATCCATTCTGTAATACGGTGACCAGAACTGAACTGCGTAATCCAGGTGTGGTCTCACAAGCGCAAGATATAATTTTAAGATGACCTCGCTAGTCTTGTAACTAACACTCCTTTGTATGAACCCAAGTACTTTATTAGCCTTGTTACGAGCAAAAACACACTGTTTACTTGGCTTAAGATTCCTACTTATCATTACTCCTAAATCTCTCTCGCAGTCGGATTGCACAATGGCATCGTTGTTCATCCGGTAACTGGTTTCCCTGTTTACATCTCCTATACTGAGTACTTGTTGTGGCTCCGTCATCATTCAACAAGCTGTCAGCATATTCTTCCCAGCATATTCTTCCGAGACGCAACACTACCTGCTCAAGACAAGGTTGAGAAACACCCAATCTCCAATTCAAGTTGTTTTGTTTATGGTCGCTGCTATTGGTCATCGCAGTGTGGTGGAAGTTCAAGAATCCAGCAAGTTACTTATCTTCAGAGCTCCCAGTGACCTGAGTCTTCAGTCTACAGCACCATCCTGCATACATACTACGCCATCCTATGTATACCACACTATCCTATATATACCACACCATCCTCCATACACCATCCTGCATACATACCACACCATCCTACATACTGTATATACCACACCATCCTACATAAGAACGGAGGAAACTGCAGCGGGTCTATTGGTTCATACTGGGCAGTCCAGTTTACACCCAACCCCTATCGCTCATATATCCGTCCAACCTACGTTTGAAGCGGTGTACGGACAAAATCCCAACGGACAAAACCCCAACGGACAAAACCCCAGTTTCATACATAATATATAAAATAAAACACTTTTATGTGAGGTTAGGTTAGGTGTTTCAATATGTCGGTCTGTCGGTAGAAAACTGTTGGGGTTTTGTCATGGATTCCTTGAAGCTATCCAGCGTATTCGAGTTAATGATGAGGTCTGGTAACTTGTTCTACTCATCCACTATTCTATTTCCAAACCATTGTTACCTATTTCGCGCCTAAATCACACCATCTTGCATATACCACACCATCCTACATACACCATACCATCCTACATACACCACACCATCCTACATACACCACACCATCTTACATACACCACACCATCCTACATACGCCACACCATCCTACATACACCACACCACATACTTTCTCTAATGAAAGTTCCCCCATTGTTTGCAATAAGTCATTTATGTCCAATGATTATTTTCAGTGTTCAGGCTACTGAACTTTTTCAATACACCGTTAATTATTATTATTATTATTATTATTATTTTTATTGTTATTGTTGATTATTATTATTATTATTTTTATTGTTATTGTTATTATTATTATTGTTATTGTTATTGTTATTACTATTATTATTACTATTATTATTATTATTATTATTATATACAACACCATCCTACCTCTTAAATACTAGTGACCTTAAATCAAACAGAAACACCATTTACCACCACACACAACCACCGAAAACTGAGAAACTCGAACATCTAATTATTGGTTGGGTAAACGACACACTATGTAATATTTACCGCAGTTGCGACGAGAAAGAGTTAACAGAGATAATAAATGGTAGAAGAGAGAAATACTTCATGGGAGACACTGAGGAGTATTTGAGTTTAATTTTAGAAAGTAATTACAGGATTTTACAAGAGTTTGGTGACAGCTAAAGTATGTGTGTGTGAGAGTCAAGAGAAGGAACGGAATTGTTGGTTGTTACCGCATCTTATGGGACGTGAGGTGCGGTAGGAGGAGAAGGGGAGAGGGAGAGAGATGAGAGAAAGATGAAGGTTGTATTTTGAAGCGTCAGCGACAAGTTCATTATCTACTCGATAAGAGAATGATATGTGGTGGCCAGATATGGGTTTTAGTTACAGTATGACACCGTGTGAGGACAGTGAGCAGACGAGGTGGTCTGGTTACGTGTCCATAGACGACTTCTAACCAATATCTAGCAACTGTCCGTCAGTGACCCAGCTACAGAGTTAAGCGCTAACTCAACCAAAATCGTCTGTTACTGTTCTTACGCGTGTCATAACAACAGATCAGTCACAAGAGGAATTGTATTCAGCCAACTTGAGATGTGAGTTAAATACGAGGTATGATGGATACTTTTTGTGTGTTTGGTATTTACAGCTGATAGTGGGACATGTATTTCCAGGTATGACCAAATAAACATTGTCGTGTAATACTGGACGGGTGTCATTTAATCCCAGCCTCACCCTTGTCTGGCCGTGAGCCGTTACATTGGTAGTGGTGGTAGTTGTGGTGGTATAAGGAATAGTGATAGTGATGATGGTTATGGTGGGATATGGAATAGTGATAGTGATGATGGCTATGGTGGGATATGGAATAGTGATAGTGATGATGGTTATGGTGGGATATGGAATAGTGATAGTGATGATGGTTATGGTGGGATATGGAATAGTGATAGTGATGATGGTTATGGTGGTATATGGAATAGTGATAGTGATGGTGGTTATGGTGGTATAAGGAATAGTGATAGTGATGGTGGTTATGGTGGTATAAGGAATAGTGATAGTGATGGTGGTTATGGTGGTATAAGGAATAGTGATAGTGATGATGGTTATGGTGGTATAAGGAATAGTGATAGTGATGATGGTTATGGTGGTATAAGGAATAGTGATAGTGATGGTGGTTATGGTGGTATAAGGAATAGTGATAGTGATGGTGGTTATGGTGGTATAAGGAATAGTGATAGTGATGATGGTTATGGTGGTATAAGGAATAGTGATAGTGATGATGGTTATGGTGGTATAAGGAATAGTGATAGTGATGGTGGTTATGGTGGTATAAGGAATAGTGATAGGGATGATGGTTATGGTGGTATAAGGAATAGTGATAGTGATGATGGTTATGGTGGTATAAGGAATAGTGATAGTGATGATGGTTATGGTGGTATAAGGAATAGTGATAGTGATGGTGGTTATGGTGGTATATGGAATAGTGATAGTGATGGTGGTTGTGTTGTTATGTAGAATAGTGGTATTAATTTGTGCGTGTGTGTGTGCCTATGTGTGTGTGTGTGTGTGTGCACAAGTGGTGCAATGCGTCTAGTGTGGCAGTATGGCAGTATTATGTTAGTGTTAGGTGCAAGCACTGCTTGTTTCCTCTCGCTTTCAGCTACCGCCATTGGATAGCCCTCGTGGCGAACAGGGAAGCAACTTGCATAAGTCCTCCTCTGCCAGTACACAACCTCTTCACCATCAAGACTCCTGCTGCACCTCCTCGTGGCGACACAATGTAACTGGGTGCCTCGTGGGCCCAGGTTAGACCAGCAGGGGATCTCGGAGTAGCAGTGGGCCCCAGAGGGATGGCAGATTGGTCCACTGGCATGTGGACACGTCCTGACGCCTACCAACCACTGCCCCACTGCCTTGTGGATTAACCTTGGTAGGTATAAGGCGACGGGAGTAAACCCCTAACGAAAATTCTGCGGTGGAGCCCCGCATCAGGCAGACATGTTTACAGAGCTCCAACAAGACCCCAACGGTGGTATAGGCGGATGAGGTGACCACCAAGGGAACCCAACGACTACACCAGCGGATGAAGGCAATGCATGATGGACAGGCTACTAAGACAAAACCCAACAAACTGGGCTATTGGCAGGCCATTGCAACTCTCCCTCTCCCCAGTCGTTGCAACACTTGCACCACTGGATCAGGAAAAGGGAGAGCCAAGATATGTGGTTCCAGCCTGCGCTCCTGCCTCACCACTTAAATCAACTCACATGCAGCCAACATCCAGCTCATCACACTCCTCATCATTAAAAGCTCTTTACCCCCAAAAGTCCTATGGCGACGGACGAGTGACAACGGGGATAGACAGAGATGACTGCCGAGAGTCACTAGTCACAACTCTGCACATGGGGAGCACAGATAAGATGGTCGTTTGTGCAATGGGATCTAGGCAGCAGTGCAATCCGGTTTGTGCGACTGAGCAACTGTGCAACTGAGCAGCCCTTTCGAGGAGCCATTCTGCTCACCCAACATATGGAGGGGGATAGAAAAGGTGCCCTAAACATCGCCTGCCTAAAGAACCAACCTGACTGGGCAACAGCACCCAGTAAGGTCATCCTTATGTGGTCGAAAACACAATCAAAATCACAGATCAAAACAAGAACAAACTATACAACCTTGTAGGGTCACTCCATAGAATGTCAGGACCCTTCTGAATACTGGCACAAATGAGTGTCCTGAAAGAAGAACTGCCCTTGTAGCAAAAGAACTGGCGAGGTATAACATTAACATAGTCGCAATTAGTGAGTTCCAGCTCCCAGACGAGGGTCGACTCACAGAACGGGGGTTTGACTAGACCTTCTTGCGGAAGAGTAAGCAAGCTGCGGAGGGAAACTGTATCTATGGAGTTGGCTTTGCCATCCGCCGATGCATCCTACACAGGCTATCTGAAGTGCCTGTTGGGATCAATGAGCGCCTCATGATACTCAGAGTCCCATTCAATCACTCACATCATGTCTTTTTCATCAGAGCATACGCCCTAACACTGTGCATAGGATGACATTAAGGAGGCCTTTCATGCCGAACTTTACAGAGTGCTAACCTCTATACCCAGAGAAGACAAGGTTGTGCTCCTTGACGATCTTCAATGCCAGAGTTGGCAGAGATACTGACAATTGGCAGGGAATCATAGGGAGAAATGGACCAGGCAAGTGTAATTCCAACAGCCTACTCCTCCTCAGCAAGTGTGCTGCACACAACCTCACTATCACCAATACATTGTTTAGGCAGGCCGACAAGTTCAAGGGTTTGTGGCAACACGAATGGTTTAATGAAAATGACCTGGAAACCAATGTACTCATCGAGGATAAATGTGCTGCTTTAATTGACTAGCAGAAGAACCCTCAGTCTCAGACCAAGCTGATACCTTCTGCAAGAAGAAAGAAGCAGCCCAGCGCAAACTTCGCAAACAAAAGAACAACTGGTTTAAAAATAAAGCATATGAAGCACAAGAACTCGCAGATAAACACAAGAGGCGTGAATATTTCAATTCCACTAAAACATTTTAAGAGCCAATCACTCATGGTGCAGCCCCCCTCTGCTCACTCGATGGTAACTCCGTAATTAAAGGTGAAGAAGGCCTCCTTCAGCACTGGAAAGAGCACTACCATTCACTGCTCAACCAAAACACTGATGTAGATATCCTAACTACCTAACAGGTCCTTCAGCATCCAGAGTTGACCCATCTCAGCTATCCTCCATCCCTAAATGACCTCATTTAGGGATGGAGGATAGCTGAGATGCTACTGCCATCAAATAGATGAAAAATAACAAAGGCTCAGGGCCTGAAGAAATCCTAGCCGGGGTGTACAAAGCAGTCTCCACTCTCTCCTAGAGAATATATGGGAAAAGGAGGAAATCCCCCAAGCTCTTAATATTTATAAGAACAAGGGAGACCGGTCAGACTGTGGCAACTACCACAGGATCTCGCTGCGGTCCGTAGCTGGTAAGATTATCGTCCGAGTCCTCGTAAACATACTTCTTTCTGAGGGGGAAAATTCCTCCCAGAATCTCAATGTGGCTTTAGACCATCACGTGGCAACACTGACATGATCTCTGCTGCCCGCCAGACACAGGAAAAGTGCAAAGAACAGCGTCATGACCTGTACATGGCCTTCATCGACCTAACCAAGGCCTTCGACTCAGTCAGCAGGGAAGCCCTCTGGCAGACCCTCAGCTGTTTTGGCTTCCCACCAAAATTCATCGCCATTGTGAGGCAACTCCACGATGGCATAAGCAACAGTGTCCTGCACAATGGCACCCAGTCTGAGTTTTTCTCCATCCAAACGGGGGTAAAACAAGGATGTGTACTGGCACCAACTCTCTTTTCCATTTTCTTGGCTGCCTTTTTTACTCTTGCCAGTGCCAAGTTAGCCGGTGGGGTGGACATCCAGTATCGGATGATGGGTCTTTTCAACATAAGACGACTCCAGGTAGGAACAAAGGTGTCGGTAGCTTCCATTACTGAACATCAGTAAGCAGACGACCTCACCCTTGTCGCTCACACTGAACGAGACCAAGAAGAGATCCTGAACACCTATGCAGATGCATATGCACACTTCGGCCTTGAAATGAATGTACGTAAGACTCAGATTCTCTTTCAGCCAGCCCCTGATTCAGCCACACCTCCACCATCCATCCAGCTTAACGGTACTACCCTCACTAATGTTACCCACATTCAGTATCTCGGCTCCCACCTGTCCACCACCGCAGACATCGATGAAGATATTCACCATTGGATCAGATGGTCATCTCAAGCTTTTGACAGATTCCTTACCCGTGTCTTCAGCTGTAGGGAGATGAAACTATCTACAAAATTGAACGTATATCGAGCAGTGGTCCTCCCCACCCTGTTATATGGCAGTGAGACTTGAGTCACATACAGGAGGCACCTCAAGGCACTTGAAAACTTACACTAACGTAGTCTACGTTCCATCCTCTGAGTTCGCTGGGAAGACAAGAGAACAAATGTCAGTATTCTCCCTGACACCAACTGTAGGAGCATCGAGGCTACCATTATCCATGAACAACTATGTTGGACTGGCCATGTTACCTGCATGGACGACAGTAGATTGCCAAAGCAGCTACTTTACAGTCACCTAACGAATAGTAAACATAATGCTGTCGGGCAACTGAAAAGGTATAAGGATAGTCTTAAGACAACCAGAAAAAGTGCCAAATCGCCCCCCTCACCTGGGAGACGATTACTCCACATCGTAAGGCTTGGAGGAGCACCACACGAGATGGTGTCAATACTTTCGAGTTAGCCCGACTGCAAACTGAGGCAGACAAGCTCCAACGCCGGAAAGACGCTGCCGCCGCCCCTCCCGCACTGGCTGTAGCCCTCTACATGTGCAACATCTGTGACAGACCCTGCCGATCCCGTATTGGCCTCTCTAGTCACCTCAGAGCTCACCAACATAGGTGACATCTGTAATAACTCATAACATTTTATCATAGTTGGATGATCGTCATACTCGATTCCGAGTGACAGCAAAGTAAGAGTAATAGTGTGTGTGTGTGTGTGTGTGTGTGTACTGCGCAACTCATTGCCATTCCTAAAAACCCGTTTAATTCATATTACGCTACATAATATTCAAATCCACCGCGCTTGTAGAATCTCGGGAGCGTTTTACCCTCAGGATCACTCTCAGTAAGCCCTGCCTTCAAACACAGTTGTCACTACGTTTATTGCACTCTCTACTGGCCAACGCAACCTTGAATTAGTCTGTTTTAATCAACCCAAGTAATTTGACAGACCTTTGTCAACTGAGGGTCATCTTTGAATGAGTAACAGTTAGTTTGTTTGTAATTATTGTCATTGCCTGAGTAGCGATCACTGGCAACTCAGAGGTATATAAGCTCGAGATGGCGAGGCATCAGCGTTCCCTGACGCTGATTCACGTTTGTCTCCAGGTATGTTGTTTCCTAGCCATTCAGTTAATTCAGTCAATTGTAGTGATTATCAGTGTTCACCAATGTTCATGATTTAACAGTTGAATTGTCATTCACCCAGTGTAGAATTAATATAACGTAAATACGTCTGTCGTCCAGACAAGAGAGTTGGTTGGTGTTGTCATGTTTCTCAGTTCCCTGACGCTGATTCACGTTTGTCTCCAGATCGAGGGTGGGCTTAATTGAAACCCACCGGTCGCTCGGAGCCGGTGGATACCCAGCAGTGGTCAATATAGGAGTGATGGCGCTGATTCGTCATGATTAATCGGCACTACTCTACCTCGTGGGCCGATGACCCCAGACCCATCTCGGGTCGGAGTGTAACCGACCACAACAACAGTTGTTAGAGGCGCCAGTGCTATACCCTGGGATAGGCCTTGGAATTATGGTCCACAGTGTGGTTGTATGTGTTTTTACCAGTGTGTTTTATAAGAAATAAATCAATGAAGACATGTTATGGTTTCACCCTTCTTTACCCTTATCGATCTGATCAATGGAAAACCTAACCCAATGCCTAGTCCACTCTGCCCGCTACCTAACGAGCTACATGCTGTCCAGAGGGGGTCTGGTGGCAGCGACCCTTAGAAATTAAGTTTAGAGTTAAGTTATCCCCTTAAATTTAGTGACCCCAGATCTGGCAGTATATGTGTTTCTATCCTAACCTAATCCAACGGATGATTAATCTTAAAGTGAAATAAGCTGGGGGCTAATTTTCAAGGACTGTAGTTCCTGGAAATTGTCCTATGCATTAAATACAACCTGTCACACGCCGGATAGAAAAGCTTGCCAGAGTCTAGTAAATAGGTTCAACACTGTACCGAGAAAAAATAAAACGTACCTTAGAAATAAAGTATTTGTGACCGAAATCCGAAATTGCAGAAGCAGTTACTACAAGTAAGGGAGGCGCTCTGTTTGTTGCCTAACCCGGATGTTGTGGCCTGGTTACCTCTGGGAGGATTTGTTTACTCTTTGATGATTATTATTATTATTATTATTGTGTTGCTGCTGTTGTCTTTGTCACGCCCCAACACTGGATGCAGAGGAAAAACATCAAGGAGGCCTTTTACGCCGATCTTGACAGGTTGACAGTTAAGGTTGTGCTTCTAGTTGACTTTAGTGCCTGAGTTGGCAGAGATGCTGACATTTGGCAGGGAACCATAGGGAGAAATAGAGTGGGCAAGTGTAATCCCAACGGCCTACTCCTCCTCAGCAAGTGTGCTGCACACAGCCTCACTATCACCAATACCTTATTCAGGCAGACCGACAAGTTCAAGGGTTCATGGCAAAACCTCATTAAAAAGTATTATCACAACTAATTATCATAGCAACCAAATACCATGACAACCATCTTTACAACCAACCATCATTACAATCAACTCTCATAACAAACACTATACAGGACGAACAATGAACGCTACACAACTTAGCAGGCCAGGGATGGCATCACCTCCTCCCCCCAGAGAAAGTATTGATTTTCCCAGCCAGCCGAACCGCGGGGCAAGGCACGGATCCTTCGCTAAATGTATCCAACAATTTCAAACCATATTTCGGTGCCTGTGTTGGTGGGTTAGTTGTCTTCTGTATTTTATGTTTTGTAACTTTTGTATTTAGCCTTTAAATATGGTTTATTTTAAAGTATTTTGACGTATTTATGTGGTTTAATTGTGGCTTATTTTTGGGTTTAATTGTGGCTTATTTTTGTGTTTCTTTACTTGTTTGAACGTATTTTTTGGCTTATTTTTTTGTGATTTTGTTGTGACATATTTTATAGGTGTATTCAGAGTTTTCTTTACACATTTTACTGGTTATGGTACAGTAATTTTCCTTTGATTTGTGTTTTTCTTCTTCCTGTTTTATTTTCTCCTATTCTTGACATAAAAGTTAATTATGAATCTTATTTTTGGTCTATTCTGGAGCTTATTCATCCTTATTTTTTGGTCGTTCTCGTAATTCTTCATTATTTTTGGTCTTCTCCTTATTCTTCCTTATTTTTTTGGACTTTCCCCTTATACTTTCAAATTTTTGGGTCTTCAACCTTATTCATTCCTTATTTCTTAGAACCTATAGCCATCATCTTTCCTTCATTATTCAACCCTATCTCGAGGCTTCAAGAAGGAAGGGGCAGTGGGCAAGTGGACACAACACTCGCCTGCCATCCTAAAGGTCGCCAGTTCGCACACACACACACAGGGCACCATCAACACCCTCAGCAGCCCTCCCAACTATGAGTGGTGTACCTAACTTTACAGATGAGGACATTGATGGCTATCGAGTTCAGTGCCGACTACACTGAAAATCCACTGTCCAAGGTGAAATGGGATTGAAGGTTACGGTCAAGATATACTGAGTGAAAGGGGCTGTAGGTTATACGGTCAAGATATACTGAGTGAACGGGGCTGTAAGTTATACGGTCAAGATATACTGAATTTTTTGTCTCATATTTCTTCTCCTACAGTGATGAGATGATTTTAGCGTTGTTGTTAAGGAAAGTATATGCGTTTGAAAGGACTCTTGTTTTGGGACCATTTTCTTGAGGTGATAAACGTAATTGTGACTGAGATAATGTGATATAGATTGGTGAGAAATTTATAATTAAACCAACGAGACGAGAATTGGAAAGTAAAGATTGACTTGCCTTCTAAATTTTTTTTTTTTTTTTGGGGGGGGGGGATAAATTTTGGGGACATTTTGGGGATATTTTAGGGATATTTTGGAGATCTTTGGAGGCAGTTAGGAACATTTTCATTGACATTTTAGGGATATTTTCATAAAATTTTAGGGAAATATTTGGAAAGTAAGTATAAAGAAATTTAGACGAGTTTGAATATCTTTATAGAATTTCATGAATATTTTTTTTAATAATTTCAAGCTTTAGAAAACAGCATAAAGCTTTAAATAAAAAAATGTTTTTAATTTAATACTGTAATGAGTATTTATTTTGACTTAATATTTTTATTTACGTTTATGACATTTAAGAAACTTGTCAAATAATGTTTTAGTTCCTGGTTCGACATGATCAGTAAACTTTAAAAGCAATCACCAGAAATGTTTCCAAAGTACGGTTTTCATAAGTTTGTATAGCCCACCCAACCCACCCTTATCCAGCCCACCCCAACCCACTCTAACCCACCCTTATCCTGTTCATGTATTATAATCATGAACACTCAAGTAGAAAAACTATACACATTTGTGATTAAAAGTTTGTGAAATAAAGTAATATTAGAATTTCACATGACTCAGTGTCTATTTGGTTAGGTTAGGTTAGGTTAGGTTAGGTTAAGTTAGGTTAGGTTAGGTTGGGTCTTTGTTCTGTGGTAAGTCAAGGAAAGGGGAATGTCGTGTTGAGTGCAATCATGACTCATGTAATGTGTGTTGATACCAGGTTGTTGTTGTTGTTGTGTGTGTGTGTGTGTATGAGTGCATGGGTGTATGAAGACCAACCAAACCAGATATAGACTCATGCTATTGTATGATTCTCTTCTCTCTCTCTCTGGTGATCTTTCCTCTTTAAAACTCCTCCCCTAACCCTCAACCCCTTCCCCTCACCTCCTTCCCCTCACACCCCTTCCCCTCACCCGCTTCCCCTCACCTCCTTCCCCTCACCCCCCTTCCCCTCACCCCCCTTCCCCTCACCCCCCTTCCCCTCACCCTAGAAAGCATAGATGACCAACGATATATCTCTTCTTTCCCTTCCTCCTCCTCCTCCTCTTCTCCATCTTTCCTCCCCTTCTTTATTACTTCCATCTCTCTCTCTCACACTTTATCACATACACGAGGAGGGGGGGGGGGGAGGGGAATTCGTGTGTGTTCGTTATGTGTTCGTGATGAATCTGGGTTACAAGTTTCGTTCGTGAGTTGTGTCTCGATGCCAATACGAGATTCTCCCTCCTCCCCCCACTGCGCAACACTCATCGACCAAGATCTCAGCAGTGAAACCAACCAATCAGAGAACGCCACACCAGCACAGACGCTCTTGGTTACCAGAATGGACCAATCACAGAGACACACATAATCAGTCCGAGTTGCGTCAGCAACTCGGACTTATCATTGTCGCCCACGCCAGCATCGACTCCAACTGCACCCACGCTGACCAATCGAAACCTTCCACATCATCAGCATCTTAGGGTGGGAGGGGATAGGGGGTGGGTAACGTTGGGGCCCTGGTTACAACTATGAGCTGAGTAAGACGTCTAGTTGTCACAAAGAACCTCACTAGCATTCACCACCAGGCATTACGATCTAAATAAATGTAAATAAACAACTACCAATCATAAATAAATACGTAAATAACCATCACCAATCACAATGAACCGTACAAACACCCACCAATCACAACAAGCAACACGAAATCTACTAATCACAATGAATTACAAACATTCACCAATCACAGCAAGTGACACATAATCCACCAATCACAAAGAGGCCAAAAAATCCACCAATCACGGCAAACCACACGAAATCCACCAATCAGAGCAAATTACACGAAATCCACCAATCACAGCAAACCACACGAAATCCACCAATCACAGAAAGTCACACAAAATCCACCAATCACAACGAGGCCACACATTATCCATGCATCAAGTGGATATCAATTTGGTCTAATAAAAATGTTAATCCTCTAAGTGACGCCGATAACCTCCATCCAGAGATAGGTTTTGCCTCAGTAATATGTGTCTGCCTATATCTCAAGAATCTATTAGGTAATTTCGATGAAACTTTGCACACTGACGGGGAAAATATCTGGGTGAAAATGAACAAAATTTAATCAGAATTAGTCTAAAGTTCAGGTCACACGAGAAGGTCAAAATTAATGTTGCCAAAACTTTCTAAAGTAAAGAATTAGTTTATGTTTTGATTATGAATTCTATGTAGATCATGTAAAGATTAGCTTAGACCTAATCTAAGCTAACCTAACCTAGTCCTTTCAGGTAGTGTTAAGTTGTTTAATAATAAAGTAAAAACAAAACTGGGGGTGTCTGTTCATCAGGTGGTCGGTATTATGATCTCATTAAACGGAACAGATATAAGCGTCTATCATTTTCAGTATATAAAACAGGCTCATGAATATACATCTCTCCTATATCGATTAAAAAAATCCAATATTCTCCCAAAATAAACCACATGGGCTTTTATATAATGTCTCTCAGATACCTTAAAAAAAAAATCCAATCACTGCAAGAGATACAAAAAAAAAAGTCGCCCAGGCAATGATTTTTACAGCAACTACCAAGCCAAGGTTTTGCTGCCCTTTATCAAACTCCACCCCACCTACCTCGGCATCGTGAGTGTTGACAGAAAAATTGTTAGTCCATTGATCTGAGTTGTCACGGGTAACTAAACTGACCTTACCAGTGTTGAAGATCACATATATATCTTGCATCAATTACTTCTTGTTGTTATTTACACGACATGGTGACATCGGGTCGTGTGTGGGGGGGTTGGGGGGGGGGGAGGGGGTGTTTCAGTGGGGAATATCAGGTATTTTGATAAGTTTATGGACGAGTGATATTTTTAGTATAGTTAGGTTAGGTTAGGTTAGTATCTCACTTCATGATTGTATTGAGTAACCTAACACCACCACCATAGTATATGAATTTCCTTCACAGGTTTTAATGGATAAATTCTTTCTCCTGTACAAAATATAAATTAACTTGGATAATCAGGATGACATAAAATGAATACCAGTTTACGGATATGGTATTAAAAGCTTCAATGAGAACATGAACTATATGTCTCTGCGTATTTTCAGGAATAACACATTACTAGATCAATTTTGACAGCACATGAGACGAACCAAGTAATTTTATCCAAACTAATAACTGAAATGTAATATCCTTAGATTCGATAAAGACTCCCCCTCAAAAAATTCCAAGCTACATTGTTATTCTTTACACCATCTGTATAAAAATATTTTAGGTGTATACTGTACTAATGTCTCAGGCCGAGTAAGTGATATTTTATTCAAGGATGGACAGAAACCTTAAGTTCAGCATTTATGACTCGCGTTCTCTATGATTCGTCTTACTTGTTTTCTATGAATTTTTTGGGAAAACTGAATTATTTACTACAAAAAAATAGGTCTTGGGCAGAAGTGATACAAAATATACATACATGTAAGATTTTATAACCCCCCCCCCACACACACACGAGATGGTTCCACAACAAAACGTAATGAATATATACAGTATAATTAAATATTTCTGCCAAATTTCACTTATCCGCCTCATTAACTCGTAGTAGGGACTGTCTGTACTTGTGTGTGCGATGGTTTAAAATTGATCCCCGAGTCAGAATTTTCCCGAGGACTACTACACAAAATCAATACGAACAGGGGCGCGAATTTTATAATCCCTAAGTACAATCTTATCTCCGCAGCAAGAGGATTGAGCTTTGTGTTTAGCTGAGCGCATCACTCAAACCATAAAGATAAGATTTAGTGTTTATTTAACCGGACATAATACACTAATTTACTTCCTGGCGTCACCTCGAATCATTCACCCCTATAAATTCAAACGTGTATTGTGATATAAGCCCGCTGACATACATCGTTTAACAGACATGGCCGATATAAATGTTCAGTTTAATAGAATGTATAAAAAGCAGAACCCCATCGTCAGATAGTCCTAAGGGTACGACTGCACCGACCTACAATCGGAGAGCTGGACGATATGTACGTTTAATCGACGAACACAGACTACGTCACAATGTTACTCGGTGTGTTGCGTCATGCACGAGCATTGTCGTGAGACGAGAAAGGTTACTTGTTCTCTCCTATATCTCGAATGAACATTAACGACATTTTAAACATTTTGGCTGCCACTCGGAATAGAGTATGACGATCATCCAGCTATGATACTATGATGTAAGTTATTAAAAAAGACACCTAGGTTGGTGAGCTCCAAGATGACTCGAGAGACCGATGCAGAACCGTCCTGATAATGATGCAAATTATGATGAGCTGGATGATGGCTTCACGTGAGTTGATTCATGTGATGAGGCAGGAGCACAGGCTGCAAACACACATCTTGGCTCTCTCTTTTCCTGACCTAGTGGTGCAGATAGCTGTAACAACTGGGGAGAGGGAGAGTTGCAATGGACTGCCGATAGCCCAATAACTTGTCCATTTTGTATTGCCTCCATCTGGGTTCCCGTGTTGGTCACCTCTTCCGCCTATTCCGTCGCTGGGGTCTAGCTTGAGCTCTGTAAACATGTGTTGCCCAGAGCAGTTGGCTGGGTGGGGGGAGGTGACCACAAGGAAGTGTTAGCTCCTCCCTCCCACACACTTGATAAACACACCTGCACATAACACTCTGGGATGCACCTGAGACACACACCTGTACACTACACTCTGGGATGCACCTTACACACACACACCCAAAATATACACCCACACACTACACACTGAGACAGACACCTGGGCTTCACACCAAGACACTACACTCTGAGACACACACCTGAGACACACACCAGGACTCCACACCTACACAAATCAACAAGCCATGGTCCAGCTGAATAGGGTAAATTCGGGAAATCTGAGATAATCCGCCTCTCTGAATCGCCATTAAGTGCCCCGCCCTTACACCCGGTAGTACTAAGAGGTCAAACTCCACGTGCTTAAAGGTCCATTGATTGGTCCTCTTACACTCTGGGTCATGACGTCAAGTAAATGTTATTGTCTTTTGTTGGTGGTGGCGTATGTTCTATTTTGCTGGTTCTAAGTTTTGGTTAGGTTAGGTTAGATGATAATATCTGGCCTATACCTGGAACAACCAAACGCCCACACCCCAACCATCACCTATCTGTGTACGTAAATGTCGACATGATTCCTTATCTTATCTTTATAGATAAGAACATAAGAAATCTGCAATAGGCCGATTGGCCTGTGCATGGCAGCTCCTGTCGAGAGTTACTACCACTCTCTATCATCCATGAATCTATCTAGCCTCCTTTTAAGACTTTCCAGCGTTCCAGCACTTACTACAATGTTGCTAAGCTTGTTCCACTCGTCCACCACCCTATTTGTGAACCAGTTCCTTCCTATCTCCCTCCTAAACCTAAACTTATCCAACTTGAATCCGTTGCTCCGAGTCCTATCCTGCTCGGATATTATAATAACTTTCTCTATATCCCCTTTATTGATTCCTTTCACCCACTTAAATACTTCTATCATATCTCCCCGCACTCTTCGTCTTTCTAGGGAATGCAAGTTTAGTTTCTTTAACCTATCCTGATATGGAAGGTTTCTAAGTCCCGGAATCATTTTTGTCATTCTTCGCTGCACCGACTCCAATGAATTGATATCCATTCTATAATAAGGGCACCAGAACTGAACCGCATAATCGAGGTGCGGCCTGACTAGCACAAGATATAGTTGCAATAAGACCTATGCACTCTTATTACTTACACTTCTAGATATAAAACCTAATACTCTGTTTGCCTTATTTCGAACATTAACGCACTGTTTTCTAGGCCGTAGGTAAGGGTTTACAAGTACCCCTAGGTCTCTTTCACAAGTCGACTTCTCTCGGTTGATGTTGTTAAGGCTGTATACATTGACAGTATTTGGTCCTTCCAATATTAAGTACGCTCCACTTGCTGGTGTGGAATTTCATTTGCCATTTTTCTGACCACTCTTGCAGTTTATTTAAATCCTCCTATAGTGCATTTGCATCCTGCCCTGAATTAATCTGCCGCCCTATTTTGGTGTCATCCGCAAACTTGCTTATGTCACTGCTGATTCCAGTATCTAGATCGTTTATGTAGATTATGAACAACAGCGGGCCCAGTACTGACCCCTGGGGAACCCCACTGGTTACACAACCCCACTCAGATTTAACACCATCTACGCTGACCCTCTGTGTTATATAGGTGAGCCATGATTTTATCCAATTTAAAACTTTCCCCTCGATACCATGAGCCTTAACTTTTCTCAGAAGCCTCTGATGCGGTACTCTGTCAAAGGCTTTACTGAAGTCGAAGTAAATAACATCGTAATTTTCTTCATTACCTACTACCTCGAAGGCTCCTAAAAACGTCAGCAGATTCGTTAGACAAGATTTTCCCTTTGTAAACCCATGTTGAGAGTCGTAGATTAATTTGCTTTTCTCTAGATGCGATCGGATGCTATTTGCTATAATTGATTCAAGAAATTTCCCCACTAATGACGTCAAACTAATCGGCTGGTAATTTGATTCTGATGCTCTGTCTCCCTTTTTGAATATGGGTACTACATTTGTCTGTTTCACAAGTTTGGCACAACTCCCGTGTCCAATGATTTTGTAAATAAATTTACGAGGGGTCCGCTAATCTGTTCCTTACACTCGTTCAAAAAATCGAGGGAAAATTTCATCCGGCCCTGGGGATTTTGTCTTCTTTAATTTATTTATCTTCTTAAGAACATCCTCTTTTCTGACAGTGATATTCTTTAATTTCTCTTCTTCATATCCCCTAAATGTCAGTTCCACCTCTGGAATTTCCTCGTGAATTTCTTTTGTGAAAACTGATAAAAAGTAGCTGTTTAATGCTTTGCTTATTTCCCCACTGTCGCCAATCACTTTCCCCCCTATACGTGTGTGTGTGTGTGTGTGTGTGTACATGACTTTTCACCTGATTGTATACGTGTGTGTGTACATCACCCCTGACCTTGACTGTGTACGTGTGTGTACATTATTTGCCCTGTTTCCTCCGTTCACGTCCTAAGTCCAGGTGTTGTAGGTCCAACACGTTACAGGGAACATGTATTTTAAGTCCAGCGTTATATGTCTCGGGTGGTAAGTCCTGTGTTTGGCGCTCCACGAATTTCAAATCCAAAGAGGTTTCAGGTCCAAGGATTCTCAGGTTCACGAGAGTGGTTGGAAGGGTGACAGGAGGCGCGAAATGGGTAAACATTGGTTTGGGAATAGAGTAGTGGACGATTGGAACACGTTACCAAATATCATCAATTCGAATACGCTGGATAGCTTCAAACTTAGGTATGGGCCAATAGGCCCGCTGCATTTTCCTCCATTCTTATGTTCTTATATCAACACCCGAGGACGAGTTACCACACCACGTGAACAACACACCACCCGATGTCTCCATGACCACGTGAGGTCCCTCATATCAACACCCGAGGACGAGTTACTACACCACGTGAACACCTCTGTAATGATTGAATATCAGACCAAAGCTTACAGCCCAGAATTACATCACATATAACAGCAAGTACAGTACAGACCGCGTGGTAACCTAACACCACAGGTTGACACACCGCAGGTCAAGACCTGACCCCGGCCTAGGTACTTGTTGTAACCCTACGATAAAACCGTGTTAAGGAAACCACACCTGGCCAAGACCCACCCGGGCGGTAATAATTACAAAGCACTACTGTCCTGCGACATAACCTCACCTGGGCAAACAGCTATCCAGACCTGACCCAAGGGAGATCAAGGACCCGCTAATCAGCCAGCACCCCTGTTACCTCACCCCAACAACCCGGTCAAGACACACCCACTTAAGTAGGAGAGGTCACCCTCCAGCTCCTCCAATATATAGGGACTGGAGCTCCTCTCACAGAGAGAGTCTGATAACCAAGGAGGGCCAGCAACCACGTCCCCTGTCCCGCTCATCAAGGAAGTCCGTCACTAAAGGCAACGAGGTCTCCGCCGGGCCCATCGACAGAGTGCTGTCTGTGTAGGGCTGTAGGCGGTAGACGTGCAGTGATCCCGAACCTCCCAACGATCGACTTAGTGAAGTGCCCATTCGACTTGTGAAGTTAAACGAACATACAATAGCCTATCATACCCTGTGTAAGAATCCCCCCCCCCCCCATTAATTCCCCCTATGCAACAAGTAAAATAAAGCTGTAACGCGCATTTGTGTTTTATATACTACACTTGTACTGAGCCTGTGTTAATATACGTAGTCACCCCCACACCCTCGAGACACGCTACCAAACTTCCTGTCTTTACATCCTCCTGCTACAAGTATTCCACCTATATGTAATATCCTCTTCTGGTGAGTTTTGTCTCATTACATCACCACCTGGTGTGTTCATGACCAGCTCACGCCCGGGCCACCAACTGTAAACTATAATAATTTGTATGTTCAATTATTTAGGTACCTCGCTGTACGGCTGCCTGTGTCTCATGTTAGGTCGGTGGGTCTGGTAGTTGAACCCAGGTGCTGCAATTGTCGTGGCCGGCACAATGATGACTCCTGGCACTGCCCTGACTGTTCATGGGGACAAGTCCTCCCCCCCGCTCCCAAGGATTCTTCACCCACCATCTCCAGCTATGACATTTAGATTTTTTTTTTTTTAAATCTGCTGGGCAGACCTGCTCTGCTGACCCCTTCAACTTCCCTTCTCTGCCCCGGGCCATGCCTGCCCCGGCGTGGCCTCATCTTGCTGTAACATGCCTCCCTCCACCGTCACCTCCGGCGCCACCTCAACGCCATGCTGACGCTCCTAGGCCTCTTACCCGTCTCTACTCAGACGCTGCCAGACCTAGTGCTACCACCTGTGCCCCCCCCCCCCCCTTCCCCCAATTCTCCTCCCCACAGCCTCCTTCACAGCTTTCCCAGAGCGTCGACCTGACTCATCCCCGAATCCCGACCCTGTCTTCTCCGCGCCTCAACCTGTCCACCCTCTGCAGGCCATGCCTACTCCTGTCTCTGGGCTGTCTTCACCAGGGCTCTCTGTTGGACTAGAGGACGCGGGATCTCTCCCACTCCAGCTCTCGGCGCCTTTGGATCATGCCGATGACATGTACGTGGACTACATATCTCCCCCACGAAGGACGTCCCCTATCAACCTTTCGACATCACCCTCGTCGCTGAAACTATCGACGCACACTCATCCTGTCACTATGTGTAACTTGTCGATGTAATCCATGACCCTTCAGGCACTAACTTCTTTAAATGCATGTGTCGACTAGAGAAGCATGAACTCTGCCTGCTTCCCTGTTGGGCGCTATAAAAGCTTCTTGCGTTACGCCTTGCACAAGTTGCAAGGGAGTGCCCAATAAACTCGCTCCCTCGCGGGGTAAATTAAAACCAACACAGCTGGGCGGCTATTCATATTGTAAAGTCGGGGTCAAGAGTTCGCTCCCGCCCAAATTGAACCCAAATGAGATGAAACAGCCAGGGCAAGTCAGTTCGGAGACTCATTTCCGTGACTCAGTTTCACCGCCATCCAACTCAGTCACATCCCTCTGACAGCCTCTCCTGTTCAAAGTTACCAATGAACTTTTAACTTTCTACCAACGAGTTTGACTTCCTCTTAAAGTTACAAGGGAACGCCACACACAATCTACTCAGTTTATACCTGTACCAGAGCGCCCTCGAACTAATAGACAGCATTACCAACACCAAATATACATACAACTACACTCTAACATGAGGTCTTTAACACACACGCACTAGCAACTCTGGGCAAAAGGTCAAGAGGGTAATAAATGTTTGTTAAACACAAACCTCAAGGACAGATGTTTTGTTCTTTCTATTCTCAGGCTGTTGTGTTGTTTCTGTGTGTGTGTGTGTGTAAGATCACTATACCCACCAAACACAGCGAGAGGATTAGAGAGCAGCGTATTAACTTAAAGACGAAGTTCTCCCAAACAAAGTGGCTCTAGAACCATTTTATATGTGTCGGAGAGCCGGGGTCTGTGTGTGACTGCTGGCTCGACGTCTCTAGTGAAAATGGGTGAGTGAATCGGTGACGAGTAAAGTAGAGCTACTATTACTTCGAAATATATGTAAATAAAGTAAGTATAGACGGGGTTTATACTAGATACTTAAACCATTAGTTATTTTCCACTTAAAAATCTGGTTTAATTAATGAGGTAAGTGGAAGAGTGATTACAGTTCCTTATGAAATCTGCCTTTGTTGACGAGGTAAAACAGGCAAAGGGATTAAAATCGTTTAGAAATCTGGTTAAGTAATCACTTGAAAAAAAATCTGACTTAGTTAAAATTAGAGTTCTGCATCTCATAATAATTTGTGTTGTTGTTGAAAGACTACTGTAAAAAAAAATAATTTTCTACGATCTTAAATACCTTACTTGTTTAAAGGCAGAAATATATTATAACATTAAATTAATAATGAAAGTAAATGGCAAATAATGAGATGTGATGTTCGCCTCACTCAACCAGACCGACTGTTTGTTTATTAGACACCAGAGAACGCGACGAGGGAAGGCATGCTGGCGTTATCAAATCCCATTAGCGAGGTATGGAGCCCAGTCGACAGGGCCCCGTTGCCTTTTGGAGCCCAGTCGACAGCGCCCCGTTGCCTTCTGGAGCCCAGTCGACAGTGCCCCGTTGTCTTCTGGAGCCCAGTCGACAGTGCCCCGTTGCCTTCATAATATCTCACGCCAATGAAGTTAATAGACTCCGATACCGTCACCGCGGACTAGTTAAGACCTCCTGTTCCTTCAATTTAAGTGAATGCCTGGAAGTGGAGTGAAAATTCTACAGGAGTGATGTACCAGGTAACTACTTGGTGAAATTCCAGTGTTAAATATCTGAGAAACTCCGCAATAAGTCACATCCATAAAGATATATAATACTGTATATTTCTTCCGCGACGTGTGATGAGGCTATAATCCACCCTGACAGGATTTTATATCAAGGAATGAGTTTGTATATCATGCTTGTGGTGACTGCGTACATGGAGGCGAGGCGTAACTGCGTACATGGAGGCGAGGCGTGACTGCGTACATGGAGGCGAGGCGTGACTGCGTACATGGAGGCGAGGCGTGACTGCGTATATAGGGGCGAGGCGTGGTGCTTGTTGCTGTGTGTGTATAGAGCGTGTGGAGGCAGACTTATCTCTGAAGGATCTCTCGCAAGCAGAACTTAATATGAAGTTTGAAACTTGATAGTCCACTCATTACCTCCTTGTGCCAGTCTTATTACATCTTTAAATAGATTGACTGAGAAGAACAGACGAGGCTTTTCTGACTGAAGTGCTCTGTTGCTGTTTTTTTTATGATTGCATGGTGTTTAATTTGCAACCACCACTTTCTATTTATGTTCTTTTGTCAACATTTGCCTACAGAACTAACTTTTATTCTGTTATTATTTCAGTCTTTGTTTTTTGTTAATGTTATCGCTCTAGAAGCTTCAACTCTAGTTCAATTTTCGTTTTATTCATCATCTAGTTTTTTTTTTTTTTACGTTTCTGTATAAATCAGGTTTGAGTTTTGTTTATATTCTGTAATGCTCTGGCGCTTACGGGATATAAGGGTGCTCAACAAACTAGCCTCGTGCTGGAGTGGGGGGTACAACTTATCAGAATGTAAGGAACAGCTCCTCACAAATACAGATTGTCCCGGAGGGTGCTAGTTTATTAGGCACCCCCTTACATCCTGTGCAAGGTGAAGCGCAGAAGCGTTTACAGTGCCCAACTGGGAAGCATGCGGAGTTCATGCTTGCCTTTATGACTCATGCATTAAGGGCGTGGAAGCCTGAAGGGTCATGGGTTTTGTCAGCAAGTTACATAAAGTGACAGAATGCTGAGTGTGTGTGTGTGGGGGGGGGGGGGGATTCCCGGTACATTTCATCTGTTTATAGCAAAGAGTGGCAGGTCCCTAATAATGTCAAGTGCCAGGCCAGTGGCTAGGAGGAGGGATATCTGGTCAGGGAGGGAAGAGGTGTTGGTAACAGCTGGGGACCTGTAGGAGGAGGTCATAGGGCAAGTGAGGATGTAGTGACGGAGGGTGTGAGAGTCGGGTTGGCCACAAAGTTTACAAACAGTGCGGCCAGGCTCAGGGTTGCCAATGTACTCCCATAGGTACCTGTACCCTAGGCGCAGTCTCATGTATATAAGCTGTTGAGATCGAGTCAGAGATTGATACTACGGTAAGAAAACCACTTTCCTGCATTGAAAACGTAACATATATTGACCTTCCATACGTCTTGCCCGCGGTGCCCACCGTTTCTCTGTGGCTGTCGGTCACACTAGAATAACCCGTTATAGTACATCCTTCTTTCCTCACACAGCCAAACTGTGGAATGCTCTGCCTTCGTCTGTGTTTCCAAACTTATACAATCTGTCTCACTTCAAAAAGCTGGGTTTCCGGCATTTTCGCGGTGTAGATTAATAAAAGAAAAATTATTTTATATTTCTAATTTTTATTTACTTTTATGCTCACAGACAACACCAAAAGCCGGGTCGGGACGAGAAACTGCTACAGATATTGAAGGGGATGGGGGGAGGGTGGCTGGTCAGTAACTTTGGCGCCGACACGACAGCCCATGTTACTTGTCAAGTCAGGTCAACCTTAGTGCCTCCAAAAACACACATACACATCCTATTACAATAAACTTCATCCTTGACCACTGAAGGGTCAAGACGTACCTGGCGCTTCTCTGGGAGCAGCCAGGTCAACTGTTAAGTTGGCCCATTCCAACTCCCTCCCCTGAACCCTCCTCCCCACCGGAATATCAACAAGTTCTCCCCAGAAGTTACAACTCAACAGTAACAGCCGAGTCGTACCCTTCACACAGTGAGCTTTGTCAGATCAAACTAGCGCCAGTAGAAAAGCATACACCTATGAGATTGTTGTTTGTAAATATGAGACTATGTTATCACCCCAGGGACTATCTTAGATACTACACGTGATGTTGCTGTCTATATGTGTCATCAGTTCTCTGTGATGAAGCTTTGGTCTTGGCGGGAGGTGCAATGATTGAATATCAGACCAAAGCTTACAGCCCAGAATTACATCACATACAACAGCAAGTACACTACAGACCTCGTGGTACCACCACATACCAGGTGGACACACCCCAAGACCCAAGGGAAGCGACCCCGTCTGCTAATTACCTGAATTAGAGGGTGACCTCACCTGACCAAGACTCCTGGGTATGACCACACCTGTCCAAATTTAACCAGTTTAGTGTTAATTGGGCTAAGGTCAAACACCAACTGGGCCTCCCCCATATAAAGGCCTGCAGTCCAGCCCACGCGATTATTTCTGTTCGGGATTCTGACCTTGTCAGTCTGGTTGCTGTCATCACTCTCCCGTCCCGCCCGTCAGACTGTCCACTCGCACAGAGTCACGCTCGTCTTCTCCCCAGGTCGGGGGGGAGACTTCCCAACCAGTCTTCCCGTCGTCACCAGCTAAGCAGAAGCCTCCCATAGGAGGCAGCCCAGCCAAGCATCCATTGGGCCTACGTCAGGGTACACGTGAGTCTTGTCAGAACGATTCCCAGGGTGAGTTACCTACTGTGGGAAGTGTATTCATTCATGTGTGTCCGAGAGTCAGTGTCAAGTAACGTAACATAATGTGTTAGTACCCCGATATAATAGTGATATTAACGTGTCCATGTCATTGAGTGAATTAATAAACAGTTGTACGGAAGAGGTGTTTAAGAAGTTGTCCCTTTAAGAACATAATATATGTTGACGCTGAGTAAATAACATCCCAGCCAGCTACCAAACTCTTCTTATCTTTACATTCCTACTCTTTATACTTCTATATATATATATATATATATATATATATATATGTGTGTGTGTGTGTGTAATCTGTCTACGATAGGAAGGCCTGGGACCACACCTCGCTCATATAACATAAGAAAGTAAGGAGTCTGCAATAGGCCTGTTGGCCTGTGCATGGCAGCTCCTGTCGAGCGTTACTACCACTCTCTATCATCCATAAATCTATCCAGTCTCCTTTTGAAACTTTCCAGCGTTCCAGCACTTACTACATAGTTGCTAAGCTTGTTCCACTCGTCCACCACCCTATTTGTGATCACCATCTGTGAGGGAATTACTACACCACGTGATGGCCCTCATAACATCATCTGTGAGGGAATTGCTACACCACGTCAGGTCCCTCATAACATCATCTGTGATGGAATTACTACACCACATCAGGTCCCTCATAACACCATCTGTGAGGGAATTACTACACCACGTGATGCCCCTCATAACATCATCTGTGAGGGAACTACTACACCACGTCAGGTCCCTCTTAACACCATTTGTGAGGGAACTACCACACCACGTGAGGTCCCTCCTAACACCATCTGAGAGGGAGTTACTACACTACGTGTTTGCTGTTCAACACCTACATTAATCCGTATGTTCACTGTATATTCCTTTACCTTTCCTTAATGAAGGCTTTTGCTAAACCACCAATGTATGTAATAAGTCATTTATGTCCAATGTGCTGTATATTTTCCGCCTTCGGGCTGCAGAACTTTTTCAATAAACCGTTAATTATTATTATTACATGTAGCTTGCCGACATTATCCATGACCCTCCAGGCACTTGCGTCCTTAATCGCCCGAGTCAAAGCAAGTAAGCATGAATTCTGCAGCTTCCCTGTTGGGCGCTGTAAACGCCTTGACGCTTCGCCTTGCTAAAGAGGCAAGAGGGTGCCCAATAAACTAGCCACATCTCGGGGGCAAATCACATTATAATTTCCCTCATCTATGACGTCACGGTCCCAGGGAACCAATCACACGACGCCTCATCATAGGTCGACCCACAATCACTCACCACACAACCAGACTCAACACAGGCAGTGGTCAGTGGCCACTCAGCAAAAGTCAGCCTGACAGAGTGATAGTCAGTCAGCCACTAACAGCGGTGGGGAGAGGGTGTGTGCCCGGGTGTGTGGTGCTCCAGTGGTATGGAGAGGCTGAGAGCTTGGTTGTCGATTAGTGGTAGCCACGAATGCTTAAGTACAAAGATATTTTAGTGCAATATACCGTAACCAGGTCACACCAAAGAGCTCTCTATTCTACCAACAATTATTCTTATTTAAACGTAAGTAGAGCGATTTATTTATTAATGATGTTATTATGTGTCGTGTTCCTTCCATTGTTAACTTTCATTTTTTTATAATTAGGCTTTAATTGTCCATATCGTGATGCGGGGAACATAGAGAATTGTTTACGTAGTGTGTGAGTTGTATGGGTCTTAGATACTATAAATCCTGTATTAATATTTACTTCTATCTATCTCTATGTATATATATATTTATGTTGATCAATATCTAGGTATTTGTATATCTATGTAAGGAAGATTAATTTGTTGAAGTGGTTTAAACTCTCCTTTAACGGTTTAGTCGATCATAGAAAGCGGCAGAAATGGGAAGACTCACGGGGTAACATGGCTATTTCACTGATATATTTTTTGTAATGAATGCATTTCTTATTTTAATGGCGACCAAGTGGTTATTTCAATGGTGTCTAATTACTCATTGAAGCGGTATCTAAATAGTCATTACAGTGATGACAATAATTAATTTTCTGATAGTTAATTGTTTAATTAGGGGCAACCAAAGAGGCTTACTAGATAGCGTTCATGTTCCACAAATTTCCACTCATTCTTAACAAGCTCTTTGGGAGATTAGGACATTGATTATAACATAGTTTACCAGGAGTTTAGCAAGGTTTTTGATAGGGTCTCACACGACAGAGACAGAGATTCGGTAATATGCTCAAACAAGTTCACAGTGATTGCGTATGTATGACTAGAGTGTGTAGATATACAATATATAGGCAGTGTATATATTCCAATACTGGACATAATGGAGGTAGATAATTTATATAGCAAACAATGCATATTATAGACTATACAGGTGTACAAACATTGTGCGTAGACAGTGAATATATATAAACAATGAACCTAGACAGTGCAGGTATACAAACAACGTACCAAGAGAGTGAGGTATATAAACAGCTTATATAGACAGTGCAAGTATACAAACAACGGTAAACAACAAGGAGTGATGGATAAGACTATTAAGAATTCATGTACGTATTGAGCAGGGCATTAACATGACACAAACATTGATAATTATGTATGCTGAAGATAAAAGTATTAGTATTTAAGCATGCTGACAACACAAGCATTAGTAATTAGTATGCTGACAACGCAAGCATTAGTACTTAAGTATGCTGACAACTCAAGCATTAGTAATTAGTATGCTGCCAACGCAAGCATTAGTACTTTAGTATGCTGACAACGCAAGCATTAGTAATTAGTATGCTGACAACGCAAGCATTAGTAATTAAATTAGCAATTAAGCATGCTGACAACGCATGCATTCGTAAGCCGACAACACAAGCATTAGTAATTAAATTAGCAATTAAGCATACTGACAACGCATGCTTTAGTAATTAGTATGCTGACGACACAAGCATTGGTAATTAGTATGCTAAGAACCCAAGCCTAAGTAATTCAGTATGCTGACAACACAAGCATTGGTAATTAATATGCTGACGACAAAAGTATTAGTAATTAAGTATGCTGACAACGCAAGCATTAGTAATTAGTATGCTGACAACGCAAGTATTAGTAATTCGTATGCTGACGACACAAGCTTAAGTATGCTGACAACACTATTAATTGAGTATGCTGACAACACAAGCATGAGTAATTAAGTATGCTGACAACACAAGCATTACAAATTAGTATGCTGACGACACAAATTAAGTATGTTGTCAACACCACTAATTAAGTATGCTGACGACACAAGTATGAGTAATTAAGTATGCTGACGATACAATCATTAGTAATTAAGTATGCTGACGACGCAGGCAGCTACCAAACAGGGAGGTACTACCGCTTGGGAAGATATTGGTATCATAATGTGTTGTCTAATTGTAGACCCTGTGCCCGGGTGAGCTAATCCCCGTTTAAAAATTAAAAAAAGCAGGATTATTTAGGTATGCTAACGATACAAGCATGAGTAATTAAGCATGCTGACAGCACAATCATTTGTAATTAAATATGCTGACGACAAAAGTATAAGTAATTAAGTATGCTGACGACAAAAGTGTTAGTAATTAAGTAGGCTGACAACGCAGGCATTAGTAATTAGTATGCTGACGACACAAGCATAAGTAATTACATATGCTGACGACAAAGGTATTAGTAATTAAGTATGCTGACGACAAAAATATTGATAATTAAGTATACTGACGACCCAAGCATGAGTAATTAAGTATGCTGACAACACAAACATTGGTAATTAAATATGCTGACGACAAAAGTATAAGTAATTAAGTATGCTGACGACAAAAGTTTTAGTAATTAAGTATGCTGACAACGCAGGCATTAGTAATTAGTATGCTGACGACACAAGCATAAGTAATTAAGTAATAAGTATATTGACAACACTACTAAAGAAGTATGCTGACAACCCAAGCATGAGTATTTTGGTATGCTGACGACATAAGTATGAGTAATTAAGTATGCTGACGATACTTTCATTAGTAAATAAGTATGCTGACGACGCAAGCAGGATTATTTAGGGATGCTGACGACACAAGCATGAGTAATTAAGTATGCTGACAACACAAACATTATTAATTATGTATGCTGACAACACTATTAATTGAGTTTGCTGGCAACCCAAGCATGTGTATTTAAGTATGCTGACAACCCAAGCCTTGGTTAATTGAATATTCTGACGCCAAAAGTATTAGTAATTTAGTATGTTGATGACACAAGCATTAGGAATTAAGTATGCTGACGACACAGGCATTAGTAATTAAGTATGCTGACAACACAAGCATTAGTTATACGCACCAAGTCGATTAGGTATGTGTCACCTGATTAACCACCACAATGCTAACCTAACCTTAACCTAGCCAGTGGAATAACATACATATTGTAACTATGAGGGAAACGCTGTTATTGTTTGTAAAATGTAAGGTTGCAGTATCGCCTCAGGAACTATTTTAGATACTTATATTACCAGTTCTCTGGCACTATTGTTGACTTTATGATCTGGCGGCTGCTCCCACTTGCCTTCCATAGCGGCACATCTGCCCCTTCCTTTGGCAGGTGGAGCCATCTTGAATGTGCCTTACCACACCCGTCGATGTCGCATGGGCGGAAGCCAGACATACAGTTGCTAGCTTGGTGCCGGCCCCTTAGGCACAAGAAGCAATAGCCCAACTCTTTGACTGTTCCTTTTTTCCATCTTTGCTAACTTCCGGAAGTTTGAGCATTGTGGCAGCCGATGAGGGCCATGACAAAGTGGACAATCTCGTTCTCCCACGTCGTTGGTCACAAGAGTCATGGCTTGTTTGCTAGATCGGTCTTTTCCCTCGTACTTCAGGCTAGGGTATCGAGTATGCACCCTTTTTGCCTCCTTCGCTCTGCTTTGTATGAACTGCCAGATGTCCCTTATTTTCATGTGGCCATATCTCTTTGGAGGGTGATCGAGGACTGCAATCTCATACCTTTCTTGTAAATGACCAGGAAGCCTTTCAATTATGCCTTTCTTTACGAGGAGATGCTCGAGGGTTTCTTGTGAGTACATGGACTCGAAGCTGCAAATGCACGCCTGAAGTTCATCGGCCAAGTCCTGCAGGCCCTCGCTGTTGGTTATTTTGACAGGTGGTCCGTTGATCAGGTTCATCAATAATTCTTCGATATGGGCGTCCTCGTCACCATACCAGTCCTTCAGGGTACTCAGGGCCTTTCTATAGCCCTCAGAGGACTTCATCCTGGTGAATGGGTTCAGAACATTCCGAATATCACTTGAACACGAGTGGATTAACATTTGAAGTTTCTCCGAATCTGGGGCAGTGGAGGCTCCCACATATCTCTTGAAGCTATTCATGTAGTCCCAATATTCTCCACGGCTCTCCCCTTTGAAAGTAGGGATGCGCGCATTTTGCATGTGGTAGGATGACAGCATGTCCTTCAGTGCAGTTGAGGTGCTGCCGGATTCTTCCTTGCCGCCGCACTTCTCTCTCCTTTCAGGCTGCTCCATTTCAACTCGTTGCACGTCTTCGTCGGTCGATTCCTCATGGCCCTTGGGGCGTCCAGTCATCACAGTGGGAGACTTGCCAAGAGTCCCCCCTAATGTTGTCTTCAGCCTGGGTTGGTCGCTCCCTTCGTCCAAACGTCGTGCTGTGCTCCCTTTTGCAAAATATGCTTCCAGCATTTTAGTCACGGTTCGTCGTACTTCTCCCATTATGTTAGATCCGGGATTTTGGTCAGGTGCTGAGCATTCAGACTCGGGCAGA
Source organism: Homarus gammarus (assembly GCA_958450375.1). Lineage (NCBI taxonomy): Eukaryota > Metazoa > Arthropoda > Malacostraca > Decapoda > Nephropidae > Homarus > Homarus gammarus. Next base: position 669,101 of record CAUDMG010001502.1, read on the forward strand.
GGGTGGCCCCTTCCAGCTTCTGTGGCCGTAACATCGTGGTCGTTCAGCTCTGGAGGGACAACTACTGCCTCTGGGACTTGGTCACCTTCATCCATGTTCACATTTCCCTTTCGTTGCTCTGGATCCATTCCCGTTACCTCTGGTCCTCTTATTGAGAATTATTTTCAGCTCTGGTTAGGTCTCGAAGTTTGTTCGATGAACCACTGCTCACTGACTGTATTTGCGTTCGGTGGTGTGGCTCGCTGCTTGTATGTAAGTTTGACAATAGTAGGTCACTGTTGGTTGCTTATGGTGTTACAAGCGACATCTTCACTGTTGGTTACTTACGGTGTTACAAGTGAATCACTACAGGTTGTTTACGGTGTCACAAATTGGGGTGATATTAAGTTAATTTAATCACACTTACCTCGTAATTCGTTAAGTTGGTTATTTGTTACCTCAAACCCGGTCAGCTGCCCCTTATGATCACTGGTGCGCACACACACACACAGGTTTGCCTCACTGGGTGCGTGGGCCGGCTTGTTACAAACAAACGCTCAGAGCACCGTACGCTTGAACCGAAAACTTTGACACTGTGGGTGGGTGGCTGATTGACGATCTACGTTGTTCCACGCTGAACTCCTGGCGTTGGTGACGTGTCCTGTGATCCCCTTTTCTCCTGGTAGTTGAGTATTCCCTTCGATGTCCTCCCGCTTTTGTTTTGACTGAAAACGCCTTAGTTAAGGACGTTCAGGTGACGGGCAAGTCGAAGGGAATGATTGAAACCCGTCTTTTGACGCATTCAATATTTATTGATGTGATCAAAGCCTGCAGACAACAAGGCGTTCATTAGTATTACATGGTGATCTATCTGAACATAATTAGTCTCACAATTTACCTTAATTATAATTGATTATTGAGCATAATGACATGATACAAAGTTCATAACTCTATTAATCTTAGCTACACTTCATTCCGCGTTGTCTTATTGCTCCAGATAAGGCAGGAACGAGTGGGCATAATTAGTCCACAATATTTCAGTACTGATGGGTATGTCATCACTTTGGCTGTACTTACAAGTGCGGGTCAGTGCGAACCAGTATGGTGTTCCAAGGGAAGATAGTACTGTGTAAATTGTTCCAGTACAAAACTCGGCCAGGATTGGGAGTTGTTGTTCACCACTGCTGCAGAGTGTTGATCCTCACAGCATCACTTGAGGGGGCAGTGTCCAGGTGGCCGCGCCGCCTTTTAAACCATACATTAGCAGAGTCGTGATCTCTTCTCCGTAAACACCGCCCACCCCCTAATCTTTGTTCGGGTAAGGCAGCAAAAACGTCAGCACTGACACTAGTGTTGACGCCAGCATTGAAAACACTCCCGGCGATGCCAGCACTTACGCCAGTAGCGATGACACTCCCGGTGGTAAAGAGTCCAGGTGGCCACGCCGCCGTTAACACCGGTCACCCCCTAATCTTTGTTTGGATAAGGCAGTAAAAACGTTAGCACTGACGCCAGCGGTGAAAACACTCCCGGCGCTAAGCACCGCCCCTCTCCCCCCCCCCCCCCCAGCTGCCACATCTGTCGAGGTAACAGGTCGCGTGGTGGGGGGGGGGGCATCACTCGAGAGGGCGATCTGTGTCATGAGATCCATGACACCCTCTCAGCGCTCACGCCAGTGGTGATGACACTCCCGGCGGTAAACACCGCCCCCCCCTCCCCCCTCAGATCGCTGTTTCCAAGTTTGTTCCCTACCTCGACATTGCTTATGAGGTTTTCTCTGTTCGACAGAACTAAATCGAGTGTATTATTACCCCGGGTCGGTTCGGTTATATGTTGACTTAGGAAACAGTCCTGGATCGTTTCGAGGAAATCCTCTGATACTGAGTTACCGTAAGGTCAGTCCAATCTATTTGGCCAAGGTTAAAATCGCCTACTATACAGACTTTGTTGTGTATGGAAGCCCTGCGCATTTCATCCCAGATAAGTCGCTCATTAACTCTATCAAGATTGGGAGGTCTATATATTACTCCTATGATTAATTTTTCCCTACCATCGATTAATTCTATCCAACTTGTTTCTGTATTCCGCTCAGTTTTTATTTCCTTATTTATTTCACACTTCAGATTATCCCTGACATAGATGGCTACTCCGCCTCCTTTCCTGGACGTCCTATCGGTATGGAACAATTTGTAATCCGCAATTTGGTATTCGACAGGTAACTCGCGTGAGTCTAGGTTGATCCATGTTTCAGTGAATGCTATTATATCGATTTTTTCGGTACATTCCATGGCCCTAATGTCATCCATTTTGTTTCTCATACTTCTACTGTTCGCGCAGTAGACATTTAAGTTAGTCGTGTTCAGGGTCCTCCCTTTACCGCGTTTAGGTTTAAACTCTGTCTAATTTAGTTTTGTCATCATTCCTAACACTATTTCCCTGTAATCTTTCACTTTGTTTAACCGCTCCCAATGCAGTCTCCTCCACCCCTGTGCCCATATGCTCCCCTAGCAGTTTAAAGACTTCGATATCTTTGGAACTGCCCCCTATAGAGACCCAGCCAGGGTTGCCACCCCATCCCGAGACAGGTGTACCCCATCCCTAGCATAAAGGTCCCTTCTGCCGTAGAAGTTATCCCAGTTGTCAGTGAATGGGACTGATATTGACTTGCAATATCCGTCAAGATGGCCGTTGACACCAACTGCCCTTGACAACCATTCATTGCTAACTCTCCTTCTAGGCAGGACACCACATATGATAGGGATCCCTCCCTGAGTCCTAATACGATCTATAGCTGTCTTGAACTTATCAAGAAGCTCTTCATTCCTACACCGGCCAATATCATTGTCTCCTGCATCCTGTCAACTATATCCTCCACCCCAGCCCCTGGCAAACACACCCTCATCCTATTTTTTTTTTACCACAAAAGGCTCTGTCCAAGTACCTTACCTGTGAGTCACCAACAATTAAAGTTTTTATGCTATCCTTGTCAGCCCTGTCCCCGACTGTATTCACGTCCAATTCGTCTATCAAGGGACTGAACGAGTTGGTACACTTAGCTGCTGTTGTTGTCGTATCTTCACACAGTCGAGGACGTAGTGTTAAAGTGTGTGGCCATATGTCTGGCCACACACTTAACATTTAGTCTTCTTTACATCTGCTTGAGGAACATACTGCCAGAGGCGGATGGAGTGCATAATGGCGGGAGGCCTACAATACCCAGGACCAGTGGCCTAGAAAACCCCCAAGCGCCAGGTGACAAGGATTTCTCACTTTCGTGTTGATGACCCTGTTAATCCAATAAACGTTACTCCCGCCAGCAGTAAGGACCTGTGTGGGTCACGCCAGGAACAAGACTATAGTAAACAAGACACGGCCATAAACTACCCGAGATAAGATCGATTTGTGAAAGTGACCTAGAAATGCTATTAATGGGTTGGTGACTTAACTGTTGTCATTTCTTATGTTCTTATGACTTGGTGACTTCACTGTTGTCATGGCTTGGTGACTTAACTGTTGTCATGGCTTGGTGACTTAACTGTTGTCATGGCTTGGTGACTTAACGTATTTTCTTTATCAAACTTGTACCGTGTGAAGTCCTTGTAGTTGTCAAACACAAATAATTGTTTCTGGTTAAAGTTTCAGACCCAAATTGTCGTCTTTTCTCTTTTTATTATAGAAATACGTCTAAGCACAATTAAAGTATGTTATCACCATAACTACTGTACACCATGAGCAGGAAGCGATACAGGGAGCTTCAAATAACTGGGTCAACTGAGGGTTACCAGCTAGTTATTTGATGACCTCTGCTGGACATTGGTGCACAAGGTTTATTTGGAAGACTTTGAGGCTACATGACTTAATGCCACTTGCATCAGTAACCTATTTGCTAGACACTTTCTCGTGGTTTAATTACCATGAGTGATGTAATTACTGTATATAAAACCAAGGTATGCAGCCCACAGTTATACAAATATTACTGTCTATTAGATAGGGATTAATGCAAGATGAATTTGAGCTTAACACTGAAACAAATCTTAGATCTAACAGAGATGCAATACCTTTGGATAAGCCAGTCTAAGTGGTACACTCCTCCCATATATTTGTTATACTGGGATATGAGAAATGGCTGAGGAACAAATATTTCCTTTCCATGGCTGGTTGACCATCTTTTAGCATTTCCAACAGGGGTGGCAGACTGATGATTGCTTGCAATTGTGAAAACGCTGTTGTCATGCCATTTCAAAAAAAAGAGTTCTTCCTTTTCTTCAAATTTGTAGTCATAGGATCCACGATTTTCCTTTTTCAGGGATTTGTCATCCTTCAGGGGGACATCTGGATGTTCTGTTTGAACGTACTGTACCCGTGATTCTGATTCCTAAGGATTTCATTTGTACAAATAGGTTATAACTTGAGAAAAAGTTATCAACATAAATTTCATGATCATTGGGGTTCTCTAGGTGATTGGTCATTGATAAAACCACTCTTGAACCTAGACTGTCAGCGTTCTTGGTATTGGAAGTAGGATTTTTTTGCTTTCCTTGATATAAATCCATTCCAAAACAATAGGCACTAGTGGCACAACATGGCACCCACTGCTTGAAACCAAATCTTATTGGCTTACCTCTTATAAATTGTTTTCGAGAGCTTCTTCCATAGTATCTTACTATCTGTCCATCTTCTGTCTATACATAGAAAATGTTTTCAGCATAAAAAAGTTTGCCTTGCAAACCGTTTTCTCTTTTATGCAACATCCATAGAAAATGGAAAAAATGGAGTCCTAGTGACCATGGTCCTTATTTTAGGACCAAACTTTTAGAGCATGCTATATTTGAGCAAAATTACTTTCAAAGATTTTCTTGACTGTATAGGACAGTTAGAACATTCATTTATACTATATACAAATATGGGTTGGATATAAGTACTACTTACCAAAAATTTTTTTGATTGAATAATAGATGAAACTGAGTGTATCCTTTCCCTCAAGATTTTCACACTGTACTGAAAACTGAGACATCAGTGTTGCCAATATACATCAGACAGTAGGTGTAATATTTGAAAGACACTCCAGTCTTGATGACTAACTAAAGATCTCAGAAAAATACAGGTGTAGCAGAAATATGATGAATTATCCTTCTGGTCCTAAAAAAAGGACCATAGGCGCTAATGGGTTAAACACTCAAGGTTTGTAATTTGTATTAGTATCTGTATTACCTTAAGAGTTAACATAAGAACATAAGAATTGGTGGAAACTGCAGCGGGCATATTGGCCCATACTGGGCAGTCCCGTTTACACCCAACCCCTATTGCTCATATAAGCATCCAACCTCTGTTTGAAGCTATCCAGCATATTCGAGTTAATGATGATATTTGGTAACTTGTTCCACTCGTCCACTACTCTGTTTCCAAACCAGTGTTTACATATTTCTCGCCAAATCTAAATTTTTCTAATTTAAAACCATTGTTACGAATTCGCTCCTGGTTGAATAGTTGGAGTACCTTTGTAATGTCCCCTTTGTTTAGCCCTGACTTCCATTTATACACCTCTATCTACGTCTCTCGAGGGAGTGCAAATTAAGATGCTTTAACCTGTCTCTATACTCAAGGTTCCCAATGCCCCGGATTAGTCTTGTCATTCTCCTCTGAATTCTTTCCAAGGATTCTATATCCATTCTGTAATACGGTGACCAGAACTGAGCTGCGTAATCCAGGTGTGGTCTCACAAGTGCAAGATACAGTTTTAGGATGACCTCGCTAGTCTTGTAACTAACACTCCTTTGTATGAAGCCAAGTATTGTACTTTATTAACCTTGTTACGTGCAAAAACACATTGTTTACTTGGCTTAAGGTTCCTGCTTCATTACAAGTACTCCTAAATCTCACTCGCAGTCGAATTTCTCAATGGCATCGTTGTTCATCTGGTAACTGGTTTCCCTGTTTACATCTCCTATACTGAGTACTCTACATTTGTCCACGTTGAATTTCATCTGCCATTTTTCAGACCATTCGAAAAATTTGTTTAGATCTTCCTGTAGTTTTGCGGAGTCCTCGTCAGATTTAATAACACGTCCTATTTTAGTGTCGTCAGCAAATTTACTTGCGTTGCTGTCTATGCCGATATCTATGTCGTTTATGTATATAATAAATAATAATGGTCCAAGTACTGAGCCTTGGGGAACTCCACTAGTGACGTTGCTCCAATGGGATTTAGTGCCGTTATGCTCACTCGCTGTTTCCTGTCCTGTAACCACGCCCTAATCCATTTAAGGATATTACCTTTGATGCCATGTGCTTCTCCCTTTCTAATTAGTCTTTCGTGGGGGACTCTGTCGAAGGCTTTGCTAAAGTCGAGATATTCCACATCATAATTGTGTTCCTCATCCACCGATTCAAAAACTGATGAAAAGAATGTGAATAGATTAGTTAGACATGAACGCCCGCTTGTGAAGCTATGCTGGGAATCATTGATCAATCGGTGCTTCTCCAGGTGATTTCGAATAGAGTTTGAAATGATTGCTTCCAGTAATTTGACTACTATTGATGTTAGACTGATTGGGCGGTGGTTAGAGGATAGTGATCTATCCCCCTTCTTGAAAATCACTATTACATTCGCTATCCTCCAGGATTCTGGTACTACACCTGTTTTTAAGGACTTGTTAAACAACTTTGCTAAGGGCATACTAAGCTCTTCCTTACATTCCTTTAATACTCTGGCAAATATCTCACTGGGACCAGGTGACTTATTAGGCTTTAGTTTGTCTGTTTGCTTACTAACATCGTTACTAGTCAATACTATCTCGCTTAATTTGTTTTTTTCACTATCTCTGAATAGAGTCGGTGCCTCGGGTATCCTGTTTAAATTTTCGGTGGTGAAAACTGTTGAAAAATATTTATTCAAATTATTGCTCATTTCTCCTACGTTATCAGTTAGCTCGCCGGTATCTGACCGCATTGGTCCAATCATTTCTCGTGTTTTAGTTTGATACATTTGGTAGAATCCTTTGGGGTTTGTCTTCGCCTCCCTTGCTATCCTTACCTCATTATTCCTGTTAGCTTTCCTATTCTCGCTTTTAACCCTACTCGCCAATACCTTATAATAATCCCGGAGGTAAATTTCGCCACGATTTATCCTTCTACCTATAGCCTTCCTTTGGCCAATGATGTTCTTTAAATAATTATTTATCCATTTAGGGTCATTGTTGTTTGATCTGAGTTTTTTGTATGGTATGTTCTGCCTTTGTGCATTAAGTAACTCCTTATTTAAATTGTCATGGAACTCGGCAATCTTGTTATCAGGTCTGTCTCAGCAGTCAGGTCGCCCTCTGTGGGTGCATTGAGTGAGGTCACCTCATGCGAGGTCATGTAGCTCACCCCCAAGCGCGACACCCCCTCCCTCAGCTGCCTCTTTAAACTGTCAAAGTTTGCCCTTCTGAAATCTGGTACTTTAGTGGAATTTTCCTTATGTCTGCCCTGAAAATCTAACTGGAATCTAATTTCTTTGTGATCGCTGTTTGCAAGCTCGTTCCCTACCTCAACATTGCGAATAAGGTTTTCTCTGTTCGACAGAACTAAATCGAGTATATTATTACCCCGGATGGGTTCGGTTATATGTTGACTTAGGAAACAGTCCTGGATCATTTCGATAAAATCCTCTGATTCTGAGTTACCCGTAAGGTCAGTCATTTTTCAAATGTGCTGACAGTTGTTTGTTAAGTCGCATTTACTTGGTGAACCCTATGGTGGTCCACTGTGCAGTCTCTTGAGTTCATGTATTTTTACTTTTCTTAGTTATTTCCCAACCTTTTATATTACATATTTATTTCTTATGATAAACAAATAGTGACTCTTTAAAGTTCATGATGGCAAAATCAACCTGCAGAATAATTTTTAAGATAGGTATTATTAAGTTTCCTTACCAATTCTGTGACACTTCTAAGTACAGTCAGTTCTGCTATAACGCAGTAGTTGTGTTCTTGTAAAACATCGCGTTCTAGAAATTCGCGCAATAGAAATAACAGGGCTTATGGAGAAAATAGGGTTAGGTGCAGATTACTCGAAATCGAAAAAAATTTAGTAGTTAGCCTAACACAAAGGATAGCACAGCCTAAATAAATGTTACATTCATATCTAATAATGAAATCATACAGTAAATGTTACACTTTACCTTGAAAAAATATGAATATAACTTGGTCCCAGATCGCTTTTTCGTTTGATCTTCTATCCAAACACTTAGAAGCCATTCCATCTCCTCAAGTTCCTTTGGCCATGATCTCACACTTTTGCTAGCACTCAAGGTTTTTCCAGCAATACAGCTTGCTTTAATCTTTCCTGCATTGTCTCTAATGGTGCGTAAAGTAGACTCTATTATTCCCGTTGCATGTACAATATCACATGTTCTTTCCTTATTTTCAAAACGCTTGACAACATCAAACTTTTCTTCAAGTGTTATAGCCTTTCTTTTAAGATCACCACCGGAAATGCGATCACCAGAACGCTTCCCGGAGATATTCTTATTTTCCATAGTCACAAAATTGGAGAAACAGTAATCAAAAATCACTGAGGACGCTTAAAAACTTCCCACGTGTTTCAAACTGATCGTGTGGTGTAAACAGAGCTCGCGGGTCTAAAACGCTACGTATTTTGTTTTTCTCTCTTATTTAAAATTTTACAATTTACATATACTGTACAGGTATACTGTATACATAAATATTACATAAATTATTTCTGCAATTCTTCACAAACAAAACACAAATCAATTGAACATGTTCGTGTTTTACAAATATTGTTCTCTATTCATCAATTGCCTTACAACCAATTCGTGTTGACAAAACACGCGTTATAGCAGAACTCACTGTATACAGATTTGGTTTAGAAACTTGGTAAATTAAATATTTTATTGTGAAAATGGAAATGCTGTTCTTATTGGAGGCAAATTGCTGGAAGCAATAGTAATTTAAAATCAATTTGGTATTACCTCGAGAAACACAAATTGATCAACATGGCTTCACAAATGGGTGGGCGTGTCTGACAAATCTATCATCATTCTTTTCAACTGTTTTCGAATCAGTGGATGATGTACACGATAATGATGTGGGTATCTTGACTTTAGCAAAGTCTTCGACAGGGTTCCCCACAAAAGACTAATACTGTACGTAAAGTGGATGGAATTGGTTGGAGATGTTCTAAATTGGTTTTCCGGCATCTTCGTGGTGTAGTTTAACACAATGTAACCTTTTCTTCTTTATTTTCAATTTCTTTCTGTTCTTTTTTTTTCGCCCCCTAGGCCCCGTTGTGGGTCGTTTGATCTGTGCCCAGGTGGGCTAATTCTCATAAAAAAAAAAAGACAGATACCTGATGAACAACGATGTTAGAGAAATCCGACTGTGAGAAAGATTTAGGAAAAATGATAAATAGGAATCTTAAGCCAAGTAAACAATGTGTATTTGCTCAAAACAGGGCTAATAAAGTACTTGGGTTCATACAAAGGAGTGTTAGTTACAAAACTAGCGAGGTCATCCTAAAATGATATATTGCGCTTGTGAGACCTCACTTGGATTACGCAGTTCAATTCTGGTCACCGTACTACAGAATGGATATAGAATCCCCAGAAAGAATTCAGAGGAGAATGACAATACTAATCCCGGGCATTAGGAACCTTGAGTACAGAGACGTAGAGTGATGGGCGATATGATCGAGGTTTATATATAGAAGTCAGGGCTAAACAAAGGTGACACTACAAAGGTACTCAAACTATCCAACCAGGAGCGAACTCGTAACAATGATTTTAAGTTAAACAAATTTAGATTTAAGTGCGAAATAGGTAAACACTGGTTTGGAAATAGAGTAGTGCACGAGTGGAACAAGTCACCAAATATCATCATTAACTTGAATACGCTGGATAGCTTCAAACATAGGTTAGATGGATATATGAGCGATAGGGGTTGGATGTAAATGGGACTGCCCAGTATGGGCCAATAGGCCCATGGCAGTTTCCTCGATTCTTATGTTCTAAATCTTTGAAATACAGTATACATCGATTGAAAGTTTAGTTTTGTTTAAGACCATTTTAACGAGCCAATTATAAATAACTCTGTACAGTACTTTACTAATTTTGTAGTCATCTATTTAATTATTCCATTTATCTGAATTTTATTAATTCATTCACTTACATCCTTCATCTTCTTTTACTTAATATGTTTTCATTTATCTAATGTATTTACTCATTCACTATTTTTCTCTTGCAGAACGCTGGTGAAGGAGAGTATGTCTTGCTGCCAAGGGGAGACTCACGGCCCTCACCAGAACTTCATGTTGTGCCCTTCAGGATATCCCAGGGTCTCGCTGTCTAGTGGTGGCGATGGAGGGGTTCCTCCCTTACATCCTGGCATGACTCATAGACACTGGATGTCCTCCTCGTCACCTGTTGGGCAGCTTTCCCCTCCTCAACAGCCTGGAATGCATGGAGAAGAGTGCTGGAAGACCTCTCCCCTTCCTGTTCCTCCTCCTCTTGTTAACCAATCAAACCACAGCGGTGAAAACTTCTTCTGTAAAATGAAGGTTCAAAGTCAGGTCAAATTCCGACAGTGTGGTCAGTCTGTGGAGCACTCAAAGAATCCACAGGAATCATCGTCGTTCTTCCAGGTATCTACCATGGATAAAGGTGGTAAACCACAACCTATGTATCCTGAACACTATCCTCGACTGCCATGCTACCCACATCAGGGTTTGAAACATCCCCGTGCATTAAATTGTCAGCAAGCGACTCAGGAGCGGCTTCCCTACCCTCAACAGTATCAAAACCTTCCGAACAAATACCATCAGCAGCAACCTGGTTTCAGTACTTCTGATACACATCAAGAAGCTCCTGATCAACAACAGTCATCACTCCTCACACAACATATACAGAGACCATCCCCCTTCACTTTTCAGTACCAACAACAACAACACCTAGGGCGATCATTCCACCCTCCACACCTTCAGTACCAGGACATGGAGCGACCTTTCCGCACTAGCCACAACATACAGCAGGGTCATGAAGCACAGCCATTACTTCATTCTTGTCTTATCAAGCAACATTCCACGAGGTATCCCCAGCCGCCCTATCCTCAGTACACTATCCATCAACCACATCAGCAGCAACTTGGGCACCTGAGGAAAACAACTGCAGGAATTGCTCCTCACCGTCAACAGCAGGGAGGAGAGTCACATGCCAGTTACCAGGGATCACAGAGTCACGATCAAAACCAACAGCATTACCCTCCCCGCAAACAGTTCCGGTCACCCCAGCAACAATACCAGTCACCCCAACACCAATCTCAGTCTCCCCAACAACAAATAAAGTCACACCAACGACAACCCCATCCATCCCAGCAACAATTCCAACAACCCCAGCCTCCCCAGCAACAATTCCAACAGTTCCAGCCTCCCCACCAACAATTCCAACAGTTTCAGCCTCCCCAGCAACAATTCCAACAGCCCCAACCTCCCCAGCAACAATTCAAACAACCCCAGCCTCCCCAGCAACAATTCAAACAATTCCAACAGTCCCAGCCTCCTCAGCAACAATTCCAACAGTCCCAGCCTCCCCAGCAAAAATTCCAACAGCCCCAACCTCCCCAGCAACAATTCCAACTCCTTCAACAACAAGGAGAATTCTCAGCCCAGCCAGAAGTGATCTGTATCTCACCAGAGCCACCCAAGACTACGAAGGTCAACATCCAGCAGTTACCTCAGTCTTCAGCAGCTAGTAGAAGATATGAGGACCAGCAGCAGCCCTCTCAAGGCCAGGAAGGAGGAGAACACTCGAATAATTTATCAAAACAAACCGACCATCAAGAAAATCACCTGCTCATCAGTTTGTCACTTACCCAACAGGATAGCATGGGATATCAAAAAACTTGTAAATATGAAAGGGAAATACAGACAGATATGGAAGTGATGCAATTTGTTAATCGCCTCAAAGAAACCGTGCAGAGCCAACCATCTCAATTAAAAGATGGCGGAAATGACGGTGAGAAACCAACTCGGTGCCAACACACAACTATTGGAAGTCAACAGCACGAGGAAAACAGATACAAGAATAAGGTCTTGCAGGGGCGGAATCTTGAAGCTGGGGAACCAGACGGACGGGAAAGTCAACAAACACAAGAGAATGCCAAGGGTTCTCCTGACAGCCACAAAAGAGAACAACTCACTCAGAAATATCGACAAGGAAAATTTGCACGGATGTTGGAGACAGATTATTCCACACCTGCCAAACCTGAGGTAGCCTCCTCCTGCAGGTACAGCTCAGTCACCTCCTCAAAACACATGAATCAACACACTCCGGAGACTCCTGAACTAAATGGTATAAACTCGAATCCTTCCATGAACCAATCAGTCAACCACAGCATTAGTAACACCAGAGTCAACACTTCTATTGTCAGTGAAGTCCGCAGTGAGCTGTCTAGAGTCTCCGTGGATCCAGGCGTCTCTTGTATCAGTGACAGAAATCCCATAAACACCACATCCCTCAGCCTCACACCTCCACCAACGCCACCCATATTCAGTCTCATACCGAAGCCGAGCAGCACAGTTAGTGAAGTAATACCTGATAATCACTTCATGAAGCAGCTTTTCAGTGTGTTCACTAACAAGATCACTTCTGGGGAGGCTGTGGATATGAAGACTGATACCTTAACAAATTCCTTCATGGAACCCACGACTCCCTACGGAGAAGACCCAACTGCTGCAATGAAAGACACAGCTGCTGTGACAGAACATACACCTTCTGTAATAACACACACATATTCTACAGTAGATCACATGTTCGCCACCTCCAAACACACACCTGCCCCTATAGTTCTTTCTCTCAACATTCCACAAGTGTCACTGGACTTCCCAGAGGCCACACATGGTACCTCAGGTGGGTTTACGATTCTAGACGCAGTGACGTCCACACCACAAGGCTCGCCTAAGCTTCAGGAATCTACCAGTACCACAGGACAGACTCAGCTTAAAGACATCAATATCCAGGGGAGAGCTTCTCCATGTGTCACCACAATAGCTCAACCATTTCCAAGAAGTTTGACCATGAAGAGTAGACTCAAACAATCATACAGTAAAAAAAATCCTGAGAAAGAGGACATCTGCGGAGATCTTTGCCTCAATGCTAGATTTTCCATGTACCTTCCTCCTCAGCTTGAGTTCCCTTGCCTGTTGTGTGGTATTATTGTCCCCAGTGAGGAAGCAATCTATCACCTCTTCTTTGGGCAGATCAAGTGTGCTGCCTGTAAACTGTCCATCAAGACGTGTTGGGAGTTCAGGAGTATGGAGATCTTAGACATACCGTGCGAGAAAGAGACAACAGGAGAGCACAAGTACCTCGAGTGGTCATCTGATCCGACTTCCTTCGTGTCTTACCATATGAGCAAAAGTCTTGTGACGAGGAACTTCTATGCTGGTAAAGACACATCCCCATCAACCACAGATCTCATCTCTACAATGGCCAAGTTCCTCAAAAAGTTCTCAGCACTGGAGCATCACAGTCCCTGGGAACAGGCGATAAGGAAATGCTGGAAGTTTGTGAGGAACATGCAGTCGATGACTAACTTGACTAAACATCACTTGAAACAGAGGAGAAAAAAGTCCTTTGATAAAGATTGTGAGAATTCTGTAGGTTTGTCGAAAACTAATACTAGCAAAAACAAACCAGAAGAGACTGTTAAAGCAGAAAGTGAGAGCTCAGTTCCTTGGAGAATAGAGAAAACACAAACACTCACAAGTTCTGAAGACATTAAGGAAGTGGAGAGAACTCTTCAACAAGAAGAGACAAAGATAAATGCCGGAAAAGCTTATATCTTGAGCATTAGTGAAGAAAACATTTTGACAGTAGAAGCTGAAGAAGCCTCTTTCAGTAGTGCAGGGGACAAGCAACACAGTGAGGCAGTGCAGACTGTGGGGCATCAAGCTGAGAGAAAATTGTCCTTTAAATCTCCTGTTGTTAGCCCAAGAAGCACCATAGATACAATGTTACCAGTAAACTCTGACCAAGCAATCTTACTAAACACTAGTGATCCTGATGTTGCCAAGAACACCTTTGAGGAGAACCTAGAAAGTCCTGATATACAGTCAAAATTCGGGGACTTCCTTCTATCACTGCCATACAACCAAGATATGCTGGAGAAGGTGATTCAGTACGTGTCTCTCTTTGATGACGAGGTGAAGGAGGACTCGGATGTCAGCAAGGCGTCACCTACCGCGAATATAAGGGATTTAAGTTCAATCACAGCCCAAGACCAATCTCTCATAGTTAACTCGGCATCTACAACAAAACAAAGTCCTTCTCGAACCAAAGACTCAACTTCCGGATGCTTGCAAGAGAGACAGTGCATACCAAGGAAGACGATACGCAAATCCATGCCGAAATCAAGGAAAAAGAGATTTCTTGATGCCTATAGCTCTGAGCTTAATGCAGAGAGAGACCCAGCTCCTCCACAAGATGCTACTCAGAATTCTGGTGGCCAAATACTCGATGGTGACAACTTCCTTCTGTACAACATCCCGAGCTGTCAGGTTCCCGAGGAATGTCCCATGTGTTACACTTCCATCTGTCCTACCATATTTACCATAAATATTAAGACTTTCAGGTTGAAGGGCATCTGTCCAGGCTGTGACCTGATCATCTACCTAGTGCAGGACCCACCTGAACGCTCATTCGTTTTTAAGAAACCTGGATCAAAAGAACAAGACGAAAGGGATACTAAAACACAATTAGTGGCATAAACGATGTATTAATGTGTGCCATACATAACGTGCCAGTATATGTTTGGTGTCAGACAATACCAAGTGTTACATATTAAGATTGGAATGACTTATCTCGTGTCAGATAACAATGTGCTCTTATACATAAAGTTCCTAATTATGTTCATTTGTCCTCGATTGGATTTATTTTGATGTTTCTGTTTAATTATTTTACTTTTAAGACAAGGAAATATTATGTTTTTACCTGTGATGTCGCTACCAGGCACTGTAGTCTACTCCATAAACAAGACCAGAGCCAATTCTAGTATTTTTGGTTCATCTGAGAATGAGCCTCCAAGTGGTCACCTAAAGTTGTGTTCCCAGTTTAACCAGTCTTGAGTTTAACCCTTTGGATGAGGATTTAGTTTTCAAGCAACATTCTCAAGCAGTGTCAATTCTCCTGTGAAATAGCATATTGGTAACTGGTGCTTTTTTTTTTACTTTTCTTTTTGATCAAGGCCAAACTACAAAGTTTCCATATATGGCATTAATATTTTTTTATAAATCATTTTGTCAACAGAAAAATAAATATTGAGACTTGAAAAAAAAACTTATGTTCTATGTGACCATACAGCTCCAAATGACACGACAAACGAAAACACTCCTCAGTCTCATTGTCTCTCTTTGCTCAAGCTGAACGAATCAATGTACAATTTTTTTTATACTTATATATTGATAAATGTAATAAATTGTCTACCCTGCACTGTACAGAATTACTCTTTAGATAAAATTTGCTCAAATTTTCTTTTGTATTTAGTATACGAACTTCTTTTGACTGTCCAGTATGTCATAATCATCACCATATACTGTATCATACTGTACCAGAAACATATAACATGCTGTGAATATATATAGTATGTCCCAGAAAAATGCCCCTGCTCCCTCCGTCCCACCCTCTAACACAATCTCTCAGGGAGTTAACATGGACATTTTTCTGAGACACTCTATACATGTATTATACTTATCATAGAAATATGTACTATACAAGTAAAGGCCCACCTGTAGAAATGCCCCACTGTGTTCAAACTAACACTGTCTACACACGTCTTTCATAACATAACCAAGAATTTTTTGCCCCATGATGCAATGTAAATATCCATGGAATTTGTTATTGTCGTCTTACTCTCCCACCCAGAATAAAGATATTACACTTATTTATTATACAATGATAAAGGTATATCTATATGACATTGGTATAAACTGATCTAATACTATGGTACTAAAACATTGGTTATACGAGGGTGTAAAATGAACAGTGATTCCTATACTACAATATATAAAGGAACCTATGCTACATAAAGGGGCCTATACAACTTAAAGGAACCTTTACCATATAAAGGAGCCTATGCTATATAAAGGAGCCTATAATACACAAAGGAGCCTATACTATATAAACTAGCTTATAATACACAAATGAGCCTATACTATATAAACGAGCTTATAATACACAAAGGAGCCTATACTATATAATGGAACCTACAGTATACTACACAAAAGAACATATATTATATAAAGGAACCTATTCTACACAAAGGAGCCTATACTATATAAAGGAGTCTATACTATATAAACGAGCTTATAATACACAAAGGAGCCTATACTATATAAAGGAACCTACAGTATACTACACAAAGGAGCCGATACTGCACAAAAGAACCTATATTATATAAAGGAACCTATTCTACACAAAGGAGCCTATACTACACAAAGGAACCTGTACTACACAAAGGAACCTATACTTTATAAATGAGCTTATAATACACAAAGGAGCCTATACTGTACTATATAAAGGAACCTACAGTATACTACACAAAGGAACCTATACCACATAAAGGAGCCTATACTACACAAAGGAGCCTATGCTATCATAAAGGAAGCTATACTACACAAAGGAGCCTTTACTATATACGAACATAAGAATGGAGGAAACTGCAGTGGGCCTATTGGCCCATACTGGGCAGTCCCATTTACACCCAACCCCTATTGCTCAGAGAAGCATCCAACCTATGTTTGAAGCTATCCAGCGTATTCGAGTTAATGATGATATTTGGTAACTTGTTCCACTCATCCACTACTCTGTTTCCAAACCAGTGTTTACCAATTTCGCGCCTAAATCTAAATGTCTAATTTAAAACCATTGATACGAGTTCGCTCCTCGTTGGATAGTTTGAGTACATTTGTAATGTCCCCTTTGCACTTCCTCGAGAGACGTAGAGCGAGGGGCGACCTGATAGAGGTGTACAAGTGGAAGGCAGGGCTAAACAAAGGGGACTAGAGAAATAATGTGTATATATAGAGTACATACATGGTATACATACAACATACATAATATACATACAATAAGTGTGCCCCTCGTCCACCAATTCGAAAATTGATGAAACAATGGAACCTACAGTATACTACACTGTGAGGGGGCGGATTCTTGGTCTGTCACCAATGTGAGGGGGCCTGACTCCCCCTCTGTTTCTACACCACCCTCATCTTATCTACTTCTCTTAGGTCTTACTCTACTCAGTTCCGTCACCTATTCTTGGGTAGCATGGACATTCTCTTGGTAGCCTGGGCATTCTTTGGGTAGCATGGTCGAGGGTCTAGGCACGTGAGTATGGTAATTTTGGTATCAGGTCACTTGGATGGAAATAAAGGTAAAATACTGTGGGAGAAATGAATACACCTTAATTACTCTAAAACAAGTTTATTAATATGAAATCAAAGGGGAAAATATATGTTATAACACTCTCTGTGGACATATTCTTCCAAGGAGTAACCCAGGGGAGAACACTAGGGCTCGCGGCCTTTGTTATTGTGGAGTAGCCAGACACATGGCGGGTCTGGGGTCTGGCCCAACGAAGTCTTGGGGCACATTAATCCGGCCGCATCGGTGCCATCTTCTCATATATGATCCCGGCTGGACATCTAATACATCCGAGGCCGTTGTTGGATGGTAGAGCGATTCAAGAATCACAATGAGATCGGGAGACAAACGGGAATCAGCGTCAGGGGACCTGTATGGATGAAGGGACGGGCACTTACTAACGGTGACAACAACATTACGTTTCAGGGGACGTTAAGACGTAAATATGACTTCACTCAGAGCATATCAACTACGTTACTGTAACACTTGCACAATCAACTATTAATTGGGTCAAATCACTTAAAGAAGGGCAAATTACAACACAGCGTGGATTGGCATACCTGTATGGATGAAGGGATGGGCACTTACTAACGGTTGAAATGCCCGCGGCGCCCTCACTCAAAACAGGCCAGGGAGTCCAGCTACTCCTATTCCGATGAATTAATTTACTGTACACTCTGACCTTGAAATTGAGACTATGAACTCATTTTCATTCTCTACTATTATCTCAACTAACAATGCTCTGACTCAGCTATCGAAAGCAAAATTAAATTGATTACAAAGGGTTGGATGGCAACAGGTCCCAGCATACAGCGTCTACTCCCATAGACCAAGACGGGGGAAACAGAGAAAACGGGGGACGTTTCCACTGGGGGACTCGAAAGGTTTTGTGGACGTTTGAGCGTAATATGAATCCTTAAGGTTTTCAGGTTAGCTATTATCATGACCATTACAACACAAAGGAACCTTTATGACACAAAGGAGCCTACAGTATACTACACAAAGGAGCCTATACTACACAAAGGAACCTATACTAAACAAAGGAACCTACAGTATACTACACAAAGGAGCCTATACTATGTAATGATTGTTTATCAGACTACAGCTTACAGCCCAGAGAATTACAACACATAACAGTAAATAGATGCCCTGGTGGTAACCCACATACCAAGTTGACACACCCTACAGTGACCCAGGAGACCTGACCCCGGCCACTAAGTACTTGAGTTAACCAGGTGACATGACCTATAACCACACCTTGCCAAGACGCACCCAGCTTAGTGTTAATTGGGAGAGGTCATTCCCTGGTTGGTTCTCCTCCATATAAAGGCCCTGCAGTCCCGTCCACGGGTCATTAGATTCCTGATTTTAGATTCCATTGGGATGACAGAGGACAGAGTCACGCTATATATACTTACATCTAAAAATTCCCCACATTACAACTGCATAAAGGAACCTATACTTCACAAAGGAACCAATACTACACAAAGGAGCCAATACTACACAAAGGAACCTATACTATTATAAAGGAGCCTATACTATCACAAAGGAACCTATACTACATAAAGGAGCCTATACTACATAAAGGAGCCTATACTACATAAAGGAGCCTATACTACATTAAGGAACCTATACTACAAACAGAAACCCATACTACATAAAGGAATCTATAGGCGCGAAATAGGTAAACATTGGTATGGAAATAGAGTAGTGGATGAGTGGAACAAGTTACTAAACATCACCATTAACCCTAATACACTGGATAGTTTCAAACGGGTCCATGACAAAATCCCCTACGACTAAAACCCAAGGACAAAACCCCTCCTCTTTCCTCCATAAACAACAGTGTCAGGAGAGATGGTCAAGGATTCTATGGTCAGTACATAATTATACAGGGCGATGCCGTGGGCGGTACGAGGGGGTGGAGGGGGGTGGCTGGGTACATTCTGTCACTGTTCTCTTTGGGTGGGTGGGTGGAGTAGGAGGGGGGGGGGGTATTACCTGTAAATACGCACCCTTAGCTTATTTCATTTTAAGATTAACCTCCCTAATTTTAACTTAACTTCATTCTAATCTAACGTAATACCAGCTAACATTACTAATTTAACCTTTAGCTCATCGTAACTTGAGGTAACCTAACATAAGCTAACCTAACCTAAATAAGTCAATCAAACCTAACTTACCTAACCTAACCTAATCTCTCCAAGATAGCATTAGCGCATTTAACCATTATACTCTTCGGATGTTTCCTTACGTAGATTCCACTGAACAACCGAGGCCATACACACTTAAATCGTATCATCAGACTCAGATAAGTCCCTTGTGCACTAAGTGACCTTGGTAACTCTCCCCGAACGAAACTTTAAGTGTATATAGAGATTCCAGTGTTATTGGTCTTTTTTCTTTCGTCTTTCGCTCATCAGTTCAAGGGACAGTTGATTGTGAGATACCAGAGGGTTTTTTTTTTTTAGTTTAACAAATTTACTAACAAAGCATGGAGTACAGTTTGCCTATTCTGAGTAATTCAGTCAGGCCTTAACACTGAGGGTGGTATCACTTCTCACTGCCACGCAGGACAGAGGTTCATACACAAAATACAAAATATTCATTAACAGTATATATAGGTCAGAGTCATGTGGGTGATATCACTTCTCACTGCCACGCAGGACAGTGGTTCATATACTGTACATTGGACGTCATATCCTAATTGAAGACTAATCAGTGTGGGCTAGCAGCATATTTTGGATAAACAGCAAGAATGTCCCTAAGCTCCCCCGATTCAATGTAGTAATTACAATAAGCCAGGTGGCCTGAAGTCTTTGGCAGTGTCACATTCAATAATATAGTGTTCAAGTGTATGATTTAAAGGTTCATCACAAAGTTTACATCTGAGTGTTCCGGTATGGGTACAGCGTTACTAACTTGCCAGATGTGTCTGTATCCTAGCCAAATTCTCGCCTATCACATTGTCTGGTTCTCTCCTTATGCTGGCCATACCGGTACCACTCATCACAAAATTTGTCATATTTACTAATGCTACAACTGCCAGGTCTCTCTGCATTTCTCAGTTCTTCTAGAGGTGAATAGAGATGAGGTAACCCCATCTTATTTCACCTGAAGATTAACAACCCTGATACTGCTTGGGGGGGGGGGAGTTAAGAAGGGTAGGGTGGGTGGGTGATCTTCATGTGAAAATAAATAAGCTAAACTACCTAACCAGAAGGCATTGTGCTCATTCAAGACGTACCTGGCGCTCCTCTCGGAGCAGCCAGGTCAACTGTTATGTTGGCCCATACCAACTCCCTCCCCTGAACCCTCCTCCCCACCGGAATATCAACAAGTTCTCGTCAGAAGTTACTATTTCATTTAGGAAAGGAATGGAACCGGTGTTAAACAGAGGTGAACAGTGGTGAACAGTGCTTAAGTCAGTGAGAACAACTCAACAGTAACAGTGGTACCCAAGTTGACCTTCACACAGTGAGGTCCCAGGTACCCAGTGATAATGGCCCGTGAGACCCAACAACCAGCGATGTGTTAATCCGTCTACGATAGGAAGGCCTGGAACCACACCTCACTCATATAACACCATCTTTGAGGGAATTACTACACCACGTGAGGCCCCTCATAACACCATCGGTGAGGGAATTACTACACCACGTGAGGCCCCTCATAACACCATCTGTGAGGGAATTACTACACCACGTGAGGCCCCTCATAACACCATCGGTGAGGGAATTACTACACCACGTGAGGCCCCTCATAACACCATCTGTGAGGGAATTACTACACCACGTGAGGCCCCTCATAACACCATCTGTGAGGGAATTACTACACCACGTGAGGCCCCTCATAACACCATCGGTGAGGGAATTACTACACCACGTGAGGCCCCTCATAACACCATCTGTGAGGGAATTACTACACCACGTGAGGCCCCTCATAACACCATCGGTGAGGGAATTACTACACCACGTGAGGCCCCTCATAACACCATCTGTGAGGGAATTACTACACCACGTGAGGCCCCTCATAACACAATCTGTGAGGGAATTACTACACCACGTGAGGCCCCTCATAACACCATCTGTGAGGGAATTACTACACCACGTGAGGCCCCTCATAACACCATCTGTGAGGGAACTACTACACCACGTGAGGTCCCTCCTATCACCATCTGGGAGGGAGTTACTACACTACGTTTTTGCTGTTCAACACCTACAATAATCTGTATGTTCACTGTATGTTCCTTTACCTTTCTCTAATGAAGGCTTTTGTTAAACCACCAATGTATGTAATAAGTCATTTATGTCCAATGTATATTTTCAGCCTTCGGGCTGCAGAACTTTTTCAATAAACCGTCAATTATTATTATTATTATTATTATATTAATGGTGGTAGTGAGAGAGGGATGGTGGTGATGAGAGAGGGATGGTGGTGATGAGAGAGGGATGGTGGGCTTTGGCCGGCTGTGTGTTGATGATAATTTGTCAGCTGGGAGAGAGATTGTGGGTTGGTCTCTCTCTCTCTCTCTCTCTGGGATTTGAAACTTTTGAAAAATTTAGATCAAAGATTAAGGCGGCGGCCCTACTAAAACGCTTCTTGTAAGGCTTTAAGGTTATAAACTCTCTTTAGAACTCGTGTTACCGCGGTGTTATAGGACGACTGCTGCTCACGGTGTCCAGTCCCTCGAGCGTTGTACACGTCACCACCACCATCGTAGCCACCGCCACTAACACCACCACCATCACCGCCGCCGCCGCCACCACCATCATCACTACCACCACCACCACGATCACCCTCACCACCGTCTCTACTGCTATCCAACGTCACTTCCCTAGCTAACAAGTTTGACGAGCTGGCAACTACAATCAGGTCAGCCGCCGCGAGCGTCGTTGCCATATGTGAGGCTTGGCAAATTGTGCCTGAAACGTGTCATATTGAGGGATATCAACTCTTTCATCGCCTTCGTTCACATAGACGCGGAGGGGGCGTTGCCCTCTTCTGTCAAGAAGACCTACGCCCATCACGCCTGGATGTTCAAGTCCCAGAAGATGTGGAAGCATTATGGGTACGTGTTGTGCCACGGGGCCACCCGCGCCACTGTTTCCATCATAATCTGTGTGGCATACCATCCGCCTCGCTCACCCACCAGAGACACTCTTATCAATCATCTCATTACCACCTCAGACCACCTCAGAGTTAGGTACCCATGTGCCAAGTTAGTATTATGTGGGGATTATAATGAAATTGACACCACTGATATCCAGGACCAGCTATCACTATCACAAGTTGTGACCTTCCCCACACACGGTCAAAATACCCTTGACCTTATCTTAACTGACTTAGCGGACCAGTACCAACCACCTCAACCAATGCCTCCTATCGGGTGTAGCACACACTAATCAGTGCTCTGGTCCCCAGCTGCCACTCCCACTCAAGTACAGAGACCCTGCATCAAGACCTACAGGCCGATTACTGACTCTGCAGTGCGCCTCTTCTGGCAGTGGATAGTTCACCATCCCTGGACTGAAGTACTTAGTGTGGATGACGTGGAAACCAAATGGATAAATTATACCAACACCACCACGGAAGATCACCACCACTTCTTCCCCGAGAAGTCCGTCAGATCTCACCCAGCTGACTTGCCCTGGATCACACCTCGGATCAAAAGCCTTTCATCTCAATGACCACATCCGCTACAGGTCCCTTCGCAACCGAGTCATCCGCGAAATACGCACTGCAAAGAAGTCCCACTACCCAACCAAATTACAACACCTGAAGCAGACCAACATCAGTCAATGGTGTGGTAAGCTTAAAGAACTCTGTGGACTAAACAATAAGACACACCCCCTCCCCTTCCTTAGCCATCTCACTAATGTTGACGCAGCTGAGCAATCAAATAACCATTTCGCTACTATATGCCAGACGTTCCCCCGGCTTGACACAACCACTCTCCCTGCTTACCTACCAGCCCCCCTTCCCACTGACTTAGTAGAAGAATTTGAAGTAGCAAAACGCCTGGACAAACTAAAATTAAAACGCTCTACCACCCCCATTGACTTACCAATGAAACTCTTCAAGGAGTTCTCCCCGGAGCTTGCTAAACCCCTATGCTCCATCATTAATGCTTCTCTCAGTCAAGCCAGATGCCCAGCTGACTGGAAGACCTCTTATGTATCACCAGTGCCCAAGTCAACCAGCCCACAATCCTTAAATCAGCTACGACCTATTGCAATCACCCCAATACCCAGCCTAATCTGTGAAAGTTTTGTGTTCGACTGGGCTTATGCTGATATTGCAGGAGTCGTAGACCCTCAGCAATTTGGCAATATGAAAACTTCCTCTACCACTCACTGTCTTGTCAGCTTTCTCGATTATATATACCGCCATCTCGAGAAACGAAAAAAGTCTGTAGCTGTCGCCTTCATTGATTTCACTAAAGCATTCGACCTAGTCGACCACAATATAATCATCAACAAAGCTATTGACCTCGGGCTTCGGAGAAGTCTTATACCATGGCTTACAGACTTCCTCAGTGACCGACGCCAAGCTGTACGCTTCCGAGGGGCTGTCTCCACCTTTCAGTCACTCACCTGTGGCGTCCCCCAAGGCACCAAGATGGGACCACTCTGCTTCGTTATGCTCATCAATGATGCCCTAAGAGAAACCCCTGCTCGCTGGAAATATGTCGACGACTCCACCATTGGGATCAGTGTCAACAATTCTGCTCCCAATTGTACCGCCCTTCAGGATTTATTGAACAGTCTCCAAAACTGGGCCACCAACAACCATGTCACCATCAACCATACCAAGACCATGGTTATGCACATCAACCTCTCCTCTGACATTATCCCACCTCCTTCCATTACTTTAGGTCCGAACACACTCCAGGTTGTAGATCCCACGAAGCTCCTCGGCGTCACCATAGACAACAAACTAAATTGGAAACCACACGTCAGTGAAGTTGTCAAATCCTCCAGTTCCGTCTCCACCTCCTCCGCCGACTCAAGTCAAGTCCCTCGGAGTTCCTGCACCCAAGCTCCTCAGTGTTTACACAACATTCATACTTCCCAAGCTCACCGATGCCTCCCCTACCTGGTCTTCCTCCCTAAATGCCACACAACGTAAACACCTAGAAAAAGTGCAAAAGAGGGCATGCAAGATTATTCTCTCCCCTTCCTACTCCACATATCAAGAAGCGCTCAACACACTGACCCTTTTGACTCTCACTGACCATCACCACGACCTCATCTGCAAATTTGGTAAGAAGCTTCTTCACCATCCTCGACAACGGCTCCTACTACCACCTGAGATCCCTAGCCCGAGAATTGCTGTTCGACACCACAACCGCATCCAGCCCATACGTGCACGAACTGATCGCTATAAGAACAGCCCAGTCCCAACCATTGTAAAAATTATCAATGACTTGTAATAAACCAGTGTATTCACTCCCAGTAAATACTACTTCTTGCACTGTCACTACGTTGAAATGCACTGTAGTTTGAGCTTTTCCCCATCTAGTTATTATATGTCTTATTTGTATCACTTATGTTACTTGTATATTATTTGTAATTCGAAACACATTCCCCAAATATGTAACTGTATATTTTCAGCCTTCTGGCTGCCAAGCTCCTTCAATAAACCGTTAATTATTATTATTATTATTTATTCTTATGCTACCCTCACCGCCGCCGCCACCACCATCACCGCCACTATCATCACCGCCACCACTATCACCACCACCACTATCACCACCACCAGCATCGCCAAAACAACAACGACAAAGGACAAACACGAAGGAAAAACCAGAAAAGAAATCTTCTCTCAACTACAACCTCATTCCACCCGCTACTATTCACGTTAGTACAGTAGCACTCATCTCTATGATCCCTTATGGTTTATAATGATTTATATTACAACTACATAAACAAAATAGTTTATCACGGTAATATTTAAGTTTTCTATGGTTAAGCTTTATAGAAAATAATAATTGCTTTGAAGGGAGTAACTCGTATATTGTATGTTTCATTTAAAACTCGCAAGAATATCAGTGTTTGTGCATAGAATATTAAGTCTGTTAATCCTGGAGCAGATAGCTAACACCACAACAGGTTGTTCGATTTTGTTAATGTTTTCCACAGATGTTCTTTGGATGACAGTAAGTAATAAAAACGATAAAACAATGCGCAGAGCCGAACAGAACCTGACCTAACCAACCAAAGAAACTACCTACCCTTACTTTACTTCTTAGCTAAGCCCCCCAGACCCCCGCCATATTAAACAGAAAGTACTTATTTTGATATATGGTGCCAATGAAAGCAAGCTTATTGAAGCATCAAGATGTAATTTTATGTGTTTCTGTGACGTGAAAGAACGAGGACCAAACGAAAACATGCTCCGAACCCCGTCACGGCAGATTTATTGGAATATTTACGGTAAATATTTAATTTATTTACATACAAAGCAAGTAGAGGCATCCTTTTAGTGTCCTATGATCAGTTTTTCAACGTGTTTTGCCTACACACACACACACACACCATTTACAAATTAATTCCTCGTATTTGGACTATCACGCATGACTTCCCATTAACAATATTAAAAAAAGTTAGAGAGTGAGAGAATTGAACATGACTTAGCACAGCAATCACAACTCATCAGAAATATGTCCCTTTATAACTACATGACCATGATGAAAGTAAACACCACAACTTAATCTTGATCAAATGTAATTGGAAAACTTCGAAGAGCCGCAGTGAAGTTTTCGTCACGGGTTAGATTAAATTCCTGATATAAGTTTCGTAAATATTTGATGGATTAATAAAAGCATCAGGAATATTACTCGCTACTGGATATTGTTACTTTTACGACTATTATTTTAGATTTTGTTTATTTTAATTATTTTTTTTTCTCTTGGTTCATATACGGATTTGAATTATTTATCGTGTTACCTGAGTGTACACAATAATTCGTCAGTTTTATATTGCCTTAGTCATGTCATCAACTAGTCATGTCATCAACCAGTCATATAGTAAACTTAGTCGTGTCATCAACCAGTCATGTCATTAGCTTAATCATGTCATTAACCAGTCATGTCATCAACCAGTCATATCATTAACCAGCCATGTCATTAACCATTCATGTCATTAGCATAGTCATGTCATCAACCAGTCAAGTCATCAACCAGTCATGTCATCAACCAGTCATGTCATCAACCAGTCATGTTATCAACAAGTCATGTCATCAGCCACACACTATCTGGGAGGTTAGGTTAAGGTAAGTTTAGAGTTAGGTTAGGTTTGGTTAGGTTAGGTTTAGCAAATGGTTTAGCCTTAGGGTATTTAATCATCAGGTGAAGCAAGGTGGGATGTCTAAGCTTCAGGTGATCCACTGATTGTATAAATAGCCTATGTGAGTTGGGTGTATTTATAATTTTTTTCACAACAACTTGTTAGGGTATTTGAAGTGAATCACGTTAAGATACTGTGGAGATATATGAAGTATAAAATGTAAGTAACGGTGTTGATAACTTCAGTCAATCAGCAGTAACTTAGAAAATATAATTGAGTAAATGAAATATGTTTTAGACAGTGAACATAAACAATATATATATATATATATATATATATATATATATATATATATATATATATATATATATATATATATATATATATATATAATTAAGAAGATTTGTAACCAGGTGAGAAGGTTGGGGCAGCTTACCCTCTGACCTGATTACCTACCGCTGCGGTGCTTTTGTGAAGATTAGTAGGGTCATTACCTATACCGGACTACTGTGGACTTAATGTCACCCTCCTCTGTATATATATAACTTGTTCTGTACTTCTTCTTAGTCTGTACTCACCCCTGAAGATGTGAATTCCACGAAAGTGCTTGGGAACTTCGTGTTTTCTTTTTTTCCTTGTGGTTATCAGCACACACACACACATAAAAATATATATATATATATATATATATATATATATATATATATATATATATATATATATATATATATATATATAGTTGTATTTGCTAGTATAAAATAATAAAATGCCAACAGCAAACGAATCAATTATGTAAATATTCTCTCTTTTATTCACTCGTATCACGAGGGTGACTCCCGCCGTCACCCTTGTCATCCACTTCTAGGGTTTGCAAAAAGTTATAAATGTTAATACAATAATTATTTTTACATCAATTAAATAGTTCATTTTGGCATGAATACTGTACTACATTAAAAAACAGATAATGTAACCCTACACAAAATTAATGTCATATCCTTGGAGCAAAATATTTATAAATTGCGAGAGTTACTTTAATTTTTCCATTATTAATCATCCAACAAACTTGTTTCTTTAAAGAAGTGATCTCACTGTTCCTGTATGGTTGGATTTTTTCACATCCTAATAGATAATGTTGTAGTGTATGGCCATCCCTAAGATGACACACTTGACCCGCCCCTCCAGTAATATTTGTATCCCAATCTTAGTCTCATTATAACAGTATCAACAGATGGTAAGTTAGTCCCATAAGTTACATTGGTGTTTTGTAAAACATACAAATAGTGCTGAAAACTCTCGCTACATATGGCAATCACTTCTTTTCTTGCTTTTTTCCCATTCCTCTCTTTTTCTTTTCATTTCCCTCTTTATCGTTCTAATACTTCCATTGCTAACAGTATCTATATACATCTTTTCTGCAGCTTTTTTGGCCAATTTGTCAGCCATTCCATTTAAATGAATCCCCACTTGTGATGGAATCCATACAAGCTGCACAGTACACTCCATTTCTTGCATTACTAGACCAGTCGTTTACAGATATTAACGATATGAAAGATACATGGATTTTTACTTTGCAAAGCTTCCAATGCATTTTTCCTATCAACAAAAATATAAGTTTCTTTACATTTCTCTATAGCAACCTGGAGTCCTTCACATATTGCGTGTAATTCATCTAGCGTGGATGAGGTGTTATTACTAATTCTTTTACAAACTGTTTCATCTGCATAACACTCATCGATAAAATATTCACTTATAAAAACACCACATCCCGCTTGACCGTTACATAATACTGATCCATCACAGTATATATGTACAGTGTTTCGCCTGGGAATACTATTTATTTTCTCTAAAAAGACATTTCGAAAGTAACTGGGATGCCAATCATCTTTTTTTCCCCTCAAGCTGTAAAATATCTCTTGTACTGCATCCTTCCTGTCATGGTCTAAACCTTAAATAAGTTTGTAGTGAAATGCAATATTGATCTACTCTATACTTCATCATAATATTACACAGTAGTCTTGCACACTTGGACACATTGCCAAGATCTGTTCTTTCATTTAAGCACATTATTGTACGGGACAACCTATGATCTCCTCCTCTCCTAATGGTCCTAAGAGTAGAGGCCACAGCAAGTTCCTTTACTTTATGTTCTATACTTGGTAGATCTGACTCCATTCTCATTATTTCAATTCTGGTGCTCCGTTGACACCCAAAAGCAATTCTCATGGCCCCGTTTTGTATCAAGTCAAGCTTTTGAATAACTTTCTTACTATACATTATAAGGATGGGAGCTGCATAGTCAATAACTAAACGTATAGTACTGATGCAAACCATCCTTAAAATAGGAATACCTGCGCCATTTCCCTTCCATGCCAAAGCTCTTAAACGTCCTTTACATGCATTCTCCAGGTATTGCATCTCACGTACTTTACTGTTGGACTTCTACCCAATATACATCCCAAGGTATTGGTAAACATCAATTTTTTTTAGCCTTAACCCATTCAAAAATAAATCCCCTTGTTCATAATTTCTGACCTGATATTTAGTTTTTTCATTGTTAATTACAAGGTCCATTCTACAACAAGGTGTACTGAATGCATCTAAAGCCTCTTGCATGTTTCTCATACCTTTACACTGTAAAAGTATATCATCAGCATATATTACAACCTGTGTGTCTCCAGGAAATTCGTAGCGAGCTATTATGTTCATCGATATGTTAAAAAGAGTGGGCTAAGTACACCTCCCTGTGGAGTCCCTGAGTACCAACCCTGAAACCATACTCTAGCCATTCTGTTACTCAAGTAATCCACAATCCACTTCAGCGACTTCCCAGAAACCCCTAAATTAATTAGTTCCTCAAGTATGACTTCTGTATTTGCCCTATCAAAGGCTCCTTTTAAGTCTACAAAAGTCCTACATGTAGCCTCGGAGTTATTCAAACACGTTACAACACAGTCTGCAATACTTCTCCCTTTAATAAATCCACGTAAATTGGCCGCCAAGAGATTTTCCACTGTATACATTATACAACAACCTGTTTAATACTATTCTTTCCATCATTTTACTAAAACAAGAGGTCAAAGATATTTGACGAAAATCTCTAATGTTATAGGAACACATGTGTCATCCCCCAGTGTACACTGACTTTGTATCAACTCACTCCTAAGTCTACTCTTACTTTGTAATGAGGCCTCCACACTCAGAGGTAATTCGGCAAAACTAACAGTCCCGCCCATTTCCTACTAAGTTGACTGGCCCTGTGGGTCAGCGTAGCTGTTGCCCTTGCTTCCAACACCTCTCACTTTATTCACTTCCTTCCATATGTCACCCAAGCTCTTTCCTTTAGCGACTTTCCCTAAAAAGTCTGTCCAGTATTTAAACCGACAGTCTATATGCAGACTGTCGGTTTATTCTTCACGTCTGTCAATTTCATTACCTTTGTCAATCATTTCTGTTAGCATGAACGAACAGTTATTTTAGAATGTCATTCGATATGTGTTCTGTCATTCGGTTATGAAATATGTCAAATAGGTATATAACAATGTCTCATCGTATATGTGAAAAGGTGTAATCACCACTTTAAATCCTGTCGTCGTCAAAAACTTTACCGCCTCATCCCCAGCTCCAGTCAGATAGGAATTGTTACGGCCTTCCTTAAGCAGGGGGTTCAAACTTTTTATGCTCTCTTCCCAGTGTACAGCCCACAACAACCGCTCATAGAATGACATGTGTGAATCACTTGGAAAGTTCAACAACCTCCTACCTGAGCGGTTTCCACATTGGTACTCTCACGATGATCCATTCGACTAACCTGCTGTGTTTTATTCTCAGTTGAATTCTTTCTGCTTTCTTCTGTGTGTGTCGTCCTTTTCTTCCCATCATTCATGATCTCATAACTATCACTGCCTTCACTTTTCTTAGCCAACTCTCGCCTCTTCTTCTTTTCTTTCTTACTAATCACATCTTGAAAACTGTCTGTCACCTCCATTGTTGTTGGCTGCAGATCATCTGCTTCTATTTCCCTACTTGAAAGCCTCAGATCGTCTTCTAAGCTGTTCAGTAGTGCAATCTTTTCTTCTCTAGCCAAATCCTTCACAGGTTTCTGCCCACCACTTGCCTCTACGCGTGGTGCAAAGCTTAGGCAGCCAGTGAAAATCAACAGTGTTCTCGCAAAGTACAAGGCTGACACGTCCGACCTGTATGGCCAACGTTTAGAGAATCAAGAGGGTGATTAAAATTCCGGGCAGTAGACTGATACATTATTCATGATTCTGTACCTCGGGGTTAGTGATTCAGGCAGAGGTGAACAGACAATCTAATATACTATAGGACTAGGCGTGTGTCTGTCTGTCTGTCTGTTCTGGGCAGCCGAAACGGCACAATCGTTTTTCATCAAACTTGGTGGAAAAATTGCAAGAAAATCGTAGAGTGGAACAAACCTGGTCCCATGTCGATGGTTTCTTTAGGAAGGCATTAATTAACCATTTTATTTACGATGGAAAACGATGCAAGTCTACGGACTTGGCGCACCCTAATTAACCATGCACGTCTACGGACTTGACGAACCCTCATTCGCTGTACGTTAGCCAAGCACGAGCGTTCAAACTTTCACTGGGCACGAACGTCCCCGTGATCACTTGTTATCTGTATAGGTGGGGGTCGATACGCTCCGAAAGTTTACGTGCGACTAGTGACTGCCCTCATATACCATAATTTATCGTCCATGGTCCATATTGTTTCCCATAAAGTGTGCACAGATAGTTGTTTTAGCTACTGTACATTGATATGACACACTAAGAAATACATTATACTGTTATGGGTTTAAGTTGCTCTAAGAAGGGATTTAGCATTGTTTCTAAAGTAAAGTAGTCTCGGCTCCCCAGCTAGCAATTAACCCCATCTTAACCAGAACAAATGTGTATTAGCAGAACTCTCTTATGATGACTGATAAACGAGAAAAAAATAAGTAAAAGGAATGACAAGGGGAAAGAAAATATGTATGAAAAAACTCAAACAATAAGATTTTCTTAACTAACTTGCTTGAAAAACTTGCTCCTCTGAAGTACTACATTACCATACTAAGAATTTGAGAATATTCGGCGTGTTTTTGCTCGCCGTGGTTTGGAAGTACAGTAAAGGTATGAGGTGACAGTCTTCCCAGCGTGTATGAACAGTACCGCCTTTTATACTGTAGTATATGTGTGTTGGTGCTATTACCTGTATTACACTACTGGCATTAATAACTACGGTTATTAACAACTTGAGTATGATTACCTTTCTCCAGAGTAGAATGAATACACCCATTGAGTACGATATCTTTACCCCTGAATACTGTTTTTATTCCCTTATGTGCGATGTTTTTATCCTTCTGAAAACAATGGTGAAATCCCTTGCATATAATAACACTGTATTCGTTATATTAAGTCATCGTACTCAAGGGATTAATAATAATAAAAAAAATGTATACAAACCGTTAATATTGTTCTGATAATGATGATGATGATGTATGGGTATTTTTGCGCTCTATCAATTAAACTCTTTGAGCGATTATTAAGATGAGTAATAACGCTAAGCAACAAACAGTTAAAAATTATGACATGTAAATAAAGATTTTAACATAAAATTCGACTGAATACTTGAGGAAATACTATGTCCTTTACCGAAAGTTTCAAGAAAGTTTATTCACTCCTCTCAAGACTGAAGTGTTATTGTGTGTTGCTAAGATTCATACAATTTGACTGTATAAGTGTGCCACCTAGGATCAATAAAGAACAAAGATAAATGTTCACACTTTAGTTCACAGAGGTTCAAGGGGTGATTATTCCTCGAAAGATAATATTCTTGATTCTTTTTCACGCCTTCTATGGATGGAAACTTTGGTCTATAAAGATTCTTCTGGTGAATATCCCTGCTAGTGGAAGACTTTTATAGCAACTAAATGGTTAACCTTTGATTAAGTAAAAAAAAATACTTTAAAGGGACTTAACTCTTTGAATTTAGGTAAAATACATCTTCAACTATCAGAAATATTTAACTTCCGAACCTTTGTGACTCTGAATCCTGGACTTTCATATACAAGTTTTAGATACAACGTCAGATACAAACTAGAGGGGATATACTTTTATCATTCTCGATGTCACTGGTTCACAAGCAGAGACAACTGAAAAAAAAAACCACGAACATAAGCATAACTGTATTTTCGCAATACACAACTCTTGAAAATATATGACATTGTAAAATTCCATGCTGCTTTATACGTTTTGCCTACCTTGTTTGTGTGTGTGTGTACGTGGATAAGGGGGGAGGGAATATGCATATGTGTGCGCAAACTTTTGTTCTAATCCTTTCACTATGGGACGCCACTTTTAATATGTTATTCGGTTAACGACAGACCATTTTATTCAGTACCTAAGGGTTAAAGAGACCTTTCACGCCGATATACAATGGGAAACGTGTGTGTGTGTGTCGGCGCTCAGTCCCAAATTCCAGAGCACAATGTCAATCTTCAGTTTGTGTGTGGACGACGGTGTGGATGGACGGTAACCTTCCCCGAGGCGCTCGCTAAACCCAAGCTATAGAACTTCCCTGCTTTAGCTGTTACCAGAAGCTAGTATACACAAACGCAACTTGCATCTACCTCTCTCATAAAGCCACACAGGTGAGTAAATACATTGGTAGATAAACATAGATAACTTTAGTACGATTATCAGAGTAGATGATGATAATTAAAACAAAAAGAGAGAGATATTAGATTATGTTAATTTATGTCACAAAAATGATTCGTGTCAACTGATCTACCATTTCAACTTTCAATCGTTTGAAAAGGTATGAATTTATATATGGTCAGTTATGGGATTGTGGGATTGTATGTCATGGTTTTGTTTTTGTAATTATATATATTTTCTTCCATGTTTATTGGTATGTTATGTATTTGGGCAAATTTCTACTGTTGTTAATTGTAAGTTATTCATAATTTTGTTGTGATTTCTGTTTTCAATATCTTATTAATTATTTTCTTTCTTGGAATTTATCTTCTCTTTGGTATCTCAACAGAACCAATAGACTTCGTTTCATTTTGAGAATTTTATGGGAAATTTAAATTATTTTTTTAATTTGTTCACTTTTGGGATTTTTTTTCTTGTAATATTTTTTTTAAATTTTCAATGGGTTTTGTACTTTTTTGAGAGATGGATTTTAGGCTAGTTTGGGAACCTACTGTACACGCTATGGAAGATTTTACAGTGTGTATTAAGTTTCGTTCTTACTGGTGTATTTTCTGCTCTTAAGGATTCCTCAGTTATATGAAATTTGGCGTTTCTTGGATTTTTGTTTTTTCAATATTCCGAGATTTTTTTTTTCTTGAGGGGGGGGGGGGGGGGTTGTTATGTGATGTCTTATTATTTTTACATTGTTTTGGGATTTTCTTTCGGGAATTTTAGGCTAAATCTACAGTTTAAGGAATGATTAATCTAAAAATTTGAATTTTCTTTTAGATTTGTATCAATATTTTGGTAATTTATGTTGTTTTTCGGATTTTGTCAGTTTGTCGATTTTCTTTATAGAATGAAGTGTTGGAGAAAATGGCTGGTTCCTGTTGAATGGAGTGCCAAATATGCCCAGTTAATGTGAAGGTTTTTATGGAATAAAATATAGCACATTCCGACATATTTTGAGAGTTTTAAGGTGTATTTTCATTGGATCACCAGATTCCTTTCCCCCTTCCCAACTTATCTTACCAAAAGATTAACCACCATACTATTAACCTAACCTAGCTTAAGTTAACCTAACCTATAGAAACTAACCTAACTTAACCTAACTGAATATAACTAACCAATCGCTAGCTTAACCTAACATAACCTAACCAGACCTATCGAAACAGGTATAAAAAAAAAAGAAAAAAAAAAGGGTTATTTCTCTGAATATCCAGGCTCACGTTTTCAATTAATGAATAATAAAATAAAAAGTGCTATTGCTGTTTTTTTTTACATTACAACAAACATCCCCAAAAATATTCTGCCCCCTCCCACCAAAAAAAAAAGTGGCAACCCTTTCCTTAACTTTAACCAACAATTGTAAACATCACCTAGCAGGAACAACGATGATACTTACAATGTTTTCAGGTAACACCAAAATTTATAAAAATACTTGTCCATTGTCTCATAATAAGAGTAGCAGAAATAGTACTCACCATGGCCTGGTGGTAGAGGAAGCCTTGGCGTCACCCGTCATGTCCTGGGCCACGGACCATCCTGTCTGAAACAACATTCATGAGTGAGGCCACAATTCTGCTTCAATTAGTCTAATTATATACAAATGTATTGATATTTAAATCAATATTCCATTCAGTAACACAAGAGATGGTGGATATTTCCATCCATGAACTTGACACAATGAAGTACCAGAAGTCATAATGGTCGGAACCCAAAGAGTAACTCACTAAAACAAACTACATGAGCGATGCCAAATTATGATGGATGTCAGTAATCTGACATCCGATCCATCACTAATGCCAAATACTTGTACAGTATGTCCTTATATCACTCATAGTCCTGCCCACTGACAGGTTTCAGTCATTATTTTAGGCTATAATGCTTTAATATGCTTTATGTGAAAGCCCATTGTTGTTAAGTAATATTAACCAAGAGTTTCCCACATAGGCTACCAGCTTTCTAACTATTTATGGTATCTGCTGAAAACAACTTCTTCCCCAAGTCGAGAAAACATGCAAATTAGTCACACAGGTGAAGATTCGGAAAAAGTCAACCACAGAACTCTATATTGATTTGTATACAAGAAGATAAAGCAAGAAAATAAGAATGCTTTAATCTATATCGTTTTTGTCGGAAATTTATGTTTATTTATTTATTTTTAACTTTTCGATTTAATTTAAAGGACTGCAATTTTGATCACAACGTGGGCAGGGGTTTCAAGTAGAGGGAAATTGTGGGATAAAATCATGAAAAAAAAACTGACAAAACTTAACTTAAATATTAAAGAAAACTTCAAATAGTCTACTTTTTGAGAACAAGGTTTTATGTTAAGGAGTCGAGTTCGGAAACATTTCAAGAGATGAAAAGTTCTTCAGTTTGTCAAGAAATTGGTGGAGGAAATAATTTTCTGCCAAGAACTAAACTTAACTACTCTCAAATATCAATATATACCATTATGTCTAACTTAACCTAACCAGGCATTGAACCTCTACCTCCAGAAACATCTAATATACCAAGAAAAAGTGGGATCACCTGAAGAATTATCGCCCCAGCTTATTTAACCTAAAGATTAAACCACCCTAAAACTATTTTGGGAGGATAAGGTTAGGTTAGGTTAGGATATGTTAGGTTAGATTTAGGTTAGGATAGAATAGGTTAAGTTAGCATTAAGGTAGGTAATCTTCAGGTGAAATAAGCTGGGGCGATGATTCTTCAGGTGATCCAAAAAGTGCAACACAGAGCGACGAAGATGATTCCTGAACTATGTCATCTTTATCATCTAAGTCGACTGAGGGCCCAAGTACTAACAACTCTTCACACAAGGCACAACACCAACACGAGAGGATATAACTACAAGCTTGCCAAGTTATCGCGCAGATTGAATATAAGAAAATATTTTTTTACACACAGAGGGTGGTCGACCTGTGGAAAGGTCTACCAGCCCAAACTGTGGAATCAAGAACCATATTGGGCATCAAAAAAGCCCTAGACAAAATTATAAAGAAAAATAGAAGGATCCTACACAGACCACTGGCCTCCTTCCCTCGGTATGGTTACATCTAGTGAGTGGCCATTAGGTAAATAAGGCAAATATAGAATTCCATGGTTATTGACCTTTACAAAATCTTAACCTTCACAGGAATTGCATGTTTAATTTTTAAAAAATATTTCAGTATAAATAATTGTCATGCGTCCGTCTTGTCTGTCCATTAACAATGTTTGTTTCTTTACAAACATACGAAAGATGATAACAAATTCAGTGACCGGTACCACTATCAAGGAATGATTGAAAAAAGGTTAGGCCCATGGGCGACCAGACACTATTACAATAAGCGCCAGTGCACCGAGGCATGACTTTGAATGTGAACATGTCTGCGACAGCTTTCGCATTTGTAGAAATGTTACAGTTTGAGCAACACTTAAACATGAAATTTTGCTTTAAGCTTGGCCAGACGGCGACATCAACACGCATGTTGTAAGGGATTAATGCAGATGACGCTTATTCTCAATTTAATCTGCATAAACTGTTACAAGCATGATGTGTGTTTCTGTCACCGTCTAACCCGATTGCTAACAGACTTGGAAATTTTCATCAGCTCGCTAATACAGTATATAGGTATTATTGCAGTTTCGTACAACCGCGGAATATTTGCATTTTTTTACCAATAGATAGATTGAATGATTATGCCACTTTTTTCTTCTATATACTACCCTGGGAAATGACTTATATATGCCGGGGGGGGGGTCTAGGAGGCGGAGCTACACCGGTTAGGTTAGGTCACTTTTAGGTCATAGAAAAAAAGTGTCTCAGTATTGTCTGAACTATTGACTGCAAAGATAACATTTTCGAGATTTGGTGGTTGTCCCAAACAGTAAATTTACCTAAAATTAATGGTAAAGTTGTTTGGTTACGTTAGCTTTCCTTAATTCGATGCTAAAAAATATGCAAGGTGCCCTACCAAACTATTCACTTGTATTAAACAGCTTATATTTGATGCGAAATTGTTTTTAAATCCAGTTTACAATATGTCTTCTTTCACTCCACCAGCTGACAATGTAAACATAGGCAGGAAGGGTTTGATTAGCTTCACAAAGGTTAAAAGTGTTCAAATACTACTTGACGAATCATTCCTAAATAAGATAATGTTTGATTCGTATTTAAAACAATTTTTATTCTTTTAAGGAAACATCTACTGTACAGTCCTTTATTATGCTTTCACTGCCAGCGGGTGGACCGAGGCGCCATATTGTAAATAAACTGCCAAAATTTGCTTATTATTCATTTAACTATGACAATTTATCTATGTTTTCCGCCAAGGCCTTGTGGAAAGTTATTAGCATTTTTTGTGGAGTGATTGGTAAGAGTTTTTTAGGGGTATAAGGTAATGTTATATAGTTGTAGAAGTTGGTTGTGTTATAAGCCGAGTCAGCCCCAGTCCTCACCGTACCACTCACTGTACATCCTCATACTTAACACATTAACCTCAACAAATATAACTCTCTTTGGCCACCACTTACCTCTTAGTTTTATTTTCCCATCAGCAACGATTAAACACTATAACACTTCACTGTGGCAGTTGTTAACTCAACGACAGTAGTAAACAAACTGACTCACCGTTCGACCGTCGCTGTTTATGACACTGATTCACAAAACACCTCAAAGCAGGTGTTGGAGCTTCAGGGGACTCAATGAACCTGTCTCATTACTGTGAGAAGACTTCGATTGTCTCTCTCTCTCTTTTTTAATTTTCCAAGTACCTGATTCGTAGATATAGAATCAATGTGGCCCACTGAGTTGAGGGAGGGTCACTCATGTGGCCCACTGAGTTGAGGGAGGGTCTACTCATGTGGCCCACTGAGTTGAGGGAGATTCACTCCTGTGGCCCACTGAGTTGAGGGAGGGTCACTCATGTGGCCCACTGAGATGAGGGAGGGTCTACTCATGTGGCCCACTGAGTTGAGGGAGATTCACTCCTGTGGCCCACTGAGTTGAGGGAGGGTCACTCATGTGGCCCACTGAGATGAGGGAGGGTCTACTCATGTGGCCCACTGAGTTGAGGGAGATTCACTCCTGTGGCCCACTGAGTTGAGGGAGGGTCACTCATGTGGCCCACTGAGATGAGGGAGGGTCATTCCATACATTCACGATAAAGAAATATAGTAACCAAATATTATTTTCTACAGTATTGCTCTCATAAATATATGTTTTTATTATAATTTAATCTTGTTCTCACATTAGTGATTTGTGTATAAAGCCGCCAACCATGATCAGTTCCACCTGTTGGGATGGGACATTCCCACCGTGTTGGCTCACTGTACTTATTTATTTAATACAGATTGAAGCTCCCATATCCGGAAGCTCCCAAAAGATGGCATTGTTTTCGGAAATTCCTTTACCCCGGCAAACCTCTTAAAGAACAGTGTGATCGGATGATGACGTGAACGTAAATTCTATTACCCAGCAAACCTCCCATTGAGCTGCATCATCGTGTAATTTCGCTTGTTGGCCGCAAATGTTTTGGTGACGTGCCAATCGCTCCCACGTTTGTTTGATGTCACAGCTGAGGGTGACGGTGTTATTATTTAAGTGTTGCACTTTTATTTGACCCAATACATTATACATATAACATAAACTCTGTACTAGTTTGTATTTTTCTACACCTAAAACACTTTGTCATGGGGTCGATATTTTCCGAGCAATGTTACCTGACGTGTTTCTGAGAATGAATAAGCATATACGATTTCAAATGATGTGAATCCTTCCAGGCTTCAGATATTACATGACTTGGAGTGGATGTCATATATGGATACCAACGCCATGCCAGTTATCAACAAGATCTTACATCCAATGGAGCGAAGAATTATTGGGAAGACATGGCAAGATGTGAGAGGTACTATAATACCCTTCACAACGAGGGTATACGTGACTCTTAGACAGCATGGCGAACTGGGGTGAGCGAACCCACAACGTCACGATGAGATAGGCGCTATGAAACCACTGTGCCACACTGAAACTTCTCAACCACAATACAATTAACATATCAGCAACATGGCAGATCCCATGTAGATTAATATATTGTATATTGCTGCAGCTGTTCACTCATAATATTAAGTAATATTTGCTTAGTAACTCTTCATAAATCAGTGTTATTGTAATCATCAGTCAGCGGCTTGGTAACATATCCCTTGTTTCTACCCAGTATATCATACAAGGACGACTCCCTCCCCCAATCGTACCCCCACTTCTAGCTGTTGCTGATATAGGGAACAGACTTATGGTGATGCACTGTGGATCATATCAAAACATTTCGTCTAGCGTTCCAAATTGTAGCGATGAGAAATCTAACGATACTCTTTTTGGGGGGAACTTTATAAATACAAGGATACAATGAATCGGTAACCTGTTATAATTACAAAAGAAACGCGACCTACTGTAAATAACGGTGATATCATAAATTCAGCTCCGAGGGGGTTCTATTATTGCCAGATGTGGGAACTTCAACATTCATGTAAATTATCGTTCCCTCTGTGTGTGTGTGTGTACGTAAATAAAATAAACCTCATATTCACAAATTTTACATATTTTTTCTTACTAAAATAATCAAACACAATTATTATATTAACTATTAATGACCTACAAACCAACACGTCAGTCGGTAATAAATATTCTTAATACAATTTCCTTTGATGTGTCTTGAATATTAAAGCTACCCGTTGTTGTGAACCCATTTTCTTTGTTCCAGGTCTTAATCCATTCACACATATACTTTAATATTTATAATACTGCTGCTGTGTATTATTATTGGAGGATTGCGAAATTAAACACCATAAATAAAGAACTAAGTGACACATATCACCACTTTGAGAACAATAACGTTGATGTAGTAATGTGCTTCAATAACTGATGTGTAAGTGCCTGTTCTAGATTAGTATACACAGTAGTCTTATTAGAATATTCACTAGTCTTATTAGCATATACATTAGACTTATTAGTATATCCAGATACAAGTATGTTACATTACTAAATCTTTGCACCTCGTTGTATTAGAGGTTATTGATTACGAAAAAATCACATCTTGCATTTTTAATACGATGTGTCCCCCTCAAAAAGAAAACACTAATAATAATAACAATAATAATAATAATAATAATTTGTGCCACTAAGTCCTTCGAATTGGCAGTTTGCCTTATATTCCAAAGTACATGCCTGTAAGGAGGTCAGAAGTCGGGATCCCTCAGATGTTTGTAGCTACCTTTTTTCAAATCGGGTAAACCAAAATTAAAGTAATAAAATAATTATCGGAAATGTGGCATTGGGCACTGTCAGTTGCCAACGAAGTTATCCAACCACCATTTAAGGGAGTTTTGTCGGGTGTAAAGACGCCAGATCCACAAATTACATTCGTTTAATAATGTTATTTTTGTCGACTTAATGTCAACCCTTTTCATACCTCACCTGCCCTCCCCCACCTGACTTCAATCAGTAGTCTGGTAATGATTCACAAGGAACCGTCACAATGTTTTACAGGCAGACAAGAAATATATATTAGTGTATTATCATCATACAAGATTAAAATTTTGATGTCTAATGGTAATTATAATTAAATACATTCATTATATATATCTAATGGGTCATGAAAGATGTAAAAGGACTGTAGCAGCTAGAAAAGTCTTAAACTGTACCAAACTTAAGTCTATTCATGTTTGAATGTACAGTACAGTCACTCAAATAAATTATCTCTACTTGGGGTGATCCATGAAATTCAAAA
The DNA here is from genome assembly GCA_958450375.1 of Homarus gammarus. Classification (NCBI taxonomy): domain Eukaryota; kingdom Metazoa; phylum Arthropoda; class Malacostraca; order Decapoda; family Nephropidae; genus Homarus; species Homarus gammarus. The sequence continues at coordinate 710,256 of CAUDMG010001502.1, forward strand.
TGAACACTATGACTCCTGTTATCTCAATAGGGTTGTCAAAATCCTTCGTCCGTTGTGTTATATCTTTTTAAGACAATTTTCTAGATATAGTTTTTCGAGTGACTGTTACGAGAGTATAACTTTACCATTACTACAAACAAATAAATCAGTAAATTAGCATAGATAAAAGTGTATTTTCTGTATGTGGGACGTCAATTTATTTCTCTGGTCACACAAGGAATTTATTCTGGAGTGTTTCAGTTTATTTCTAGTTAATTTTTGTATCATATATTTTTATATTTACATATAATTCAAGTTTATTTGTGTTTATATACAATTATTTCCCAGACTCAAAGACGTTAATGTAATAAATTCTCACTGTAGACATCGTACAGATTTAATTTATTATACATATCATTAAAAAAATATTAATCCTAACGTATGAGTTCCATTTTTGTTCCTTCCATAGATGCTGTGTGTGGGCGTGGTGGTGGGCGTGGTGATGGTGTTAGGAGGAACTGTCGCCCTGGATGAGAAGCTTTACCAGAGATATAAGAACAATGCTGCCACTGGTTCCATCGCGGTGGTGAAGGAAGTATGTATTCTGAACTAATGTTCAATATGGGCTCGTTAAATAAATGTTTATCTAAGTAAATAATCTAAATTAGTAAATGTTTGCTAAATATGTTTCTAATTATATAAATGCTTATATAAGGTAATCCTTATTGTTGTAGTTAATATTTTAATTATTAGTGTTTTCTTAAAAGGGGGCTCATTTATATACATTATAATTAACCAACTCGTCACCCAGTTCTCTTCTCGCCTGCACTGCGGACTGGCCTCTATGCAGCTCTCCGGTGAGGGGTATAATCTGAAGACCACAGCTGAGGATAAGTATGAGTGTACAATCTTCAGTGTGGTGGACGGTGTACTCAATGACACTGACAACAACTTCTACTGTGGTGGTAAGTGGTGGTAGTGGCTAGGGTGTGGTGGTGGTATACACTGATACAATGTTTACTGCACATAGTGAAGATATACTGTACAAAAAGTATACTTAGTTTAGGTTTCACGTAGATCCACAAAGGAAACGTGGATAAGATAAATCTTGATAAAATCACACAGGAGAAAGGGAAACAAAGGAGCACCTTAGCTTTCGTCTTTATTCAAGACATCCTCAGAGGCAAATATATATATTTGCTCTATGTATATTTTTTATAACCCAGCGATATCTATGTATATTATTTGTATACCTGCACTCTCTCTCTCTCAATACAATATAAATCGTTTCACAGTGTGTAAGGAAGTGGGCGAGTCCTGTACAGAAGACTGGGAGTGTTTCGTCCTTACGGAGGGCGCGACCTGTGTCCTGGGCACCTGCGACTGTGACCTCGGCTATGACCCCACTGATGGAGTCTGTGAATTAGGTCAGTGGACGTATCCCTTAAACAAGTATCCTAAAAATAGTATCCTTTAAGCACGTATCATTAGTGAAACGTGTTATTAGATTTTAGGTCTAGGATAGGTGCCTGTTCTCTCTCTCGGTAATGTAACTCTCGAGGTTTCACATCAATGGCCAAATTTGTTATGGTTTGTGAGATCAATAACCGGTTTCACAGTTGTTTGTGTATGCTATAAACGCTTAATTTCACCAAAGAACGTTATACAGTGAACTCTCCATAATAACGGACTCATCTCCATATAATCCGTTAGATGAGGTATCACATCTAATGTACCTTCGATATAGCGGACTTATCTCTCCATATCGTCCGTTAAATAGAGGTTTCATTGTATTTTAGTTAGTGTCGTCTCTTCCTCGCCCAACAGTGCCAGCGACCTTAGGAGAGGACTGCGAGGCGGATGTGCAGTGTCTGGCCACGTCAAAGGGAAGCGAATGTGACGCGACCAAGACGTGTGCTTGTGCTCAGCACTTCTACCCCAACACTACAGGCAACGGTTGTTTGATTGGTGAGGATATTTTGGCCGAGTTCATTAAGCTATTTACTGATCTTATTCATTGACTTTACTTCCACACGTAGAGTGAGGGGCGATATGATCTAGGTGTATAAACGGAAGTCAGGGCTAAACAAAGGTGATATAACAAAGGATTCAAACTATCCAACCAGGAGCGAACTCGTAACAATGGTTTTAAATGAGAAAAATTTAGATTTAGGCGCAAGATAGGTAAACATTGGCTTGTAAATAGAGTAGTGGAACAAGTTACCAAACATAATCATTAACTTGAATGCGCTGGATAGCTTCAAACATAGGTTGGATGGCTATATGAGTGATAGGGGTTGGGTGTAAATGGGACTGCCCATTATGGCCCACTGCAATTTCCTCCATTCTTATGTTCTTAACTCACTCAATCTTCCCTTAATGCACTCAACCTGCCTTTAACTCCCTAATCTTCCCCTAACTCATTAACCTTCCCCTAACTCATTAACCTTCCCCTAACTCATTAACCTTCCCCTAACACATTAACCTTCGTCTAACACATTAACCTTCGTCTAACACATTAACCTTCGTCTAACACATTAACCTTCGTCTAACACATTAACCTTCGTCTAACTCATTAACCTTCGTCTAACACATTAACCTTCGTCTAACTCATTAACCTTCGTCTAACTCATTAACCTTCGTCTAACTCATTAACCTTCGTCTAACACATTAACCTTCCCCTAACACATGAACCTTCGTCTAACACATTAACCTTCGTCTAACTCATTAACCTTCGTCTAACTCACTAACCTTCCCCTAACACATTAACCTTCGTCTAACACATTAACCTTCGTCTAACTCATTAACCTTCGTCTAACTCATTAACCTTCGTCTAACTCACTAACCTTCCCCTAACACATTAACCTTCGTCTAACACATTAACCTTCGTCTAACTCATTAACCTTCGTCTAACTCACTAACCTTCCCCTAACACATTAACCTTCGTCTAACACATTAACCTTCGTCTAACTCATTAACCTTCGTCTAACTCATTAACCTTCGTCTAACTCACTAACCTTCCCCTAACACATTAACCTTCGTCTAACTCATTAACCTTCGTCTAACTCATTAACCTTCGTCTAACTCACTAACCTTCCCCTAACACATTAACCTTCGTCTAACTCATTAACCTTCGTCTAACTCATTAACCTTCGTCTAACTCACTAACCTTCCCCCAACTCATTAACCTTCGTCTAACTCATTAACCTTCGTCTAACACATTAACCTTCGTCTAACTCATTAACCTTCGTCTAACTCATTAACCTTCGTCTAACTCATTAACCTTCGTCTAACACATTAACCTTCGTCTAACCAGATTATGCTGCCTATGGATTCGTCGCCTACAATGGACGATGGGTCTACCACCTCCCTGGGCTTCTTCCAATCTCCTGGGATCTGTCGTTCGCGTTGTGCAATAGCCTCTTCTCTACCATGTTTAAACCCAGAGATGCCAGTGAGTTTGACTGGATGCAGTGGAAGACGGGGTCTGTCTTGAACACATTTGCCATGTTCCCCATCAATGACCGAGACCAAGAAGGAGTGCTGATGTGGAATGATGGAACGGGTGAGTGCTGGGCGGGAGAGGTTAGCTTTGTTTAAGAGAAATAAGATTATATTAGGAAGGGAGTTAATAGCTCGAAAATCGGAGAGAGAGAAGGGGAGGTAGAAGGAAGTGGGCTGACCGCCTTGCTACTGGCTGGCTAAGCTAATAGTGTGTTAAAGCTATGTCTTGGACTAGTTATTGTGTGTGATATTTCTTGAAGCTCATTTACCTGTTGGTTCTCCTCTTTTGACGGCACTGGCACTAGACAGCCTACCCCATTCCACTTAAAGGTATTGTGAGGGGTCATCTTTCATATTCCGCCGACCCTACTGGCGGATGCTGGTCTAGGGAGATTGTCTATTGCCCGGCCGTATAGATCGGGAGTGATAATGGACTTCTTGAGGTTTGGTAACTTTTGGGGAACCATTTAGGGGAGGTGGGGGAGACAGAGAGGGTGGGTAAGAGGGAGAATAATAACTTACCTCTATTATTTCTTCTGTTTCTCGGTATCAGCAGTGGGAGGTGAGAACTATCTCAAGTGGTCTTCTGGCAGCCCAGCGGCATCGAATTCTCCTATTGCGAACTGTGTAGGAATGGTGCCGAGGATTCTGTTTGTTCCCGAGTTCATAAACTTTGGTATTTGTGGTCTGATACTTCCCCTTGCATCTACGTTCTGTGAGGCGGATTTCTGAGGGAGAGAGAAAGAGAAACACAAAAAGATACAGTTAAAGAGAGAGAGAGAGAGAGAGAGAGAAAGAGAGAGAGAGAGAGAGAGGGTGTTGTGTGGAGGGAAGAGAATATATGATGTGTAGGGAGAGATACAGAGAGGAAGAGAGAAACAGACAGACAGAGACAGACAAACAGTGAGACAGACAGAGAGACAGACATAACTGTGTACAGAAACAGAAAGTTGTTTCCTGGTAGATAAAGAAAAGTGTGTAAGAAAAGACAGGTGAGAAAAAAACAGGCCGATAGACAGAGATACAGAGAGAGAAACAGATAGACAAAGATACAGAGAAAGAGAGAGGGGGACAGAGAGAGAAACAGAGGAACAGCGAGAGAGACAGAGAGATAGAGAGAGAGACAGAGGAACAGAGTGAGAGAGACAGATGGACAAGGAGAGACAGATCAACAGGAAGATAGAGGCAGAGCGACAGAGAGAGAGAGAACAGAGAGATTGAGCGAGAGAGAGAGAGAGAGAGAGAGAGAGAGAGAGAGAATGTTTACAACCACACTCACGTAAATGTCTGCATGGTGTTGTGCGTAGATCAGCTGACATGTAAACAAGTTGCCTTCTACAATATGTCCTCTAGATATGAAGACATACTGTAAGTCATAATGAGTGATTTTTTTTTTTTTTGGTAATACTCCTTTTTGCATTACACACCGATAAATTACCACAATAGAATGACAGTCTTCTGTTTAAATATCACTTAGTCAGAAAGTGTGACACCAAATCTGTATACATAGACGTTCCATCAGAATGCTTCGACAGATGTGCACTATATAGTCGACCGCCTGACTCTGATATGTTGTTCCGGGTGCTCTTGATTCGTCTTTTTGCGCTACGATATTTAATTTATTATATTGTAAATGTCTCATAAATTGTTCTTTGTTATTATCATCTGCCCTATTGACTCTCATATTATAATAACTTGTCACAGTAGCTTCCTTGTTATATTGACTTTCAGTTTCATTTCATTGTTTCGTAATGAACTGAAAAGTTATCGAAGTATAATGCAAAATGTGGAAACATGACATAACTTTATAAGTGTGTTTTAACTTACAAGATTTTACTTATAACCTTCTTCTGTGTGTCATTCTGTTAAGCAAGAAAACTTTATTTTCCTATTTAAAAAAATGTCCTCATCGAAGTTTTTAGACATGAGATTACTTATGACCTTAAGTGTGTTGTGAACTTAAGACTTTACTTCTAAATTTTCTCTAGGCGCTTTGGGCCATCACGTACAGCCTTCTTATGTGTGTTGTAGTGTTAAGACATAACCTTTAACAGTTGGAAGGTACTTTTAAGTGTGCTGTAGTGTTAAGACATATTCTATAATAATTTTAAAGTGGTTTTAAGTGTGCTGTAGTGCTAAGACATTTCTTTAGATATGTCTGTGGCTTATAGACAAATCTAGACCAGTGGTTCCCAATCTTTTTCACTCCATTCCCTCCTTGGGTAACCTCCAAAATCCCTGTGGACGCCTTTTCATTTTTCACCAAAAATCATTAAAAGTAACGATGAAATATATAAGATTGTGATCAAGAGAAGAAAAGAACATATTATTGTCAACTCTACCCAATAATATGCCCAAGACATAACCATCAATAACTATAACACTTTAACTGTATAACATAACTATAACACTTTAACTGTATAACATAACTATAACACTTTAACTGTATAACATAACTATAACACTTTAACTGTATAACATAACTATAACACTTTAACTGTATAACATAACTATAACACTTTAACTGTATAACATAACTATAACACTTTAACTGTATAACATAACTATAACACTTTAACTGTATAACATAACGATAACACTTTAACTGTAAAACATAACTATAACACTTTAACTGTATAACATAACTATAACACTTTAACTGTATAACATAACTATAACACTTTAACTGTATAACATAACTATAACACTTTAACTGTATAACATAACTATAACACTTTAACTGTGTAACATAACTATAACACTTTAACTGTATAACATAACTATAACACTTTAACTGTATAACATAACTATAACACTTTAACTGTATAACATAACTATAACACTTTAACTGTATAACATAACTATAACACTTTAACTGTATAACATAACTATAGCACTTTAACTGTATAACATAACTATAACACTTTAACTGTATAACATAACTATAACACTTTAACTGTATAACATAACTATAACACTTTAACTGTATAACATAACTATAACACTTTAACTGTATAACATAACTATAACACTTTAACTGTATAACATAACTATAACACTTTAACTGTATAACATAACTGTTACCGCCACAGTAGGATATGTAGGATAAAGTAGAAGAGAGAGAGAAACAGAGGGATAGGGAGAGAGAAAAAGGGAGACAGAAGAGAGACAGAATTTTGACAGCGAACTTTGCTGAGGTGTTAAATGTGAAACAGATGGTCCTGGCCTTGGGCTGACTTGCTCCCTGTATGGCTCAGAAGATAGTCTCTCGCCGTCCAGTGAGCTAGCAAGTCAGGGAGCTAATAAGTCCTACATTAGACCCGAAGCACGTAAGTTATATATGGTTCAACACCGCCACTCCACTCAAATATATCATATGTAGTTGTTAATCGTGAAGGAACGTACAGGTGAATTAATTATCTCATATGTAACATATGTAATTTGTACTCTGCAGGTTTTGACCGAATAAAGAACAATCGAGTCCTACGTGCAAGGGTCTCATTATTCCACAGTCGCTCATTGGGCGGCTACAACAACCATAACATAACTATTACCACAGTAATGATAACATTTGAAGTCATCCAGTAAATAATTTAGAAGTCAAATGTAAAGAAAGAAGATAAATTCCACCCTGCCAAGTGGGAAGTAATAACTAAACCTTATTTATTACAGGTTGTCACAAATTTTCTATAAAATTTCCAACCTCTCATAGCCCTACGTGGACCCCCTGACATATTGGTGTGCATCCCTAGGGGGTCCAGTGACCCCAGTTTGGGAACCAATGTTTTAGACATTCTAAGATGAATTGGTGTTTAAGACGTATTAAATGTCTTCAAGTGTCTTGGGGAATAAATTTATATGTTTTAAGTGTTTTGTGAGCTAATTTATGTCTCTAGTGTTTTCGAATTGTACATGTCTTTTAAAGTGGCTCGGTGACTTAATTTATTTTTTGTATATTGTTAGTGTTTTGGTGACTTGTCTTCTAATTGTCTTGGGACTTACTTTTTGTCTTTTAAATGTCTTGGGAATTTAATTTATGTCTTTAAGTGTCTTAGAAACTTACTTAAAGCCTTAAGTGTCTTGGGGAACTTTAGACATATAACACGGCATTTTTAAGTGTGTCGAGAAAGGTGACACATAACCCTTTGAGTTTCTCACACACTGCAAATACCCGAGACGTTTTTGGTGACCTCCATCGTGACCTGACCTTCTTATCAGGCTTGGTATTGATTGATAAGTTCTATATTATTATGTAACTATATAACAATGTAATAGCTATGGCATTTATATGTACTTACTTCCTCACACACACACACACATACATACATACACACACACACACTACTACTACTACTTTGCTGTCACTCTAAATCGAATATGACGATCATCCAACTATGATACAATGATATGAGTTATTAAGGATGTCACCTTCATTGGTGAGTTCCGAGGTGACTAAAGAGACCGATATGGTACCGGCAGGGTGTTGCACGTGTGGAGGGCTACATCTAGTGCGGGAGGGGCGGCGGCAGCGTCTTTTCGGCGCTGGCGCTTGTGTGCTTCGGCATGCAGTCGAGCTAACTCGAAAGTATTGACATCTTCTTGTGTGGTTCTCCTCCAAGCATTACTGTGTGAAGTCTTAAAACTATCCTTTTACCGTTTCAGTTGCCTGTCGGCGTTACGTTTACTATTCGTTAGGTGACTGTAAAGTAGCTGCTTTGACACTCTACTGTCGTCCATGTGGGTAACATGGCCAGTCCATCATAGCTGTTTATGGATAATGGTAGCCTCAATTCTCTTACAGCTGATGTCAGAGAGAATACTGGCACTTATTTTCTTGTCTTCCCAGAAAACTCGGAGGATCAAACGTAGACTACGTTGGCGAAAGATTTCAAGTGCCTTGAGGTGTGTCCTGTATGTGACCCATGTCTCGCTGCCATATAACAGGGTGGGGAGGACCACTGCTCGATATACGTGCAACTTTGTAGAAAATTTCAGCTCTCTACAGCTGAAGACACAAGTATGGAGTCTGCCAAAGGCTTGAGATGCACATTTGAACTGATGTTGAATCTCTTCATCGATGTCTACGGTGGTGGACAGGTGGGAGCCGAGATACCGAAAATGGGTAACATTAGAGAGGGTAGTACCAGTAAGCTGGATGGATGGTGGAGGTGTGGCTGATCTAGGAGCAGGCTGAAAGAGAATCTGAGTCTTAATTACATTCACCTCAAGGCCGAAGTGTGTATATGCATCTGCATAGGTGTTCAGGATCTCTTGTAGGTCACGTTCAGTGTGAGCGACAAGATTCATCGGATACTCGATGTCCACCCTGTCGGCTAAATTGCCACTGGCACAAGTAAGGAAGACAGCCAAGAAAATGAAAAGGAGAGTTGGTGCCAGTACACATCCTTGTTTCACCCCGGTTTGGATGGGGAAGAACTCAGACTGGGTGCCATTGTGTAGGACACTGCCATTCATGCCATCGTGGAGTTGTCTCACAATGGCAATGAATTTTGGTATGCAGCCAAAACGGCTGCGGGTCCATCAGAGGGCTTCCCTGTTGACTGAGTCGAAGGCCTTGGTTAGGTCGATGAAGGTCAAGTACAGGTCAAGAAACTGTTCTCTGCACTTTTCCTGTATTTGGCGGGCAGCAAAGATCATGTCAGTGGTGCTACATAATGGTCTAAGACCGCATTGAGATTCTGGGAGGAAGTTTTCCGCTTCATAAAGAAGTCTGTTTCGGAGGACTCGGGCGATAGTCTTGCCAGCTACGGACAGCAGTGAGATTCCGCGGTAGTTGCCACAGTCTGACGGGTCTCCCTTGTCCTTATAAATATTGGCGATGGAGGCATCTTAAAAGAGCTTAGGGGATTTCCTCCTTCTTCCATATATTCTCCAGGAGACAGTGGAGAAGGCTGGTAAGCAGAGGTCCTCCTGCTTTATACATCTCGGCTGAGATTCCATCAGGCTCTGAGGCTTTGTTATGTTTCATCTGTTTGATGGCAGTAGCTATCTCATCCAGGGATGAAGGATTGCTGAGGTAAGTCAGCTCTGGATGCTGAGGCACCTGCTGGTTAATCAGGACATCCATATCGGTGTTTCGGTTGAGTAGCAAATGGTAGTGCTCTTTCCAGCGCTGAATGGTACCTTCTTCCTCTTGAATTATGGAGTTACCATCAGATGAACGGAAAGGGGCTGCGCCATGAGTGATTGGCCCATAAAATGTTTTAGTGGAATTGAAAAAAATCACGCATCTTGTGTTGATCTGCAAGTTTTTGTGTTTCACATTCTTTATTTTTAAACCAGTCATTCTTTAGATGGCGAAGTTCGCACTGGGCCGCTGCTTTATTCTTGTAGCAGGTATCAACTTTGATCCGAGACTGAGGATTGTTCTGCCAGTCAGTTAATGTAGCACGTTTATCCTCGACGTGTACATTGATTTCCAGGTCAGTTTCATCAAACCAATCCTGGTGTTTTCTTGCAGTCTGGCCATGGGTCTCTCTGCAGGTTCTTGTCATGACAGTGTCGAGAATATCCCATTCGGTATTGGGATTTTTGTTGTCGGGTTATTTATCAGGCCATGTTTGAGCGGCTCTCTGAAAACATTTGCTACCACTGGATCCTCAAGACGCTTGGTGTTTAAATCTTTTCCGGAGGCTTGCTGCCTCCGCCGTTTTGGGGCGACTTGAAGTGAGAGCTTGGCTCTGACGAGCCAATGATCAGCGTCGCAGTGGTCTGAGCCACGCATGTCTTGGGTGATGAGGACAGCTCAGCGATCTCTTTCTCTGACAATGATGTAGTCAATGACGTTCCAGTGATTGGATCGTGGGTGTTGCCACGAACCCTTGAACTTGTCGGCCTGCCTAAACAAGGTATTGGTGATAGTGAGGCTGTGTGCAGCACACTTGCCTAGTCCATTTCTCTCTATGATTCCCTGCCAGTTGTCAGCATCTCTGCCAACTCTGGCATTGAAGTCACCAAGGAGCACAATCTTATCTTCTCTGGGGATAGAGGCTTGCTCTCTGCTAATGTCGGCATAAAAGGCCTTGATGTCATCCTCTGCACCCAGTGTTGGGGCGTATGCACTGATGAAGAAGGCATGATGTGAGTGATTTAGTGAGACTCGGAGAGTCATGAGGAGCTCGTTCACCCCAACAGGCATTTCAGTTAGCCTGTGTGGGATGGATTGGTGGATGGCAAAGCCAATTTCATAAATGTGCTTTTTCTCCGCAGCAGGCTTACCCTTCCAAAAGAAGGTATAGCCAGACCCCTGTGCTTTGAGTCGACCCTCGTCCGGGAGCCAGAACTCACTAATGGCTTCTATGTCGATGTTATACCTAGCTAGCTCTTTTGCCACAAGGGCAGTTCTTCTTTCAGAATGCTCATTTGTGCCAGTATCCAGAAGGGTCCTGAAATTCCATGCAGTGACCATAAGAGGTTGTATAGCTTTTGTTTTTGTTTTTTTATCTGTGTTTATGATCGTGTTTTCGACCATGTAAGGAAGACCTTACTGGGTGAGGTTGCCCAGTCAGGTTGGTTCTTTAGGCAGGCGATGTTTCGGGCGCCTTTTCTAGCCCCCCTCCCCATGTGAGGCAAGCAGAGTGGCTCCTCGAAAGGGCTGCTTAGTCGCACAGACAGGACCGGATTGCAATGCTGCCTAGATCCTAGTACATAAACGACCATCTTATCTGCACTGCCCATGTGCAGAGTTGTGATTAGAGACTCCTGGCAGTCATCTCTGCCTGTCCCCGTCGCCACTCGTCCGTTGCCATAGGACTTTTGGGGATAAAGGGCTTTTGATGATGATGAGAAGTACGTTGAGCTGTATGTTGGCTGCGTGTGAGTTGATTTATGTGGTGAGGCAAAAGCACAGGCTGCAGCCACACATCTTGGCTCTCCCTTTTCCTGATCCAGTGGTGCAAGTGTTGCAATGACTGGGGAGAGGGAGAGTTGCAATGGACTGCTGATAGCCACGTTTGTTGGGTTTCGCCTTTGTAGCTTGTCTATCATGCATTGCCTTCTTTCGCGGGTGTAATCGTTGGGTTCCCATATTGGTCACCTCTTCTGCCTGTACCCCCGTTGAGGGTCGTACAGGAGCTCTGTAAGCATGTCTGCCTGATGCGAGTCTCCACCACAGATTTTTCATTCAGGGATTACTCCCGTAGCCTAATGCCTGCCAAGGTTAATCTCCAAGGCAGTGGTTGGCAGGCACCAGGACGTGTCCACATGCCAGTGGCCCTATACTCTGTCCCTCTGGGACTCACTGCTGCTCCGAGATCCCCTGCTGGTTTAGTCTGGGCCGACGAGGCACCCAGCTACCATGTGTTGCCACGAAGAGGCACAGGAGGAGTCTTGATGGTGAGGAGGACTTAGGCAATTTGCTTCCTTGTTCTCCACGAGGGCTAGCCAGAAGCGACAGCTGATAGCGAGGGGAAGCAAGCAGTGTTTGCACCCTAACACTAACATAATGCTGCCAAACTAGACGCATTGCACCACCTTGTGCGAGCACACACGCGCGCTCACACGCGCACGTACATAATATACGAAATGCTAAAAAATTAATGCACATCATAGGTAATGAAATATAATTATTAAAACTAATAAATAAGAAATAAAATAAAAAATACATTAAATCTAACTTTTTTTAACCGAATATAAATGAAAGTAAAATGTAAAAATAAAGCAAAGACATTAAAATATAAAAAGAAAAAGAAAGAAAGTGAGAGAACATGCAAATTATTAGAAATAAGTGGAGGGGGGGAAGGAGGGTGATCAAGACATTCCACTCACATTATTTCGTGTTTGCAAAAACTTCCAGACAGTTTCAATACTTATTTCGACACAACTTTTGAAAAATCAGGTTAATAAATTTATCACCAGACTACTTTTGCTCCCCATTTGACATTCATAGTTAGTATTTATTACTTGCTGATAAATCGTGTTATTGTATATCGTTCGTGAATTTGGGACATGACTCTTAATTTGATGAGAAATGACATGAGGAAGATAAACTGAATTAACTTCTCCTGTCTTACACAATGGTCCTAAGGTCATACAGCAAAGTCCTACCTTGTGTTAGAATGAGCCACTTCAAAATAAAAATACTATCAAACCTGCACCACAGCTACGAAAATTGAGGCGATAAAGAAATAATGAAAAAAAATAGCTCTTTTTTTTCTTTAGTGTATATAATTTTCAGTGACAAACAACAACGATAATTACCTATAAACTTTGATGATTGGGGGAACTATTGAATTTATTGAGAGCTTACAACCACATAACAAAAAGCTAGTGTTGGAGGTGTCAGGGTTATTATTCTTCATTGCATAAACACACGTACAGTCTCCTTCACCAGAGCGTTTACAGAACCTCGTCGGGTTTTGAGCAGTGTGGCAATCTTGTGTTTATTTACATTCGACAGAAGGAAACTACCACGTAATCAAATTAAAACAATATTAAAACAAATATCTCAAAGGTAATGATTTGTGGTATGTTAATATGACGAGTCCCTGTAAACGCACTAGTGAAGGATTCCCAGCTCACCACCGAGAAATTAATACCATCTTTACCAGAACACCTAGACACCAAAGAAATGATGATTCTTGACCTATAATGACCTAACATAAGAAGGAATATCGTTATGAAGATAGTTTAGACAATTCTTATATCATTCCTTAGACAACAAATATTACTCAAATTATAAAGAAATACATTGGAACAAGATAAATACTCCTGCAGCACCTGGACTGTGTGGGGATAATAGTACTGACTGGTGTATACATATAGCAACAAACCCGGATAGCGTGTAAAGAACTAGAGTCGTCAAGCCGTTATCAGTGTAGAAGTAGTCCAGTAATGGCTGTGTGAGAGTGACTCTTATAATTAAAGTCAATAATGGTTTTGTTTTTTTAAGTGTGTGAGTACTAGCGCGGTGGTCTACTGGATACAGCGATCGCCTCCTTTCACCCAGATGTAAATGGGTACCTAAGTTTATATTTTGGTGAAGTGAAAGCGGTCGAGTGTATAAGCGGCCATGTTGCATTCTTGTGTACCAAAGGCTTAGTATACTGTGTGCTGTATCCACACTGTCCCTAAAGGGCCGTCATGCCTGAGCATTAATGATTCATGCACCAACAAGTGTAGGGAAATCATTCACGAAAATGAGAAACTTTAAGCGGCTAAAAATACGTTTCTTTAATTCCATTGCATAAAAAACTATTTACGAAAAGGAAGTAGAAAATATCACAACAAAATGTCTTATATCATCACCCTATCCCGTTACAGTAATTGGTATTGTATATGTTGTAAATATTTTCTGGGAAATAAGTCATAAAAGCGAGACAATACAGCAGTAAGCATGATCAAGTAATGTAACATAGAAATTAAAGATTTTCAGCCAAGAAGAGGTAAAATATTATACCTCTGACGGGGGTTCAGGTACAAACACTGTGGCCGTAATGCCCCAGAAGCTGACAGCCAGCAAATTAAGCAAATCAAGTCACATCAAGTCCCTATCTGCCCCACCATCGTTTCTTTGTTTTGTTCTTCACTTTATTCCTGTTTTCACTTTTTTTGTTCTGAATGCTCTCTCCCAATTATGATGAACTTTTTTTAACTGACCTCTAGTTTATTATCGTAATGATCACTAAAAGAAGATTGCCAAGAATTATTATGTACAAAGTGACGGATTTACACTGACAAATAAACAATTTAAGTGAAGGATTTTTTAAGCGACTAACACAAACGAAAAATACATTACTATATATATTGTTTTAGTCATTCTGGTGATAAGCACTACTTAATTTTCTTTCTCAAACTACAATGTCACTTTAGTTGTTTGTATAACGTAAACACCATTCGCTGGATTATCACTGACACCATAATCATACAGTATTATGAGAGCTTTTGAATGTTAATTGTTGAATGTCTCGATTAATTACTATGTGTTACCCGCTTAAGGACCTTAAATGTTGAAGCATTATAACAACACATTATTCTGTTTTTAGATTTTAGATTTATAACCTAGGTGGTGATATTTACCAAAATGCTGTATAAATATGATATATCCAGTGTGCAAACGGCAAGAAGTCAGCTTTTTTTTTTTTTTTTTTTATCGGGCACCCCCTACATCCTTGTGTAAGGTGAAGCGCGGAAGCGTTTACAGCCCCCAACAGGGAAGCATGCTAAGTTCATGCTTGCCTTTATGTCTCATGAGTCAAGGGCGTAGAAGCCTGAAGAGTCAAGGGCGTAGAAGCCAGAAGAGTCAAGGGCGTAGAAGCCTGAAGAGTCAAGGGCGTAGAAGCCTGAAGAGTCAGTGGTTTATGTCAGGAAGTTATTGGAAGCTCCAACAACTTTCCCTGAATACAAAGTCGCAGCTTTCGACTTGAAACAGGTACCTACTTTACTGCTAGGTGAACAGGGACTAATGGGGGCTAGGAAGTAAGTCCAAACAACTTCCACCGCCCCGGGAATCGAACCTGTCGCTTGTGTGTGTGTGTGTGTGTGTGTGTGTGTAATAAATAATAATAATAATAATAATTAACGGTTTATTGAAAAAGTTCTGCAGCCCGAAGGCTGAAAATATATATTGGACATAAATTGGTGGTTTAACAAAAACTTTCATTAGAGAAAGGTAAAGGAACATACAGTGAAGATACAGATTAATGTTTACAGTGGAGGTCACGTAGATCTTGTGCGCTGAGGTATTGAACAGCAGACCCGTAGTAACTCCTTCACAGATGGTGTTATGAGGGGCATCACGTGGTGTATAGTGTGTTTTTTCTCAGCTGTGTGTGTGTTTGTATGCTTACCAACCGTCTCCATTCTCCTGGAGAACATATGGGAAAGGAGGAAATTCCCCAAGCTCTTAAAGACGCCTCCATCGTCAATATTTATAACAAGGGAGACGGGTTACACTGTGGCAACTACCGCGGGATCTCATTGCTGTCTGTAGCTGGCAAGATTATCGTCCGAGTCCTCGTAAACAGACTTCTTCCTGAGGCGGAAATCTTCCTCCCAGAATCTCAATGTAGTTTTAGACCATCACGTGGCACTACTGACATGATCTTTGCTGCCCGCCAGATACAGAAAAAGTGCAGAGAACAGCATCTTGACCTGTACATGGCCTTCATCGACCTAACCAAGGCCTTCGACTCGGTCAACAAGCCGTTTTGGCTGCCCATCAAAATTCATCGCCATTGTGAGGCAACTCCACGATGGCCATGTTACCCCGCTTGGACAACAGTAGAGTAACCAAAGCAGCTACTTTACAGTCACCTAGCGAATAGTAAACGTAACTCTGGCGGGCAACTGAAAAGGTATAACGATAGTCTTAAGACAAACCTGCAAATGTACGAAATCGACCCCCTCATCTGGGAGATGATTACTCCATACCGTAACACTCACACTGTTAAAAAAATCTTGTAAAATTTACATAAAATTCTCTGGTTATATTGTTGCCAAACATTATCTGTATAATTTACAGAGATTCTATATATATTTTTACATAAAATATTTTTGAATTAACAGATTGTTGGAAGTTATTGGAAGCTCCAACAACTTGTCCCCGAATACGAATTTGCAACTTTCGATTTACAACAGGTGCCAACATTACTGCTAGGTGAACAAGGACCAAAGGGACTAGGAAGAGTGTCCAAACAACTTCCGCCGGCCTGGGAATCGAACCCGTGACATCTTGCTTTTGAGGCAAGAGCGGTACCACTCCACCAGCGCCCCCCCCCCCCCCCCCAATGTGATGATGTGGCGCTCTTTGAAATAATGTAAACAAACACGGACACACGACGACCGTGAAGCACAAACAACCGCCAACCACATATTCAGTAATTACATACAGAAATAACAGCATCAACAGGCAATTTTAAATGTTCTTTGCATCATGAAGTGTATATAGTATGATAAAATGTCAGTTTATATTGATAATTAAACAAATTGAAACAGAAAGAGAGTGTTTGAAATATTTTACAGAACAAAAAAGTAATTCAAATTACTACGTTTTCCTGGTCGGAAATACAGAAGAAACATGTACAAAATTCTGAATTTTCTAACAGTGCAGAGGAGCACCACACAAGAAGGTGTCAATACTTTTGAGCTGGCCCGACTGCATACCTAGGCAGACAAGCGCCAACGTCGGAAAGACGCTGCCACCACCCCTCCCGCACTAGATGTAGCCTTCCACATGTGCAACATCTGTGAACTGCACTGCCGGTCCCGTATCGGCCTCTTTTAGTCACCTCAAAACTCACCAACGTGTCTGGAGGTGACATCCTTAATAACTCACATCATTGTATCATAGCTGGATGATCGTCATTCTCCATTCCAAGTGACAGTAAAGTAGCAGTAGTAGTAGTAGTAGTAGTAGTAGTAGTATGTGTGTGTGTGTGTGTGTCGGTGTTCAGTCCCAAATTCGAGAGCACACTGTCAATCATCAGTTTGTGTGTGGACGACGGTGTGGATGGACTTGCATCTACCTCTCTCATAAAGCCACACTGGTGAGTAAATACATTGGTAGATAAACATGAATAACTTTAGTACGATTATCAGAGTAGATGATATAATTAAAACAAAAAGAGAGAGATATTAGATTATGTTAATTTATGTCACAAAAATGATTCGTGTCAAATAATACACCATTTCAACTTTCAATCGTTTCAAAAGGCATAAATTTATCTATGGTCAGTTACGGGATTATGTGATTGTCTGTCATGTTTTTGTTTTTGTAATTATATATCTATTGGGATTTTACATTATTTATTTTTATGCTCACGGGATTTCATGTACTTTGGTTCTGTGGATTTCTTTTCAATAATTAAATTTGCTGTATTTTTTATTATTTTTCTCACTATCGTTTCAACTTGAGGGGATTTCACATTGTATTTTCTTGATTTTTTTTTTTTTTACCATGGCTGGTTCTTACCGTCTATTTGGTATCTAAGAAGAACCGATTAGATTTCATTTAATTTTCTGTTTCTGGTATTTGGTTTTATTTTGATATTTCGTGTTATGTCTATGAAATTTTTATGTGTCCAATGGGGGTATTGTCCTTCTTTTTTCGTTTTTGCTTTGGAATTTTCTTATATTGAAAGATGAATTTAAGCTTGTTTAACAACCGCCAAATTATTCTTCTGAGACTTTTACATCAGTTATTATATTTTTTATTGTTAATGTATTTTTTTGTATATTTAAGGATTTGTATTTTTATTAATTTGACGTTTCTAAAAAATTATAAATATTTGGGGATTTTATGCTTTTTGGTGTTTGTATAATGTCTTAATATTTTGCATTGTTATGGGATTTTGTTCTTTTGAAAATAATTACGTTTCTGTAGATTTCCAAGTTTAATGGATAATTTTAGGCAGTAGACGAAGAATACAAGCCTCTTATAAAGTATCCAAGAGGAAAGAGAAGAACGGGTGAAAACACAAACATCTTGACTGTATTCACTAGCGTTTGGGAAAAAATAATATTCCATCATCGTAGGCCTACAAAACAGACAAAAAAAATATAGGTGATATATAAGTACAACGAAACATTATTCTAAACTTCCGCAAAAGGTTTCAAACAGAGCATACAATTCAGAAACGCTAAAAATGACGGGACACTTAACCTTATTCTGAGCTTAGTTTTGTATATAAGTCTCCCGTCATTTTAGTGGCTGTAAATTGTATACTATATTACGCTGAAAAGTTTGGTGAGTAGGAGGTAAAGTTTTGAGTAATGATTCGTTTTTCTTGTATATTGCCTGTAATTATCGGTGGTTCAAAATTGGTGAGACATTGTTATTGTAATGTGTGTGTGTGTGTGTGTGTGTGTATATGTCGGCGTTCAGTCCCAAATTCCAGAGCACAATGTCAATAATCAGTTTGTGTGTGGACTACGGTGTGGATGGACGGTAACCTTCCCCGAGGCGCTCGCTAAACCCAAGCTATAGAACTTCCCTGCTTTAGCTGTTACCAGAAGCTAGTATACACAAACGTAACTTGCATCTACCTCTCTCATAAAGCCACACAGGTGAGTAAATACATTGGTAGATAAACATAGATAACTTTAGTACGATTATCAGAGTAGATGATGATAATTAAAACAAAAAGAGAGAGATATTAGAGTGTGTTAATTTATGTCACAAAAATGATTCGTGTCAACTGATCTACCATTTCAACTTTCATTCGTTTCAAAGGGTATAAATTTATCCATGGTCAGTTTTGGTATTTTAGGAATGTATTGGTTTGATTTTTTTTAATTATATATTTATTGGAATTTTACTTTATTTTCTAATTCCATGTTTTTGGGATGTTACCTATTTGAACATTTTCCCGCTACTGTTGTTTTAAGGGATTTTATTTTTTATATCTTTATTTTTGGTACAATTCCTGGATTTTGTTTTTTATTTGTTATCTAAACAGAATCGATAGACTTCGTTTCATTTTGAGAATTTTCGTGTAAAATTCTGCAAAATTTAAATTTTTTTCTGAAATCCCAGAACATTCGAAATATAGTTTTAAAGAATTACGAAATAGAAAGTTGGTTTTTTCTTCTTTTTACATCTGGATAAGAACGAGGCACCCAAGGTTATTTTTACTGAGGTGATTAAACACCCTAGTGGTAAAAGATAGAGCAAGTTAGGGTGATTATCAGATGAAACAAGCCCCTTCAAGTCTTTCTAAGGTCGAGTATATTTATTATAGTATCATACATCACAAAAATAAAAATGCCCATCGTGACATTGTTATATTCAAACAGTTTTCACCTCTAAAGAACACTTTATAGTATTCTCGTGTACAGAATAGCTACTGTATGTCCGTATGTTGACGAGTCGTATCAGGGAACATGAATATACTGCCATAATGATTTAATATATTTATAGGAGGTGTTTCATCTACCTGATACAATTAACGTCGTTCACAAGTTTTTATTTACACACAAAACAACAACTAACGAAACGCGAGAGAGAAAGGCAAAGTTGACACGTTAAAATAATGAGTTAATAATCTAGGGGTTGAAATACGTGGATGCAGAGATTAAGGAACACAAACACAAGAATTATTGTTATCGTGACAGACAAATTTAAGTTATGAAAGAGATAAGTTGATTATTAAGTAAACGGAGCCATTTAATAACATTTATATTAAGTATTGATTAATATAGTTAATTAGGTACATTACATAACACAAGTAAAACACAAATATGCAATTATCAACAACACAAACCTGAAAGATGTGACAACTCAGGTAAGAAGTCTAGGTTGAGATAGCCATCCACAAGGGAACAAGGGATTACCGCCACACAAGACCACCAGCAGTAGTCCTCAACACAATCCTTCGTCCACACCCCGGGAGAAGACGAACACCGTGAGCCGCAGAGAAGAGACTGAGCTTACCAGGCAGACACACTTGCATTGATACCTCGGTCTCATAGTCGGATGGGAAACTGGTTCTGAAACGGTGCTCACTGGGGTCGAGTAGGTTCGTGAAGCACTTGACCCAAGAACTCACGTTGTAAAAAAGAAAATGTTTAGCTTTAAGAGAAATGTCACGAGCAAATGTTCCTTTCGTAAAATTGTTCCGAGTTATTCACACCACACTCGGGTTAGAGTGGCCGCCCCTTACTGAAAGTTTCCACCACGGGGAGGAACTTTACGAATCCAGGTAAAAAAGTCACAGGTAAAAAAAGTCACAGAAAAAAAGTCACAGGAAAAAAAGTCACAGGAAAAAAAGAAAAGTCAACTCTCGAATTCTCACATTTTTTAAGGTTAATATGTCAACCTAACCTAACCAACCTAACCTAACCTAGCCTTTATTACCGGCCACCATAAATTAATTGTGACTTTTTTTCCTGTGACTTTTTTCCAAGCCAAAATTGTGACTTTTTTCTAAGCCAAAATTGTGACTTTTTTCTGTGACTTTTTTTCCTGTGACTTTATTAACGGCCACCAACTTTACATTGCTTTCAGGTATAAATCATCTCAAATTAACAGTGTTTCTTGCAGAGGATCTATAATATCTTTAGAGACGTGAACTTTAGAGGCAACACGTTGATCTTACAGCGGGTGGTAATTTACTCCACGTAAACATATTTTAGACAACTTTTCTTAGTTCACGAAAAAAACAAAACTTACCCCCGTTTTTTCTTAGTTGTATGTATAATACTTAAGTGTACGTATGCTTGTGGTGTATGTCAATCATTATACAACTTTACAATTATTATAAACAAATACACCAATAGATTAGGATAAATAAAGTGTCTTTCTGTACAGTATATGAGAAACTTCACTTTGTTTCTCTTCATTTTAAATATATTATAAATTTATTTTGTAGTGTTTCAGTTTATCTCTAGTAAATTTTTGTATTATACATTATGTTATTTATGTTTAATTTAAGTTTATCTGTGTTAAAATTTTGTTTATTCCTCAGAGTTCGTTATTAATTTATTTCTAAACCTCAAACATTATAAAGATTTACTGAATTGTTCCTACCACTGATAATTTAACTTCACTGTTTCTCTGTTAAAATTCAATGTTTGTTCCTACCATTAATGTTCACCCACCATGACGATAATTGCCGTGTTCTGTAGTTATTATATTTCCATTTTTGTTCCTTCCATAGATGCTGTATGTGGGCGTGGTGGTGGGCGTGGTGATGGTGTTAGGAGGAACTGTCGCCCTGGATGAGAAGCTTTACAAGATATATAAGAACAATGCTGCCACTGGTTCCATCGCGGTGGTGAAGGAAGTATGTATTCTGAACTAATGTTCAATATGGGCTCGTTAAATAAATGTTTATCTAAGTAAATAATATAAATTAGTAAATGTTTGCTAAATTGGTTTCTAAATTTAAAAATCTTCATATAAGAACATAAAGCATAAATGGAGGAAACTGCCTCTTGGCCCATACTAGGCAGCACAGATGATACTAAATGTTACATAATACTTCCTTGAGATAAATGTATAGTATATATCAGGTGCCTAAAAGAGAGCTCAGGTTCTCAACTGGCTCAGCCATGTTAATATTGTTATTATTATCCACTCTGTATCTGTGTTTTTTCTGGCTAAATAAACTGTTTCAATTCAATCAAGCCCTGGGGGGGGGGGGGGGGTAAAAATATAATTATACTTAAAAATAAATTAAAATAATAATAATAATAATAATAATAATAATAAAATTAATAAAAATCCATAAAATGAAGAACAATTATAATTAAGAAAATATTACTACTACTACTACTACTACTACTACTACTACTACTACTAATAATAATAATAATAATAATAATAATAATAATGAGCCATAAATAAATTCAAAATTTAAAGAAAATCAAGAGTTATAAATATATGTGTTGTGTTGTCAATAGTAAGAGAAACAATTGAGACCCTGCAATTGTGTGTAAATGAGGCAGAAAGTCAGATCAGCAACCTGGGACTTGGTCACAATTTTTGTGATGCCATATGGAAGCAGGGTCTACCATTAGACAATACATTATACTTCCAATATCTTCCCAGGCTGCCTGAAACCTAAAATTGAAGCTACCCAGCGTATTCGAGTTAATGATGATGTTTGGTAACTTGTTCCACTCATCCACTATTCTATTTCCAAACCAATGTTTACCAATTTCGCGCCTAAATCTAAATTTGTCTAATTTAAAACCATTGCTACGAGTTCGCTCCTGGTTGGATAGTTTGAGTACCTTTGTTATATCACCTTTGTTTAGCCGACTTCCATTTATACACCTCGATCATATCGCCTCTCACCTGTGTCTGTACTCAAGGTTCCTAATGCCCGGGATTAGTTTTGTCATTCTCCTCTGGATTCTTTCTAGGGATTCCGTATCCATTCTGCAGTATGGTGACCAGAACTGAACCTCGGGATCCAAGTGAGGTCTCACAAGGGCAAGATATAGTTTTAGGATGACCTCGCTTGTCTTGTAACTAACATTCCTTTGTATGAACCCAAGTACTTTATTTGCCTTGTTTCGAGCAAATACACATTGTTTACTTGGCTTAAGATTCCTATTTATCATTACTCCTAAATCTTTCTCCCAGTCGAATTTCTCTATACCAACGTTGTTCATCTAATATCTGGTTTCTCTGTTTACATCTCCTAGACTATTTAGATCTTCCTGTAGTTTTGCAGAGTCCTCGTCAGATTAAATTACACGCCCTATTTTAGTGTCATCAGCAAATTTACTTATGTTGCTGTCTATGCCGGTATCTATGTCATTTATGCATATAATAAATAGTAATGATCCAAATACTGAGCCTTGGGGTACTCCACTAGTGACGTTACCCCAATCGGATTTAGTGCCGTTAATGCTCACTCGCTGTTTCCTGTTCTATAACCACTCACTAATCCATTTTAGAATATCTCCTCCAATGCCAAGAGCCTCCACTTTTCGCATTAGTCTTTCGTGGGGGACTCTGTCGAAGGCTTTGCTAAAGGCGAGATATACCACATCATAAAGTCCTTAAAATAATCCGAAATGTATATAAAATTTTAATTCATAAGTGTTTAATTAAATTAGGAATACTAATTCTTAATGCTTATTGAAATTAGCTGTAAATTCAGTGTTTATTGTTAAAATATTCTAAATTTATCAACATTTACAGTTTAAAAGGAAGCTTATCTATATACATTATAATTAACCAACTCGTCACCCAGCTCTCTTCTCGCCTGCACTGCGGACTGGCCTCTATGCAGCTCTCCGGTGAGGGGTACAATCTGAAGACCACAGCTGAGGACAAGTATGAGTGTACAATCTTCAGTGTGGTGAACGGTGTACTCAGTGACACCGACAACAACTTCTACTGTGGTGGTGGTAAGTGGTGGTGGTGGTGGTGGTAAGTGGTGGTAGTAAGTGGTGGTGGTGGTAAATGTGGTGGTGGTGGTCGTGGTTTGTACGCAAAAGAGATAGATAAATAGATAGGTAGATAGATCACTTTGAAAACATATACATAGTCAGTGTAGGTGTACAATCAAAACACACTAATGTACAGTTGCCAGCAAAAGTCCTCCCACAACTTGCTACACAGAGCTGTGGGAGAACCTTTGTTGGCAGCTGTACATCGACAGTGCAGACATCCAGTATAAATAAGCAGTGAAGGTATACTTACAATGCAATATAAATCGTTTCACAGTGTGTAAGGAAGTGGGCGAGTCCTGTACAGAAGACTGGGAGTGTTTCGTCCTTGCGGAGGGCGCGACCTGTGTCCTGGGCACCTGCGACTGTGACCTCGGCTATGACCCCACTGATGGAGTCTGTGAAGTAGGTCAGTGGACGTATCCCTTAAACAAGTATCCTAAAAATAGTATCCTTTAAGCACGTATCATTAGTGAAACGTGTTATTAGATTTTAGGTCTAGGATAGGTGCCTGTTCTCTCTCTCGGTAATGTAACTCTCGAGGTTTCACATCAATGACCAAATTTGTTATGGTTTATGAGATCAATAACCAGTTTCACAGTTGTTTGTGTATGCTATAAACGCTTAGTTTCACCAAAGAACGTTATACAGTGAACTCTCCATAATAACGGACTCATCTCCATATAATCCGTTAGATGAGGTATCACATCTTATGTACCTTCGATATAGCGGACTTATCTCTCCATCTCGTCCGTTAAATAGAGGTTTCATTGTATTTTAGTTAGTGTCATCTCTTCCTCGCCCAACAGTGCCAGCGGCCTTAGGAGAGGACTGCGAGGCGGATGTGCAGTGTCTGGCCACGTCAAATGAAACCAAATGTGACGCGACCAAGACGTGTGCTTGTGTTCAGTACTACAAGCTCAACGCTACAGGCAACGGTTGTACGCTTGGTGAGCATTTTCTATCCAGTTTATTGTATTATTCACTGATTTTATTCATTTTTATTATTCACTCTACTTACCCACCTTCCACACTTCCCAAAACTGAATAATCATCTTATTCATCCAACTCATTAATAATAATTACTCATCTTCCCCTAACTCATTAACCTTCGTCTAACACATTAACCTTCTCCTACCTCATTAACCTTCCCCTAACTCATTAACCTTCGTCTAACCAGATTATGCTGCCTATGGATTCGTCGCCTACAATGGACGATGGGTCTATCACCTCCCTGGGCTTCTTCCAATCTCCTGGGAGAAGGCGTTCACGTTGTGTGATGACCTCTTCTCTATCATGTTTAAACCCAGAGATGCCAGTGAGTGGGGCTGGATGGAGCAGAAGACGAGGTCTGTCTTGAACACATTTGCCATGTTCCCCATCAATGACCGAGACCAAGAAGGAGTGCTGATGTGGAATGATGGAACGGGTGAGTGCTGGGCGGGAGAGGTTAGCTTTGTTTAAGAGAAATAAGATTATATTAGGAAAGAAGTTAATAACTCGGAAATCGGAGAGAGAGAATGGGAGGTAGAAGGAAGTGGGCTGACCGCCTTGCTACTGACTGGCTAAGCTAATAGTGTGTTAAAGCTATGTCTTGGACTAGTTATTGTGTGTGATATTTCTTGAAGCTCATTTACCTGTTGGTTCTCCTCTTTTGACGGCACTGGCACTAGACAGCCTGCCCTATCCCATTTAAGGGTGTTGTGAGGGGTCATCTTTCATATTCCGCCGACCCTACTGGCGGATGCTGGTCTACGGAGATTGCCTGTTGCCCGGCCGTATAGATCGGGAGTGATAATGGACTTCTTAAGGTTTGGTAACTTTTGGGGAACCATTTAGGGGAGGTGGGGGAGACAGAGAGGGTAGGTAAGAGGGAGAATAATAACTCACCTCTATTATTTCTTCTGTTTCTCGGTATCAGCAGTGGGAGGTGAGAACTATCTCAAGTGGTCTTCTGGCAGCCCCGCGGTATCGAATTCTCCTATTGCGAACTGTGTAGGAATGGTGAAGAAGATTCCGTTTGTTTCTCCTGAGTATCTGAAGTTTATTGAGTGTTCCGAGGACAAACTCTTAACGTCTGTGTTCTGTGAGGCTGATGTCTGAAGGAGAAAAAGAGACAGACGCATTGGCAGACAGACAGACAGACAGAGACAGACAGACAGGTACAAAGAGATAGAGGCAGACGGAGGGACAGAACTGACAGTGAACAATGAGAGAGAGGTACAGGAGAGAGAGAGAGAGAGAGAGAGATGTTTGTAATCACTCACGCAAATGTCTGCATGGTGTTGTGCGTTGATCAGATGACATGTAAACAATTTGCCTTCTACAATATGTCTCATAGATATGAAGACATAAGTCATAGCCTTATTGAGTCATAGGTTTTCGGTAATGTCTCTTTATTATACACCGATAGATTATCTTAATAGATTGACAGTGTTCCGTTTTAATATCACGTGGTAAGAAAGTGTGACACCAAATCAGTGTTGTGAACTTCAGACATTACTCTCTAGGCGATTTGAGCCATCACGTACAGCTTTCTTATGTGTGTTGTAGTGTTAAGACATTACCTTTAACAGTTGGAAGGTACTTTTAGTGTGCTGTATTGTTAAGACATATTCTATAATAAATTTAAAGTGGTTTTAAGTGTGATGTAGTGTTTAGACATAGATGATTTTTTAGATATGTCTGTGGCTTATAGATATAAATCTAAGGTGGTGGTTCCAAATCTTTTTCACTCCATTCCCTCCTTGGGGAACCTCCAAAATCCCTGTGGACGCCTTTTCGTTTTTCCCCCAAATCATTAAAAGTAAAGATGAAATATATAAGATTGTGATCAAGAAAAGAAAAGAACATATTATTGTCAACTCTACCGATATGGAGGTCAAAGGCATAACACTCTAATATACTATAGGAATAGCCGTGTGTGTGTGTGTGTGTGTGTGTGTGTTTGTTCTGGGCAGCCGAAACGGCGCAATCGTTTTTCATCAAACTTGGTGGAAAACTCGCAAAAAATTCGGAGAGTGGAACAAACCTGGTCCCATGTCGTTGGTTTCTTTAGGAAGGCATTAATTAACCATTTTATTTACGCTGGAAAACGATGCAAGTCTACGGACTTGGCGCACCTCCATTCGCTGCAAGCTATCAGCAGGACGGCGGTTGGGCGCTAGCGAAGCACGAGCGTTCAAGCTTTCACCAGGCACGAAGGGCCGGCAATCACTTGTCAATAACTATAACACTTTAACTGTATAACATAATTTACTAGCAGCTGCTATGCCACAAGGGCAGTTCTTTTTTCAGGATGTGGTGTGGTTTCCCAGTCAGGTTGGCTTTTTAGGCAGGTTATGTTTAGGGCTTCTTCTCTAACCCACTCCCGATGTGAGGAAAGCAGAGTGACTCCTGTAAGGGCTGCTCAGTTGTACAGACAGGACCGGATTGCACTGCTGCCTAGATCCCAGTGCATAAACGACTATCTTGTCTATGCCGCCCATGTGCAGAGTTGTGACTAGAGACTCCCGGCAGTCATCTCTGCCTGTCTCCATCTCCATGGAACTTTTGGGGGCATAGGGGTTCTTATGATGATGCGAAGTATGATGAACTGGATGATGATTGCGCACGAGTTGATTTATGTGGTGAGGCAGAAGAGCAGGCTGCAACCACACATCTTGGCTCTCCCTTCTCCCTCTCCAGTGTTGCAGGTAGCTACAACAACTGGGGAGAGGGAGAGTTGTAATGGACTGCCGATAGCGCAGTTTGTTTGGTTTCGCCTTAGTAGCCTGTCCATTAGGCATTGCCTTTATCAGCTGGTGTAGTCGTTGGGTTCCCATGTTGGTCACCTCTTCTGCCGTCTTGGTGGAGCTGTGGTGTAAGCTCTTCTGTCTTATGGAGGGTCCACCACATATTTCGTTCGGGGTTTACTCCTGTAGCCTTATACCTGCCAAGGTTAATCCACAAGGGAGTGGTTGCTTGGCGCCAAGGCGTGGTCACGGCCTACGCGCCGTCCCGCTGGAGTTCACCGCTGCTCCGAGGTCCCCCTGCTGGTCTAGCCTGGGGTCGCGAGGCACCTAGTTACCGTGAAGTGGATGTGTACGGGCAGAGGAAAACTTACACTACTAGGGCTAGCCAGAGGTGTAGCTGAAAGCGAGAGAAAGCAAACAGTACTTTCTCCTTAACACTAACATAATGCTGCCATTATGGAGGCATTACACCACCCTGCGCGCGCGCGCACACACACACACACACACACACACACACACACACTATATGAAATACTTTAAATTAAAATACATCCTAGGTAATAAAATAAAATATCATGTTTTCAATTAATAAAGAAGTAATGAGATAAAAACGAATATAATAGTTCTGTTTATATAACAAAAAAAAATAAAATGTAACAATAAAGATAAGAAGTTTAAATAAGAAGAAGAAGTGTGGAGAAAACGAGAGTAAATATGAATTACGAAATTAACTAAAGAGTCTATGTACGGGAGATAATGACAAAAGAAAGATGATTAAATAAAATATAATAAATAAGAAGTTCAGAGAGAGAATTTGAGAGAGAGAGAGAGAGAGAGAGAGAGAGAGAGAGAGAGAGAGAGATCAACACATTCCTATACCTCCAGCCACGAGGAACATTCTACCACCTGAAACTTTGAGACAATAAACCAAATATATTAATACAGTAGCCTAGATGTCTTAATCATCCCCACAGATTATACATAAGAGTTATATTAACAGCTGGATGTCTCATTACCCATTAAACCATGAGAGAAATGTTAACTTTGAAGGTTTATAAATGAGACCTGAATAACCTGGGTGTCCTTAATTAATTCTTGTCATACAGTCATACAGGTGTTCAAAATTTATACAGGTGTTATAGTCTAATACATTTTATTACTGGAGTATAATGAAGAAATGCATTTATGTTATACAATACGGACAGGTCTGACAATTAAGTTCGGAAACTCGCCACTTGGCTCAAATTTATCATGGAACTGGAAAAAACTGGGTCTGAAATTCGGGACATGTTAACCCAAGTTTATGGGGATAATGAACTAAAGAAATCATCAGTTTACAAGTGGATTAAGTGATTTTCTGAGGGAAGAGAAGACGTAACAGACGATAACAGAGAAGGACAACGAGCCGGACTGAGGGAAACATGGAACAAATTAGGAAAGTTGTGCAAGCTAATGGGTGATTGGTGGTGAGAAACATTACAGATGAGGTGCAGATTGACAGGAAAACAGTTAGAATGGTTTTGACTGAAATTTAAAGATGAGAAAGGTTTGTTAAGAAATGGTGCCGAAAAATCTCAGTAACGAACAAAATCTTTAAGAGTTGAAATTTGCTCAGAGCTTTTGGAAAGAGAAGCTGGAGATGATCTGCTTCACTGAGTCATTACTGGTGATAGAGTCATGGATCTATTAATACAATCCTGAAACGAAAAGCCAGAGCGCTCGGTGGAAAACTGCAAACTCGCTGCAC
The DNA here is from genome assembly GCA_958450375.1 of Homarus gammarus. Taxonomy (NCBI): domain Eukaryota; kingdom Metazoa; phylum Arthropoda; class Malacostraca; order Decapoda; family Nephropidae; genus Homarus; species Homarus gammarus. Next base: position 739,083 of record CAUDMG010001502.1, read on the forward strand.
CCAAAAAAGTGTCGCATGTCAAAGTCGAAAGCGAAGACAATGCTTATCACTTTTTTGTTCGATTCTAGGGGTGTAGTTCACAAAAAAATTGTTCCCCCAGGGCAGAGTGTGAAGCAGTTTTATTATCTCGTTGCGCTTAAAAGATTCAAAGAAAAGGTTAGACGAAAAAGTCCAGAATTATTTTTTGGAAACAAGTGGATCTTTCATCATGACAATGCCCCAGTGCACACGGCATTGATTGTGCGGGAGATTGAGCCGTGAAACAAATTACCTTACTGAAACACCCTCCTTATTCACCTGACCCCGTGTGACTTTTTTCTATTTCCTTCGCTGAAGAAACACATCAGGGGGACGCATTTTCAAGACGTGGATGACAGTAGCACGACGGCTGCTATAAAAGCTATTCCAGAAAGTGAGTTCCAGAAATGTTTCCGGAGGTGGAAGAATCGCTGGCGACGCGTATAGCATCGCAAGGGGAATATTTTGAAGGAGACCTCATCATCGATCCTCAATAAGGTACGTACCGACGCCTGCAACATGAGTTCGCGAGCTTAATTATCAGATTATGTAAGTGATTTCTACAATATGTACAGTTGCCTCCACATGAATGCACCACAGCCTGGGAGTGTGTGAGGGGTCGGGTATGAGATGTGGCAGAGCCGTGCCGAGTCAGGGCTGAATGGGCACAAAATAGTGACATTACTTGTTTTGTGTGGCCACAGATCAATGCTGAAGAACATTTATCACAGATACTTTATTTATGTTATTATATTACTGCAGATATTTATGAAATGCATTATGATAAGCTCTAAGTGTTCGTCTGTGTTGGTTGATAATGAGTGGTCAGGCATCCAGTGTCTCCATAATATGTCTGATAGTCTACTCTTGCTTAACGTGTTTGTGATAATTGAAATAAATAAACAACAAAGCTGACAGCATATCAATAACTGAGCTGCAGTACAACACTACACTGCGCCCCTACACACTCACCCGCGACCGATATAAATCACCCGATATTAATGACGCGTACAGTACCACTCACCCGCGACCGATATAAATCACCCGATATTAATGACGCGTACAGTACATCTCACTATGAACTGAAGGTAATGTGTTGAACATAACAACCAAGGTACTGCAATATATCTAATATAATACCAAATATAAAATCTTAATTCGATGGCTTGTGTGAGCTGGACGTAATTACGGTGGTAAGTGAACATCTTTTACCCTTCGTTCAGCTGTAGACTATTTTACACCAAGCTTCTATTTCAATACAATCTTTCATTTCATACCAACTATGCGTAAGATGTCAGTAGCATTATAGCTCCAGGAACACGAAATTATAATATATGACCCGTTTGGTGGTGACCTGTATGTCCAGGGCTGCGTTCAGGCTTAATGATGAGACTATTGTACTTAGTCACTGGGACTCTCATGGCTTGTTAAATGCAAAATACAAAACCTCGATCCATGGGGCAGTGTAGGGGAGGATTTTGATAATTCATGATAATTTCATAAACATTTATCGATACAGACTACTGGATATATATTTCCAAACTGTAAATCAATATTTTTCTATGTTCATCAAAATGTGTTCCTATTCCACTGTGACTGCTGTGTACTGTATCATACCGCTGCCAAGATGATAGTGTAGTGTTGTACTGCATGAACCAATATCAAGAACACTGGAGGGATCCTGCACAGGTCACTGGCCTCCTTCCCTCGTCATGAGGTAAATGAATAGATTAATATGCTGTCAGGTGTTTGTTTACAAATACTGTATAATTTTCACAAACAAATATATTATAACAACACTTGTTTAACCACTACTGTAGTTGGCAACAGACACGGTAGAGCACTTACCTTTATTGAAATATCTTTCACAATCTTCCGATACATTTCATCGACATCTGTGATAAGATCCACACAATAAAGTAGGTAAACAGATAAACGAGCCCTGTGTGTTGCATAGCCACGACTGAGTGACTGGGACTGAACTATGGGAACAGACAAACAGGGTAATCCACGGTTTCACGCCCAGGACTACAGCGCTGCGTTGCCACATCTAGCTCCTGTACCCTCACACATTCCCAATCTGTGGTACGTTCATGTGAAGGCAACTGTACACATGCAAGTTATACAATAAGTATATATGTAAGTTATCTAAAGGATGTGATTCTTTTTTTTTACGGGAATTAGCCCACCCGGGCACAGGTCAAGCGACCCACAACGGGGCCTGGGAGACGAAAAAAGAACAGAAGAAATTAAAACTAGAGAAGAAAAAGGTTATATTGTGTTAATCTACACCACGAAGATTTTTTACCCTCACAGATAAAACTTAATGGAAATTAGTTCATATATTGTAACTCTTATATTGCTTCCTTTAAGATGCATTGTAATATAATATCTTAACCAAGCTATATCTAAATTAAGTTAAGTTGGGTTAGGGTAGGTCAGGTTAGGTTAGGTTAGATCAGGTTAGGTTAGCAAATGTCAGGTTACAAGTAAAACTATTCATTAATAATTTGTGTTAGAATTTCTACACACACACACACACACACACACACCACTTACAGCTATTTTGTAAGGCCAGGTAATATAAATGACATATAACGAATACTCAGCAGTATATAACAATCTTGAGGCGATTTTTCTCTGTGGATTACATTCGTCAAGTAATGGATTCCCACCAATGGGATTTTTCTCTTGCAGCTTCGAATCTGGATTAACAAAAACGTTGTTCAATAATTGTATTCCTTTACCTGATTGAGCTAGAGTCTCGGCGAAGTACCAGTACCATTTTAAATACATTATTTAGGTACTGTAGCTTAAATGAGACAGCTGAATTAGTTCTTACCTGTTGTGTGAGCAGCGTCAGGACTTATCAGCTAGCTCACACACTCCTCCTGACACTAATAAAATAGGAGTCTATTCTGGAGGGAACTGTAAACAATAGTAACAAGACGGCGCAGTGACCAATAGACGGCGCAGTGTGACCAATAGACGGCGCAGTGTGACCAATAGACGGCGCAGGATAACACCCACCAGGACCTACACCAACACTTGAACCGGTACTTGTTCTCTACCATAATTATGAACCACCTCAGCAGCCACGAGAAAGCCATTCCTACTAGCAAGATCCTCAGCCGTATTTCCTTCGAAGTTCTTACAATCCTTATCAACACCCTGTAGGAGGAGCCACTTGAGGGTGTCTGGATGGTTACCTGCAGCAGCGAAGTGTAAGGGCGTCTCCCCTCCATTGTTGACAGGCGATACAACACAGTTATTAACTTTTAGTAAAGTCATCACGGCTACCTGACCTCCCAGTGCTGCAAAGTGCATGGCAGTGTTACCTGTTGATTGAAGAGAATGTGTTATCTCTCTCTCTCTCTCTCTCTCTCTCTCTCTCCAGTTAACAGATGACAAGCAACAGTTAACAGTAAACAGTCACTACTCACCCTTGTTATCCTTGGCCTCCCGTTGAGCGCCTGCTAAGAGTAAATTCTTGATCACGTCCAGGTGACCCTTGAGCGCTGCCTCGTGTATGGGGCGCCGACCTGCAGTGACCAATGAGTCATGAGTCACGCCACACACTGAGTCTTTAGTCACTCCACATAATGAGTCACGAATTACTCCACACATTAATTCATAAAACTCACCAGTGACTCATAAATTTCATGACTCACTGACTCGCATATCACATAACATACAAATTAGAATAGATGGTGTAACTTTTATGAGTCATTGGTGTGATTTAAGAGTCACTAGTATGATTTAAGTAATACGATTCATTGAGCAAAATCACACGACTCACTGACTCACGAAAAATCACTCATTTAACAAGAGAACAAATTAAAGTTATCTCATCATTAAAAAAGAGCAAATTAAAGATAGCTCACCAATAAAAGAGCAAATTAAAGATAGCTCACCATGTCTGTTATTCCGATGATCTTTGCAGTCTACCTCAACACCTTGTCTGATCAACCTCTCCACCTGCCTCACCTTCCCGCTACCTGCCGCCTCCAATAACTGGCCAGGTGAGAAGATATACCACGTGTTATGTAGGAAATGAGGCTAGGTATCTATCTGTCTATCTGTCTACTATAAATATATCTATCTCTCTATCTAATATACATAAGAAAGCCAGACAGACAGATAGACTATCAACTCAACTTACCATTAACTGTTGTGTCTTAGCTAAACTCCGAAGGTGACGAGCGATCTCCTTGTAGTGTTCCTGTCTGGCCAGATCCTCAGCAGTGCGACCCCTTCTGTCTCTGAGGTTAAGATTAATGCAACCGGGATGAATTAACCACTTAACCGCCTGCAAATTGCCGTTGTCTGCCGCTAGGTGAAGTACTGTCTGTTGGTTATCGCTTGTAAGGGTTGCCAAGTTGTAGTTCTTTGCCTTGAGAAATGAGAGAACTGGAATGTGTCCGCCGATAGCTGCCCAGTGAACCAATTGGTACCCTGGTGGATGATGTTTTGGTTAGGTTAGGTTAGTCGCTCTCTCATTTTAAGCATTGTTTAGATAGCGTATAATTTAGGTTAAGTTAGAGTTAGCATTTTGGTGAAATAAGCTCAGGTGCCTCAAACCTTCAGGTAAATATGAAAACATTTGAATGACTTACCATTAACTTCTGTAATTAAAGGAGGCATCTTACTGATTAACATCTGAACGACCTCTAGGTGGCCGGCCTGTACTGCCAGGTGAATGGGCATCAAACCTGCAGGTGAAAACGAAGAATTACTGTCACCTATTCCGCATTAATTAGTATCCACTGTGATAAGGTTATTACCCCCACCAAGTTATAAGCGCCGAGGTATAGCAACACGTGTTAATTTATAAGTGCACTGAGAAGTTTGTGAAAGAGAGAGAGAGAGAGAGTAGTAAACAAGGAGAAAGGAAATAAAAGAGAAAGAGAGATAAATAAAATGAGATAGAGAGATAAAGAGAGAAATATAATAGAGTGAAAGATAGAAATAAAATGAGAGTGAGGGAGGGAGGGAAATAAAGTGAGGGAGAGAGGGAGGGAAATAAAGTGAGGGAGGGAGGGAAATAAAGTGAAAAAAAGAGAAATAGAGAAAAGAAGATATAAACAAAGAGATGCAAAAGAGAGAGAGAGAAAATCAATAGATATAAATAAAGAAAATTATACCCAGTTTGTTCCTGGAGTCAAGGTGCGCCCCTGACTCTAACAATATCTCAACCATTTCCTCGTCACCATCTTCGGCAGCTATGTGCAGTGAACGCCATCCTGGAACAAAAACATACATACAGTGAATCATCTATATAATGGACTTTTATATCTATGTAATCCCTTTAAATAGAGGTTTTATATCTAACAGACTACTTAATATGTGGTGGTTGTAGGTCGTAGTTCTTCTATTAGGCTATTCTCACCATGACCTGACCTGACCTGACCTGACCTGACCCTACCTCTGCCTTTAAGATGAGTGAGTGTATATTAATCTGGTTATTATGTTATGTATATTTAGTAGATGATGAACAATGACTAAAATTAAAAATATAATACGAAATGATTAATACAAAATCTATAGATAAATTACTACTATTTTCAACCTTTTTCAGCCTATAGGGAAAGAGTTAAGACTTAACCCCAAGAACAATCAGCCTATCTCAGTCTTATTGTGCCCAGACCAAACGTGGATAAATGCTCCAATGCTCCTCTGAATATAATCATCAATTACTGTAGATCTTTTATATAATTTTAGAAAGTATTTTTTTTTTTTAGAATTAGAGTGATTGTTTTTTCGGGTTATTTTTTTATAATTTGAAATCTTCCAGTGTAATAACTCCACATGTTGATCCTATGATACGTGTCCTAAGAATAAGACCACTAGCTGGACTACCCAAGGTCTACCCTATTACATATGACCTGACACTCATCCACGAAACTAACATGCATGAAAGTTGACCCAAGCTGACCTCACTTTGGATTAAAACTAACACAACGTTGACCTCAGACTACCTCTCTACCTCTCTCCCATGATGATTCTTAAACAGCAAAATAGAATAATGTTTTTTCTTCAAATTTGGGAGGTTTTCAATTTTTTTCTTCAGGATTACATAAATTGTAAGGGTGTATACCTCCCATCATCCACTGGTCTTGCTGCAGCTTTAATGCCATATGTTTCCCCATCAAAGATTCGTGTAACCTTGGAAAGCCTTGACATTGGCTTCGGCTTCATGACTTTCTAAATGACTGACATCGGCTTTGGCTTTATGACATTCCAATGGCTTCGGCTTCAACATCGAACTAGGAGGCTTAACTTCAGTCCCAAATGTACCCACCACAGATTTCCCCCCCCCCCCCCCCCCAAGGATATTCACTGACCCAGGCATAAATAATAACACCCCTCCCCCCTCCTACCAAACACACACCACTCTCATTATCCCTCTTAAAAACTCATTAACCTACTCCCGACATCTCAGAAATTCCATTGTGCCTTAAGTCTCTACTACTAATAGGAACAAGAAACGTCAACAACACCACCACATAACATCTTGGTTCTTCCACCACCTCCAGTACTCATAAAGACACCTCACAACCACAACAACCTCTCTCTCTCTCTCTCTCTCTCTCTCTCTCTCTCTCTCTCTGGTGGGATACATACCTTCCTGACCCTTCTTGTAGGAGGAGGCGTTCACATTTATTCCCTCCTCCAGAAGTTTCTTGACGGAGATGATCATTCTCAGTGACACAGACCGCAGTAGCAGCTCCTGTGGGGGAGAGTTGTGCTGTTCTGACGAGGCTAACCTTGTATATGATAATAATAACAATAACAATAATAACAAAAATACCAATAACAATATTAACCCACACATACAATACCTCCTTTCCTTTACGCTTCAGGTAAAGTGAGACAGCCTTAAACCTGGAAGCCTTGGCCAGGTCCAATGCGGTCCTCGTGTCACCATTCAGGGTGTGGACACTCACACCGTGCTCAACCAGCCACTGAACCGCCTCAAAGTTACCGTTGTCGGCCGCCAGGTGGAGAGCCGTGGACTTGTCGGCTGAGATCACGTTCAGGTCACAGCCTAGGTCACTCAGCGCCTTCAACACATCCACATGACCTCCATAGGCTGCCCAGTGTACCGCCAGACGCCCTGTACCAGGATAATGTACCTTGATGACGTACCATTGATGTATTACTGTACCGCCTGACGCCCTGTACCATAATGATGCACCAATACACAAGGTAGGAAGTGATGAATGTTGCACAATGTATATTTTAACAGAGATAAGAAACAAAGGGTGAATACAAGACAACTCTCTCTCTCTCTCTCTCTCTCTCTCTCTCTCTCTCTCTCTCTCTCTCACCTCCGGCCAGAGCTTGTGGGTTGGCCCCCAGGTTGATCAGCTTCAGGGCAGCGTCTTTGTGTCCTCCCCAACACGCCAGGTGTAGCGGCGTCAGACCTGTCAACACCTGTTATGTTGATCATTGTAATATATTCTGTAACTACCACGACCCTTACTACCACGACCCTTACTACCACGACCCTTACCACCGCGACCCTTACCACCACGACCCTTACCACCACGACCCTTACCACCACGACCCTTACTACCACGACCCTTGCTACCACGACCCTTAGTACCACGACCCTTACTACCACGACCCTTACTACCACGACCCTTACCACCGCGACCCTTACCACCACGACCCTTACTACCACGACCCTTACTGCCGCGTCTCTTACTACCACGACCCTTACTACCACGACCCTTACTACCACGACCCTTGCTACCACGACCCTTACTACCACGACCCTTACTACCACGACCCTTACTACCACGACCCTTACTGCCGCGTCTCTTACTACCACGACCCTTACTACCACGACCCTTACTACCGCGACCCTTACTACCACGACCCTTACTACCACGACCCTTAACACCACGACCCTTACTACCACGACCCTTACTACCGCGACCCTTACTACCACGACCCTAACTACCACCACCCTAACTACCACCACCCTTACTACCACCACCCTAACTACCACCACCCTTACTACCACCACCCTAACTACCACCACCCTTACTACCACGACCCTTACTACCACGACCCTTACTACCGCGACCCTTACTACCACGACCCTTACTACCGCGACCCTTACTACCACGACCCTTACTACCACGACCCTTACTACCACGACCCTAACTACCACGACCCTTAACACCACGACCCTTACTACCACGACCCTTAATACCACGACCCTTACTACCGCGACCCTTACTACCACGACCCTTACTACCGCGACCCTTACTACCACGACCCTTACTACCACGACCCTTACTACCACGACCCTTACTACCACGACCCTTACTACCGCGACCCTTACTACCGCGACCCTTACTACCGCGACCCTTACTACCGCGACCCTTACTACCACGACCCTTACTACCACGACCCTTACTACCACGACCCTTACTACCACGACCCTAGTAACGGTACCTTACTCCTATGGGTCTCCCCCTTTACCGAGACTTTTAAGTGAAAATTATACTCATTTTATATTACTGTGATTAAAGACAACATAAGAGTTAACACAGTTGCTAAAGTTAACACAGGAGTGAGTGTCAGTGTGGTGGTTCTCTCAAGGTGCCTCACCCTCCTCGCCTGGGTTGGTGCTCCTCGCCTCCAGGTTAGCTCCCTGCTCCACCAGCGCCTTCGCCTCACGAGTATTGCCCTCCGCCGCCGCCACCAGTAGCTGTCAAGGAGTGGCAGGAGGAGGAGTTTAGATGATGCCACGCTCTTCACTCACTCACTGAACACGTTCTTAACCAAAGGAGTTGAATGTGTTGCTTAACTTACCAATAGTTTTTTCAACGGAGTCTAACCTGACCTAACTTAACATAATCTAACGTAACCTAATCTAACCCACAGATAGCATTGGGTTAAATTTGGTAAGGTATTATTAGGTTAGCATTAAGTTAGGCTACCGTTAGATTAGCATTAGAATTAAATTACAACACGAAATAAACTGGGGTTCTTTACCTTCACGTGATCTAAAATAAACAGTATTCCCTATGGTAAGACAAGATGGAGTTACCTTGTTGTTTATGTCGTTGTCTGGCAAACATTCGGCTTGCTCGGCCTCCCTGGAGCGTTGTGGGTCACAGGGGGAGGTGACTTGGTCTCCTTCGTTCACTAATGCTGCACAATCCAGACCCCACACCTCGTCAGTTAGTATCGGGTATAGGTTGGTGCCTTGGCTTACACCACATGTGGGAATTGAAGGTTCTGCATGCACCCCGTCACAGGTAGGGGATGAAGGTTCTGGATGCCCCCCGTCACAGGTAAGGGATGAAGGTTCTGGATGCCCCCCGTCACAGGTAAGGGATGAAGGTTCTGGATGCCCCCCGTCACAGGTAGGGGATGACGGTTCTGGATGCCCCCCGTCACAGGTAGGGGATGAAGGTTCTGGATGCCCCCCGTCACAGGTAGGGGATGAAGGTTCTGGATGCCCCCCGTCACAGGTAAGGGATGAAGGTTCTGGATGCCCCCCGTCACAGGTAGGGGATGAAGGTTCTGGATGCACCCCGTCACAAGTAGGGGATGAAGGTTCTGGATGCCCCCCGTCACAGGTAGGGGATGAAGGTTCTGGATGCCCCCCGTCACAGGTAGGGGATGAAGGTTCTGGATGCACCCCGTCACAGGTAGGGGATGAAGGTTCTGGATGCACCCCGTCACAGGTAGGGGGTGAGGGCTCTGACTGTCCCATAGCATCAACAAACACTGGGGGTCTTGACGCCTTCACCACATCAGCAGGGTATACTAAGACACCCCCAACAAAAGGCGCACGCCTGGGCTGACCTTCAACAGGTAGTGCAAATCTTACAGGCCTCACACTAAGTCCTTCTCCATCACCAATTATTACTTGAAGTGGGTATTGGGGATCTAATTGACCCGACCTTACACCAGCAATAGAATTTAGACTCGTGTGACTACCACCACCATCGATGTCAGCAGGTGTTGAGGGTTCTGGAGTCACAAGTTCTCGCTGACAATCAATCTCACCTTCAGCATTTACGCGTGTTAGTTCCTCCTGCAGAATAATAATAAAAGTAATAATAAAAATAATAATAATAATATTTGTTTTTCTTCGAGGTAAAATACCCTTGAGCAAATATTAACATTTAGTGTACAGTATAAAGATCTTGCCACAGGACAAAAACAATAATTAAGGGTTTATAAGACGAACACGGCGGCCAAAAGGCTAAAAATATACAATAAACAGAGATGATAAAAGTTATATAGAGAGAAATTTGGGAGTGGGTCACTTGATAGACAAAAGATCTCAGTATAAAATGATATAAAACATGGAGTGAATATACAAATTAACTACAGATCAGGTAGTGGGGAAGCCTGTCCCATAAACTGCCCTGTGACTTCATAGATCACGCCAACAAATTCCTCCCCTGCTAAGAACAGTCCTGACCGTTCCCTCCCTCTAGGTTGTGAAAGCCTACACTCGCTTCACACACCCATCACGTGCTCCTGGTAGGTCTCTCAGTTCGGGGTAATGGAGAGAGATCTTGCTCCTCATTTGATGTAGTTAGGGATTTTCATTTCTCATCTGGGGGAGTAAGGGAGTATTCAGTTGTTGGCTGATGGAGCTGGGAGGCCTTATATCTCTCCTGATGTGGCTGCGAGTCCTGTCATCTGGTGTGTGAGGTGGTGAGAGGAGTGAGATGTGACCACTGACCGCCGGGCACATAACTTATCACTGTCTTACACTTATTATTTCGGAGTTGAAATTGTCACTTTTGTATATCAGTTATAGGTTGATCGTCAATCTTGTTACCACATTGTTGATGGGAGGATGTTGATAAACAGTCATTTAGAGCCATTTAGACTGGTTGAATTTGATGATCTATAAGCAAGTCGATAATTTCTGATTTAGATTTCACTTTACATAAAGCTGTAAAGGAAACATCACCATGCAGGTACATACAGTTGTCTATGAGAGAAGGAGAGGCGGCTATTACACAACAAATCAACACTACTCTCTAAACACAAGTGACACAAACATCAGGAATTGTTAGGTCATATTGATATATAAACCAAGACAAGAAGAGATTATTACCTGACCGGTTTAGTGATGAGTTAATGATCTGTTGATGAAGACAGTGAAGTCCTCAGTCAGTCAGTTCACTATAATGAGAATCTCTCGCAAGTTAATGTTCAAACGTGTGTGTGTGTCTAGAGGAGGCGACCGTCACTGTAAATTATAAACAAATACTCACTTGACTGTTGATGCTACCAAACACTCGCTTGACTGTTGATGCTACCAAACACTCGCTTGACTGTTGATGCTACCAAACACTCGCTTGACTGTTGATGCTACCAAACACTCGTTTGACTGTTGATGCTGTTAAACCATATTTATGAATGCCGCTCCTCGCTTGATGTACAGTCCAAGCCACTTCTGAGCCACACAGACTGGCGGCCTCGAAATTCCTAACCGGTAACGTCACTGAATCCAATACACAAACCAGGCAATTAATCGGTGGTCAGCCAATGTGTCAAGCCAACACTCACCTATGCAAAAATATACAAAAGCTTAGGGTCACGAGTTGGTTCTCTCGATTTGCCCTCCACTAAGTACCTACCAAGACAGGATTATCGTCATGTGGGTCTTGAAGGAAAGCCACCACGTTGGTCCACCCCCTGCGCTGTGCCCTGTCTTCCGGAGTGCAACCAGTGATGTCCACGGCACCAGGAGAGAGTCCGACCTTAACCAGCCTGTAAACAGTGTCCAGGTGACCACTCTCAGCAGCAAGGTGGAGTAGGGAGGCCTCGTCTTGATCAAGGGTGGTGAGGCAACAGCCATGGTCCTGGAGTATGTCTATGATGTTCCCGTGACCGCCTCTTGCTGCGTAGTGACCCACGGTCTGACCTGTGCCATAGTGTGATAGATATATTCAGTAAAATTATAATACAAATTTACAGTGACGTAGAATGTACACTGCAGTAGATACAAAGTGCAATTAAACAAACATTGGCAAATAGTAAATTTGACCTAGTATAGACGACAAAGAGAGAGAGAGCGTTTATAGAAGTAAGTGTGTGTGTGTGTGTGTGTCTGTGTCCTCTCACATGTCGACACAGACTAGTTCTTGTCTGGTTGCTCAGAGCCTTGCAGATTTGTTGTATCAGACCGAGAAGTTATGTACATTTCCTTATCTTTAATATATTCATATTTACAAAAATTAAACTAGATAAAACATAATCCAACCTTCAGAATATAATTGATAGGGACGTCAAATATATACAGAAAAACAATGTTATTATAGCCAGAGGGACCCAAAAGTTGACCTTGGGTACGCCGTGATCATGTTGTTAACGATCAGCCTCGTAATAAAAGAAAATATTACTGATAGCGAGCTCAACCACTGGTTCCCATATAGCAAATAATGTCAGATTAATTATTTACACAATTACAAACTTTACTTTAGTCAGGGGTTTAAATACAGTTTTGCTTGGACTAAATGAAATAGATAAAGCTATAGATGTTTTATACACCATACACATAGGACAACTGAGAGATAATATGATGGAAAAAGGAAACTTTATCGAATGAGACGACGGCAATGAAGAATTTTCATTATATATCATAAAGATAAGAGACAAGAGTCAACTGTCTTATCAAACGTTATCTCTCTCTCTCTCTCCCATTGTCTTCTGGCTCCCCATAACACATAGAATTGTTCTTCCAAGGTAATATATCAATAGTAAGTTTATCTACAGTAAGTTCCGAAAAATATTTATTCATTTTTTATTCTCTGATGCCAAGTGGTCATAGAAGGGTTACACGGATCTATTATCAAAAACATTTTTCTCCTTACCCATTTGTTTTTAAAAGTAGTGTGTGTGTGTGTGTGTGTGTGTGTGTGTGTGTGTAGAAGCCAAAATTACTATCATGACAATCTATGAACCATATAAAGATTTTTTTAAAGTCAAAATACATTCAGAACTAAACATTTATTCATTTAAGATCAATAAAAGGTTATATACAGGCTGTGTTACCCTAAAGATAAGGTCAAAGGACAACGCAACTTACTTATTTTGTCCTTGAGGTTAACATCAGCTTCACACTCAATGAGGGATTTCACGATGATGGTATGACCAGCCTCTGCTGCCAGGTGTAGCGGGGTCCGACCTGTGCACAAGACGTTCTCAATCTCTTCCACAGAGTTACATCGCTACCATAATAATCTTCAGTCGATATAACATGTACTATCCCAGCTTGTACAATCATGAGCCATTAATCCCATTTTCTTGTATAATTTTTACCCCAAACTCAACTAAACCTAAATGATCTCTAATACCTTTCCTACACTTATCTCTCACGTCAAAAAGGTAGGAACGAAAGACGGATTGTGGGTGGGTGAGGTATGAACAATGATATGGCTTGTGATTGGGGAGACTGGCTAATACTTCACACCGAAGAAGAATGAGAAGAAGAGAGGAGTGAATGTTTCATCATTTACGTATATGACAATTTGGATTTCGTGAATGAGTTACTTGCAAGTCTTGAAGTTATAGGTTGTATAGATCAGCATGAGGGGATGGTTTATAGTACCTGTTTGCCCTATACGTATTGCCAAAATTGCAAGATGCACTTCTACAACATTGCATGATGCACTTCTACTACAATATTGCAAGATGCACTACAACTACAATATTGCAAGATGGCCAAACATAATGTCTCTTACCATGGTCATCCAGTACATTGACCTGCGCCCCCCTGGCCAACAGAAGCTCCACTATGTTACGGTGACCAGCCCGAGCCGCCAGGTGGAGCGCCGTTCTCCCTGTGTTAGGTGAAGTGGGTGGAGGTTGTAATTATGGAAATTGAAGATGAAATTATAATTAACACTGGCGCTGAATTTGAAGAAATAATTATAATTAAACTAAAACTGAAATTGAAATTCATTTTAAATTAATATTAAAGTAGATTTCCAAGTTAAAATTGAAGATATAATTGTAAATAAAACTGGAATAGTAAATAAACTGAAGAAAAGTGAAGTTGAAATAGCAACTTTGACTAGTTATTATCAGTTAGGGTCGTTCGATTAGTCACAAAAGGTTAGGTTAGGTTAGGTCTTCACTTCGTGGACTATGATTCAGGACCTTAGTTGTTGAAGCGTAGTAATACATTAAAACATCAACAATTACCTTCATCTTGGTTGCTCGTCAGGTGGAGGTCAGCCCTATGGTCACACAAGAGTCTGACTAACTGGAGGTTCCCAGTGATAGCAGCCTGGTGTAGGGGCGTCCTCCCTCCCGGCTCAGTCGCCACCCCGTCCACCGGCACGCCCCCCTGTAGCGCCTCCTTCACCGCCTCCAGGTCAACCTCCTGCGGAGTCTGATCCTGTGTTATGAGAATAATTGTAAGGTTAAGTGGGGTCCTATCCTATTCTAACCACACCTATCCTAACCTAACTTAACCCAAGGCTGTGGTCCGTAAGCTTACACATACTAAAGAAGCAGAAGAACACAAACAAGTGCGTGAGGTCTCGAGCCAGTGTGTGTGTGCCAGTCATGAGTCCCAGCCGTGATCTCCACAGACCTTTAGTATTGTACAGTGTTGTGGGTCATTATTTAGAGTCTGGTATCACCCTAATAGTGTTGAGTCTTACTTCTATGTGGCCTTGTGTTTAATGTGTAGTTTTTAACCTATTTCTATGTCAGGTGTTGTGCAGGTATCCCCGTCTCGCTTGGGTTACGGTTTGTTAGTTCAAAAGTCATTGTTTTTTAAGTTAATAATAAGTACTTTTAAATTGATCTTCATCTTGATATAATCTCTCGGTGCTATGATAACTTACTCAAGTGATGTCTTGATAATCTGAACTAATCTGAATCAGCAGACGAGTAAATAATATTGATTGATCAGTCATTTACGTCTTAAGTCTAATGGTACTGTTTTTTTTTTTAATGAATCAACCACAAATGACTCTTGGCCATAACAAGGGAACAGATATAAGAGAACAATATACGAGTATACAATATGACCCAAGTGAATAAAAGGAAGATGATGGTTAAATAAAGGTGATACAACTAAGGTACCAAACCTATCAATTCAGTAGCTAACACTTGAGTATGATGATGATAATGATGATGGTGATGATGGTGGTGCACTCTATGTTGGCTAAGACACAAGTCATCTTCCCGTCCACTTCCTCACCCACAACACCAACCCAAATCGTACTCACCATCATTTTACTCCTGAAGATACAACACTACCTCACCGCCCAACCCGAAGAAAAGCAAGGACTCCTGACGCAGTATTCATAACAGTTACTGAGACTTTATCGACACTGATAAATGGTCACCCAAGTTAACTCTGATAACACGGTGATAGTAGAGTTTTTCCTCCTGTCTGATAAGAGAGGTAGACTTTTACTTGGTGTTTTCAAGTGCTGATCGTCTGAACATAGTTTTTGGCTTTTGAAATTTTTGATTGATTAACTCTGTGTGTGTGCGTGTTTATGCGTGTGTGTGTGTGTGTTTGTTGGTTTCTCTATCTATCTGTCTGTCTGTCTGTCTGTCTGTCTGTCTCTACCGCTCCTACGTAGCAATACCTGACGGCGATAAGGAAGAAGGAGGGGCAGAGTGTAGTATCAGCTGCTTCCACGAATTCTGTTTTAGTGTTGAGTACTTAGGATTTTGTTACGGCCATGAAGGGTGGTGTTGGGATAAATGGGTCCAGTTTTAATGGTGTCCAATTTTAATGGGATCCAGTTTTAATGGGGTCCAGTTTTAATGGGGTCCAGTTAAAATAGGTCCAGTTTCAATAGGGTCAAGTTCTAATGGTATCCAATTCTAATGAGATCCGGCTCTAATAGTCCCCAGAGCTAGTGGGGCCAGGCTAAACTAATGTAATTTAACCCAGCATAATCTAACCTCTCTCTCTCTCTCTCTCTCTCTCTCTCTCTCTCTCTCTCTCTCTCTCTCTCTTTCTTTCTCTCTCTCTCTCTCTCTCTCTCTCTCGCGGTACCCCGGTTGAGAAAGGCTGATAAGAGATAAGTTTTATCAGTATAGACTATCAACGCACAAAACTCACTCCTACACCGAGGTGAGTTTGTCGCGCCAGGTGTCGCAATGGACCGCAGTGAGTCAGTGATCGAGTGCTAGGTTTTGCCGAGTCAAAATCTGAAGCTCGAGATCACAGTGAGTCAGTGAAGTGAGTCAGTGATCAGGTGCCTCAGTGAACCAAATAGGGCTTCACGGACTCAATCCCTGAACCTGAAATGAGTCAGTGAGTCAGTATGCTAGTAGACCAAACGGAGCTTCGCTAACTTATCACTGTATTTTAGTGTTCAGTGGATCGCAGTACAGGAGGTGAATCGCGGTACGGGAGGTGAATCGCGGTACAGGAGGTGAATCGCGGTACAGGAGGTGGATCGTGGTACAGTAGGTGAACCGCGGTACAGGAGGTGAACCGCGGTGCAGTTGGTGAACCAGATGGAACAAAGATGTCGTCGAATTACTTTACGGAAACCCTTGTAAGTAACAAATACGGTATCATGACACTGTCTAGTGAGGTGTCAGCAGTGTTAGTGGTGTCAGGAGTGTCTTAGTGGTGTCATAAGTGTCTTAGTGGTGTCATAAGTGTCTCAGTGGTGTCATAAGTGTCTTAGTGGTGTCATAAGTGTCTTAGTGGTGTCATAGCCCCCTGTGTGTGTGTGTGTGTGTGTGTGTGATTTCAATATAAGATTCCCTATTTTGTCTTGTGTCTATGTCCATTGATTTTTATATAATTTGGTATGAGAAAAACTAAGCAGATTACATGTTAAAGTCGACCATTTCCTACGGCATCTTTCTGACGGGTACTGGACGTGTGTGTGAGTGTGTGAGTCGGGTACTGGACGTGTATGTATGTGTGTGAGTCGGGTACTGGACGTGTGTGTGTGTATGTGTGTGAGTCGGATACTGGACGTGTGTGTATGTGTGCGTGTGTGTGTGTATGTGTGTGTCGGGTACTGGACGTGTATGTGTGTGTTTGACAGGTACTTGAACGTGTGAATATTTCCTGGCACAGCGCTCCCTCCTCCATAACTTACCACACTGTTCGAGTCCATCAATTATCTCTCAAAAAACAAACACTATCGTATACTTTTCACTTGCAGTACGTACCTAAAGTATTTACTTCTTCAAAACTTAACAAATTAGTTAGAGTTTAGTAACAATGAGTTGTGTACAGATGTGGCAGTACGGTTATTATTGGACCAAATATTTAAGAAATTAGAAAAGTATTAGAAGTTGCCTCTGGTCACAACACTGGCCAAGAGAGAGTACAGGATTGTCTTCTTATGTACTAAATCTTTCGGTCAGCTCAATTTTCGTTGTAGACTGTACTGAGGCTACGTGACGGAAACATTACGTAGACGAGTTCAATACATTTACAGTCTGTGTGTGTGTGTGTGTGTATTGGGGGGATGAATAAGCACACAACACCACCAATCTCACGCTCGTGTTTTACTTTATCCAGATCGCCTCCATCAACAAGAACAAGATAAACGAGGTGGAGAAGGCGCTGACGAAGGGAGCAGATGTGAATGGCGGGCCGTTAGCTAGTAAATGTCCACTCCACTACGCGACAGAGGCCAATAATATCCCGTTGGTTAAGTTACTGCTACACCATAATGCCAACTTAGAAGTGAGAAGCAGCTTTAACGAAGGTGAGAGGAGGAGGAAGAGGAGGAGGAAGAGAAGACACCCACCTTCTGTCTTAGAGTCGTCAACAGTTCTCGTGAATTTCCTGATATTTAGCAAATTTCAACTTACTATTAACAACTCTAACCAAACCTAACCTATAACCTCCCCAGGTAGCATTAAGAAGTATGTAAACATCAGGTGAAACAAGTTAGGCATCTAATATCTAGGTAATCCATTCACGGCATCCCAGTCCACCCACCTGTACCTAACTTTACAGATGGTGGGGAGAAAGCGATCGAGTGCAGTGCCTGACTATACTGCCAACTTAATAGCCAATCAGAAATAATGACTCACTTTCAAATGATGGATTCTGACTATAACTGATTCTGATACTGATTCTTATTGAGAGATTAAGACCATTACCGTTTCTGGGTGATTCTGGATGATATCGATTCTGATACTGATATATATATATTTACTCATACTGACTAATCTTAATTGATATTGATTCTGATTCGAACTGATTCTGACTCTTACTCTCACACTAGGAGCGACGGCGTTGTTTCTGGCGTCAAAAGCTGGTCACCTGGACATGATAAAGCTACTTCTGGAAGCAGGGGCTGACGTCAACACCTTAGACGACCGCAGTAAGCGAACCACTGAACCACTGAACTCCTGAACCACTGAACTCCCTTTTTTGTTAACCCTTAGATGATCACAGTAAACCCAGTATCGAATCCCTGAACCCTTGAACTTCTAAATCCCTGAACCCTTGAACTTCTAAATCCCTGAACCCTTGAACTTCTAAATCCCTGAACTCTTGAACCACCGAATCCCAAACCCTAAGAGACAGACAGACAGATAGATAGAGATAGATAGACAATAATGTAATGGATTAATTAGATATATAATTTATCACTGTGTATATATATGTGTGTGTGATAACTATATATTCGTTATCTTTTCTTTCTATCTAATAATCTAATTAATTATCATCGTCCTTCTCTTTTCACCATCACCTATTCCATTTTCTCTTCCCACCTTCTTTAAACCAACTTTCTCTTCCTTCTCCACCTCATATAAACCTAACCTAACCACCACCAGAAAACGGACTCGCTCAGTACGCAGCTAAGGCAGGCAAAACACAGCTCCTCAATATACTATCCACATACGGTATCGACCTGAACATCTTAGACGAAGACCAGGGCACCTTGCTTCACCTAGCCGCTGAGAACGGTCACCTAGACACCTGTAACTTCCTGCTAAGTAAGGGCCTGTCTCTCACCTATCTGGATAAGGTGGGACAGACACCAGCAGACAGAGCTCAGAGGAGAAATCACCAGAAACTCTTTAGGAACTTGAAGAAACAAGAAAATTTGTCAAGTTCTTCGATGGTTTGTAACTTTTGTGTTTTTCTTTGTGTGGAAGAATGAGGGAGATTTTAGGTTGATATTAGTGATATAATGTGAAGAGTGTGAGTGTGTGTGTGTGTGTGTGTGTGTGTGTGTGTGTGAGTGTGTGTGTGTGTGTGTGTGTGTGTGAGTGTGTGTGTGTATGTGTGTATCTTCTTTTTCTTCTTCTTCTTCCTCCTTTCTTCTTCTTCCTCCTTTCTTCTTCTTCTTAAAGTGTCCATGCTTCTGACCCACACAGCAGTACCGACCATACAGCTACAGAGAAAGATATACAGTTTATGCAAAGAGAGAGAGAGAGAGAGAGTGTGAGAATTATTTGTAGAATTCCACGTAATAATCGTAAATTCTATATAAAACCTCGCAGCAACTTGGCCACCCGGTACCCAAAAGCACCTATGGATATTCGGGCAGTGGTTGTTGTCAGGGGTAGATCACGGCTTTCTTACAATAATTCGTGTAATCCACTATTGTCAGGGGTTCATTATTTTTATATATATAATGAACGTGATTGGCCATCAGAAGGCTTCACAGTGACGAGCTGACTATTCTTGTCATCTACTTTAAGTATCGTAAATAAACTAATAATCGATTACCATTGTATTCTAATATTTAATAAGAAATAACACTGAGCTAAGCGAGTATACATTAAACCAGTGGCACGGGAAACAGTGAGAGCTGTATGTACACACCTAGAGGAAGAACACCTCTGACAAGATTCAAGATAGAGTTTTAATTTATACGTTCCGTTTAACTACCATAACCCTTCAACGAACAGCTGGTTGGAGTCTTCATAGAACTTCATCAGAGACTCGTAAACCTTCCCTAAGATAAGCTAAGTATCTGAGAAAACTGTTAGGTGAAAAATAGAATTAGTAGGATAGGTTGTAGGCGGACGAAAGCCTCCATTTTTTATTTAAGAAATTTATTAACAATTGTGTGTGTAAACAATTATTGAGAGAGAGAGAGAGAGAGAGAGAGAGAGAGAGTAACCACCTGGCCTAATACTACTCCCTAGAACATACAGCTGGGAGTAGACCCCAACAGACCCTCCCAGAGAAACGCCCGCCAGCCACTAATCGACAATGCTGCCAGAGGTTTGATAAGAGCCGCAAAGACGACACTGGAAAATGGAGGTGACATTCATGCAAAGAGCAACAAAGAAGATGACCATGGTGAGTAAGCTATTGTATTTACCTCTTCTAATTAACTGAATCAATACAATGTCTTCCTTTCTTTACTGACTGACTGAAGGATTTTTCTGTAGTTGAGATTCCTGTTTAATCTCTGGGTGCGTAATTTTTTTGGTCAGATTTGGCAAACTTGTAGGGGAAATTTTTTGGGCCATGAGACTAAGTTGTTTTCTATGATAAACAATGGGGTGCCTGCAATAAGCGAGGCTCCTATATGACTAAGTTTAACGCCTTATTTCTACCTAAATTATCATACTAGACTCAAGACTTACCTGATATATCTGTCTTCCTTCCTAGTCTTACCAACTTTACACTCAGTAGAAGTTGTTTAACCTAAAGGAAACACTGACTAAACTGAAAGACAAATCCACACCTTACACAGACGAGACACTAAAAGGTCATTGGTCACCACACAGGAGGACGGGCGCTGCACCTGGCCGCGGGAGCTGGTTATGTGGACATGGTGGTGGAACTACTGCGACAAGGTGCCAGAGTTACTGATGAGGACAACCTAGGTATGGCACTCTTCTGTTGTTGTGGCACTTCAGTCATCATCATTAGTGGCACTTCAGTCACCATCAACTAATATCATGGTATCATTATAACTCTCACCATCACAATATAAAAACTAATAATAATATCCTTACAGTTATCAGCCCTCCAGTGTGTGTTAGTACCTGTATATAATGTATAATAAACTAACCTGTATAACATTACCCAGGGATGACGCCCCTACACCACGCCGCTATAAATGGTCATGCAGAAGTCCTGAAGAAATTATACACCTCCAACCCTAATAAGGAAGCCGAGGACAAGAAAGGTAGAACACTTAAACTTGATTACAGTTTACCCTATACACACATCTGCCTTAGAGAGAATTCCTTAGACAAAATTTTATGGGTCTGTCCTGTAAATTTCCTTTTTTTTCGAATTTGTTCTCGATTTGTTTGTTTTTTCTCTTAGGTGATGCCACATTAGTGTGTAAAGTTGGAGTAAAATTAACCCTCCAGTTGTCAAAAGTTCGCTCCTTCCCAAAATGAAGCAACAACGACCCCAAACGAGATACAAAGCAACAGTAAATTCGGAGACTCATTCCCGCGATTCAGTTTCAGCAAAGGAGCGAACTTTTGTCCGCGACTGTATACATAGGCACATACATACACAAGGGCTAAATTAGTCGAGGGAGGTTCCACACTAATCCTCGTATTTTATAAGCTATTCTTACTTATTAAAACAGGTTCTAAGCCTTTCTTTATGGGACACTTGACAACTGGAGCCTATTAAGAGCAGGGTCTAATAGGACTGGGGTCTATTAGGACTGGGTCCCTTTTAACCTATAACCACATAAGAGAGAAGAACCTTACAGGGCGTCGGGCAATCCACATCGCCGCTTCCGAGGGCCACTTACCAGCACTACAGACGTTGTTTAGGTGGGGGTGTAGTCTCGACCCGCAGACCAAAGACGGGTCCACGCCGCTCCACCTGGCCACCGAGAACAATAAACTGCTTGTGGTGAAATGGCTGCTGGACCACGGCGTCTCCACTACCACCAAGAACCACCATCAGGAGACGGCCGAACAATGTGCCTGGAGGAAAGGATTTAAGGACGTCATGGACCTTCTGCAGCAGCGCAAAGCAACGTCATCCCAGGTGAGATATCCTATACCTGTGTTGAATGGTTTATCATGAAAAGGCCCAGGTCTAAATTACCATACATTCTGAACTTTCATTTTATTTACGAACTGATCCTAAGTGAATTTATCTAGTTAAGTTCAGTGTAATTTTGGCTCTTAACTGAAACAAAGTAAATATATCAGTTAAGGGAAATGTCTCAATAGTTTGGCGATATTATTTTTAATGTTATTTTTGCCTTATATCTTAAGTTAAGCAGTCAGGTACATTCTCACATCTTCACTTAAGAGGAATATTTATCGTACAAAATATTGCGACACACCTGCTAGAGAGACACGCATAACCTCCAGTATACACGAACTATAAGCACTTTTCATATTCACTTTCAAGTCATTTAGTTTACATGCAAATTTTCAATCATAAGGTAAAATAAAACATATGTTCTTAATACTCAAAATATACATCTGTTCTTCAACTTAAAATCAACACAAGAACTCCCTATCAAAAAATATTCGTCCACCATTCCACATTTCTCTTTACACAGATACAAACCGAGATACAATCTTCCTCGAGCTGTCATGTCACGAAAAGACAGAATTTACCCAGAAACACAAGTCCACGGTCTCCTGGTGGTGCAGTGGCCCTGACACCTAGTAGGGAGGCACCCCAACGACCTCAGTCATTCCCGAGTACAGCACAACACACCCGATTGGATCTGTCAGCCCAGGTAGAGAAGAGAATCCCTTTAAGTCTCTACCTGTCTGTTATTAATTATCTTCTATCTATACCTTTCAGTCTGAGTTTTTATATCTTAGTTTATATTGCAGCTGTTAATGGCAGCAGCTGAGGGCAAAGGGCGTGAGATAGAACACTGTGTAATAGGAGGAGGTAACATTGAAGTGTTCAGTACACAGCCGGGGGAGGAAGGTAAGTCTTGTGTTTAGCGTTTATGACAGCGAAGTCCAATGTTTCATAATTTGTTCATGTTCAACCACTGTACTAACATTGTAACATTTACTTAGTAGTAGTAATAGTAATAGTAGTAGTGTTATTATTTTTCAATACTACGATTTCAGTTCTATACTTATTTCCATAGTGTCAATTAATGTAAAAAATAACCTGCAATTATTCTTAGATTAATACAGAGTTAAGGATACGGATTCGGTTTTAATTTTGTACTCTAAACCGATGTTAAGTGAACGTATCTATTTAGTGTAGAGTCAAGTTAATTTTGATATGTTTTTTATGAATCATTTGCTATGCTTTTAGTCCATTATTCAAATGCCTCCTTAATATTTTTCGGTGATTATATTTGGCGTGTGTTTAACCTTAACATAACACTTAATTACATTTCTTACGACTTCAGTTAGGAGGAAAAGTTAACAGTAAGAATCTATTAAGAATCCAAGCATAGGAACTCAATGCTATCGTATCATGTTATCCTCAAGCTTATACAGCGTTCAGAAGGTTTAAGGTATCCTGTAGAGCTCAGGAGGTTTAAGCTATCATGTAGAGCTCAGGAGGTTTAGGCTATCATGTAGAGCTCAGGAGGTTTAAGCTATCATGTAGAGCTCAGGAGGTTTAAGCTATCATGTAGAGCTCAGGAGGGTTAAGCTATCATGTAGAGCTCAGGAGGTTTAGGTTATCATGTAGAGCTCAGGAGGTTTAAGCTATCATGTAGAGCTCAGGAGGTTTAAGCTATCATGTAGAGCTCAGGAGGTTTAAGCTATCATGTAGAGCTCAGGAGGTTTAAGCTATCATGTAGAGCTCAGGAGGTTTAAGCTAACATAGTGCTCCTCAAACTAGATACGCTATCTTTACCAACATTCTTACTGCCTAAAACAAACTTCGTCTCTTTGGTACTTGCGAAATAGCTATCAGGGTCATGACTAATCAGTATGTTATCGGGCTTCTCTTTTCCTCTACCTGTGTAATATCGCTTAACTTTGGAAGGGTTTAAAATAATCATAAATTCGACTGTGTTCTGAGCGATGTTGTTTGTGAGTAAATGGAGTCTTTGTATACATATCCTGCTTGAGAGTGAAGGTAATGGGTCCGCGGTAGAAGAGTCGCGGTAGAAGAGTCGCGGTAGAAGAGTCGCGGTAGAAGAGTCGCGGTAGATGAGTCGTGGTAGAAGAGTCGCGGTAGTAAGAGTCGCGGTAGTAAGAGTCGCGGTGGTAAGGGTCGTGGTAGTAAGGGTCGTGGTAGTAAGGGTCGTGGTAGTTACAGAATATATTACAATGATCAACATAACAGGTGTTGACAGGTCTGACGCCGCTACACCTGGCGTGTTGGGGAGGACACAAAGACGCTGCCGTGAAGCTGATCAACCTGGGGGCCAACCCACAAGCTCTGGCCGGAGGTGAGAGAGAGAGAGAGAGAGAGAGAGAGAGAGAGAGAGAGAGAGAGAGAGAGAGTTGTCTTGTATTCACCCTTTGTTTCTTATCTCTGTTAAAATATACATTGTGCAACATTCATCACTTCCTACCTTGTGTATTGGTGCATCATTATGGTACAGGGCGTCAGGCGGTACAGTAATACATCAATGGTACGTCATCATGGTACATTATCCCGGTACAGGGCGTCTGGCGGTACACTGGGCAGCCTATGGAGGTCACGTGGATGTGTTGAAGGCGCTGAGTGACCTCGGCTGTGACCTGAACGTGACCTCAGCCGACAAGTCCACGGCTCTCCACCTGGCGGCCGACAACGGTAACTTAGAGGCGGTTCAGTGGCTGGTTGAGCACGGTGCCGACATCGATGCCAAGAACAACAAGGGCGTAACAGCACTGGTCCTGGCGCGGGAGGGTGGACAGTCAGTAGCTTGCCAGTACTTGCAGACTGTCCAGTGTGAGGCAAGTGACTGTGTAGTGACTGTGACTGTGTAAATCCTACCCAACCTAACCTAACCTAAAGTCACGTAACCTAATTTAACCTACCATAACACTGTTGGCCAAGTACTGTTGACATACCCCTATTGTATTATGCAGGAACAACTGATGGAAGCCGCGGCGCTAGGTGAAACAAATATGGTGAATCACTTGTTAACTGCAGGAGTGAGCGTCAATGCCACCAGCCACAAGAAGCCGATCAAAGGTAAACACAAGACTATATACAACACTGAAGACAACATAGAACTGCATCTTAACTTGTAAACAAACTCTTCGGAACACCTGAACATTAACCACCCTAATATTATTCCGACCTAACCTACACTAACCTAACCTAACTCCCAGGCAGCAATAGGGAGGTTAATCTTCAGGTGAAATAAGCTGGGGTGTCTAATCCTCAGGTGATCCCAGATTTATATTCTTATAGTAAAAAATGTAATGATCGCTTACCTTAGTTCTCCTTATAGTCTTCGGTTAGGTCAGGTCAGGTCAGGTTACGTTACGCTGTCTCAGATTTGGGTACGTTAGGTTGGTAAGGTTAGATAATTATGATAGGTTAGGATAAATCAAGGTTAGATTAAGGTAAATTTAGGTTTTGTTAGGTTATGTTGGGGTCAATATCGCTAGTGACTATGTTGGTTGACTTTCAGGTAGCCGAGCCCTCCACCAGGCAGCTGACGGCGGCCATACAACCCTAGTGAAGGTGCTGTTACAGGCTGGAGCAGAGCCGAGTGCCACGGATGACAACGGTGAGGCCACACACACACACACACTATCAACATACCTCATTAAGTAATGGCCAAAAATAACAATTACTTCACATTTATATTTTCAAGTCGTCTTATTATTAACCCTTTTATCTTTTTATGAAACATTTGGCTTTACAATCAACATTTTTCTATGATAATAAACATTCCATCATAACATTTAACGTTTTATGATGTAACATTTTTACGAAACTGTCATATCGCTGAACATCTTCCTACTCATATTATTAAGCATTTTACCAATCGCATTACCAAACATTTTAACATTCTTGAACATCCTAACATTAGCAAACATCACAAGGTTACATTATTTTACCATTATTATTAACATCTTCGGTGGTTTAACTCTGACGTCACACAGGATTACAAGCTGTGCACCTGGCCACGCAAGCCGGACACCTGCCTGTAGTGAAGCTCCTGATGACGTGGTTACCTGAAAAAAGTGCTGTAGCTAAAGGTAAGATATCTCTCTCTCTCTCTCTCAACGCCATTAAAGAACTATGTATAATCACAGGTAAACTAATAACTCACAGGTAAACTAATTCTCACAGGTAAGCTAATAATCACAGGTAAACTAATAACTCACAGGTTAACTAATAGAGATAAACTAATTCTCACAGGTAAGCTAATAATCACAGGTAAACTAATAACTCACAGGTTAACTAATAGAGGTAAACTAATTCTCACAGGTAAACAGCTAGTACACTGGGCAGCTATCGGAGGCCACGTGAATATTCTCGACTACCTGAAGAAGGATAAAGTGAACATCAAATCTCTTACCTGCGATAATGAATCGGCGCTTCACTTGGCTGCGGACAATGGAAACCTCGAAGCTGTCAAGTGGCTGGTCCGAATGGGTCTTAGTTTAGATCAGAAAGACCGAAAAGACTTCACACCAGAACATTACGCCCTGCAGGAGGGTCATAAGGAAGTGGTTGCGTTCCTTCGTCAGGTAGTTCTTCAGCAAGACAGGGTAAGATGGAGAGAGAGACGTGTGGTCAGTTGCGTTTATTTCATGTTGGTGATGTAATTGATAAAAGTTACCTAGGGTGTTAGTATGTATTTTATTATTATTATTATTATTATACAGTTCCTAGACGCAGCAACTGAAGGTTTACTTAAGGTCACAGAGAACCTGGTCAACGACGGGGTCTACCTAGACTGTCGAAGGCATAGTGACAAGTTTGGTGAGTAACTGTGTGTGTGTGTGTGTTTACATTATTCTAAGTGTATTCTCCTCTTTATTACTATATTATGTTGCAATAATACTGTCTCATGTGTGTTGTAGTATTATCTTATGTTGCAATATCGTTCTGTATGTTGCAATGTTACACTCTTTAGCCTTGTATCTTGCACAGGTCGGACAGCACTTCACTATGCAGCCAGGAACGGTCACTTGGAAATCGTTCGTTTCCTGCTGTCCAGAGGTGGTGACCCCGAGGCGGAGGACAACTTTGGTAAGTGTCCAGTGTTGTCATGTCTGGGATAACACCGTGGGCATATCTAAGAGTAATGAATGGAGAAGTCAAATTTGGTTAAGGCTGAGGGCAGGTAAAGGTAAGACGTAAAGGTAAATCTCAGGTGTTCATCAATATTTACCTCGCCACAGGAAACACAGCAGTACATTGGGCTGCTGAGGGAGGCCACGTCCACATCCTGAAGGTGCTGCGTGACAACAACTGTGATTTATCCCCAACCAATAACTTCCAAAACACGCCTCTTCACTGCGCTGCCAGAGGTATGATTAAAAGCTTGGGAGCCCTCAAATGGCTGCTGGACCAAGGTGTGACACTTCGCCTGAAGAACAAAGACGGGTGTTTGGCAGTGGATGTTGCAAAGAATGTTGGGAATATTGAGGCAGAGAGCTTGATTCACCAATACTGGAATGACAACAGGAAAAAGGTGGGAATTTTGAGGTGTTAAGATAGTGTTAATACACACACACACACACACACACACTCACACACACAACTGGTAAAAATCATTAATCAATCCCATTTCAGCCACAAACTCATCTCTAAACTTTACCCCTACAAGAAAAAGGTATTGTTGACTTTGAGTGATTCCCATAAATTTTCACACAGAACAAATCAGCCGTAACTCACCACACGTCGCAACAACAACAGGAGAGAGATAGGTCGCCACGTCGTTCCCAGCAGGAGCAGCAGAAGCCAAAGGGACTAGCAAGCCTTGGGAACACCTGCTACATGAGTTCCATCATCCAGTGTCTCTACAACACCTCCTGCCTCACCACCTACTTCCTCGACGACTCCTGGAGGTGGGATCATCGCTCTAGGGGTGGGGTAGGGTGGGGTTTGGGTCTCATAAGCGAGTGTGTTAAGAGACCTCCATCCTCAACAGGTCTCCGTACTGTGAGACTCCCAAGCACAGACTTAACCTAACCTAACAAAGTATCCTAACCTTACCTTACCCATCCCCAGGTAGCATTAGGGTGTTCAATCATCAAGTGAAATAAGATGAGGAAGGGGGCGTGGGAGGACTCTAATCTTCAGGTGACCACTACTATAATAATTCTCCTTGTATAACTCTCATACCCCAGGAAGAACATCAACAGGAGTAGTGAGTATGGTGGGCAGGTAGCAGAGGCCTTTGGTGTAGTCATCTCAGTGTTGCAGGCCCGGGGTGACACACACACTGCCATGAGGGCCTTCAAGGTACGCGACTGGTCATATTGTAGCTATTTACCATAACACCATCTACCATAGACGTACAGGTGTCTAAAACATACAGATATCCACTATAAGAAAACAGTTGTGCCACTTAATGTAGGTCTAAACAAGTGAAACCAAACTTAACTTAACCTAACCCTAAATTAACCCAACCAAAACAAACCCAACCAAGCTCAAATCATACCTAACCTAACCTAACCTAACCTAGTAATATATTGCGTTTCCCACCTGACACAGAGTATTGTTGGGGACTATGACACAATGTTCAAGGGATGTGATCAACAGGAGGCACATGACTTCCTCTCGATGCTCCTCTATGCACTGGACAAGGATCTGCTTCAGGTAGGTCCTCTCGTGTAATGTGTGTATGTGTGTGTGTAGTAGTAGTAGTAGTGTTAGTAGTAGAAGTCGTAATGGTAGTAGAAATATTAAAGACATCATTATTATCACCATTATCATCATTATTACTACTATTATCACCATTTTCGAATGGTCTGAAAAATGGCAGATGAAATTCAACGTGGACAAATGTATAGTACTCAGTATAGGAGATGTAAACAGGGAAACCAGATACCAGATGAACAACGATGTTATTGAGAAATCCGACTACGAGAGAGATTTAGGAGTAATGATAAGTAGGAACCTTAAGCCAAGTAAACAATGTGTTTTTGCTCGAAACAAGGCTAATAAAGTACTTGGGTTCATACAAAGGAGTGTTAGTTACAAGACTAGCGAGGTCATCTTAAGACTATATCTTGCGCTTGTGAGACCTCACTTGGATTACGCAGTTTAATTCTGGTCACCGTATTACAGAATGGATATAGAATCCTTGGAAAGAATTCAGAGGAGAATGACAAGACTAATCCCGGGCATCAGGAACCTTGAGTACAGAGACAGGTTAAAGCGTCTTAATTTGCACTCCCTCGAGAGACGTAGAGCGAGAGGCGACATGATAGAGGCGTATAAATGGAAGTCAGGGCTAAACAAAGGGGACATTACAAAGGTACTCAAACTATCCAACCAGGAGCGAACTCGTAACAATAGTTTTAAATTAGTCAAATTTAGATTTAGGCGCGAAATAGGTAAACATTGGTTTGGAAACAGAGTAGTGGATGAATGGAACAAGTTACCAAATATCATCATTAACTCGATTACACTGAATAGCTTCAAACATAGGTTGGATGCTTATATGAGCAATAGGGGTTGGGTGTAAATGGGACTGCCCAGTATGGTCCAATAGGCCCGCTGCAGTTTCCTCCATTCTTATGTTCTTAAGTTCATTATCACCATTATCACCACCATTATCACCACCATTATCACCATTATCACCACCATTATCACCATTAACACAGCCATATATATCCCCCCCACAGAGGCCAGGTCAGTCACACATCTCTGAGCTCTTCATGGGCCTCCACCAATTAGTGATCACCTGTAAGGAGAAGAATAAGATCATCTCTCAGGTAGAGGAACAGTTCTCTAACCTCACCCTGGCAGTCGAACCGAAGAGAGGTCACTGGGACACCTGTAAACTGGAGGTAAAGAGGTCAAGTTGGGTCAATGGGGTCATTTTAAGTTATTATTAGTGATTTTTAATCCAATTGACACGATAATTGTGTCACCTGTACAGACTAATTGACTTTACCTGGACAGACTAATTAGCTTCAAATTTGCACACTAATTTACTTCACCTATGCACATTAATTAACCTCACCTGTACACACTAGCCTCACCTGTACAGACTAATTTCACCTGTACAGACTAACTTCACCTGTACACACTAATTAATCTTAAATGTACACACGAATTAATCTCACCTGTACACATTAATTAACCTCACCTGTACACACTAACCTCACATGTACACACTAACTTCACCTTTACACACTAATTAACTTCACCTGTACACATTAATTAACTTCACCTGTACACACTAATTAACCTCACCTGTACAGACTCAAAAACTCAAAAATCTTATAAAAATCAATAAAAAGTGAAGCTTCGTTTTGACGTTACATTCCTCAGCAGAGTATAAAGACATCCTATCCCCTCCCTCCTGCAGGATCTCCTAGCGAAGTACTACAAGCCTCACACCATCCAATGGGAGTGTCCTGATTGCCAGACGACCCACGAATGTTACAGTACCACTCAGATCCTTCAGATGCCTCAGATCTTAGTGTTGCATCTGAGCAGGTGAGGAACTCTTGTATTTATGTATGTATTCACCAAAATAAATCAATAAAGAACTCGTGCCTAGTTTGGTCAGATTAATAACAACATTGATCATAACACACTTGTACTGGGGTGATTTATGTTACAGATTTAACCGCGACTCCAGAGATGGCGTCAAACTGAGGGTCACTTTCCCACCTGACATCCCTCTCATGACGTCTTATATGAAAGAAGGATCTAGGTGATTTATTTTCATATTTATTTTGTTTTTAATTCACAACCAACCCATTGCACCACAAATCCATAATACCACTATATTACTACACCTCTATACCACTATACCCCACCACACCATCACCAAAACTAACACCTCTCATTATTCTGTACACAGGGAGACAGCCTACAGTTTATACGGTGTCTGCTACCATCAGGGCACAATGTCGAGTGGTCACTACACTGCCACCTGCCGGGATTGGGCCAACAAGAACACCTGGTTCAAATTTGACGACGAGAGAGTTACCAATCTGAGAAAGACCTTCCCATCCCACGAAGATGCTCACATTTTGTTTTACGAGAATGTGGGAGGTTAATTTAGCCTCTGAGTCTTACTGGTGCTCACGTCTTGTAAGGCTACACCGTCATTTGGGGGCTCGTATAATTGTTGTATTAGAGCACAGACGCTTAAAAGAACTCTCTCTCTCTCTCTCTCTCTCTCTCTCTCTCTCTCTCTCTCTCTCAGCTTACAATGTCAAAAGTGAACTACAATAGTATTACTTTTTGCACATACTGTAATCAAGATACTTACTTAAAAATGAGCTCCTATCATCTATACGTTACTTTATTGAGCCCAGAGACGAAATAAATGAGCTCCTATCATCTTTAACTTACTTTATTGAGCCCAGAGACGAAGTAAATAAGCTCCTATCATCTATACGTTACTTCACTGAGCCCAGAGATGAGGTGAAGCTGCCAGGGAATATGAAATGACCTAGATTGAATGTCCAAAGCAACACTGTCAGGTGTGTCATCTTTCAGTCAGCCAGGAGGTCTTGCACTAGTGATTGACGCTTTATAAACCTCGTCAGGCTCTTTAATAATGCTTCCTCCCTGTTGAATGTTATAATACTTTACGCCTAAAATTACACAAAGGGTACCCAATAAACTAGCACCCGAGTTACGTAATATATGGAGATAAAATGTAAAAAAAAAAAAAATATTAATTCTTATAAAAAATTGTATAATTATTAAAACTGGATAAATTACCCCTAAATAATTATTGTTAAGATCATGATTATTGTTGATTTACTGACAGCTATTAATGTAAATAATTTTCATTAAAGAGTTAAAAAGAAAAATATGTTTGTATATATCCCTTCCAAGCTGTGATAAACCTGTGTATATTCCTTCCAAGCTGTGATAAACCTGTGTATATTCCTTCCAAGCTGTGATAAACCTGTGTATATTCCTTCAAGCTGTGATAAACCTGTGTATATTCCTTCTAAGCTGTGATAAACCTGTGTATATTCCTTCTAAGCTGTGATAAACCTGTGTATATTCCTTCCAAGCTGTGATAAACCTGTGTATATTCCTTCCAAGCTGTGATAAACCTGTGTATATTCCTTCCAAGCTGTGATAAACCCGTGTATATTCCTTCCAAGCTGTGATAAACCTGTGTATATTCCTTCCAAGCTGTGATAAACCTGTGTATATTCCTTCCAAGCTGTGATATACCTCACTAAAGTTGTTTTAAGTGGACAATAACGGAGGTGATTGATGTATACCTAAATAATGACATGAGGGAGGAACTACACACCTCGTGAGGAGAGAGAATAGAGGTTACATTAGCTGTACTGACTCTCACATTATTTACACCTTTCATAAGATTTATTTTAATTATACAATACACTACTAGTTTCTTAAATCGTTAGGGTTTATAAAGTTTTTATTGTATATTTGATTTATTTTTGTTTTTTCAATGGTTTAGTTGTGGATATTAGTAAAGTATAAACAAAGTCCTGGGGGGGGGGGGGGGTTTCTCTTGATAGGCGTTCTTAAATCAGTGAACTTTCTCTCCAAACACCACTGACTTCTTTTGGTACTCAGTGACATCACCCATGCCCCATTTACACCACCCATGCCTTAGATGAGGTATGGGTGGTGTGTCTGAGGCATGGATGATGTGACTGAGGCATGGATGATGTGACAGAGGCATGGATGATGTGACTGAGGCATGGATGATGTGAATGAGGCATGGATGGTATGACTGAGGCATAGATGATGTGACCGAGACATGGATGATGTGACAACAAAGAACTAAGAAGAGGGATATAAAAGGACCGGATTATGGAACCCCCTATACCGTGAACCGCCCCTGGAGATGCTCTTTGGTGTATCGTTTTCCGTTTCGTTACACTGAAACCATAAAAGCCATCCCTTTGACTACTCCTAAAGCTAACAGAGATCTATCATTCTGTAGCTCTTCACAGTCTGCTTGGTTCTTCACTGAATAACTTAGCATCGTCCATTTAACATAAGGTTCCTTAATGTAGGGTGCCTATCAGTTTAGCTAAGCAGAGTGTATGTAAATTGTAGAAATAAACTGATCCAATGATAAACAGTAAGAAAATTGGGCTAGTGGAGTCAGCAGTAGTTTATTTCACCTGAAGATTAGACACCCTAGTTTATTTCACCTGGACATGAGGCACCCTAACTCATTTGACGTAAAGATTAGCTGAAATAAGTTAATGTCTAATTATCAGGTGAAATAAACTAGGGTGTCTAATATTCATGTAATCCTATTACTTAAGAACATAAGAACATAAGAAAGTGGGATACTGCAGGAGGCCGACTGGTCCATACAGGGCAGATCCCTTTCACACCCATCCCAGCACTTCCATGTGCCTATCCAACTTCGTCTTGAAGCTCCCTAGCGTCCCCGATCCTACTATAGCACTCGGTAGCCTATTCCACATATCCACAACTCTATTACCAAACCAGTGCTTGCCTATATCCTTTCTGAATCGGAATTTATCTAATTTAAAGCCATTTGTTCTAGTTATTTCGTTATTACTGAGCTTCAGAACATCTTCCATTTTACCCTTGTTAATCCCACTTACCCACTTGTACACCTCTATCATATCTCCCCTAACTTTACGCCTCTCTAATGAATGTAAGCCTAAGCTTTTCAGTCTTTCTTCATATGGAAGGTTTCTAATATTATGGATCATTTTTGTCATTCTTCTTTGTACTCTCTCCAAAGAATCTATGTCCATTCTATAATAAGGACACCAGAACTGAACCGCATAATCCATGTGTGGCCTCACTAATGCTAGGTAAAGTTTCAAGATAACGTCAGCAGTTCTGTTACTCACAGACCTAGATATGAACCCTAGAATCCTGTTTGCCTTGTTGCGAACGCTAATACATTGTTTTCTAGGTTTCAATTCGTTGCTAACAAATACACCTAGATCTTTTTCACAAACTGAGTTTTCTATTTCCGTGTTACCTAGTTTATACTTAACGTTTGTATTCGTCTTCCCTATCTGTAGTACCTTGCATTTATCAGTATTAAAATTCATTTGCCAGTCTACTGACCACTCATGTAAGGTATCTAGATCTCTTTGAAGGTGTTCAAAGTCACTGTCTGAATTTATCACTCTCCCCATTTTGGTATCATCTGAAAATTTACTAATCCTACTAGTTATGTCTAAATCAAGATCATTAATGAATATAACAAACAGCAGAGGGCCCAATACAGATCCCTGGGGAACTCCGCTTTTGACCGCACCCCAGTCTGACTTTAATCCATTTATGCTGACTCTTTGCTTCCTACCAGTTAACCATGACCTAATCCATTTTAATAATGATCCACCTATTCCATGTGCTTCTACCTTCCTTATCAATCTATACTTGTTTTGATATATTACGTAGACTTAAAAAAATCCAATTAAATTCGGGATAAGGAAGATAAGATAATAGCAATGGCAAAACACAAGACCTTCTTTATCAGGTAGACTGCCTGCTCTCTCCTCAAGGTGTGTTGACGTGTGGACGATAGCACCAACATACAGTACACAGAAGACGTGAGAATACTTGTTCTTTTGGTTATTGAAGTGTAGTGAATAGTGGATGATATAATGAAGTGTAGTTGACAGTGTAGTGAAATAAATGATGTGCTTGTGGTTGTAGTGAAGGGAATGAAGTGGTGCAGTGTTTTGTGGTACGAACAGTCAAGCGAGTGTTTGGTAGCGTCAACAGTCAAGCGAGTGTTTGGTAGCGTCAACAGTCAAGCGAGTGTTTGGTAGCGTCAACAGTCAAGCGAGTGTTTGGTAGCGTCAACAGTCAAGCGAGTGTTTGGTAGCGTCAACAGTCAAGGGCGTGTTTGGTAGCGTCAACAGTCAAGCGAGTGTTTGGTAGCGTCAACAGTCAAGCGAGTGTTTGGTAGCGTCAACAGTCAAGCGAGTGTTTGGTAGCGTCAACAGTCAAGCGAGTGTTTGGTAGCGTCAACAGTCAAGGGCGTGTTTGGTAGTGTCAACAGTCAAGCGAGTGTTTGGTAGCGTCAACAGTCAAGGGCGTGTTTGGTAGTGTCAACAGTCAAGGGAGTGTTTGGTAGCGTCAACAGTCAAGGGAGTGTTTGGTAGCGTCAACAGTCAAGGGAGTGTTTGGTAGCGTCAACAGTCAAGGGCGTGTTTGGTAGCGTCAACAGTCAAGGGAGTGTTTGGTAGCGTCAACAGTCAAGGGAGTGTTTGGTAGCGTCAACAGTCAAGGGAGTGTTTGGTAGCGTCAACAGTCAAGGGAGTGTTTGGTAGCGTCAACAGTCAAGGGAGTGTTTGATAGTGTCAACAGTCAAGGGAGTGTTTGGTAGCGTCAACAGTCAAGCGAGTGTTTGGTAGCGTCAACAGTCAAGCGAGTGTTTGGTAGTGTCAACAGTCAAGCGAGTGTTTGGTAGTGTCAACAGTCAAGGGAGTGTTTGGTAGTGTCAACAGTCAAGGGAGTGTTTGGTAGTGTCAACAGTCAAGGGAGTGTTTGGTAGTGTCAACAGTCAAGGGAGTGTTTGGTAGTGTCAACAGTCAAGGGAGTGTTTGGTAGCGTCAACAGTCAAGGGAGTGTTTGAATACGTCAGTCAAATCCACCTCAGCAATTTTTATGTCTTTATATCTCCGGATCAAAATATTTCACTATCACTGCACATGAGTTACCTACTGAACAGTCGGTACTTTCATCAATTATTACGCTAAATTTATTTTTTCTAGTTTCAAAACCAAGTTTTGAGTTGCACATTCCCCTAAAGCTTGCACGACGACCTTGCACCTCTTCCGTTTCGTTACCGTTCGAGTGACTGTCTTGAAGATTACGAGATCATATGTTGCTAAACGAGTGAGGTTTTCTGCCACCCTTATTTTGGATATATTAACACGACCGCTTATTGAACAGTGCCATTACATTCTGGGTTAAGATACAAGAGGAAACAAACATTAAATTACCTGAAAGGCAGATCATGTTCTGCCAAGAACATGGGATAGTCGCATACACCACAGCGCTCAGCGTGTCGCCAGAGGGTGAGGACAAGCCTTCCTGGGTCGTCATACCAAGCTGCCCTCCACCCTGAGAAGACATGCTAGGTTGATCAAAGGCGCCGCCGCCAGGCTGACCACAAAGAGCAAATGTGCCACCCAGAGCAGAGGTGCTCGCTTTGAGGAGTTCTTTCATACCCACATGCTGTCTTGAGGTGCGATGGCGTTTCAATAAAGATATCTCGGCACTTGGGCATTTATGGCAAACTTGACAATATGCCTTGGTCGGAGCTCATGGTACTCGAGCTAGTCAAGAGCTGAAAACATCCTTTGACAGCCATTTCTCTTGGAATTGGGGACGAGGAGGCATAACCTGGAGATGTCAGTTGTTGAGAATATGTTAGACGATGACTCTCACAAGCATTAAATAATCTCTGTGCACCCATGTGGTATGCACAGGATTTCACTGAATATATCGGTATTGCAGAGAACCATTAGTTAAACACAAGCGATCGCGGGCCCTTCGTGCAAGGTAAAAGTTTGAATGCTCGTGCTTGGCTAGAGCGCAACCGCCATCCGGCTGACAGAGTACAGCGACAAAATGGTTAATTAATGCCTTCCTATAGAAACCATCGACATGGGACCAGGTTTGTTCCACTCAACGAATTTGTTTGCGATTTTTCCACCATGTTTGATGAAAAACCTTTGTGCCGTTTCGGATGCCCCGAACAGACACACAGACACATGGCTGTTCCTATAGTATATTAGATAGTATATTAGATAAGTTTCTTGCATATATACATATAATCCACGTAAAAGATATTAGTTATGTTCATTGAGTGTGTAAAAAGGACAGTAAATACACCAATTGCCAAGACAAACTGATGAGTGCATGAATCAGAGCCTCTTAATTCATAAGCAACACCAAAGATGTTAGTGAACAGTAATTCTGAAAGAAGGTGCACTGAGATTCAATACACAGACAATTTAGTCGGAGTTAATTTGTTATAGTTTGACATAACCGTGATCCAACGTAGTAAATTCAGGTGTGGAATAAGAAATATTAAGTAGATTATCTTGAATGAGATCAGTTTCTGTTTTCTACACATAAAAGGCACTCTTCAAGAGTAGCCCGGGCGTACGTACTGTGATGGGTTACCAAATACCCTTTATCAGTACGATTTTTACCCCAGGTAAACCCCGGCATCAAGTGCGTGAGCAAGGTGCTAAATTAGAAACGACTCAGGGGTAACTGCTTTGAAACTCGTGACCCTATTCCTCCCCTATCCCGCCTTCAGTATGAGATTTTTCATTTATTATTAATACTTACCTAGTTTAGGTTATTTAAATAGATCAATTCATTATGTACTATACCATATGGTATTTGTAAATGATTTACATATTTACATATTGTAGTGTTACTTCACTCCCATATACATACATAAGTGACTTGTTTACATGGTATATACCGTACTTGTGGGGCAACATTTCATATGGCTGTGTTTTCAGTTGTTATTATTTACTGATGGCTCCTTTGTGTTCACAGTCACTCAAAGTAAATAAACTGAAAATCTTGTGTCGCCTTTATACTGACAAATTAGTTTGCTAGCACTAGAAAACCACCACCTAAAAAAATGTACTATATGGGGGGATACATTATAATGTACTATATGGGGGGATACATTATAATGTGCTATATGGGGGATACATTATAATGTACTATATGGGGGGATACATTATAATGTACTATATGGGGGGGATACATTATAATGTACTATATGGGGGGATACATTATAATGTACTATATGGGGGGATACATTATAATGTACTATATGGGGGGATACATTATAATGAAATTTAAGTTAAAAAACAGAAGTACACGAATATTTATTTTTATTACAAGAAGTCTCAGACAAACACAAGCCCAACTATTTCTTAACACATGAAGTAAACATTCAAGTGTTTCAGTTGTGGAGGAGAGCTGTGTGACTTGAATGAATCCTGGGTGAAGTGTTGGCTGTATAGAACAACACTCCTGTTCAGTTTTGAGAGTGACTTATTTGAGCACAGTTGAGCACTGTAACAACTTTTCACATCTACAAGGAGAGGAAGATGTCATTAAAGAAACAACTAATTAAACTGTTGCAAGAAGTGTTCATTTCTTATTTTATTGGGTAAAATTGCATTCTCAACCACACACCTTCTTCAACACACCTTCAGTGCTTTGTAAAAATTAGAGTTAATTTTACCGCCACACCGCCCCGTTAAGTACAGTACTACGGTGTCCCTCATGACTCGTTTAGTTTAAAACTCGGGTTGAAACACGACGACTCTCTTCAAGGGAAGATGTTGTTTAATAATACGGCCGTGAATGTTGAACGGGATCATATATCGAAATATTTATACATTCAATTATTTTACACTACAAACATTATTTTCATGGATAACATATCTTAAGTTCCTGTTCACTATAAACAAAATATAATCAATTTATTTAACATTAAAAGTTTCCTCAAGGATATGCCATATAAGATAAGCGATGGTGCTGCCATCTGTTCCGTGAATACATTA
Source organism: Homarus gammarus (assembly GCA_958450375.1). Lineage (NCBI taxonomy): Eukaryota > Metazoa > Arthropoda > Malacostraca > Decapoda > Nephropidae > Homarus > Homarus gammarus. The sequence continues at coordinate 777,621 of CAUDMG010001502.1, forward strand.
CTAAAATGGTCGAGTACCCAAACGCCAAATACGGCCTTTATTTTAGCCTTCCTCTCATTCCTTAACCCTCATTAGTCCTGCCATTTTCCACTGACGTCAGTCGGAGATGCCAGTTATTCAGTTAATCATTTAACTATAATGATGATTTTCATATTGATTTATTAATAACAAATATGCAATATTTAATGAGTTAATTATTAGTTATTCAGAAGTGATTATGTAGCTAGTTATTATCGTAATCAACAAACAATTGTTTTGGTTACTCATATTTCCCCAGTTTCTGTCTGAGGAGTAGCTTAATGTACACTAGCCTCTCCTGTCAGGGATAATTCTCCATATAAACATCACTATATCCCTATTTATTATACGGTTTCAGTACAACCCAATACAATTTAGATTATTATACAATCTTAAACAAATTTTACCCTTTCCTGTCAGATACATACATACATACATACACACATACATACATACACACATACATACATACGTACATACATACATACATACATCTAAGGTGAGGACTGTCATCAGGTTAGTGATACAACACACGGCTACAAGTGGATGACATGACGTCATGCAAGGTGTGCACAGAGGAGTTCTCCCCCGGCCTTAATGAACCGCTGCTGCTCCCCTGCGGCCACACCTTCTGCAGGCAGTGTCTCACCCACATCCAGGCGTCTCCCAGCCCCCGCTGTCCCACCTGCACCACTCCCTTTCAGCACGTGGTCCTGCACAACCTGCCTATCAACGAAGACCTCATGACCTACGGTGTTCCTCCCCAGCAGGTGGCTCTCACCGACAGTACTGCCAGGTGTGAGTCACCTGTGTATGATTTTATTAAGGAGGTGAGTCTGTTACCTGTTGTGTCTCGGTCAAACTCTGCTGTGTCAATAGTGTAAATAAGGGAGTGACGAACATAATGTAAAATGATAAAGGAAATAGAGAAATTACACACACACACACACACACACACACCTTACCTTTACCTTAACTGGTCTAGATAGAAAGTCATTGTTTCATTCCTTCTCACTTGACCTCACTCTCTCTCCAGCTGTTCCCTCAAGCAGGACAACGGTCTCATATTATTTCTCCTGAAGACAGAGTCGGTCTTGGACGCTGCGGCAAAGAGAGTGGCCGCTCTCAAGGTCTGGAACCAGTATCTGATGGACAAGCGTCAGTCAGGGGTGTTCCTGGACGATTTACAGCTCCCCGACAGCAGTGCTCCACCTCACACCCCCAGCAGGAAGGACTGGCAGTCAGTCCCTAACACGCCTGTGCCGCACAAACGTTTTACAATCTCACCTTTTCCATCCCCGCCTTTGCGGACACCGACTGTGTTATCCAAGCCTGTGCCAACCACTGTGCCACCCCCGCCTGTGCCACCACCGCCTGTGCTATCCAAGCCTGTGCTAACGACGCCTGTGCCACCCCCGCCTGTGCCACCACCGCCTGTGCTATCCAAGCCTGTGCCAACCACTGTGCCACCCCCGCCTGTGCCACCACCGCCTGTGCTATCCAAGCCTGTGCTAACCACGCCTGTGCCACCCCCGCCTGTGCCACCCCCGCCTGTGCTATCCAAGCCTGTGCTAACCACGCCTGCGCCACCCCCGCCTGTGCCACCACCGCCTGTGCGATCCAAGCCTGTGCTAAAGACGCCTGTGCCACCCCCGCCTGTGCCACCACCGCCTATGCTATCCAAGCCTGTGCTAACGACGCCTGTGCCACCCCCGCCTGTGCTATCCAAGCCTGTGCTAACGACGCCTGTGCCACCACCGCCTGTGCCACCACCGCCTGTGCGATCCAAGCATGTGCTAACCGCGCCTGTGCGACCACCGCCTGTGCCACCACCGCCTCTACCATTCAGGCGTTTTTTAACCACGCCTGTGCCACCACTGCCTACGTTACCCAAGCCTGTGCCACCACCGCCTCTACCATTCAGGCGTTTTTCAACCACGCCTGTGCCACCACTGCCTACGTTACCCAAGCCTATGCCAACCACGCCTGTGCCACCACTGCCTACGTTACCCAAGCCTGTGCCAACCACGTCTGTGCCACCACCGTCTGTGCTACCCAAGCCAACCTCCCCTACTGACACAGTCCCTCAGGTATAATAATAATAATAATAATAATAATAATAATAGTAATAATAATAATAATAATAATAATGAAATACTGCTGACACCATTACTAACACTACCTGCTACTAACACCACCACTACCTACCACTACTACCACCACTACTAACATCATTGCTACCAGTCCGAGGAGAGAGGTCACCTGGGCATTAGGAAAGGAGCGCGTCTGGTGTCCTCCGTCAGTGGCCAGCTGGTAGGAATGTCACAGCTGGTGAGGATGAAGATTAAACTCACCACTACGGGACACAAGGCTCTCCCAGATGGTTAGTCTCTCCCAGATGGTTAGTCTCTCCCAGATGGTTAGTCTCTCCCAGATGGTTAGTCTCTCCCAGATGGTGAGGCTCTCCCAGATGGTTAGTCTCTCCCAGATGGTTAGTCTCTCCCAGATGGTGAGGCTCTCCCAGATGGTTAGTCTCTCCCAGATGGTTAGTCTCTCCCAGATGGTTAGTCTCTCCCAGATGGTTAGTCTCTCCCAGATGGTTAGTCTCTCCCAGATGGTGAGGCTCTCCCAGATGGTGTTTAAATATACGGTACTTACACCATTAAACATGTGTGTAGGATGAGCTTTACCATGTATACAGTTGGATATGCATTTACGATTATCCATGAACATAAGAGATTTGTCAACATACCTATATATACATATACGTGTATAGGATACTTTTAACGCAATATATACACGTGTGTGGGTATACAGGAGAGTCAGATGTAAACATGGATAAACCAGTGTCTATGTACGTGTATTTGTACAGGTAGGAACTCACTCCACCTGGCGGCCGAGGACGGTAACAAACAGAAGGTGAAGAATCTACTGAAGGCAGGAGCTCGAGTCAACAGCTTAGACCATCAGGGTAAGAGTACACGGTCACCGTGTGTGTGTGTGTGTGTGTGTGTGTAATTTCTTTTTCCATTTATTTTACGTTAGATTATAATTATTTTAACAACGAACTTAATTTAAACACTTATTTTTCACATATTCTTCTGTTATATAATTTCTCCTTCATTGTATAAGAACTTGTGAATAATATTAAACATGAAATTTAATGATATGTTAGATGATTGAGGTCTCTCGTATCTTCCCGCTGACGAAGGGTTTACGGCGCTCCATCTGGCGGCCTGGGGAGGACACGAGGAAGTTATCACTGTCCTCTTGAAACAGAAAGCTGACCAGGAAATATTGGCACAAGGTAACCTCATCCATCCTTCCTTCCTTCCTTCCTTCCTTCCTTTCCATTGTTTCTTCTTCTCCTACTAGTCTTCCTCCTCTTCTTCTTCTACTTCTTCTTTTTTCCTTTCCTTCATTATCTCCTCTTCCTCGTCTTCTCTTTCTTTTCCTACTCCTCCTCGACGTCCTCTGCCTCCTCCTTCCTTTCCTCCTCTCTTCTCTCCCTCTTTTCTTTCTTTCCTTCCTTCCTTCCGTCCTTTCCTCTTCCCTTTTCTTTTCATTCCTTGCTTCCTTCATTATTTCCTTCACCTCCTTTAATTTCTTCTTTCTATTTACACACAAATCTAATATTATCAATGAGTAACGTATCAATCTATCAACCAATAATATATCATCAATCACTAAATACATCATTATCATTGGTCAGGTCGGCGGGCGTTTCACTGGGCAGCTGTAGGTGGTCACGTCCCAGCCATGAGAGAACTTGACAGATATGACAGGCAGAGCAAATTCTCCCTGACTGAGCACCACAAGACGGCACTCCACCTAGCGGCAGATCACGGCAACCTAGAAGCCGTGAACTGGCTCTTGAAACACGGGGTTGATCTGGAACTTGAAGATGAGAATGGTCTGACGGCTGAGGACTATGCCAGAGACGAGGGGCATACTGCTGTGGTCACCTGCCTGAGACAACAGTACCTACAGCAGAAGCCAGACCTGCTAATGTAGTAGTGTAGTAGGATAGTATTAACATAGCCAGGTGTGCTAATGAGACTTCATACATCGCTTCACCTGTCCTTCCTCTTCATTCATAACATTCATACATTGTGTAAGTTTCCACTTGTCGAACTTTCATCATCATTCACCTTTTTCATCCTTCACTTTAATTACCTAGTATATATACCAACCTCTTAGCATATAAAAAATACCTAAGTGTTATCTTCGGTGTAGAAACCAGGCCCCTTCATCAATTATAATTAAGAAAATGAACTAAAAAAACGTTCATCACAATATTTTTTTTAAAAGACAAAAAGATATCACACAAACTTTAGACTGAAGTGTTGTTCCAATACTTATTTATGTGATTTAATGTAGTTTTGTTTTTTTTATATTAAATTTTCGTCTACACACACACCGTCAAGTACATAGTTTAGTCGTGGTAGTTTCCCCTTAAGAGTTACAAACCTTCTCTTTCCATTCACTATTACACAGAGGATCCCTGCTGTCCCATCACTACCACCGTTCTAGTCATGGGATGGAAAAACTTCACCTTTCTATCCTCTCTGCCTATCCCTTTTCCCTTCCATGTGTTTACAAAGTCCCTTGTTGTTTGTGTTTACAGAGTCCCTTGATGTTTGTGTTTACAGAGACCCTTCATGTTTGTGTTTACAGAGTCCCTTGATGTTTGTGTTTACAGAGCCCCTTGATGTTGGTGTTTACAGAGTCCCTTGATGTTGGTGTTTACAGAGACCCTTCATGTTTGTGTTTACAGAGTCCCTTGATGTTTGTGTTTACAGAGTCCCTTGATGTTTGTGTTTACAGAGTCCCTTGATGTTTGTGTTTACAGAGTCCCTTGATGTTTGTGTTTACAGAGTCCCTTCATGTTTGTGTTTACAGAGTCCCTTCATGTTTGTGTTTACAGAGTCCCTTCATGTTTGTGTTTACAGAGTCCCTTGATGTTTGTGTTTACAGAGTCCCTTGATGTTTGTGTTTTCAGAGTCCCTTGATGTTTGTGTTTACAGAGTCCCTTGATGTTTGTGTTTACGGAGTCCCTTGATGTTTGTGTTTACAGAGTCCCTTGATGTTTGTGTTTACAGAGTCCCTTGATGTTTGTGTTTACAGAGTCCCTTGATGTTTGTGTTTACAGAGTCCCTTGATGTTTGTGTTTACAGAGTCCCTTCATGTTTGTGTTTACAGAGTCCCTTGATGTTTGTGTTTACAGAGTCCCTTCATGTTTGTGTTTACAGAGTCCCTTCATGTTTGTGTTTACAGAGTCCCTTCATGTTTACCTTCCCAGAGCCCAGCAATCATAATTTCTTCCGAAGTATTTTCCAGGTTACATCAGTACATACTGTATAGTATTACCCTCAACTCACCCCTAAGAGTGTTTTAGAAAATGAAATATGAACTACATTGCCCAATACTATAGCTGTTAACTGATCAAAGTACCAAAGTATATTAAAATGAAAAAGTTGCACTGTGGAGTAGCGAGACTCATGAATGTTATAATGATATAGCTAATTAAATGTTACTGTATCTTGCCCTTTGTTTTCGGAATAAATTGTTTATTTATCCTTCAGGGTAATTATAGTCAGTTCATGTTGTATGTATGTACTGTATGCATGTATAATGGCTGCCCCTCGAGTAACGAGGATGGCCGGCCCAAGGGCCACCTAGGTGTGAATTTGTTTAAGGTGTAGAAGCTGTCGCCAACAAAACAACCACACCCTGAGTTAACGAGCTGCATGACCCGTGTCTAGGAATAGTCCGAGAAGAAAAGGACAACTCGCCAACTGCACTGGCTAACCATTACCCCGGAACACGATCCGCAAATCGATTAACATCCAGTTTCCCAATTACTGCTGGGTAGACAGAGGCAAATGGTGAAAAGAAACTTGCCCATAGTTTCACCCTGCCCGGGGATCGAACTCGTGTCCCCTCGATTGCTCGGCGAGGATGCTGACCATTATACTAAACACAGTTAAAAGCATAGGTAGTAGGTATTAGGCAGCTACCAAACAGGTAGGTACTACCGCCTGGGAAGATATTGGAAGCATAATGTGTTGTCTAATGGTAGACCCTGCTGCCATATGGCATCACGAAAACTGTGACCAAGTCCCAGGTTGCTGCTCCGACTTTCTGCTTCATTTACACACAATTGCAGGGTCTCAATTGTTTCTCTTACTATTGACATCACAACATACATAATGTATACCGTTTCTCTCTCTTGAATTATTTTTTTCGATTTTGTATGTATTATTATTATTATTATTATTTTTAATTTGCTATTAATTCTATTAATTGTTGTAATAAAAATAAGATATTATTATTACTTTTATTTATTATTATTATATTTTCGCCCCCCAGGCCCTGATGTGGGTCAGTGACCTGTGCCCAGGTGGGCTAATTCCCGTTAAAAAAAAAAAAAATAAAAAAAAATAAAAAAATCAGTTATATGTCGTACTCTCTCCCCCTCTCTCTCCCTCTGCTGTTTCCTTTGAACCTTCCCCAGTTAAGATATAAAGCTAGTTACTTGAGTTATACACAACAAACTAGACTAAGGAAAACAATGTAAATATTGCTCTTGTCATAGTTATACGTCACCAAACAATGCCTATTTTCTCTGAGATTAACGGATGTCATTTTATGGTAAACGTTACTAAATATACCAAATAAATGAATACATACGTTGTGTAATAATAGCTTTGAATATTATTATACTTTTATGAGTAAAATATTTCAGAAATATTTAAAGCTTTCTGGATAAAAAGTGTAGCGGCCAAGGATTAGTTTTGTTCAGTCAGGGCGTACTTGGAGGGGTCACAAGTGCCAAAGTGTTGACTGATTCCGTCCTGGTGTGTGGTCCCCGAGTCTAGTAGTGGTCCCGCCTGGTGTGTGGTCCCATTGTCCTGTGGTCGTCCCGTCTGGTGTGTGGTCCCCGAGTCTAGTAGTGGTCCCGCCTGGTGTGTGGTCCCATTGTCCTGTGGTCGTCCCGTCTGGTGTGTGGTCCCCGGGTCTAGTAGTGGTCCCGCCTGGTGTGTGGTCCCATTGTCCTGTGGTCTTCCCGTCTGGTGTGTGGTCCCCGGGTCTAGTAGTGGTCCCGCCTGGTGTGTGGTCCCATTGTCCTGTGGTCGTCCCGTCTGGTGTGTGGTCCCCGAGTCTAGTAGTGGTCCCACCTGGTGTGTGGTCCCATTGTCCTGTGGTCGTCCCGTTTGGTGTGTGGTCCCCGGGTCTAGTAGTGGTCCCGTCTGGTGTGTGGTCCCATTGTCCTGTGGTCTTCCCGTCTGGTGTGTGGTCCCCGGGTCTAGTAGTGGTCCCGCCTGGTGTGTGGTCCCATTGTCCTGTGGTCTTCCCGTCTGGTGTGTGGTCCCCGGGTCTAGTAGTGGTCCCGCCTGGTGTGTGGTCCCATTGTCCTGTGGTCTTCCCGTCTGGTGTGTGGTCCCCGGGTCTAGTAGTGGTCCCGCCTGGTGTGTGGTCCCATTGTCCTGTGGTCGTCCCGTCTGGTGTGTGGTCCCCGAGTCTAGTAGTGGTCCCACCTGGTGTGTGGTCCCATTGTCCTGTGGTCGTCCCGTCTGGTGTGTGGTCCCCGGGTCTAGTAGTGGTCCCGCCTGGTGTGTGGTCCCATTGTCCTGTGGTCGTCCCGTCTGGTGTGTGGTCCCCGGGTCTAGTAGTGGTCCCGCCTGGTGTGTGGTCCCATTGTCCTGTGGTCTTCCCGTCTGGTGTGTGGTCCCCGGGTCTAGACCCGGGGACCACACACCAGGCGGGACCACTACTAGACTCGGGGACCACACACCAGGACGGAATCAGTCAACACTTTGGCACTTGTGACCCCTCCAAGTACGCCCTGACTGAACAAAACTAATCCTTGGCCGCTACACTTTTTATCCAGAAAGCTTTAAATATTTCTGAAATATTTTACTCATAAAAGTATAATAATATTCAAAGCTATTATTACACAACGTATGTATTCATTTATTTGGTATATTTAGTAACGTTTACCATAAAATGACATCCGTTAATCTCAGAGAAAATAGGCATTGTTTGGTGACGTATAACTATGACAAGAGCAATATTTACATTGTTTCCCTTAGTCTAGTTTGTTGTGTATAACTCAAGTAACTAGCTTTATATCTTAACTGGGGAAGGTTCAAAGGAAACAGCAGAGAGAGAGAGAGAGAGAGAGAGAGAGAGAGAGAGAGAGAGAGAGTACGACATATAACTCATTGATGCAGCCTGTGCTTTTAACTGTGTTTGGTATAATTGTCAGCATCCACGCCGAGCAAGCAAGCGGACAGGATGTTCGATCCCCGGGCAGGAGTGAAACTTTGGGCACAGTATGTATGTATGTGTGCATGTATGTATGTGTGTGTGTATGTATGTATGTATGTATGTATCATGGTCCCAGAGAACATCCTGCGCTTGTGCTGTTATACAAGCGTTTATGTCCACCAATGAAAGTCTCGAGATACAGATTATATTCAAAGACTTAATTATAACGAATGCCAACCTATATGAACTGTAGCAGATCTACCCATCATTTTATTTTTCTGTTTGTGAGAAATTACTGTTGTTATTAGTGAAAAAAAAATGAAGTTCTGTTTGAGTTCATCTTAAACACAAATTACCCTCCGACAAACTTATCAATGGTTATTGTAGTGTCTTCTTTGCGCTTCAGTGGCTTTATATAAACATAATTTTAAGAAGCGGATGATACTAAATTATTATGGATAAAATTCCAAAAATAGTGAAAAAATGTACAAGTTTACAGTATTAATTATCTATGTATAAAACAAGGACAATATATTATTATTATATATTTTTTTTGTACTATCTGGCAAATATTATGTAATTAATTTTTCATTTCTTTATATATAGAGAAAAGTTTACATCCCATGCCTTCCAATTTCCGTATACTTTTATTTATATAAACAGTTAAATATGTATTTATTTACTCATTTAAAAAAAATAGTAGAAAGTAAATTTTAGCGTCACTTGGAATGAGTTTACCCACAACCAAGGTTCGATCACCTCGCCCACCCAGAAACACACACGTTGCTGCCACTCGGAATCCGGTATGACGATTACCTCCACATACAGGAACACACAGCTCAGAGTCCACACCGCACACTAGGGGGTAATTAGCCTATATCCACTATGGGTACAAAGGTAGGTGCTATGTAGTATTAGACATTGAAGTAGGTCAAAAAAAATTTCAGGGGGTATGCTCATTTCGTCACCAACCCGTTTCGTCACCACTGTTTTCAACCCGTTTCGTCACTTCGTTCGTTCCCATCAACATATACACGAAATTAACTGTTGCTTGGGAAAGAAAATAATAAAAAAAAATCACTAAGACAATATGTAAAATACTAAAATTAAAAAATAAATTAAAAAAGACATTGTTAATACACCTGCAATGGGAGAAAGGGATAAGAACAAGAGAATTAAAAAATAAGAGAAATTAATATGAAAGAGAATTAAGAGACCCACTTCCTGCAATCGACACTGATGCCCTGGGTGGTGCTCTTAAGATTTAGTTCCTCCATTGCATGAAAAGGCTGTTGATAAATATTTTAGATATTTTAAGAAGGAACAGTGGACAGTACTGCTTTAGTCTGCGTTTGTTGGAGAAGCTCAGGAAGTCTATTTGTCTACGGCAGAAGATGAATGTAGTAACTATGAGGTGAAGTGTGCTGTGCTGAAAGAGTATGTGTTGGTGCGTGAAGCTTATAGACTTAAAGTTTCGTAATTCACATAAGCATGACATTCAAGAGTGACTTAGAATTCGCAGGGGAGAAGGCTAATAAAATGTAAAGTGTGTGGACAAACATATGGCCACACACTTGAACACTACGTCCTCGACTGTGTGAAGATAGAACCTCTTAGGGACAGGTCCAAGCACACTGTGTGTAAAATGGCACAACACTTCATCTCTAATGGCAAGATAGCCGACATATTAAGATTACATCCACTTTTTTGCACTCAGTAGCTATAACATTCCCCATGTATAGAACCAAACACACAATGTGCTTGAATACTTCTCACGCAAATGTGAATAACAAAGTGTGCGGCCAGACATATTGCCTCACACTCCTGTTCTCACGCAGTTGTGAATAAGTTACCCTTTATGTATAGAACTAAAAGAATTTATTTGAAATACCGTGTAACATCCAGTGCCATAATATCCTGACAACGGGGGATAATTATTCTGACCCTTTGTAAACCATACTCTGTAATCCTTTTGCGCCACCGCTCACAGGATGAGTATGGGGGTGCACAATAAACTAGCCGCTGTAAGTGGCAAATCTAAAAATTAAATTAACAATCGCCACCACCACCAGACTGAACATAACCAGTATACCATTATCCTGCCCCGGATACACACATACTGTATTCACAACTGTATCTAATACCTTACGCCAGTACAGTACAATAGTATGTCGTCTACAGAAATAATAATAATAATAATAATAATAATAATAATTTCACAGCAGTAATACAAAGACAGATACAAGATATCATTCTCAACTTAAAAAAATGAAAAAATATATAGATTCTTATTACTTACATACACACACACATAATAAATATGAAATTTAATACACACGTGTCAGAAGAGAGCTATTGTTTGATTCTTGTAGTCTAGAGGCTATTGTTTGATTCTTGTAGTCTAGAGGCTATTGTTTAGTCTTTGTAGTCTATAGGCTATTGTTTATTTCTTTGTAGTCTACAGGCTATTGTTTGGTTCATTATAGTCTACAGGTTATGGTTTAGTTCTTTGTAGTCTATAGGCTATTGTTTGGTTCATTATAGTCTACAGGTTATGGTTTAGTTCTTTGTAGTCTACAGGCTATTGTTTGGTTCATTATAGTCTACAGGTTATGGTTTAGTTCATTGTAGTCTATAGGCTATTGTTTGGTTCATTATAGTCTACAGGTTATGGTTTAGTTCATTGTAGTCTATAGGCTATTGTTTGGTTCATTATAGTCTACAGGTTATGGTTTAGTTCTTTGTAGTCTACAGGCTATTGCTTACTCGTGTCTCAAACTTAGCCAACTGTGAAAGCAAAAAGAAAAATAGACGCAAAAATAAAATGTAAAAATGCTCTGAGTCTCCTCACTTCCTTTTACCTCTTTATGTCTTATCACTCACCCACACATCCTGCGAAAGGTTCTTCAAATCAGTGGTTCATTGATAAGAGAGATATAAACCGGAACTATATAACGATAGCATCTTACACTCCCTGAAAAAAAAAAATTGTACTGGAAAAAATATCGAAATTTTGTCAAGGAAAAAAAATAGTCGATGGAAATAAAGTTATGTTTTTTTTTTTTTTTTATTGAGCAATTAAAGTTAAGTTGGGTTAGGTTAGATTAGGTCAGGTTAGTTTTTTTAATGTTTGGTAATTCACATAGATTGGAAGTTGTACTGTGTGATCGATGGTGGTGGTGATAGTGGTTGAGGTGGTAATGGTGATAAGTGTTAATGTTAGTTGATGTGGTAGAGGTGGTGGTGTAGGTGATAATGGTGAGATTCGTGATGGTGACTGTGGTTGTTGTGGTGGTGTTGGTGGTGGAATAGGTGATGGTAGAGGACATAATGGTGAGAGTGGTGATGGTGGTGGTGATTGTGGTTGGTGTGATAGTGGTGGTGGAATAGGTGATGGTGTAGATGATAGTGGTTTGTGGCGGCTGAGAACTTCCTGATGCTCTCGACAACGATAACATATCACCTGCAGGAGGAGGAAAAGACGTAGCTTACTATCTGGAACTGTACACCCCCCCTCCAAACCCCTCAGACGTCGACAACAACTATACACTCACCTCAGACGTCGACAACAACTATACACCCACCTCAGACGTCGACAACAACTATACACCCACCTCAGACGTCGACAACAACTATACACTCACCTCAGACGTCGACAACAACTATACACCCACCTCAGACGTCGACAACAACTATACATCCCCCTCAGACGTCAACAACAACTATACATCCCCCTCAGACGTCAACAACAACTATACATCCCCCTCAGACGTCGACAACAACTATACACTCACCTCAGACGTCGACAACAACTATACACCCACCTCAGACGTCGACAACAACTATACACCCCCCTCAGACGTCGACAACAACTATACATCCCCCTCAGACGTCGACAACAACTGTACACTCACCTCAGACGTCGACAACAACCATACACCCCCCTCAGACGTCGCCAACAACTATACACCCCCCTCAGACGTCGACAACAACTATACACCCACCTCAGACGTCGACAACAACTATACATCCCCCTCAGACGTCGACAACAACTGTACAGTACACTCACCTCAGACGTCGACAACAACTATACACCCACCTCAGACGTCGACAACAACTATACACCCACCTCAGACGTCGACAACAACTATACACCCACTATACACTATATTTATAGTGTTAGGACAGGCCAGGAATCCAATGCTCTGTTTGTTCATTTGAGGGATAATAAACATTGCATTGACTGGGATAATGCCTCCTCAATATTACCTTGTAATTCAATTGACAGTAGGAACTTTATAGAATCTAGTCTCATTAAACATACCGAATCCGTCAACATGCATTTGAGTAATGGTATGTACAAACTGGATAATTTCGTAATTAAGAAGATTTGTAACCAGGTGGGAAGGTTGGGTCAGCTTACCCTCTCACCTGACTACCGACTGCTGTGGTGCTTTTTGAAGACTAGTAGTAGGGTCATTACCTAATACTTGACCATTGTGGACTTGATCTCACTCTCCTCATTTTTAGTCCATTTAACACGCGGACTTTGAACATATAATCAACGACCTCACCAGCAAGGAATCGAACCCTCGACCTACTGGGTGGCCCTAGGGAACGCTTACCGGCTAGCCCACAAGGACACTAAAAGCAGTTCTAGACTCTGTTATATTTCACACAAAGCCTGTTCATCGAGCTGATGGCGCCGTGAACCTCATTGGGAAACTGCCCGTGCCTCGTATGTGGTGTCAGTAGCATTTTACCGAATCCAGCTGGTATGAAACGCGAGGTACATATATATACTTCATTTTTAGTCCATTTAACACGCGGACTTTGAACATATAATCAACGACACCACATATTGTTGAAGAGAAAACTTTAAGATATATAACAACAATACTTAATAATTTAGTGTTGAGAAAACCTTACAGAGATTCGAAGGACAAAACTGATACTATGAAATAAGACTTAGAAACAACTTCAGAAACAAATGACAAACGAATGTAAACAAAACCATCTAAAAAAAGGAAATACAAGGAAATAGAAGATAATAATAAAAAAAACGATAAATAACGGACGAAAAGATAAGGAAAACAGATAAATACACAAAAGGGAAAACTATAAAAAAAGAAAACGCGATATTTTTGAGACACAGAAAACTAAGACAAAGATGTGTATTGATTATAGAAGATGATGTATAGAGGGAATAGAAGAAATGCATGATAATAATAGATAGGAGGCAAAGAATACAAAGGAAATATAGATCAAGTAAATAATGACGAAAACACAAGACAGAGAAACAGAAAGAAACAGAAAGTGAGACAGAGACAGTGAGAGAGAGAGAGATGAGAAGGACAATGAAATATACACATAAGAGTAGATGGATGTATGATGGAGGAGAAGGAAGAGAAGATAAGAATAAAAAACAAGAACAGACAGACAGAGAGAGAGAGAGAGAGAGAGAGAGAGAGAGAGAGAGAGGTTAGATTAGGTTAAGTGAGGTCTCCTTTAAGTCGTTCAATATTTCGATTTCAGATCAGTAAGAGTGCAGCGACTGAGTGGGTACAACAGTCACCTCCTATCTTATGGGTCGTTGGTTCCATCCTGAATCTTTCCACGTCCCTTCAGCTGTCACTGGGCACCTAACTATACAAGTTGGGAACTGCCAGCTATGTTGCATCCTTACATAACGAGGGCTTAAGGGAACTGACACTGACCCTAAACTCACGGTCACACAGCTACTGGTATTCCTGATCTGGGTGACTTTTGAGAGTGATTCTAATTTGCTCAAGAAGACCGTCAGAGGTCAAGTAAGTGTTGGGTGATTTATTGTTATTTAGTCGTTAGTTATAGATTCCATATAACAATTTATTTCGGGGTTTGTTATTGTTTTATACTGTGCCGGATTTAGACCTGTGGAGGCCCATGGGCAGCCTCTTTGTGGAGGCCCCCCTCATTATAACTACCCAAGAGGGTGGGGTGGCGACTGAAGCGAGCCTAAACATCTGTGAGTTCCGGGGGGCGCTGTAAGCCCCCCCGGGAAAATTTTGAAATTTGAACACTTCTTTGGAGAATTTTGAAGCCATGATGGAATAGATAAACATGAATTTTAAAGAATGAAAATAAAAATAATCCAAATGAATAAACAAATAAATAAAATATTGTAATATGTGGAGGCCCCCCAGATTGTGGAGGGCCCTGGGCAGCTGCCCACTTTGCCCACTCCTGAATCCGGCCCTGGTTTTATAATTATTATGATACAAGATTTTTTTTATCCCCAGAGTAGAGGTTACTATAGTTTCTCATTGCTTTCAACCGCCAGCTGACAAATGCTTAGTGAACACGGTCTAGATCAGTGGTTCCTTATATAAGGGGCGCGAGGGTGTCATCTTTTTTCTTTATTACGGAATTTTCTATAAAACTCTCTAACTAAATGTTTATTAGTAGGTTACAATCTTCCCCTCATGCGTGAGTTAAGTGGATAAAATAGTTAGGAGGTTATGAGTTAATTGATCTTCAAAGTAATATAAATTGGAGAAAATAGGAGGAGGGGAAGACTGGTAAAAGGCCAAAGAGGAGCATCATGTGAAAAACTTAGGGAACCACTGGCTAGCTCACACCTGCCAGAGCCTCGAGTACCAGTGGACGGCTGGGCGAAAATCCAACGCTATCACTGACCCGCGGTATAACTACTACTACTTCGCTGTCACTCTGAATCGAGTATGACGATCATCCAGCTATGATACAATGATATAAGTTAATAAAGATTTCACCTTCAAGAGTAAACTCTAAGGTGACAAGAGAGGCCGATACGGGAACTGCAGGACCGTCCACACATGATGCGCGTGTGGAGGGCTACATCTACGTTAATGCGGAAGGGGGCGACAGCAAAGACTTTCTGGCACTAGCGCTTGTCTGCCTCGGTTTGCAGTCGGGGCAACTCGAAAGTAATTGTCTCCCAGGTGAGGGAAGCGATTTGGCACTTTTTTCAGGTTTGTCAGAAGACTATCCCCAATACCTTTTCAGTTACCCACCAGCGTTACGTTTACTATTCGTTAGGTGACTATAAAGTACCTGCTCTGGCAGTCTACTGTCGTCCATGCGAGTAACATGGTCAGTCCAGCGTAGTTGTTCATGGAAAATGGTAGCCTGAATGCTCCTACAGTTGATGTCAGCAAGAATACTGGCATTTTTTCTTGTCTTCGCAGCGAACTCGGAGGATGGATCGTAGATAATGTTGGTGAACGTTTTCAAGTATCAGTGACAAGTGCACACAATCGTTCTGAGATATCGCCAGATAAACACAAGTTCGGACCACACAGCCTGGTGTACTGACAGCCTCCCTGCCTCAGCTGTTACTTCCCCACCTGGTGTACTGACAGCCTCCCCTGCCTCAGCTGTTACTTCCCCACCTGGTGTACTGACAGCCTTCCCTGCCTCAGCTGTTACTTCCTCTCCTGGTGTAATGACAGCTTCCCTGCCTCAGCTGTTACTTCCCCACCTGGTGTACTGACAGCCTCCCTGCCTCAGCTGCTACTTCCCCACCTGGTGTACTGACAGCCTCCCTGCCTCAGCTGTTACTTCCCCACCTGGTGTACTGACAGCCTCCCTGCCTCAGCTGCTACTTCCCCACCTGGTGTACTGACAGCCTCCCTGCCTCAGCTGTTACTTACTCACCTGGTGTACTGACAGCCTCCCTGCCTCAGCTGTTACTTCCTCACCTAGTGTACTGACAGCCTCCCCTGCCTAAGCCGTCACTTCCCCACCTGGTGTACTGACAGCCTCCCCTGCCTCAGCTGTTACTTCCTCACCTAGTGTACTGACAGCCTCCCCTGCCTAAGCCGTCACTTCCCCACCTGGTGTACTGACAGCCTCCCCTGCCTCAGCTGTTACTTCCCCTCCTGGTGTACTGACAGCCTCCCCTGCCTCAGCTGTTACTTCCCCACCTAGTGTACTGACAGCCTCCCCTGCCTCAGCTGTTACTTCCCCTCCTGGTGTACTGACAGCCTCCCCTGCCTCAGCTGTTACTTCCCCTCCTGGTGTACTGACAGCCTCCCCTGCCTCAGCTGTTACTTCCCCACCTGGTGTACTGACAGCCTCCCCTGCCTCAGCTGTTACTTCCCCACCTGGTGTACTGACAGCCTCCCCTGCCTCAGCTGTTACTTCCCCACCTCGTGTATTGACAGCCTCCCTGCCTCTGCCGCTACTTCCCCACCTGGTGTAATGACAGCCACCCTGCCTCAGCTGTTACTTCCTCACCTGGTGTACTGACAGCCTCCCCTGCCTCAACTGTTACTTCCCAACCTTGTGTAATGACAGCCTCCCTGCGTCTGCCGCTACTTCCCCACCTGGTGTACTGACATCCTCCCCTACCTCAGCTGTTACTTCCCCTCCTGGTGTACTGACAGCCTCCTCTGCTTCAGCTGTTACTTCCCCACCTGGTGTAATGACAGCCTCCCCTGCCTCAGCTGTTACTTCCCCACCTGGTGTACCGACAGCCTCCCTGCCTCAGCTGTTACTTCCCCACCTTGTGCAATGACAGCCTCCCTGCCTCAGCTGTTACTTCCCCACTTGGTGTACTGACAGCCTCCCCTGCCTCATCTGCTACTTCCCCACCTGGTGTACTGACAGCCTCCCCTGCCTCAGCTGTTACTTCCCCACCTGGTGTACCGACAGCCTCCCTGCCTCAGCTGTTACTTCCCCACCTTGTGCAATGACAGCCTCCCGTGCCTCAGCTGTTACTTCCCCACCTGGTGTACTGACAGCCTCCCCTGCCTCTGCTGTTACTTCCCCACCTGGTTGTACTGACAGCCTCCCCTGCCTCAGCTGTTACTTCCCCACCTGGTGTAATGACAGCCTCCCCTGCCTCAGCTGTTACTTCCCCACCTGGTGTAATGACAGCCTCCCCTGCCTCAGCTGTTACTTCCCCACCTGGTGTAATGACAGCCTCCCCTGCCTCAGCTGTTACTTCCCCACCTGGTGTAATGACAGCCTCCCCTGCCTCAGCTGTTACTTCCCCACCTGGTGTAATGACAGCCTCCCCTGCCTCAGCTGTTACTTCCCCACCTGGTGTACTGACAGCCTCCCCTGCCTCAGCTGTTACTTCCCCACCTGGTGTAATGACAGCCTCCCCTGCCTCAGCTGTTACTTCCCCACCTGGTGTACCGACAGCCTCCCCTGCCTCAGCTGTTACTTCCCCACCTGGTGTACTGACAGCCTCCCCTGCCTCAGCTGTTACTTCCCCACCTGGTGTACTGACAGCCTCCCCTGCCTCAGCTGTTACTTCCCCACCTGGTGTACTGACAGCCTCCCCTGCCTCTGCTGTTACTTCCCCACCTGGTGTACTGACAGCCTCCCCTGCCTCAGCTGTTACTTCCCCACCTGGTGTACCGACAGCCTCCCCTGCCTCAGCTGTTACTTCCCCTCCTCGTCTCCACTTCCCTTTGTTAATATGTGAGTCTATCAGAGTAATGTGTTGCCACAAAGATTCAAGGTTCACGCAGCGTCTGCCAAGAGATTCACAGATAAACACGAGGTGGGCGGAGTTAAGAAGAGGTATACTACCCGGTCTTCCTTTATCTGTTCGTAATGTCCTACAGTGTTGATGGACTGTACAATACACTGATTACATTAAAAAAACAAAGGTGAATCTTATTCACAAAAATATAGACAAAGTGTTTTAATAATAATAATAATAATAATATTAATAATAATAATAATAATAATAATAGACCTTACACAAAATTAAACTTGTATTCTTAGTTATAATGTATTACTGCGCTTTAACAACTACAGTCTTTAAGCTTGTGTTCTGTTGTAAATACACAAGTGATTAACAATTAAGTAATATGATAAATGCAACTCTGGTTTGCAATATACTTGTCATTAATAATATTGTTCGTCAAGTGAATCATATCAGAAAAATACTTTAATGTTCAATGTTCTTTTGTTAATATGTTATTCAAAATGCTCTCATATGATTTATTTTCACTTTCATTATATATTTTTCTTATCTTTAATATTATTGTGACAATTATGTAGTTTATGTAGAAAAAAATTTATATTCATTAATATTTGTTTATGATGGCCTTAACATGTTGAAATAATTAAGATATTGTCTAATTATATCATTACTCTCAAGCAAATACCTTCATCTAATAAAAAAATAGTTTTTAAAGCAACTAAATTTTGAGTATAATGCCAAGCTCCGGGTGAGAACGAGACAAGCTGAGATTTGTTAAGTTTGCCATAACAGCTTCAAAATTCTCTCCAACTTTATATATATATATATATATATATATATATATATATATATATATATATATATATATATATATATATATATATATACATAGGTATTATTTTATTTATTGCCATTAAACGAATCTCGGGAATTTTATAGTTGAACTCGGTAATTTTTACAATTCTAAGACACTTTCATACAAGGCGGTAGACTCCCTGAACACTGAGGCTGTGGAGCTCCTCGGTTAGGTTAAGTTAGGTTCAAAATTGTTGTTCCGACGGTTTTTGTGTCTTGAACACTTTTTACCTTGATTTTTATAGCCTTATCTAGATCTTGAGATGGGAGAAGAGCGATGGGGCCTATCTCAGAAACTATTGATTTTCCGTCAGAAATGAAAGTCACCTTCGTTTATAACACAAGAACCATCGGAAAAACATAAGTATAAACTTCGATTTCGCTTAATGGCAACAAGTGAAAATTTACCTCTTATATGTATGGACTTGAGAGTAAATGGTTAAAGACTTTATTGATGAAGCACAGAACTACAGATAAACAAACGATCAATACAAAATTATAAGGAACATCTGACAACAACTTCACCAGACTGACGGGCATATAAATGGTAATTATGAGCATTGTACACTGGCAAACTTGTATGAGGTTCAATACTGTTCACAGATTTATTCATCATACACTACAATACTACCATGCTGTGTATTTTATTTCGCTTTGTATATATCTTCTTCACAACATATCAACTCCCACATACTAAAATAACTTTGTCATCTGCAAACACTGACGTAATCATATCATCAGAAAGTCCTAGCGATTACTAACACACACACACACACACACACACGTAGACAGAATGGTGTTAGATCCGGATTTCACAGCGAGTCATTCTATCTGGCTACGGAATCCTAGTCATCATTCTGCCAACAAATCGGAATGGTCATGCACACATTCCTCTCCCTCTACGGTAATTCAGCCACTCACCAAAGATCCGGCTCAGGCGCGAAGGAGAGTTATGACGTTCCCTAGTAACCTCTCGTGCCCACCATAGTGTTCCTGGCTTCCTTTTGTATACCTATTTACATCACTTTTATTCTATCATAAAATTCGAGACCCTTCCTCCTCCTCCCCCTCCTAAGAAAAATTTGACTACGGAAGCACAGTGATAACACGAAGGGAAGTCCCGTATCTTATCTAAGAGGACATCCTTAAGCGATCTTCTGGGAAACTGAACATGTAAAGAAATAAACATGAGGAACTAAACTGGATTGGAGAGAGAAAGATCAAATGAATGAGACATAAACAGAGAACGACGAAATATGGTTTGTTTTGAGGGTTTCTTCAGCATCACAAAATATTCCACCAATTACACAGATCTATCACAAGGAAGCTGTGAAGGCACTATCCCTAACACCATCAGAAGCCTTACTTTCCAGCTCAATGGTAAGTGCGATAACCAAACCAAATAAAGAGCTGGCTAAGTCACTATCACCCGATACTGGTAATATACCCAGTATCTATCCCCAAAGGATCGTCGGAAATTTTTGCAATGTATAGTTGTATGTGACAGACCCAGCATTAGCAGCATCCATACGTTGTGGCGATTGTGTTGACGGAACACAAATTGATAAGATATATACACTGGCCAAGATAGTGACAAAAGCTTCTGAGAAAAAATTGTGCCTCCTTGGGTCAGCTGAACCTTCTGAGAGGTGCAAAAGGCATGTTGGCAGCTGCTGAATCAGCGTGCTCAAGAATGATTGGTAGCTTTTTTTTTTACGGGGATTAGCCCACCCGGGCACAGGTCACTGACCCATCGGGGCCTAGGGGGTGAAAATGCAATAACAATTCACAGTAAATATAAAATTAAGAAATACAAAATTACAAATAAAATGGTAATGATAACAATAATAATAACAACACCGTAATAATAATAATAAAGAACCATAAAGAAATACAAAAATGAAAAAAAATTAATAGTGAGAAACGATATACTGTATGTATGTTGTGTTGTCAGTATTAGATAAGCAATTGAGACCCTGCAATTGTGTGTAAATGAGGCAGAAAGTCAGAGCAGCAACCTGGGACTTGGTCACAATTTTCGTGATGCCATATGGCAGCAGGGTCTACCATTAGACAATATATTATGCTTCCAATATCTCCCTAGGCGGTAGTACCTCCCTGTTTGATAGCTGCCTAGTACCGACTCTTTCAAAACAATCTTGATAAAAAAGAATTATCTGGTCACAGATGGCACAGGTGCAAACACCGGAGAAAAGAGCGGACTTTGGTCACTGATGAAACAACTGAGGACAGAGACAGCAACCTCAGGTGAAGACCTGTCCCCTCTTTTGACTGGGAAGCAGTCAGTCATTCAGTCCAAGAAGTCAGTCACATGTTACAAGATCTTACTGCAATATGTTCTTTCTTTCACAAGTCTGGTTTAAGCTCACAAGAGTTACGAGAAATAGCTGCTGAAACAATCTAGCTTTGTTGAGACTACCAAGGAATTTTGAAGTTGGGTGGACTGAATTCACTTCGGACCTACTGTACAGAATGCCGTTCTGGTGTCATTGAATGTACTTGTGTTGTTCAAGAAACCAGCAGAAAAAGAAAGTGGATTTCTTAGATTCCCAACAGATATTAACATCCTTTCTCTTTTCTCACCTGATCAACAGCAGCTGCAGTCTAACAGTGTGACTTGTGGGCGTGAGGAACACACAGATAACGTAACAAAGAAACTATTTTCCATGAATGAGACACCATTACTAGGGGTCTGGGATGCTACCTTGAAAGACCAGTTAGTACAAGGTGAAAATGGTGAACTGTGATTAATTGAGATGAGCTTCATAAATCAGCTGCTCGTTGATGCAAGGAACACCACAAGTATGTCACAGATCACCGAGACAAAAGGAATTCAAAACTGAAGTGATTAATTTACTGGTAGAATTCTTGACACAGATTCTCAATTGATAAAAACATTATTTCCATCATTCAGCCAGTTGTTGTCGAGTCCAGATGCCGACCAAAGAACAGTGCATCATGCTATTTGCCCAGACTTGGACCTGGAGCAATTAAGACTTGAATATGGAGAGCTCATGGAACTGGAGAACCTGGAGAGTATCAGCAGGAAGTCATACGATAGCAGCATCTTCTCGAATTCTAGCTTCAAAACCTCACAGTGCTGATGTAGAGCCTCTGATGAGCCTGAGCAACATTTTGAAGTCTCCTGGAAGGTCACGTACGAGTGTGGAAAACAAACCTCCATATCTATGTACCACTACAACAAGCCACTTTTGTAGGAATGGGACCCAAAGTTAGCAGTTCTCTTCTGGCTTAAGAAAACGTCAAATGGAATGAGAGACAGGTGCATGGAAAAAGAACAGATCTACTTCAGGAAACATCCCAGAAACAAAAACATCTAAGATAATTCGGACAGAAAAACAGACGAAGAATCCTCAAAGAGCCAGCCGAAGTTAAAAGAGAAGTTTAAATTTAGAGTCAACACTAAGAGCTAGTTAGTTCAAAACCGTCGCTGGCAACTCGTAACTGTACTCGTCTCCTCGCCGAACTTGGTTGAAACTGTTCAATCACTGAACACCGACTCACTCAGTGTGTCGTGAAACGTTGTGTAGGCGGTAGTGTGCCGCTCCGCCCCGTGTACGTGTGTGACTGGGAAAACGTTTATGTTTCTATTAAAGTAAAATTATATAACAGAAACAAATTGAATGGAACATTGCATAATTTGCCTAAATCTCTTGAACTTATGAGAGTGAGAATGACTGAGACACTAGCCTGGGAGTTGAAATAATATTGTACCTGCGTCGAGAAGCATTTACAGTATTTCAAAGTTCGTGCGTTAAGCTGACCACTTTACGAGTGATATATGAATGCATTTTCACTAGCAAATTTAAGGAACAAATACGTTATATTCACAATAGCATCAAAATACCTATATACCTTTCAGTTAACGCCGGTTAGACAACAAGATTTACTGTACGATGTTTTGAGTACCCCCTCCTCCTCCCTCCCTCCATTTCGAGTCCGTTTGCCGAGCGAGGATATGCGGTATTCGTTGGTCATTCCGTTTGTTTCACTTGTTAGTCCGGGAGATATCGGGTGTTTCAGCCACTTATTGAACTAGGAAGCGGAAATTTAAGACAATAATAGCCAAGTGCAGTTACATTTTTTGTCCATATTGCACATCCCACCCTCCACATATTGCTACTTGCTCTTGATTTATATATTCATTCCACTAGGACCTAGGTTGATCAAGATACATAATTAAGGAAAATTATGTTAGGATATGAGAGAAAATGGTGTAATGAGACAGTCTTAAAATTACCTAAATCTACTGGAATCCCAAATATCAAATTTTCTAACCAACAGCAACAAAAAACTGACATGAATGAATAAACTGAATTTTAGAGGAGTGAATCCAGTTTACAAATTAGATTATTAGGTCTGGTTTACTTCAAGCGTGACTCGGGAAGTTAGAAATCGGCAAATATTTCTTCGGGTTCGGATAATGAAAATCAATACCAAGGAAAGTCTCGGGAAGCAAGGGTGAACCCGGGCCCAGGTGTTGCCAAATCACCAAGTACACTTACCCTACAAATTACCAAAATGCAGATAATTAAGGTAAGGAATTTTATTTTTACAACTATACGTTAATCTCATTCATTCTTATAAGAGTTTAAGGCATGTATATCCCATTAAAAATATATAACACACACACACACACTTTCCCCGGAGCCTTTGTCAAGATGTTGGTGTTGTAGTTTGCCTCTCCTATGGTCATATATCGGTTCCGTAACATATGTTGTATACGGTAACACGTTATCATCTCATATTATACTGTAGCTGGGTAATATGCTCTTCGATACACAGTTATTAAGAGCTAATTGTTCCCCCTACTTGTATATTTTGGGGGGATAAATGGATATATTACGGTAAAGTATAAAGTATTTGCCAAGTCATTAACTGTTATTATTATTAAACTTGAAATGGGAAAGAAATATATGAAGTGAGTTGTGGAATTTAGATATCGTACTAAGCTTATTGCAGTCTTGACTAAGCTATATTTATACAACTTAAATTTTCAAATAACCGTAGCATAAAACTGGTTAACTAAGACAAATTTCACATAAATTTCCACATAAATTATACTCCCAATGCATAGTAATAGCAGTTTCCTTATTGGATAGATACTTAGAATAATTGTAGTTAAATTATTTGTCTAAGTCAAATAACTGCAAGTCCTATTGTGTATATTTTTTGTTCTACTGTACTCTCTCTCTCTCTCTCTCTCTCTCTCTCTCTCTCTCTCTCATAAGGAAGTCGTGAGTGTCCGGAGGGAAAAACACGTAGCGTGGATGGGAAAGATGACCGATCGGATGTGACGTCATAAAACAAGTCAACTCGCAGGATTTTCACTTTTATTATTAAAGGCTGAATACCATGACACTGCCTACAGCTGTGACGTAATGACAGTGGTGAGGATGATGTAGCTGAGTGAGTGCCTGGCATAACTTGTGTAATGTAATACTTCCGTAAACTGCTAGGGAGGGGTTGTGTATGAAATAATTATAAGATGGGTTTTGTCGCCTTTGTTATTTAACCCTTTCGCTGCGTTTCGCGCTCTTGCCTTTTTATTTTGCCTACCGCCAGACGATTTTATTCAGCTTACTGTAACCTCCCGTAGCCAAAACATTAAGTGCGAGGAACAATTTATAATATTCAAATAACTGTAAAGAAATAATGATAAATGAAAATGATGAAATTATGATAATAGTTTCATCTCACAGTTAAAAATGCATGTTAACGCACGAACGATTTACACATTCTAGTCAACATTGAATTCTGTTGTGTTACAATTGTAAATGATTAGCATCTGTCAGGTCTAAGATATTGAACGTAGGTATTTAAATGCTAATTATCTTTTAGGGACAAGATATATTTGTGATGTGTTAATTGTACTGCCAGGGCATCAGTCAGTGAGATTGGTTCGTTCCGTTTCTTAAGCTGATAATGGCTTTGTGTGTTCAAGTAAGAAAACAAAAAAGACATGAAAATAAATAGAGAAGGTGAATGAGCAAATAACCAGTACAAGAAGTGATAAACATCGCAAGAAAAAAATTAAATGAAAGTGGAAGAGCGAAAGGAAACGACAACAGCCAGACGAGTGAAATTGGTCAGCAAAATAAACATTAACTTCAAATTTAATCTGGAAAGGACGATTCACTTATTTATATCGTTACAAGATACTGAAGACATATTAACCTCATTTGACTATTTCCTATCTCAGTACTTTTATTTCCTCTTTTTTTTTTCATATTGCGTATTTTGTTTCATCCGTTTTACTCCATATATTTGGGAGCAACTGATGGGTACTGTAAATGTTTTTTTGTTTTTTTAATTACTGCTATAAAAATCCTAGTGCCTCGTTTTGGCTAAAGATACAGATAAAAAGAATAGGTTATGTGAATATTCTATTGTCACTGCCTCCATGTTTCCCATTGAAATTATTTACCTCACTTCCCTACCTCCTAGTGCTCACCGACCACCACCACTATTACTACTACTACCACTGCCACTCCCATAACCACCACCATTACCACCACCAACACGCGTCGGTATGCCGTCATCAGCCTGGGAGGAAGAAAGGGCCCCACCACACAGACACACCTAAATATTTCGACTTGTTCTCTGTTACATCATCGACACATTTCCTCCCGTGTGTTATCTTATCTACTATTATATTTTAACTGCTCTTATATTATGAAACTAATCAGACTGCAAGATATTTGGTCACTCATATGAAGAGCTTTGGCCAAATGTTCGATTGCGCAAGCATTTTTCCCCGTTAAGTTTAGTGGGGGGGGTTTTGCGTGTTAATTTTTTAATTTGATACATCGTGTTATTTTTTCCCCAAGTTAGACTGGGAATAATAATTTGCTCTTTTTTTTTACGGTAGAGTCTCACCACAATATATTTCTCATTTAGTTGTTAACTTGATACGTTCTTTAGCTTGTGTGAACCAGCTTAGACCCAAATGATTTTCTCACACCTCCAGCTTAGAGGAAATAAATAGCGTGAGAACTCTTGACAATCCTGAGTTTTCAAGATAAATTAAAAGATAAAAAATAATCTATATAAGAAATAGTGCTGAATCATCATTTGCTTTCTCGTGAGAATCAAGAATGAAAAGGTTTAAATAAAGCGAAATGCTTAACGTTCCACAAAAATACGTGCCCGCTGTCAAAAAGATTCGAGCGTAGAACTTTACCTAAACTAAAGACAGGAGAACCCATTTAACACTTATTTTAAATTCCATACCGAGTTGTGTGAGGGGGAACTTGTTATTGTGTAATGTTTTATTTATGAATGAACCACAACAAAGGGTGGAGCAATAAAAAAATGTACCGTGTTGTTTATTGTTGACACAGGGGGGGGGGGGGGGGGTCACACCGTTACTTTCTCTCATTGTTTATTCGCATTGTTATCGTCTATTGTGTGTGGAAAGAGTTAAAAACGGCGAGTCAAGCTCAGTCCGTGTCTTAGTACTTGCTTACGTTCGGAGAAAGTGAGTGAGAGGGAGAGTATGCGTCGGAGTACAAATAACGATTCATTTTGTCGCCTGGCGTTACAAAAGAAAAAAAGTATTACGTGTAAGCGGTGTGTTTTACCAGCCACTTCCGTAAGGTGTGCCTAAGTGTTATTTATATATTACAAGTTTCTTATTTGACGTATCAATGATCGTCTTACTTCAATTTTTTACATCGCTATTTTTTCTTGGAAAACTGTAACTTTCATTATTTGTTATTATAAAGATTAATGGAGACGTGAATGCATGATTGAGTGATAATCTATTGAAGCATCTTCCATTTAGTTTGTCACCTTATCAATAAATTTCCTCTCTATTACTTCGCTCCTCCGCCATCCTTTTTTTTTTTACCTGTGCACCATTAATTTTATTCCATTCAGACAGATACACAGAAAGAAGTTTACTGCCTCAAGAAATAGAAACGTAAACTGTGATTATCTTAATTTTTCTAAGAGATGCAGGTAGGTACTACCGTCTGGGAAGATATTGGAAGCAAAATATATTGTCTAATGGTAGACCCTGCTGCCATATGTGACCAAGTCCCAGGTTGCTGCTCCGACTTTCTGCTTCATTTACACACAATTGCAGGGTCTCAATTGTTTCTCTTACTATTGGCAACACAACATACATATATTGTTTCTCACTTTTGATCTTTTTTTTATTTTTACTGTTATTATTATTAATTTATTATTTTATTTTCAATTTTGTAGTTTTTATTATAAATTTTATTTACTGTGAATTATTATCATCATCATCATTATTATTATTATTACTGATAATATTACATTTTCGCCCCCCAAGCCCCGATGTGGGTCAGTGACCTGTGCCCGGGTCGGCTAATCCCAGTATAAAAAAAAAAAAAAAAAAAAAAAAAAAAAGATACTGACAGGTACAGACATTACAGACGCGGACAGATCATAGTGTTATGTAAGGCACGGTAAAGTGGAGGAGGGAGGGAAAGTGATGTCTGGAGCGTGGTGTGGCAGCCGACCACTGCCAGATGGCTGCAGCTGCTACGTGCTGACTGACACACGTGTACATAAATAACATGTATACACTTAAGTCCTTATAATTGTTGCCCCTCGTGTAACGAGGATGTCCGGCGCAAGGGCCACCTAGGCGTGAATTTGGAGTTGCATGACCCAGTGTCAAGGAATAGTCCGAGAAGACCGGACAACTCGCTAACTAACCATTACCCTGTAACACGATCCGCAAATCGATTAACATCCAGATTCCCAGTTACTGCTGGGTAGAAGGAGGCAAGTAGCGTAAAGAACTTGCCCACAGTTTCACACTGCCTAAGATCGAACCAGGCTTCACTCGCTTGCGAGGCGAGCATGCTGCCCATTACACCAGTCCTTATACGCGAATATTGGAAGAGGAAGAGGAAGAGAACGAGATAAAAGAAGGAAAATTTGAAGGAAGCCCGACAGAGATAAAAAAAGGGGGGGGGGGGGTAATAGAAAGTGCTAAAAACAAAATAAAATAAAGATAAACGGTTATACTACAGAACGTACCAAGGTTTTGAGGAATACTTCTTAGTGCTGCGTTGATGTTACTTTCACACATACCGTACATATACAGTATACTGTACTTACATAAGCTTACACGTTTGCATGTATATAAAAATGTATTTGCATACAAATATATACATGCATGTACACACATACATAATGGAGCGGAAACTAATGTCATGACTTATATACTGTACACGATATCTCCTATGATCAAAGTATAACAAGAACTGATATACCGTAGTTGAGGGCTTGAGACAGACAAGCGCCAACGCCGGAAAGACGCTGCCGCCGCCCCTCCCGTACTGCCGGTCCCGTATAGGCCTTTCTAGTCACCAGATATGATCAGATCAAATGCAAGTGATAGGGGGGAGGTTCAGTGGAAGGATAACTCAGAGCTCACCAACGAAGGTGACATCCCTAATAACTCATATCGTATCATAG
The DNA here is from genome assembly GCA_958450375.1 of Homarus gammarus. NCBI lineage: Eukaryota > Metazoa > Arthropoda > Malacostraca > Decapoda > Nephropidae > Homarus > Homarus gammarus. The sequence continues at coordinate 805,732 of CAUDMG010001502.1, forward strand.
CTGGATGATTGGCATACTCGATTCCAAGTGACAGCAAAATAGTAGTGCTGTTGCAAAATGTATCCCACCAAACAATCAGCGTAGCCTCATTATAAGAAAATATTTCCTTGGGAAAACATAAATTATGATAGAACATGTTATTTTGGCTAATATTCTTCTATTCCTTACGACAGCTAGAAATACCCAGGGTAGTTTTCAGTTAATTATTCATCAAGTAAAGTGTTTAGGCTGCGAGAAGAATATTGTTTGATTTATTAGGGAAAAATGTGCGAGTGAAACCGCAGGTAATGGCGTAAAGCCTGTATGGTGTATGGCATATTTCTCATCCCCGCGTAGGAGAGAGTGTCGACGGTACGAGGCTTTCCTCCCCTTCACCACCTCCTACGTGGGCGTTCTTCCCTAAAGAGTCCCATTGTTTTAGCGAGTCTCTCATGAGGTCTAAACACCACCTCAGTACTATTGTTGTTCGTACTCTGTGAAGGATGTACGTTGAGGAAAAGCAGCGATTTCTACAAACGGTATAGCTTTTTGCCGAGTTGATTAGCTCAGCGAACGTAATAGTAAGTTCAATCTAACGTATTGTGTTTCGTAGCAAATTATGATTCATAATTGATAAACAACTATTGTGTGTAGCTGCTGTAAAATTTTACAGAAGCATTACTCAAAAGTGGCTATTGTGACGAGGAAGATGTTTTATGCAGGTAATTGCACCATTCTCAAACCTATAGTTACTATGATATCATCACTCTAAGATTTTCGAAACTATCCTAAACTCTTATTTTCTCCGTCACCTTGAACGCCTTTCTCTTTTGTCGGATAACCAGTATGTCTTTCGTCAGGCGAGATCTACTGGTGATCTGCTCTCCTACTGCACCCATCTTTGGTCATCCTCTCTCAGGGATTATGGGGAAACTTTCGTCGTGGCCCTCGACATCTCCAAAGCATTTGACAGGGTATGGCACAAGTCTTTGTTTTCAAAAATTCCCACTTGTGGTCTCTCTCCTCCACTTTGTTCTCTAATTTCTAGCTTCCTTGAGAACCGATCCATGGCAGTTGTTGTCGAGGGATCGATCTCTCGCTCTTTCTCTACCAGAAGTGGCGTCCCACAGGGTTCTTTTCTTTCACCTACTCTCTTCCTTCTTTTTATCAATGATTTACTTCACACTACGACTAAGTCTATCCATTCTTACGTTGATAATTCTACTCTTCACTCTTCTTCACATTTCCCCTTCCCGCCTAATTCTCAAACGTAGGATCTGTTTCTAGAACTGATATCATTTCATCTATCAAAGCGGATCTGTGCAGCATCTCCGAATGGGGAGGTAAGAACTTGGTTAAATTCAACAGTAATAAAACTCAGTATTTACCAATTACACTTTCCAAATTAGATGATCTCCACCAATCACATTTCAGGACGCAATCATTCTGCTAAATTTTAAAATAGATATGCTAGGCCTCATCATTTCTTTTAATGTGTCATGGAAGCCACACATCCACAACATTGCTAAAGCTGCCTCCCGAAAGCTGGGAATGCTGTACAGAGGCCGTAGCTATACTTCACTCCTGAGCAGTTGCTTCAAGTATACAAGGGATTCATTCGTCCTAACTTGGAGTACTGCTCTCATATCTGGGGTGGCTCTTCTTCTGTCCATCTGTTAGATAGGGTGGAATAAAGGATATTTCGCCTTCTTAACTCTCCTCCTTTAGTTGATAATCTCTCTTCCCTTTCTCTTCGCCGCAATGTTGCTTCTCCCCCTCTCTTTTACAAGTACTTTAGCGGGCAATGTTCGGTGGATTTAGCATCCTGTGTACCGCCGGCAAGGCCGTGGGCTCGTAACACTCGTCTTGCCCGCGGTGCCCACCGTTTCTGTGTGGCTGTCGGTCACACTAGAATAACCCGTTATAGTACATCCTCTTTCCTCACACAGCCAAACTGTAGAATACTCTGCCTTCTTCTGTGTTTCCATACTCCTACAATCTGTCTCGCTTTAAAAAGCTGATTTTCCGGCATCTTCGTGGTGTAGTTTAATATAACCTTTTACTTTTATGTTTTTAATTTATTTTTAATCTTATTCAAAGACATTTTTTTTATATATCTACTGCTTCTGTATATACGACCCGGGTTGCTGGTAACCAGTGGTGGAAGCTGAGAAGCGGCGAAAGGGGTGTGTAACGCCGGTATTATTGTTTATTCATGCACTACGCTGTCTCACAAGAAGTTTGTACTCTAAAAACAAGTCACATATGTATGAGGGAGCAGCGAAAGTGTTATAAGTGTTACCAAGACAAAAATGGTCATGGCATATTATAAATAATAGGACTTTATGCAGGCAACACGTCACATTCGTCAACTCAGGAAGTTGAGAGAAAATCGGCATAACTGTAAAAAGTTTCAACAATAAATACTTTTCACACTATAATTGTCACTGGATTACTAAGTTTTCCTTGAATATTATTGAGATTGACAAATATTATAATTAGTTAGAAGCTCAGGATGATTATGTTTACTTATTTTTTACAGTGGTTACCTAGAGTATGAAGTTACTTAGATTAGGTACTGTTACGAGTTGGGGATTTAGAATATAGTTAAAAGTCTACCCAGATCCCAGCAGGCAACAACAATAAAAAAACAAAGACAATCGGACTATAAAAGGGTAGACAAAGGATGCGAGTTTTTGTTGTGTATAATAAAGTACCATAAATTCCTTAACAAAATATTCAGCTTTCTATAATTTACCCTTAACCATACTTAACCTAAACATTAACAGTATATACATATTTATACAACATACAATAATTTGAAGCAAGTGAACGTGGGGGAGGCAATACAAGATTACAAATACTTAAGTGTGGAGCTGAGATGGCTGACGAGTAAGGCTGAGTATGGTAGAAGACGGTAGGTAGTCACTGTGCCGTAGGTTTCCAGGATAGGTGATCCTGAGGTCACTTCCCAGAGTGAACTGCTCTCTCCTCGAATTGGAGCTGACTAAGAAGACTTTGAGGAGGTGACGCAACAACCAGGATATGGAGAAGGGAAACCCCGGAGTGGTAATTAAGACGAATCATACTCGTGTTTCGTCCCTAGATGGCGTGGTTCGTAGTGCTGGGTAGGTAGATCAGGACAATTGGTGGCGGGGTTCGTAACAGTACTGAAATATTTTTTTTGGAAGCACGGAAATGCACATAACGAATGAATTATATATCTTTCTCATTAACACCACTAGCCTAGTAATTATTGGTCAGGTTCAGTAACTCCTCCTAACCATGTAGCAAATTACGGCGTTTATTGTAAGGCGTTTTAAGAAGCATCTATACTCTACTTTTTACTTTTACTCTTTACCTTTATCCTTATGCTTGGGCAGTCGGTAGAGGTCTCTGTTACACGCTGTTGGCAGGTACTGTGCATGAACTGGCTCCTGAATGTACCTGAACCTGCTCCAGTGTTGGTCAAGTCTGGTCGTGAAAGAGCTCACACTCGGTGCCGTCACAACACTCTCTGGCAGATTGATCCAAGAGTTCACAATTATCACTCTGAAAACGTTTGCCCTCTCTGTTTATTGGACTAGTGGCTTCAAACTGGAGCTGTGACCCCTGTGAGAGACGAGAGTTAGTAGTGCTCTCTAAATATCTAATAAGGAAGTTTAACTGACTCACACACACACACACACACACCAAAACACACATACCCATTATTTTCAGCCGTCTCAAAATTTTACGACTGAGTGAATGTATTAAAAAAAATATATTCATAGAAAACGGGTCTAAAAGTAATCATAGAAAACGATTATTGTTCAGGAGTAACTAATCTTATCATAACTCCAGCTAATACATTTATTTTAACCTTCTAGCTCCGTTCCAAGCTTGGACACCCCCCGAGTTCCTTACCCTTCCAGATTAATTTTCAGAACATAGTAATGGATAGACTATACTGTTTACTGAACTACACTTTTTGAGCAGAACAGAAATAACACTATTTTTTTTTTATAAGTGCAATGATTGAATGGCTCCTGAGGCTTTATTTGGCTCGGCAATTACTCTGCGGTTTACAATAATTTGAGAATATTCACTTCATATATTCTCTCTTAATTCATTGTCATTCGTCCACTCATATTGTATATGTTGTTGAATGTGTTCTGTCTAGGTATTCACTTTCCAAAGGAGACCCAAAATATCTACTGTATATGGTTTGCCTTTGTCATTTTACACAACCCAGTTTCAACTATCAACAACAGTAGGTGTATCCATTATGATTTCCAACAGGTGCTGCTGCTTTTGGTCCTGGCGACGGTGGCTGCCGATGCTTTCATCTGGCCTAGATGGCTCCCACGACCCACTAACAGACGTAGGCCTCAAGGTATGTACTGTACTGAACAGCAATTCCTCCACGTACTCTTGCCAGACGTTGACTTCAGTTTATACCCGGGGTCAGAAGTTCATTCCCTCCCAAACTGAAGCAGTATTGATCCCAAATTAAATAAAATAGTACACCCCCACCAGACGAAACAGGGTTAGTAAATTCAGAGACTCATTCCCATGAATTAGTTTCACCACAAGCGTACCAACTTTTGTCAGTGACTGTATTTTATGGTTGCAATCAATAGTTAGACAATTCTAAGACACTGTTCTTCTATGACGTTTCCTAGGAAAGTAAATTATATATGCCAGTATACTGCCCTTTAGTGTGGTCACTTAATCCTAGGGTTGCTTAACTTACCTCTTAACTTGAGGTCCCTGCCACCAGACCACAGGACAGTATGTGTGGTGTTCTTTAGGTAGATGGCAGAGCAATCCAGCGAATGTGAGTTCGTGGTTTTCATTAATCAAGTAAAGAGAGTGGAAGGAAGGGTGAAGCACCAACCAAGAATTTAACTACTTTATTTCTTTTATAAAAAAATATTGCCTAAAGTCATAATACAAAAATAGTTTACCTTCCCCAAGCATTAATTAATGTCACTGCACCATACACAAAAAATCCCGACCTTCTCCAAATAATTGTGACCAAGTCCCAGGTTGCTATTCTGACTTTCTGCCTCATTTACACACAATTGCAGGGTCTCAATTGTTTCTCTTACTTTGACAACACGACTTACACATATCACTCTCCTCTACTGTATATATTAGCCTTGTCAAGTATTACTCCTTGGTTATCAGCAAATGCAGGTACTTGGATCTCGCGCACATACAGTGATTTAATATACAGTGTATATATATATATATATATATATATATATATATATATATATATATATATATATATATATATATATATATATATATATGCAAGTAAATCACTGTAGGTGCGCATGATTTAGGTATATGCTGATAACCACAAGGAAAGAAGAAAACACGAAGTTCCCAAGCGCTTTAGTGTAATTCACATCTTCAGGGGTGAGTACAGACTAAAGAGAAGTACAGAACAAGGTGTATATATACAGAGGAGGGTGAGACCAGGTCCACAATGGTCAGGTATTAGGTAATGACCCTACTAATCTTTAAATAGCACCGCAACGGTCGGTAGTCAGGTCAGAGGGTAAGGCCATAACTTATCAACTTGAATTACGCTAAAGATTAATATACTAATGAGGGCAAATATGGCACAACAAAAGCAAAAAACAAATTGACAACTCGGCACAACTTAGTCCAAGGTTCAATCACAGCCTTCATCTCTTTATCCCAACAGTTCAGGAGTGAAGGTTTGGAATTATACACATTACAAAATATTTAAATAAAATTGAATAACCAAAAATTGACCATAATAATTGTGTAGGCTCCATCATGTACAGATACAGATGAATTAAATCAAGAGAATAAAGAATCAACATAATCCTCAGTAAACCACTAGGTAATATGTACACAATAAATAAACAATAAACTACTTGGTAATATCATCATTGATTGCAATTTACACCCATAAATAATACTAGAGCAGCAATGAATAGTTAACACTCAACTAATCCCGATTTGAAAAGGTATCCATCACTGACAAACTCAAACGACCTTCCACCTCCAAGGCCAGCCAATAATTGACATCAGCAAGGTAGGTAGATAACAGGAGCCTCACTCCCATAGGATCTACGCTAATGAAAATAAAAATGAAATTTTTATTTACGTATTTTTGAAGGCTTATGATGGTATTAAAAGTTGTATAATAAATGTATGGAATGGAGACTTTTTTTTAATTGGAGCCACTGATTAAATATATAAAATAAATATAAATATCTTACTTGCGACGCTTGCGACCGCTGGATTCCATCCAATGACGCTGATTGGCTAGCGATGACATCACTTATTCAGCTCCGCCCGCTTAGGTACATCAAACAGTAGCAGATAATAATACCTCAATATTACAAATGCATGAAGTGGCAAAAGGGGCGTGGCTTAGCGATCTCGAGAGTAGAGTTACCAATTAGTGATTTTCTATGGGCCTGCGTGAGGCTGCCTGGTATCTACCTACCTTGGACATCAGTCCATACAAGGTAGGTAGATAACCTATCTACCTACCTCGAGTCCATATTCCAGGGGACTACAACCCTAATACTAATATTAATTAACTCCCACATTAAGCTACAAAAATACCTACGTACACACAGAAAATATTTTAATGTATCAAGCACCAACCCTGCGCACACACAATTACAAAAAAATATCTTATTTACACTACCTAAGGGTAACATGCCTAAAAAATATTTCACTATGCACAGCGCAACGCACCACTGTACATTATGCCATGCATAACAATATATATATACGTACTGTATATATATAATAATAATTAAAGTCATAGTTCATGAGACCTACAATATACAATACATTTTCATCCCTCCTTGGAACTCCCCTCCTCCTTGGTCACATACTTAGTTGTGACAAAATGTTTTCAGGGTCATTGTGGTGGCATGAAAAGTCAAAGGAGCGTCGGCAACATACCCGCAAGACGCCAAGATCCCCAGCAGCAGGCAGGCAGCGATCCCAGGCCCCCAGCCGAGCCACCCTCACTGTGGTCCGTGCTGCAACCCAACTTGGTCTCCCAGAGGATCCTGAAGTTAGTATAGTACCTCTTCCTCCACCACCCTCACTACCACCACTCCCTCTGACTTTACTGCTTTCTACTCCTCTGCTCTCACTCCCTCCACCCTTACCACCTTCTCCTCCAGTAAACAGGAACCTAAAAACCTGTAGGAATAGTCTGATAATCTGAGTCTTGCTAAAATAAATATCCTTCACTATTATCAGACTGTATTCCTACAGATTTTTAGGTTTGTTATAAATTACACGTCCTAAAATGTCATACCCACTGTAATTACTGTAGTATTTAGTGTACAGTATTTGAATAAAAAAATAAAAATATAAACTTTCTACTTTGATGGGCTGCAAGGATTCAATTAAATGGAGAGAGCATACACTGCCTGGGCCAGCTAACTCATAAATATACTTGATTATTATTGGTCTGTTGTACTGCACTAATGGTTAAGTAAGCAAGCAGTAATAGTAATACATCTTAATCATATGCTAGGCAGAAAGAGTTTGGTCAAGAGCTAACAAACCTTGATAATGATTATATAGGACTCCCCATCTGCATGTTCTTATGGTATCAATTACCATCCAATTGTGATACTAAACTGAAATTCTCTTCCCCAGTTTACTCGTCACCTGTGCCTGACAACAGATGTCTGCCCATACTCATGGCAGTGGGTAGAGGGTAACATGCTTAGAGCCATTGTGAGGTGGTCCCTCCTCAGATAGGTAACTTTATGTATCTTGAAAAAATACAGGTAAAAAAAAAATATATACGTATATATATACAGTACATTTTTTTTTTTTTTTTTGGGGGGGGGGGGGTAACAAATTTTAGTTTAATACTTTCTAATGTGCTGGGTACAAAATTATCAGAGCAAGCGATGAATACTGTGTACAGTATTTTAATGTTTGTCAGCTGTACTAGACTCTGTTGGGGATGTGTAAATGTTACACTTAAGACTACAGTATTATGAAACGTCATCAATACTGTACAGTACTGTACCTGCAACCAAATATAACACGTTCTTATACAGTAATATTATACAGAAGACACCCGAGTAAGAGGAAAACACTGTACACTTAACAAAATTAAATCAATTTAGCTTTTTTAATTCGGGTAAAGTATATGTTGAAGTACTTTGTGGGTATACTGTATGTGGCATAGTGATATATTTTACTAAATCTAAATGTAATTTTTAATAATGTATTTGCTGTTCTATATCCAAGATAGACTAAAGTGAGTCATGAACATTCTAAAATGAAAAACATTTACTGTACTTCCAAAACCTTTATTTGCAATTTATACTAGAGCAAGTATTTCACATTACATGAAAAAATATTGTGGCTTCAAAACTATATACAGTATTGACTTAGTTATATGCATATCTTGTTTAGTTAATTTTTATTACATTGTTGATTATTAAGTAGATCATTATATTCCTAGTACAATAGTGACAGGAGATTTATCTAAGAGAGGAGAGAAATTATTAGGCTCTTGTAGATGAAAGTCAGATAGACAAGAGTGTTTCCAAGGGTCCAATTATATCTGCATGTGTCTACAATATGTATACAGTAGTAATCTTTTCCTTACTGTAGATCAGGGAGTAAGATAAAGAATTAACAAACGCTAGGTAGTGGGAACAATCAGACGCTGCATCATACATTGCCATGTTTACTTTCTTGTGATAATATTATTTACCTGTTGATATAGTAATAATTTGGGGCAGTCATCAGCAGCCATTAGAGGATGTGTTGTCCCTCTGCTTTACCAAAATATATCACAACTTTTTTATTTAATGTCTGTTTCCATGAACTTCTCCCTCACTACCGAGTTATTTTTACTGATGTTTCATGTAAATATTGGCAATATTTGTGGATGACAGGAAGAATAAGTGAGTAAAGCTTATGGAAATGTAATCTATTTCAGGTACAGTTGCCTGCACCTATACCCAGTACAGTGGTTGGCACATTTTGCAGAGGTGTGGCAACTCTGTGGAATGCTTATCTATCATCTTTAGTCTGACTACAAGTGCCATTCTGGATATTTTAATACAATGTCAACAAACACATAGTTGACTCATTTCACAAAATGCACCAGCCACTGTACCAGGTATAAGTGCAGGCAACTGTACCTTTCTTGCGTTCAAGAGTATAATGATGCATAGAAATTCTTCCCTTCGACAATGTGATGACTCGACACCTCCAAACCTCCCAAATGTCAACTTCCCGATACCAACTGCTGAGTGTTACTGAGCAACACTAGATGACTGCAAGCATGTCAATTTAAGTTGAACAAAAGAGTGAACAAATTATTTAGTTTCTGCGCAAGTTGGGTCATTATTTAGGAATAGTCCAGTTGCTTTGGAGAAAGAGTGTTGATTGTCTTGAGTTGCATACTAGAGTAGATGTAGGAAGGTAGAAGGATACAATTAAGAAATTTACAGACTGCATAAAATAAAGATACAGTAAAGGAAATAAAAAACTTTAAAACAGTTAACATTAAGAATGAAGTGTATCTGTCTCGGTGGACTGTAGTCTCACTGGGGCCAAAGGCAAGAATCATCATAGCAAAAAAGGGTTCCTTTCTCATTCTCCCAAGGTATGGCTTCCATAGGAGAAGTGTTATACTTCTCAATTGTAAGCTTTCTGCTGGAGAAAGAGCACATCTCTCCTGTTAAACAACACACAGGAGAGATTCTGCAAGCACAGGTGTTAATTCGTTTTAATAACAAGTACAATTTGTAAAAAGCATTTTTGGCACTTTTCAAGTTTCTAACAGAAGATAGTACAGAGTAAGGATACTGTAAGTACATGTATTGCCAATATTCACTAACATATGACAATATTTTCCCTGACAACACATAAAGACATGAGGGACGCTGAAACAATAAAGAGTGATGTGAACTTATATATTCATAAAATTCCACACCAAAAAGTACCACAAAGGCACATACAATGTTACAGAAATCCATCACTTCTAGAAGTACAGTATATTCAAAAGCATGTTGATTTCAGTATAAATGCTGTAGATGAAAACTAAGATTTCTATCAATATAAAGTCTCTCTCCAAATTGAGCTACTTTGGCACTTCTAGCAAGTTTACCAATTGGCAGAACATTGCTTTGTTTTATAAACCCAAATATTAAATTTTAACGGCAATGAATTCCTCAACACAACACTCATTTAAGTGTAGGCAACAGCCCTTACATTGCACTGTTCACCTGGCAGTGTTTGATGCACCATTTTAAATATAGATTTCCCAGTTGTGTAGAGCATAAGGTTCCCTCTTTACACAAAACAGATGTGTCCCTAAAAGCTTTACACTTCTCAGAATTAAGTAGTACTGTACAAAGAAGCCACTATATAACGGGAGATACATTGCTAGAAGGAAAACTGTTTGCATGACATGATAAAAAACAGTAAAAAATGTACCAAAAATTCCCTCTTCAAATTTAATTAACACATCCATGTATGTACAGGAGCAAAATGCTGAGCTTAATGGCAAACACGAGGATATACTACCGAATAACCACCAGCTGTCTGTCCCTCCTCTTGTCTACTCATGGCCATCAGTACCATTTACCCAGTAGTACAATACTCCGACTACAAATAATCACAACACTTGACAAGTATTATGCATACTGTTTCATATACTGTATGTTTGTTTAAAAATAAAAATTAGTAGGGGCATTAAGTAATATAAATACAGTACTTGTAAGCAGAGCAAATTTCACCGCCAACCGTTAATGCTGCCAGCCAACCCTCCCTGCCTTCATATGTTAAATTTTTTGCCAAAGTTTAATATCTTTACACACTTTTTGACTACTGTAATAATAAAATACTGTAAGTTAAATATAAAATTACAGTAGCTACATCTGCACTTACTTGTGAGTGATAATCTCTATTGAAGGTGGTGTACAAACAAAGCATGAAATGGCTTCAAGCAGACCTTGCATTGTGTGGTATTAAATGGACTCTTAACTAAGCTGTCGTCTTTTATAGTAGAAAGAGACATGCTATATTAGGGTATACCAAACTAATAAATTCATACAGTAAATGAAATGGTGAATAAAACACCCCTCCAGCCTACTGTACATTCAAATACAGATTGAAGCGATTCCTAAAACAAAGCACCATTGTTATACAGCAGATATCTGGCATGAAATTATATCCATACTGAAAAATAGTTTAAGTCTTTGTAGGAAATTCCCATTCCATGTTTCTCTACTGACAGAAACACCGATTTACAATAAAGAGAATTTGACATTATACACTATGTACAATATACAGTATATATATATAACAATAAATAGGATAACAATTATATTTAAATCACTCATCAATAAATGTGAGCTATGTACAAACTTTTTTAATGCATAAAAATTTACATGGGTGATGGATCTATAACTGTACAGTACAGGGAAAACTGAACACCAGGAACCTTTAGTAATATAAAATGTTCACTCTCTCTCTTACAAGACTTTACCCACAGTGATGCAGGATGGGTTTTGTCAGGAGCAAACACACGCACACACACTATCCCTTCATTCACTGTCATTCATCTTTCTGACTTAACATAACAGTGAGTAGTTAAACAATTAATTGACCCAAACCAGAGGATAACAGAGGTTGCTGTTTCACTCTGTCTCTTTATATAAACAAGATTTTTATGGGAGGTGGGTCAGGTGTTGGCCAAAATCAAGTTGGCTTATTTTTTTGGAATGTAGATCAAAGGTCAAAATGTTTAAATTTAAAAGAGTATATACAGTACATACCTCAACAGCATGCTGGAGAAAACTATAATTAGATACCTCGCACACATGTCAGGTTCAGTCAAACTTAATCAACCTGTAATTTGTTTTAATATTTTGTTGAAGAAGGAAATCTGGCCATAACCCCTTCCCCAACTGAACAGCCAAGATGTAACGATACAAGTATATGTATGTATAACAGACACAGTACAAGTTAAACAGAGTCATCATAGCATATGGAAAGGAAAGGGCTAAGCCATGACTTTGATCTTTTTCCTACATTTGCCAAAAACAAACCTACTGTAGTTCTCCCAAAGTCGGTTAACTACTTCTTTAGATATTTTATTTAAACTGAAACAGACGACCACACCTTCTGACCCTGGATCTGTACACTGGTGAGCACTTTGCTAGTTCTACCTCATTATTTTCACCAATGAAGATCCATAATAAATACTCTTTTTGTACTTTTTACTCAATACAATAAATAATGGAATAATCCTTACAAACAGGCCTTTACAAATTACAGTTCTGAACAGTCAATGAAAGATTTGATGTTCTTAAATTTCCATGCTGCAGCTTATCAATCTGATAACTATGTTTTCTTTTTTTCTCAATAAACAACTGCAATAATTAAATTCTGATCTTAGCAATGGATTAGTTCTCCATGCACATGCAAATGAGTATCATAAACACACTTAATACTGTTTATGTAATTCAAATACAATAACATGAAAACTATCATGGACATTTCTCTCCTTGCTGCTGCCTTCCTTGCATTAGGATTTCTGTACAACTTACAAGTATAATTATATATATATAAAGATCTGACTTGAGTAGTATGTGTTAGGCATTAATATCAGAAGATTCTGAGTAGAGAAAGCTTCTTAAAATATTTGTTCAGATCATTTTGAAGAGGTTTGAGTTAGATAAAACTGGAAGTCGGACGAGAATTTCTGAGTTGCTTTCTAATCTAAACTTGCTTGCCGACGACCTGTGGGGGAAAGAGTTAAGCTACAGTACAACATTCAGATTAAAGATAACAAGGCTTTTGACATGAAATCTGCCATTGTTCACATCCACAGCACACTCAGGCATAAATTCTATAAATACAGTACTACCCATAATATTTCTCATGGTCATCTACACATGTTCCCCCTCACATAAGCTTCCCATCAAGAGGCTTGTCACTGGAAACAAAAGTAGGAAAAGTACAAGATGTCATTTAGGATATCAAAACATGTGACCCTCAGTACGGGGTTTTCCGGCCTCTGGTTTTCTCCTTTACTAACACTGGATACACCAACTGCCCAAATGACTAATGAGATAAATAGTGTAAATTAAAGTCATTCTCAGTCATATATTCTTAACAAATATTCAACTCATCTCAATAGTTCCCTGTGGTAGAACACATACCAGCAATAAATACTAAAGTTATTTAAATGGAGATAAAAAAAGAAGTTTATGAAATATTTAATGTTGAACTGACAACTTTATCCTTTATCTTCTCTATAATATACAGCTGTAACATTTAACAAAATCTCACTACACACACACACACTTGTTTCATTATAGTGCCTGAATCTCAAACCTTACCCCAAGTGTCAATCATTCACTCTTACCCTCACTGTTACTTCTACATATCACCAATGACTGAAGAGTATGGTGGAGACTATAAACTTAGGTATGCTAGTTAGTAGAAAATGTATGAACAGGTTAGTTATCATGTCACGTCAAGGGTTCAAGACTGGTACAATGGTGTTTTAGAGCCTAAGTGTGTGTGTGGATATGTTTACGGAGAGTCTACACATACACATACACATGCTCTAAAGCTATCATGCCAAATTTGAACTCCCGAGATGACTCTTTATTTTACTGCAATAATTCAAGAAAGTCGACAGTATAAAGTACTTGACTAATTATAAACAGCAGTACGTACTTGTATCTCTGAACTAAGTAGCAACATGCAGCACTAAAACGCATAATAAAAACTTGCCTCTATATATCAATCAACTTCATATCCAACTATAACTATATCATAACAAATTTACCATATTACCTGATTTACTGATTTAGACACACAAAAAAATTCACCAAATCAAAAATAAGCAAAATTGGTTAGTTTGCAATAGGTCGATGCACAGTCGCAGTTTTAACCACACCATCAACTGTACCAGATTATATTAACTCTTCCCAAAATCTAAATCCTGAAGGTAATCTCTAGGCTATGAGAAGATAATTAATATTAACCAGATGATCACTTCAGTAATTTAACAGTGTAGTAGTGGGGTCTAGCTAACTACCTGTGTTCTAATACTAAGTTTTCTCTGTGAAGAACTGTGTCATTTGCAGTATTTTCTCTTCCTCATTCTACAGTTGCCACATAGCCAAAACCTGGAGCAGTCATTATCTATTTTTTTTATATATATACAGTATGAATTTGTGCTATCAATTATTTCATGAAAGAGAAAAAAAACAATTACAGATTAGATAAAAAAAAAGACTTGTAAAGTATAAAATGGGGACATAAATAAATCTCTGACTACTCTAGGCCAAGGCATTGTGTGGAGTTCATACTCACAGCCTGTGTCAAGGAAATTTTGCTATCAGAGGCCCTTCCTGGAAATAGTTTGAGACATGAGTGAGATCTGAAAACAAGTACAGTTTCTGTATGTTGTGAGGCATGCTAAAGAAACAGGTGACAATCAGATAAATTGTTATAACACTGGGAACAACGAGAGGTGGGCCAAAAGGTCAGGTGTTTACAAGGACAAATGACACTGTTTTGAAATATGAGTCATTTCTTCCTCAGATATGCCAGTCAAATGATAACAGTTGCTTTTTACATCTGCCTGAAGGTCAACTTGAACAGGACTATAAAACAAAAATAATTGAAAAAGTAACAAGTGGCTACACAGGAACAACACAAGCTGCAGGTGTACCCTATAATAACACACTCACTGAGACGTGTCACCACCAGAGGAGCCAACAGTTCATGGACATAAAAATGGACAGTTTGGAGATTTGAGTCACACAAGTGCAGTCTCTGTGAGTCTCTCTCTCTCTTATGCAGAGCCATTGCCATCTGTCATACTATAACAACAATGTACTGTATCCACATCAAGGTGGTTTGTGGGGATCTCCCTCAAACAACATTGTTAAGAGATATTTTATACTCCTTTACACCCACTCTCCTCACAAGCTTTCTATCATTCCACCTTGTTTTTTGGACCAATCCACCTTTTTTTTAGAATCCATCCACCTTTAATAGGATCAATTCACTGTTTTTAGAATCCATCCATCTTTTGTAAGATCAATCCACTTTTTTCAGGAACCATCCACCTTTTGTAGTATCAAACCACCTTCTGGGTAGAGGGGGAGTTGTTCTTCCAGCCTGTACTCCCACCTTTCCTTCCCATATACAGTACATCTTTCATATATTTAACCTTACAAAGGTTGCCATCCCAACTAAAGCACCTTTTTATTTAATCTCATCAATCATCCCTCCACTATTTCAGCGCTTCCTTGTAAAGTTACGTCTCCCATGTTAGTTTCTCAAAAGTCATTCTCAACTGCTTTCTCTATAAATAAACTTTCTAATCCAAACTCACAATATATGATTGTTAAGTTGTATGAAACTCCTTGTTATATTAAGAGCTGAGATGTATCATTTATTTATTCCTGAATGGCTCTTTTCATATCCTCTTCTCCTCCTGTTCCCTTATCAAACACACTGCACCATTGTAAACTTTAACCACATTCACTGATCCCTCAATGATCTTCTTCCACACCATGACTCAACTGAGAAGTTTATGATTCTCAATAACTCTCCTTCCTTCTATGTCCTACCTGAAATTTTCCTCATCATGCTCTCTCTCCATTCAATGTTTTCTTGTTCACACTCTTTTTGGACAAAAAAGTAAAAAAAATCACCCACTGAAAATTTACACAATCATAGCATTTTGGGTTACAAAACAAATGAAATTATTTTGAGAGTTATTATGACAAGTAAGTGCCAAAATTACAACTTTCCGACCCCAGACTATTAATCCCCGTGGTGAGGAATACTGTACCTATACTGTACTGTAATGTGGCCAATCAGTCAAGGAAAAGCATCAGTATATGGATGTAAAAATGAAGGTCATAACATAGGTGGAGGTGAGTGAGTGACCGGCACACAGATACCCGGTACAAGGCACCAAAGAATATGTTTTGGAAAAATACTTAAAGTAAATGTTGCACCAACAATTTATAGGAAGGCTAACTCAACTATTACCTTATGTTAGTGTACCTGTGCTTCTTCTATCTGTGTTTACTCTTCTCCAGGAAGTGTTAGTTTATATTTTACACTATTTACTCAATTAAATAAAGGTCTGGATACTTTACGAAACAGTAACTCTGAGGTGAGAAAAAAAAAATAGTAAAAGTCTCCCTTGCCCTTAAACACCTTATAACTTTAAGACCTATTGAATTTTTTGGTTTGGATCAGCGTCGTTTTGATCAACGTTGCAGTTATCAGGAACAAAACCCCAACATTATGCGAGGACTGCCTGTAAATATATCTGGGTGTCTTGAAATGATGATAATAGCCACAAATCACCATGTTGCCTCCACCTAGCACCAGAATAACTGCTCTGGATATTGGACATTCATCCTTATGTCTTACTCTTCCTTTACACTGTGGTAAATCAAAAGTGTATGATAACATATGTAGAGTGATCGCCTTACAGTAAAACCTCTATTTAACGAACTATAAGGAGAGGAAAGTCCATTATATCGAGGATCCATTAAACATAAAAACCCCATCTAACGAAATATATAGCGATGAAACTCCATTACATCAAGGTTCTGTTAGCTGTGAAACCCCTATCTCATGGATTATAGGGAGAGAGAAGCCCATCAGAGGGGGGTTTCACTGTATAAGCTCGTCACTCCCTCTCTTGTCAGCTAGAGGTTTCACATTACTACTGGTTCTCTGGGTAATTAAGCTGTTGATAAGCTACAGAATGATGAAGGTCTCGTCTGGTACGTTATGATGTACAGTATAGCTTATGGAGAAAGTTGCCTACTGTGTGAAGTCTTGTAAGAAGGGACACTACTTGATATTCTGAGCAACACATTGAAAGCTTTTGGAGATTCTACATATATTATGAGTGTATCTTGCTCCCAACACAAAACTGACTTCTTTAACTGCACTACTTACTGGATACTGTAAATATGTAACCTTATCAACACTGCTGAACAAGAATTTAAATGCAAACTTAAACTTGGAGCCAAACCACTACCTAGCAACACAAGCAAATAAACAAACAAACAAACATACAACACACACACATACACACACACACACACACACACACACACACACACATACAGGTACAGGTACTCATTTACAGCCTGAAAAACACTTGCTTCTGACAAGGCAGGTAAGACCAATAATAAATTTTGTTTCACTAAGAAAAGCAATACATAAATTTGAAGATGTGCGCACATGTAGATAGATGCATACAAGTGAGTGCTCACAACATGACTGCAATTTGTGGTGCTTGATTGAACTAGATACGGTGGTGCGTGGTGCAAGTCTGAGCTGTCTAACAACATTTCAATTTTTCAGAACAAAAAGTGCAAAAAAATATTCACAAGCTAAAAAACAAGCCTGAAGCACTGAAAGATTCACTACTAAACGTACCTTTACATAGCAATGGTCATTCCGACGGCACTTTTTCTTGGACAGTTGCCGTGCGTGTGAGACGGAGAGGTGGGGCGTGACGTCATGAGTGGTACAACTGGCATACGCAGACTCGCATAGTGTTCATGTACCTCTGCCAGGTCATCCGTAGAGTGTGGTTACTGCAAAGAGTTGTATAAATCAATGAAATAAATGGGCTACCACTCGTGTAATTTACATTTATATTATTTCACGTACTTTTGAGTAAGATATCCACATGAAAGCAAACATCTCAATACTGTACCTACAATCTCTTATGTCCTACCTCAAGTCTCCAGGAGAGTTTAAGTCTCACTTATCCCTTACAGCACTGTACATATAAGAGTTCTTTATATATTACAATATTTATTGGGGATCTAACTAAAGATTTAATTAACTTATATTTTAAACTTTTTCTCAGTCAGTGTTTAGATCACTAGTAAAAACTACTGTACCTAATAACATCTAGAAATGATGTGGGACCATTTAATACTCCTATGATTATATAAATAAATATACAGTAGAGTGAAGTACTTTTAACATACACCTTTCTGTGCCACTTTCTTACTCATGACACATATTCCTGGACTGTACATTTTCACAAACCATCAAGTCAAAATCCTCTCATCCCAGACATACAGTTTCAGTCACTCTCGCATCTCCAAACACAAAGTAAAGTCTCCTAACAATAGCATCCTACCAGGGCAATAGAACCTAAGTGAGTCAAGTGGTTAAGTAACACGAACTACAAAACCTTCTGCTATACCAAAGTGCATAACATTCTGTAATAATTAAACGATAATGAGTTGCTTAAGCTGACTAACTCACGATCAAGATGGATATGATAATTAACAGACTACAACTACAGTATATGCAAATGAGGTTTACTGAATGCATGTAAGTTAAACTATCTGGACGATTTAAACTAGAATACATTAATAATACCTAGAAAGCTGACTAAGTGTACTTAAATCACCCACACTTACATCTCAATTCAATTACAAATCATTTAAATTCTTCATTTATCCCATTTCTATGCCTTTTCATACCTAGTTAATCTTACCTTCTTTACTATCCATTTTTTATTCCTTATTTATATAATCATTCTTTTTATCTTTCTCTCTCTTACTCTCTATTATATTTCTTAGCTGCACCTTTAAAGTTATTCACACTATTCATGCACTCACAACACTTACTTACTACCCATTAACTCATAACAGACTCACTCACTCGTACACAGTACTCACAACTAAATTGCTCATGCACTCAACTCAGTTAATCATACCCTCATAACTCAAGCTGTTCATTTTATCCATGTATTCATAATTCATAGTTATCTCATTTTATTCATGCATGGATAATTCACAGTTAATTGTGCACTCAATACTCATTGTTATTCATGCATATCTCATAGTTACTTATGTTACTCGTAGGTACAGTCATGCACTCAAAACTCAAAAATAATCATGCACTCATAACTCACAATATTCATAACTTGTAATACTCATGCACTCAGAACTATAGTTACTCATGTACTCATAACTCACATCACTCATCCACTTATTACTCAAGGTTACGTATGCACTCATAAACCACAGTTACTCATTTTAGGAGTGAATTCACAATTCATAGATCCTCATGCATTTTACTCACTGCTACTCATTCTAGTCACTTGTAACTCAGTTTACTCAGGTGTTAACAAATCAATACAGGTATTGACTCATAATTACAGTACAGTACAGTAGTGCCCCGATTTACGCCGTCAATTGAACCCACAGGGTACCGCGGAAAGTGAACAACAGAACATATGGGATTAATTCCAATAGAGACTGACCCGACCCCCAAACTCCACTTTTTCCGACACAATACCTATGTTGTAGTAAAAATAACATCTAAATTTTATGATGGTATGCTCACACAATTAATATTTAAGAGAAATACAGTTGCTAGGTTAATGTCCATTCAAATAATGGACTCAAATCCCCCCCCCCCCCCCCCCTCTTCCCAGCTCACTAGCTCCTACCTCTCTGATTAATGTTTGGGTGAAAACTCTAGATTTTAACGTTTAGTAATAAATAATACCTCAGACTAAAGTTAGGATAATATAATTGACATTTCTGGATTCCTTGCAGGTCAGGGAATATTTTGAATGTAAACTTCATATGTTTTGCACAAAAGACAAAATATTTGCTTTGTGTAAACCAAATTATTACTTTAGATCTCAAATTTGTATGTCTAATGCAAAATCCATGATGTTTACATTCAAAATGATCATCATATTGTAAGAATTCCAGCAATGTAAATTATATTCTGGCCGGGTAATTTGTATGAATTTTATGAGCTAAATAAAAAAAAAATTATACTTCACCGCGTATATGAGTAGATGCACCGCGGAAAGTGAAAGTATGGTTCTGGCAAGGTACCGCGTAAATGAGAAAACGCAGAAAGTGAAACCGTGTAAAGGGGGGTAATACTGTACTCATACAATTACTCATGTACTCATACAATAACAGCTTGAGGAGGCCAAAGGAGACGGAACTACCTGTAAAACCCCTGCCACGTTAGTAGTGTCGCACTGGATAACACCCTTCTCACATCTGACCTGGCCTGGAAATTGATCCTTGGACGCAGTAATGAGAGGCACGCAGATTACCGCTGTGCAGTGACATCAACACATGCCCAGTAACCACAAAAAATAAAAATAGCTGCAATGGAGCAAATAAATGTCTACATCATCGAACACAATCTCGAGGACATTTGCCTTTTAGCTGGTTTAGAATCAAGCCAGTTAAAACGATCAAAAGACATATATGGTAGTTTTTACTGTACTCCTAGAGAAAAAATACTCTACTACATGGTAAATATATTCTGAATAGACACACCCAGTACCAGGTAAATACTCACTGGACATTCCGAGCAAATATTTCACAGTTTGTATATTAACATATTTTCGCTTCATTAATAAATCCTAATATACTACCAGAGGACATTAAAAGTCATAACAAATGTAAAATAAATAAATAAATAAATAGAAACAGAACGATGCTTGAATGTCTAGTTCTCTAGTAAGAGGTGCAGATGAATCAGAATTAAACAGGCATACCTCATAAGGCAAAGCACAAACTACCAGCTGAAAATATATTGAATCGAGATTAAATAAGTGAGAATGATGTTGTATACAATTAAGTTTCCTTTCAATGAATGATATAACTTCGTACTGGAAGAAATATTCGTTGGTATTTCTGGTACAGTACGATATTTTGCACGTCCAGTGATCTCCGCAAGAGGACGGTACATATGCGTAAACACTGGACGGAATATAGCTCCCTCGAGAGTGCATGAGCCACTGTTATTGTCCTCTCACCATCATGCCATCTACTGCATTTACTCATACACTCAACTCAGTAATTCATCTCATACATGCAATTTCAACTCAGTAATTCTTCTCATACATGCAATCTCAACTCAGCAACTCATAAATCAGATATATATGCACCCATAACTGATATTTACTCATTACCTCCAGAACTCATACTTACTCATGCTCTCATTACTATAAGTTACTCATACTGTACTCATACTACTTTTATAATTCATAGTTACTCACCTACTCACACTCATTCATACTTACCTACTCAGGCATTTATGACTTATAGTTACTCATTTGACTCATATACCCATTATTATTCATTGTTATAGTTATACTCATGAATTATGTTACTCATGCTCTCATAACCAATAACTCTTCATATTTACTGATGCACCTACAATTCACAGACATTCATTTTACTCATGCAGCATAAAATAAAGCACATCGTCCACAACTTTGGTACGAAAACACAATCAACAAATATCAAACTCCTCTACAACACAGTAATCCAATCAAATTTTCAGTCATATCTCCTCCTACATTAAGTTGTAAGCCCCAGCGTTTCCGAGATCTGTTGTCGTTGTCTGACAAGTTTCTCCGTACTTTTACAGGTAAACAACCATGCTCTGGGAGGGTGTGTGTGTGTGTGTGTGTGTGTGTGTGTGTGTGTGTTTAATTTTTGGACACGGGAGGGAGGCAGGGAGGGAGGGAGGGAGGCAGGGTGAGGGAATAAGGTGAAAAATAACATTCCTTTAAAGACATGACCAAACCACATCTCGTTCCTTGTTACTGGTGTGTATATATTATTTTTAATTAGTGAAAAGTAACTGAAGATTTCAAAATTTTATGCATAACATCATTCACAGATTAAAAAATTACACTAAGGCATCCAAAATGTTGTCAATGGAGATGAAACTGATGGGGGTTATGTAAGAACATTCTCTTTACAGTACCTCCTTCCCACTCCAACCAAAATCAATGCTTGTGATAACACCGGTACCTAACCCCCCACCCTATTCCCACTGAACGACGAGGTAGCATTTCTGACATGTTTACTACCCCCCCCTCTCCCCCAAGGTCCCTCAAAAATAATACTGTACCATCGTCGCTGAAAACTCATGTCAGAGCCGGGAAATAAACTCTGGTCTATGAAATTCAATGCAACAATCATGCCCTATACAGTATAAGTATATCTCCTTACAATTAACACTGCATTTATTTCACTATGATTGATCTATGGGATTATCACATGACTCTTGAGTGCCTAACAATACAGTATATACACTTTGGAGTCCCCGTGTGCAGGTGCAGTTAATGGTAAGAGCTAATGTGCAGAACTATGTACAACTGATTTCTTTATAAACAGTCGAGAACAAAAATATTCTCAAGATGCAGAAAATTTTCTCACCTTCTTCCTCTAGGTTTTCTTGTTGGGGAATGAGGACAAAAGGAGTAAGTTTCAATGCAAGAAATTTCAACATGCAGTCATACAGAAGCATTAGACAAAATCATACTAATTAAAAGGAGATTATGCCCAAATATCACTGTAAAAGCGGTACATAAAAGCTGGAATTTAAAAGGTATGATAATGATAACAATAATAATCACAATAATATTCAATAGTGTACACATAACTCTGAAGGTATCTTATACTACAGTACTGTACATGGTGTTACAGGCCAGCAGCAGAAGATACTGTATAACAATGTGTGAGGTGAGACTAAGTAATAAACACGTGATGTGGACCTCTGTCGGGTGTTCCCAGTCATGAGTTTGTTCAAAGAAATAATAAAATAATGGGATTGTGCAGTTCTTCACGTTGCATAAAATACATCAGCCTCCATGCAGCATGTGTATGCATGCTCTGTGGGCATATAATAATTCTGCATTATGCTGCCATTGCATTATATATCTAAAGCAGTTACAAAAATTTAGGGAGCAATACAACCATGGCTGGTGCTCTTAATAAAACAAACTACTGTAGTATCTTGATATGGAAGGAAGTGGCAGGAACAGGTAACTGAGTTTTTGGACGGGGGGATTTAAGTAGTGCTTGGTCATTAAATTATTACATCAGTTACACTAATGGGGATAATAAATAACACAAGTAAGGAAATGAATGTTGGGTCGAAGATGGGGAAGAGAAAATAATAAATCTTGAGTAACAATTAAATGTGAAGTTCTCGTAAACACTTCAGACAGAGGCGGTGATGAGGAACACATCTGTGACCCGGTACTGTACAATATATCAAATGTAATTCCCTACAAACCATAGCTTTAATAATTTTTCTACCGTAAGTATCATCTCAACTGATGTAGACTTTGTGGATTAAAACCATATCCCTAAGTGGATCTCATATGCATAATACAGTCTAGTACTATGAACTACTATACAAATAAAGTACACATCACACACAATACTGGTTAACCTTGGACAAATGCCACAGCACTCTTCTGGGATCAACATCGGACAAAGGTCTATGTATCATGCTAATGTCTCATCATCTTATATTGTGAAGTATCTTATTGTTTAATTGTTTAAAAAAAATCCAATGTATAATGTGTTCAATAAGAATAGTTGAGGAGAACCCAGGGAACTAAGTCCCATTTCTTACAATATTCTGAAAGGACCAAAGGCTACAGATACACAAGTAGATTGTACCTGGGCCTGGAGTTGTCTGTTGAACTTATCATAGGAATAAACTTAAAGAAGTGTACAGTATATATGTTGTGACAGCTAAGTGAGTTAAACAATATACAGTACAGTACAGTACACATCCCCGAGTTTGGGGAAATTCAGACAATGGGAATCATATATTAGGAAATGAATTACAATCTACAGTGTAAAATTAACAACTACTTATACTGTATGAATGGTCTACAGTTTGTCCTAGTTCACATTTCATACAGCTTAAGGTCATTCAATTGCACAAGCATTTCATTCTTGCATCCCTGTTTAGAATACACCTAGTGCTGGGCTTACATTATTTAGATTACACTTTGTCATATTTCAAACCTTTCAAAACTGTACAGTGTTTCACCCTTGTGCTGTGACTTGCCATTAAGCCATCACCTAGAAGTGTTTTGACAGTCTGATATGGTTGAACAGAATCTTAATAAAAAAAATTAAAGAAAGTACTAAAGCAGCTGCACCTGTACAGTAAGTGCTTCTTGGTTGTCTCACTATACCTATACTGTACTGTGATGAAAAATACCACCATGTTATAGGTACGCATTAACTGCTAAGCTGAAATGAGTTTGAGTAAAAATATGAACTGACATAATATTTATACTCCCCACATTCATGCCATTCCATCTCTTTACTGAATATGTAAAACAAATATTTTCCATATTCACCGCCTCGAAGAACAATGACGTAAGGCTATTTGCTTAAATAAACAATTATGGTTACTGTTTCTTCCAGAGTACTTCTGAGAAAATTAATTGTCATTTATGCTCAGAAGACATTGTATTATTTAACACAGGAATAAAACCTCAAACATTAAAAATTTCCATTTAATGGCCATTTGTTACTTTGGAAAAAGGTAAAATTTAGCTAAATTGCTAACTTTATGAAAACTTATTCAATTAACAATTATTTCAGAGCAACAAACACTTTTCATATTGTTCTAAAAGTAAAACTAAACAGTGACACTAAACCTTGGGGTGGTTGTACATAGCTTATTTTCAGCATTCCTATGATTAGTTTAGCATTAAATATTAAAGGGTTTGTTGCATTCTTAAGATAAATTCTATCATATCTTGGACCATAAAATTTTCTGTATGAATACATCACCAATCACATAGTAGAAGTCAAGGGGGAAATACGGTTCATTGTATGGAGGTCTGCTTTATGGCAAACATCGTAGAAACATATCCCTTAAGTACACCGGGAGATGCCTGTACAGTACTGTATATGATCTCGCTGAGTACTAACACTGTCACGATACGATGACCAGTGACCAAAAGTTTGCATCAGTAGGAGATACATTCAGGTATGATCATGAATAATGAAGGATAGCAAGTAATACCTGATGGCTGGGGAAGAAAGATCAAATTAACTGAGAATATCCCCTAAGTAACAAGAGCCATGACCTGTACAACCTGACAGTGTAAAGGACTGAGGCATAAACTGATACAATTTACTCCTAACTGGATTCCATTATTTAATTCCATCATTCAACATTATCATTTACTGTACTGTCAATATTCCATTTTTTTTTACATACTGAGCACCAATTTACTCTTCTATAAACTTATAGTTGTGAATGATGTGTTTAACTGTACAATATATAGAGTTTATACTGTATAACTGTTATGATGGAGTATAAACAGACAGCTCGTGGTGGCTCTGTGCACAACTCACAGTAGTTATTTTATTTATTTTTACTCTCACAAACATTCTTCTATCTCAAACAAACTCCAAGACCAAAATTCAGTAAGAGTTTCCTAAGATGGATGAGGATGCAACATACCATCAGACATTCAATAGATAATGGGCTACTTCTAAAGTTATACCAAAACCTTACATAAAAGATTCAGCTTAAGATCCCATTATCAAATTTACACACCCGGAGGCCCTGTGAAATACTCATCAAAACACAACATGACGTTTACCTGAGGAATGATTTCTGTAAAAAGTGAAGGTACATGCATGATGACCACAGATGGATGGACAAAAGGTCAACTCAAAGTACAGATGATTTAAAATTATAATAAGCACTAATTGGCAAAGGTTTTATTAGCATAAATCTTTATCTGGGGCAATAGCTAAATAAATATCTAGAGGAATACACCTTTTCACATATCCGTTGAGACATTGTTACATAACTATTTGACAAATTTCATAACCGAATGACAGAACACATATCGAATGACAATCTAAAATAACTGTTCGTTCATGCTAACGGAAATGATTGACATAAGTTATGAAGTTGACAGACGTGAACAATAGACCGACAGTCTACATATAGTTTGAGAATGTAACAATTGGCGAATGACATACCACCAACAGTTATTTTAGATTGTCATTCGATATGTGTTCTGTCATTCGGTTATGAAATTTGTCAAATAGTTATGTAACAATGTCTCAACGGATATGTGGAAAGGTGCATTTTTTAAATTGCCAACATAATGTAAGAGTTGGTGTCGGGAAAGTGATCATCATATGGCATGTTAGGGTGTGGGAGTAGAGAATTCCACCACAGGGGACAGGATAAATAAGCTGACAAACACACGAGAAGTAAAATGACTGACACGGCCAAAGACATGAGACTTAGGGGTCAGACAGAGAGTTATACCTTCACCTGATGTGGTTATATGAAGGGGATCTTGTGTGACAGGAAGGAAGTGATGTAAGAGTTTCCAGGATGAGGTGAGGGCGAGGAGAGTTATTTACTAACATCAAAACAAGAAGAACACTGTGGGGTGAGGTGAAGGAGGAGAGTTCTTGTGAAGATGAGAAGTAAATGGATCATGCCAGGAAGGTGTGTTTAAACAAGGTAGACTTTAAGGGACTTTTTTTGTGGTCCTATACTAACAGGGACCTCCAAGGGGACTGAGGTACCAAGATCTACAGGTAAATAGAAAGATTCCACAAAATCCAACAATGCATCTTTTCTTCAGCTCAACATTACTTCTAAGTTACTCAAGTTGCCTTTCTCTTTTAAACTTTTCGTGGTATCTTTCTGAAATGTGGCAAAACTGAAGTGGTAAGCTACACCAGGAAATTTATTGTTGTTTAATAAAGAAAACTACTGTTACACATACACACACCTGGACCTTGCTAATCTGTGCCAATGTGTTTATTTAAAATATTTATCCGATATTATGACATACACTGCAAGTACTACATTTGCAGACAACTTATTCACTACCTACACTAAAAACATTATGTTCCTCATTACCAATAAGAAACATGTTTAATACAAGAATTAGTTAAAAGGATATTGTAAATTAGGATGCCATAAATAACAGACCTCCACACCGATCATCGATAAATACGTTACATAGAGACCAATCAGTCTTACCTCGCCAAACAATGATCGAGACGACAGTGTTACAAGTACACTCACAAGTCTCCTACACAAACTGACCTGCTGTTAGTGGTACCTGCCTACTGAAGTGAAGAGCTTCATAGTCATCAATTAATAGGAAATAATTTTCATGGGGAATTGGATTCAGGATGGAGTGACTATTACAGGATCTAATACTGTAATATCACATCCCTTACATTTTTTTTGTATAGACGACAGAATATCTTCCATTATATCCCACTGACATGAGCCACTGTCCTGGTTTCACAACAATATGTTACAAACTGCATAAGACAGTTATAGTGACTCAAGTGAATAATCCATTACAGGTCATCATACCTTCAGAGCCAAGAGGTGTACTGTACAGTCTATGGTAATGTCATGAGAATATCAACCTCATAAAGAGTAAATACTTCCAGGTGTTACTTTGTTCCCCCTGAGTAATATAGTACTATTAGGAATACTGCACTCAGCTGAATAGGAACTAGCTTAAAAACTAGTAATACTTTTGATATGCAAGATGTACAAGATACTACTCCTTAGTGATGCCTCCTGAGCCTGATATAAGCCAAGTTTGAACCAGTTACCCTTCTTAAAGCTAATGAAAAAGCAGGTTCAGTCACCCACATACACTCTGCTCAAAATCAAGCCCCTAACTCTCTCATAACACTGTCCATGAGCATAAAATTTCATGATAGAACAAATGATATTCAAACGATAAGTGGAACATTTACACTAAATTATAGGTTTCCTCTATGTCACTTGACGATGGCACGATGCCCAGATTCTATGGGGACGCCTCATTTAATATTTTATTTGGGTAATGCAAAACGATTTTCTTCAGCTCAGAGGTGACGCCGTAAACAAGGGATTAAAATAATTAGATTTCTCCAATATTCCTTAAATAATAACGTAGAGATGTGAAGGAATATAATACGAAGGTTTGTGGGAAGGCTAATTTGACACTGATGGACTGTACTGAGAGTCAGAAATGCAGGAGGTGGGTCCTTGAACATACACAGGTGGGAGGCTCTAATTGATGGACTTTTCCATTAAGGATAGCTGATCCAAACTCAGGCTGCAATGAATACTGTACCGTCAACTGGGTAAAAAATATAAATATAACCAAAAAAAATCTACTATTGCATCACTTTATCAAAAGGTTGCACAGTCTATCCCAATTACAATCAATTTCACTATTTAAAGACAGCATCATTACTGTTCCTCTTCAAAGGCTAGACAGCATCATCAACCACTCTTACCTCACTATGCTGTCGGCACATTCAAATATTATCTTTACTAACACAAAATAAAGCCTTACCTAGCCATGATGTCAAGTGCACTGCCAGCATCAGTATACACCTGAAGGAACACCTCGAGCTCTGTCACTTTCCACCTAGACTGACGACAAGGATCTACCACCTTCTCCACGGTGTCCACGAAGAAGTCTCGCATGTCACGGGAATTGTTGAGGGAACACCCGATGTTGATGATGCCTCGGGAGTACACTTTGAAATTGTTCTCAACTTCTGAGCACATACGGTCCGGGATCTTTCCGCGAAGATGGCTTAAGGTCACACTGTTAAAGTATAAGGTCAACAAAGTCTATAAAAAGTGGCACTTAAATGATATGATCAGACTTTATTCCTACTGATTCTTAAGTTCCTGTACTATATAACATTATGATCTATTAATTTCATTTAGTTTTCATAATACTTGCATGCTTTCTTATTTACAACACAGCTACATAATTAAGATTCCCATACTCTACTACAAGCAATATAATACAGTACAGTACATCCTGGAACCATAAACAGAACATAAGTAAAATAATATCACTTTATTTTCCATCTTTCAATAATCTCCGAAGTAATGACTCCTAAAGAATCCTAACACCTGCTTCACGACTCATTGAAAAATATGTATGAAACTTATCTATAACACAAAGGTCTTAATACCTAACCAGCCCAGGAAACTGATAACACTTCTTGAGGAAACTACCACTGAACTACACTCAACATCATCAACCACAGAAATATAAAAAAAGCCCAAAACAAAATCCTACCACAGGACTTACTTCCGGTGTTCCTTTTCACGGTCTAATAAGAGTTTAAAGTCCCTGAGTTCAATCAGGAAGTCTCGGTCAAAATCAGTGTCATCTCGTCCATATGAGCCAAGATTGGTACTCGGGTTGAGAGGACCGACAGTCGTCCAGGTGGTCATCATCAGCGACGCACACACATTAAAGTCCTCAAAGGTGAGATAGTTCAGTTTACGTTTACTCGTCTCAAAGCGGTTGTTGACAATGAAGACAATAGCTGCATATTTCCTGAAATAATCCATTATATGTTCAACTGTAATAGGTAAAGGAAAACCGCAGTAGGCTAATAACTTTCTCGATTGTATCTAATTATTTATCTACCCAACACTCTTTACTCCATTACATTTCTCTAACAGGCTGTACAAAATGTCTTATACAGTATCTGAACTCCATCTGTCAGTCTCCTCCAAACTGATCATCTCACAAATATTTAACATCTAAAAAACATGAACCTTTAAGGCTTCTACCCTTGTAAAGTTTTTCTAAGATACATTACAAAGCTGTACAGTTTATTATATTGTTAACTGTTCAGGCTCCTGCAGAGTGTTTGAGGGTTGTCTCTATATCCTGTAAGCATTAAAGAAATAGTTGAACAAATATTATCCTACAATATTTTGTTTACCTTTTATAGGTTTTGAAAATCTAACAGTAACAGTCAGCATGTCCTGAAATACCCCATAATAATGTTATTATATCTAGACGTGGCTCTTACACCATATAAAAAAAATATAAATACAATAATAATAAAAATGCCAGCACTCTTTTGCCATATTTTCTGAGGCCTTAACTTGTAAACACTCCAACTAAGTTTAATAATGTTATATTTCCATACATGGGAATCATTGCATTAATAGATTTATGGCTACACACAGGTAGAGACCAAGACATCTTGATGACACCGAATGTTTTCTTGTCATTAAGTTAAATTATATTTCATACTGATAAAAAAAAACTCTGCTGAATGAATATGGAATTAATTCAATATTATTTGTAAATCACCAACCAATATGATACATAAGTGAACTATCAACCTACACTTTGACAGAAGCCGAAACCTCAACACATTGAAAATACTAAGTCTCACAAAATGACAATTAAATATGTACAGTCATCTGCACTTATACCTGGTACAGTGGCTGGTGCATTCTGTGAGATGTGTCAACTCTGGAATGCGTACCTTGCATTCTGGGAGTTTTGACATGATGTAAACAAAAATGGAGTTGCCACATCTCACACAACATACAGGCCACTGTACTAGGTACAGTATAAGTGAAGGCGACTGTATGTGACAGTTAAGCATTAATTTGTATTTATTAGAAGCATGAAAATACAAGAACAAAGAGTAAACTCACTTGGCAAGGACAGTGGGCAGGAGGAAGATTGACTGAATATTGGCGACGACTAAACCGTTCATCTCATCCAATTGTTTGTAGATCCGTTTTACATTATCAAACTGACGTCTAAAAAGTTAAGGACACATTATAATCAATGAAGCCAAGAGCTTTTACTAATACCGCATTGCAGTCACGAACGGAAGTCCTCTCATCTCTCCTGCTGATCCACGACCTGAGATTCAGACTCGTGAGCCCGAAGCAGTAGACACCAATGTACGTACTGTACTCTATTATTATGTCCGTAAATGGTTCAGATTCACAAGTCTGAATCTCGGAGTTTGTGGAGCATCAGAAGAGGAAACAGGATTTTTGCTTATGACTGTACGTGTATTGTACCTGTATGCACTGCTTCTGAAGACATATTTTGTGTTTGAATATAACCATACAAAAAATCAACAATTAAGTAATACAGCAAGCCCTTCAAACTCGCGGGGGTTAGGTTCTCAAAATAGCCATGAATCGTCAAATCCTCAAATAACATTTGCTTACCAGGTGGGTGGGGGGGGGGGGGGGGGAATTTTTCATTTTTACTTGTGTACAAAGAAATGTATACAGGGGGTATTCCCTTTCCCTTTGTGTTTGCCCTTAGGACAAATATTTATTTTACTTGTATTGTACATAGGTGTGTGTGTGTGTGTGTGTAGACAGTACACACAAAACACATAAAAAAATATAATAATAGGAAAATACTCTCACAAATAATCAGAAACAAATGTATATTAATAATGTTGAGTCTACCCTCAAGTCTTCTCCGTGCTTTATTAATAACAAAGCGCGGAGTGGACTTGAGGGTAGACTCAACATTATTAATATACATTTGTTTCTGATTATTTGTGACAGAATTTTCCCATTATTATATTTTTGTATGTGTTTTTGTGTACTGTCTACACACACAAACACACACACATATATACAATACAGGTAAAGGAAATTACTGTCTCTAGAATGAACGTCTCCCTGTCCCATTCGTGAAAATGCTGGCAATTTTGAAACTACCTGCAGACATTCTTGGGTACATCAAGGGTGTCATCTGTGAATAATTGATGACAGCGAAATAAAAATCTGCGAATTATCCAAGTGCGCTGTACTGCAATCCTATTATATTAAGATATTGATAAATACGTACAATAAACTCTTCATAAACTGCATCAATTGGTTTCTCGGTGTGTTGGCTAAGTTATTATCCAGTTATAATTATATTTTAATGAAGAACATTACAATAAACATGTCTACACATTTCAAATCAAAGAAACTTTCAAAATACAGCATAGTACAGTACAGTAGAGTTGTTCTGCTTTCAAATATTATACTTTATACATTTTTTACACGCCAGCATCCCTTGCTATCTAAATGGAATAAGTTCCTTGAAAACCATTTGGATATCATATTTTGGGATTGGGAATAACATAATACAGGGAACGGAAAAAATAGGGTTCGGTTTCCCAATGACAAGAAAGTCCTCAATTTTATACCTAAAAAAACAATTCCATTCATGAAAAAAAATTTTTTAGCACCTAACAAAATGCTAAACTAAATACAACACAATACTGTACTGTATAAAACTGGTACATTACCATATGTGAGGGCAGTGAGAGCTCACAACAGGGGAAGGAGAGGTGCCATAAGTAAGAGCCTTACCAATTTTTTATATAAGCGAATACTGTATAGCTTTTGGATAGAGGTGTATGAACAGAACTTTCAGATCAGCAAATATTTGTACAGTATGATGAGCAGTTATACAGTTAGGGATACCTGTACTTTAATATGTAAAACTAATCATTAACCTCTGTACTATAACTATCCTCAGTACCCTTATCTGACACACCTTCTCCCTCCACCCATATAGAAGGTGAGCTCTTGATATAAAAAGTTCCTTGACACCACACAATCTCTTACCACATACAGTACAGTATTAACAAATTGCACCGTAACATACTGTAATTCATAATATACTGCTCTTTCACACACATATACCTGTACCTCCTTGATTATACAGTATTCCATTTTGTCTCCAGCTTTTCTCTGCATTGACAACCATTTAACTCCAGTATTTCCTAAACCTCCCTTCCACTATTGCCAGCATCTTCTTTTCACACGAGTCAATTTTCCACTTCAAAAAATAAATAGCTGTCCAAAAATAATATATTAAAGCTCAATTACATAATTATTTGTATGAGAAAAGATTACATGATTTCTAGATACATTACAGTATTCTACTTGTATAGTACAGTGTTTCTATTCTTATCTAGGTTGT
This sequence comes from Homarus gammarus, assembly GCA_958450375.1. Classification (NCBI taxonomy): domain Eukaryota; kingdom Metazoa; phylum Arthropoda; class Malacostraca; order Decapoda; family Nephropidae; genus Homarus; species Homarus gammarus. Next base: position 838,355 of record CAUDMG010001502.1, read on the forward strand.
TATCCTCTCCTCACACTGTTAGTTACAACAAGAGAATTACTGCACCTTTATTTTATACTTTCTTCCTGGCTCTGATAACTGTACTGTACCTGCACGACCGTAGCAACACACCAGTCTTCTCGGAGACATCATCGAGATCTTTCCGTGTTCTGCCAGAGAGTTTCTTGCCAATAATTTCACGAATAACTATGTCATCAAACTCATAATATCTGTAATAAATGAAAATGAATGTTAGTAATATTACCTTAGTGCTGTACAACATAAGTAATTTTCCTCAAATTATCAATCATCTTATCACCTGCTTGTAGAAGATACAGTAATGAAGGCAAAAGCGTTCTACAGAAAAATGTTCTAAGTTTGAACAAACTAGAAGAAATTACTCTTATAATAATGTACGGTACAGTATTGTACTTCTCAAAATATAATTTTTTTTTTAGAAAGACGCCTTTTACAGAAATGTTAAACTACAACGTATAAAAATCTCAAACATTTAACTTTGATCTGAAATCCAAACAAAATATGAAGGTAGGTAACGTGCCATTAACTATGACATGTAACCTCAGTAGTCAAACAAACAAACTGATACATCATCATCATTTCCATGTGTCTTGGTTACCAATTTGAAGTACAGTAAACTTACCAAAAACTTCTCAAACGCTATAAGCACTATGCAATCTGAAAAATGAGCAAAGAATCTGAAACCATTCCGAGATGCCAAGCCACATTCTGCTCATTCTCACATCCATCGTGGCCAGTGCTCGAGAAGTTTTTGTTGAGAGTACAGTAAGCCCTATAGGTGGTTAACCGTCCAATCACCAACCCACTTTAACAAAGTGAGAACTGGGCCTTATTTGTATGACTCCTAAGTGCCCTCTTTGTTGGCAAGGTCACAACTCCTTCAGGTAATCAAGGATTATCATCAAGGTAAAAAAGTTCAATACATGTACAGTCCTGTACAGCATACAGTCTATGCTGTGCTGATTAACTGATTTTAATTAATCAATGAGCTACCTATACAGACACCGTATCTGTAGCACAAAAAGAAATATCAAAATCCACCATCTTTGGTATAAAGTCTCCCATTAACCACAGCAAGCAAAATGTTCACTAAACTTCTTACTTTTCAATGACCATCTTCTGAATGGCAGGTTCCAGTTGAAATGTCCATTCCTCTGCCAGCTTGGTGGGTGTCAATAGGAGCTTCTCCAGCATACCAAAGGTGCGGTAGTGGTCAGCTGTGTCGGAGGCGAGAAGCTCTAGGGTGGCACCCCAGGTCTCTAACTCTCCCCGTTGTTGCAAAACCGATACAGTTTCTCCCACTGTGGTCAAACAAATAATAAAATTACACCTATAAAGTGGCAAAACTAAAAAAAATAATTAATTATATTAAAATAAAATGTAATTTCTGTGAATACCACTAAACATTTTTTCCAAAGATGTTTTACAAGAGGTGACAACTTTTTATTTTATTTTTTTCTTTCTCTATGATCATAGATCACCTGTAGTGGGCAGGGCATGATGGATGAGGGAAATTGAAGGATAAAACATGGTGAAAAAATGATCACACAACATTAAAATTGTCTCTACAAGAATATTACATGAAGAAATTAATTATTAAATACTTTCCCAAAAACTCTGCCGTTTGTTTGTTTACAACCGACTCGCTTGGTCTGCTCGTTCTCTCACGTCACAAAAAACGTAAAATTACACCTTGATGTTTCAACAAGCTTGCTTTCATTGGCACCAGATGTCAAAATAAGTACTTTCTGTTTAATATGGCAGGGGTCTGGGGGCTTATCCTAGAAGTTAGGTTAGGTTCTATTTGGCTCTATGCATTGTTGTATCGTTTTTATTACTTAGTATCATCCAAAGGACATTTATAGAAAAAAATTAAAAAAATTTGAACTTCTGGTGTTAGCCAGTTTTATCCTAATTTCCATGGATGTACTGAACTTCATCTTTTTTTAATGGATTATTTTAGTTTTGGACATCCAGGGAATCTTATGAATTTAACCACTGGAATCTATAGCTTAGAAAATGTTAAGACCTGGAGCCCCCAGTTAGGAGGTTAAGTCTGGCCATTTGAGAGGGAAACGTCATAAAAGAAATGTAACTTAGAATTGTCTAAACTATTAAGTGCAAGGATAAAACTTCTAAGATTCCCGTGCTGTCCGAAAGTACGGCTATACTTTGAATTTTTTTAAACCAGCTACCGGCAAGTTGGTGGTACAGCGGTAACACGTATAACTCACCAATACATCAAGGGTTCGAGCCTCGGCCAAGACACAAGTGAGAAAGATGACTCTCACTACCAAACACCACAGGTTTCCCAATCCCCTGTTTCCTCCTGTACTAACACTGAATAAACCACTAAAACAGCTACTAAATTGATAAATGGTGAGTATGATATTAATAAAATTTTAAGGACTAATAGCAGTACATAACAATAACTTCCGTATAAGTTAAGAGGCCTATATTAAAGACAATTACCTCTCTTACTATTAATAACACTAACCTGAGTAACCCTGAACCCATAGCTCATACACATCCTGGTCAATGAGAGTGTAATTCCCCACAAATATATCCACCTCTGGGAGCATTCTTTCAGCAGGATGAGGCTGTGTTGAGGCTGGGTTGAGGCCGTGTTGAGGCTGGGTTGAGGTCGTGTTGAGGCTGCAGACGACAGTAACCGACGTCGTCTTAACCTCAAGATTGTCGTACTTGTTTATGTCGTATTAATGTTTGTGGACTATGCTAAGTTATTTAAGGGAAATTAATGGACTGTGAAGAGCTACAGAAAGATCTATGTGAGCTTTAAGAGTGGTAGAAGACATGGCTGTAAGGATTTAATACTAAGATGTGAAAGAGAATGCACAAGGTCATTATTACTATCAAGGTATAAAACTTTTTGTTATATTATTACTGCGAGTCAACAATGAAGGTCTTTAAGTACACAACTATAATATTAACGAATAATTACCTAATTTAGATCAGGGAAGTAAAGCATTCAACCACACACACACACACACAGAAGAGAAATTTTTAAGGTGCTACATACTCTTGATAAACACCGAAGTTTGTACTGCAAAAATAGTTTATAGTGATAGAAACAAGAGAGCAATATCCTTAGAGCAAAAAAACAGGCCAACAGCCCAACAGTCAGCATGAAAGTAGTAAAATGAGTCAACAAAAATAAAATCGATATTAATTCAATACTTTCCAGGGAGTGAAAATTCCCATTGAATGAGTATATGGATTTTTTCGCTCAAGACAATGAAATAAGACTGTTAGTTATAGAATAATTGCCTTGTTTTCTTATAAATATTTAAGGACTTGCAATTTTACAACAAAAAATTTGAAGTTAACTTTCCTTGAGGGGGAAACACTTCTCTATTACACGTATTTGTATACATGTTATCGTACCTCTGACAACCAAATTCTGTCAGCTGAGAGGGAAAACAATTGCTGAATTGCCGCTTCTTCTACATCATGACAATTTAAATTCATGCAAATTTATCCGGTTTTAATTACTCATAATATACATTTACATATATTATAAACTAATGTATTATTTTTAAAGTAATATTTTATGGTTAAATTTGATATGTGGAGGAAACTTGGCACATATGCACCGTGTAGCCAATAAGCGGGCGTCCCTCTCGACCAATCACATTCAAGTACACCACGCGGGGCGAGTATGGAGGCCGTGAAGCAAGAGACCTGCAACAACTCCATTACTCTCAAAGGCTCTGCTCAACTTGTATCAGAGTTTTTTTGTAAGTAGTTCTATTATAAACCTTCTAGATGTATATATTCTCGTTATTATATGATTGTATTCTTCTGGTATATCTTCTATTAAATCCTTGTTAACTTAGGTAGGCTGTGTCTTGAACTGGAGTTTGGTTGGTGGAATATAATTGGATATTTTACCGTGATTAGTCAAAAGTACCTACTAACACTTATTTTACCGTGAATGTGCTTTGATTGGCTAAGTACTTTCTCTTTTATATGACTGGGAGCCTGACCCCTGCAAGGTAGCTAGGTAGGTTTGTTAGGTTAGGTTAGGTTGAGTGAGGTCTTCTAACACTGCTTTTCCTGCTTTTTTTTTTGTTTTTTTTTATCAACTAAGGTATGGTTAGGTTAGGTTTAATTTTTGACATAACCTTTTTTTTTTTTTTAACACATTTACACAAACTACCTGAATAATAGGTCGCGGGTTAGCAGTCAGGTGAGAATACATGTGGTACCTGGTGTAATTAGTAGAGTCGTGTAAAGAATGTGACTAATTGGTATGGTGAATGGCATATATTTCTTGACCTTTCCATGTTAGGCAAATTGTTTTACGATGATGGATAGTTTTTTAATTTAGCATAAGAATTGTTGAGTATCTGTATAAATGTAATGTTTTTCTACTCCTTAGACTATGGCATCAACAGCATCCTATACCAGCGAGGAATTTATCCCGCTGAGTCATTCACTCTCAAACAGCAGTATGGGCTGACAGTCTACACTACCACAGACAAGGGGGTGAAAGACTATCTCAATAATGTCTTGGCACAGATTAAAGGTGAGACCACAGTTTACTGATGACTTTTAAATGAGTCTTATCATAGTACAGTACTGTATAGTGTGCATTCATGGTCAGATACAGTACAACTTGGCCACTCTTTGGTGCTCTCAACCTCACCTCTGGGATACAAAGCCTGCCGCTAATTAGCTCTCACGTGAATACCTCCCATGATGTTAATATGATACAACCAACAGTGCTGGAGAGATTAAACAAAATGGTGTACACATCAAGACTGTACAAATCTTGACTCATATGGATAATATGGTACAACCAGTTCGCTGCATCATGTCAGTTTCCCTCTCATAATCTTGAACTACACTTGTGAATGCTCTGTAATATCTTGTCTCAGTGGGAATGAAAGGTAGGGATCCTATGGGCTCATTCTTAGCATGTTGAGAGGAAGATGTGGAGGATGTTGTGTGTGTTTGTTACTGCTTGTTCTCCATTTATTTTATATAACTTTCTGTAATGTTTTGTGGGTCCCTATGTTATTTTGGGGTGATCTCATGACCCCCCCACACACCCCTTTGTTTTTCAACCTTTCATGATGTGTTTTCATTATGTAATTTTGGAAAAAGGTACAAGAATGACTTAATTTGTTTATATAGACACTTATTAAAACTGTCAGAAGGTAGTAGTTTTATCCCTGTAGTCATTTTTTAGCGGGTAATGTTGAAAAGGATGAAATAATGTATACCCCCCTGATCACGTGAAGATTAACCCCCCAGCGTATTTCACCTTAAGATTTAAAGCCTTAGTGTTACCTGGGCGTTAAGTTTGATGAGATTAAGTTAGCATTAGTTGATTAGTCTAAAGGTGAAATAATCTGGGGGAAAGGGAGAGGTAAACTTCATCTGATTTGAAAAGAAAAATTTTGGAAGACATAACTCATATTTTCATAACTACCAGACTGGCTAGAGGCGGGGAACGTGCAGAGGCTGGTGCTGGTGGTGACAAACGTTGACACAAAGGAAGTCTTGGAGCGTTGGGACTTTGATATTCAACATGATCCAAGCTATGGTCCACAATCTATCAAGGAGTAAGAATGACAATACCATACCAGTGTTTGTGGTTACAGAAGATAACAGTGAAGACAGATTTTAGTTGATGAAATAGACCTTTTAAACTTGATGTTATTAATTGACCAAAATTGCATGCTTATTCATAGTTTTAATTAATTGTATCACACTTTATAGGGGGAAGGTGACTAGCAAAGACCTGAAGGTAATACAAAAAGAGATGCGAGATGTGATTCGTCAGATCACTGCTTGCGTCACCTTCTTGCCTCTACTTGACTGTGTCTGTAAGTATCAGCTTTATCTTGTAAATGTTTGAGCTGTTTTATTTTGTTAACTTACAAGGTATATGACTAGCCCAGTTGAAGAGAGACAAATGGCCATAGGTGCATTTCCTAACTGGAGTAAAGGACTAGGATGGTATTGCCTTTTGGATATGGCACCACATTTTTTAACACTACTGTAATCATGTATTCAAAAGATTAGATTGGGACATATTGGGACTATAGTCTTTTTGTTGATTGAATTATAATTATAAAGTTTTGTAATACATCATTTTCACTCTGATCATCAAAAAAATGTTCCTGGAAGTATATATGTTGATCTGTGCAAAAGCTCAAGTGTCACCAAAAATATGCTTCTTTTGTCAGACTGGTTACCAATATAAAATGGTAGTTGAAAGAGGTAGTTGATTTGTTATTTGAGTCCCCAGGTTTTCCCTGAAGACTGTACAGTATTGGGCAAGATTAAAGAAGTAGGTAGAAATAAGGTGGAAAAGTGGTGTACGTAATATTATTTTAAGTAGAGATTTCTAAGTTTCGTCTTTGTCTGTAACCAACAATTAAATATTGGAAGAACACTCATATACATACTTAATAAAGTATTTTCTTCTACTTGCAGGTGCATTTGACTTATTAGTGTACACACACAAGAACGCTGAGGTACCAGAGAAGTGGTCTGAGTCCGCTCCGTGCTTCATCTCCAATTCTCAAGAAGTTCGTCTTAAGTCTTTCTCCACATCCATACACAAGGTGGAAGCCTGTGTGAGTTACAAAATTGATGAATGAGAATTTCTGGTTTCCTGAGAAATTATTAAAGTGTTCAGTTGCCGGTTACTTTCCTCAACTTCACGTGAAAAGAATTCCGAGGTGAATGTATCCTGTGGTATTTTGTATACAAATAATTCAGTGCCTTTTTGTTTGTTTGAGGACAGCATTGTGTTTGGCCTGCTGATCTACTTAAAGGACTATATTTGTGTAACAATCCCCTACAGTCCCTGATAATTACCTGCTTATGAACCAAGATCCTATATTTTTCACATTTCATTCACTTAAAAGTCCATATTCATGCTGGACCTAACAGTCGTACTTTTACTCACTGATAGAGCTTTAAACATGTGGTTTTCCTCGTCTTCCCTTCTTGTACAAGTTACTGTCTTTTATGCAAAACCTAAGTTAGTAAAAATATTGAAATTCTGAAAAGGTGTCTCGGGAGAATTAACTCATCAGTTCTTGCAGTTGAATCGCATTTGTGTGCTTGAAAATACAAACTGGTGTTGGCCAGTTTATTGTGTGGGTCGGCCTCATCTATGTGATTGGTACATTTTGGGGGAAGAAGAGAAACTTATAATTATCTGTCTACAATATTCTATCTTAACTAAGAGGGAGGTAACAGGTATTAATGCATTTTAGGCTAATAAGCATGTATTCATGCCAGTATGTTTTATTTTTATTTTAAGAAACCAATTTATCACAGATTTACTTATTTATTTTTTGTTTTTATGAAGCATAGATTCATAGATTATTCACATATGATGAGGTTGATTGAAGCAGTGTGTGTGTCCCCAGATATCTCCTTGGGCAAGCAGGAAGTAAACCTGTGTGTGGTGCTGTGGTAATTTTAAGTCATTATGTTTGAGGGAGGGTGTTATTAAATCCTTCAATATTTTTTTATTTAATGAAAACATAGACCAGCCATTTCTACAGCTGCTCAATTTGGGCCAGTACTTATGAGAAACTGGACATGCACTGGGCAGACTCATAAGTAATTTTAATGATAAATCCATGGGAAACAGTCATTGGTTATAGATGAGAATTTTAGGTGGTGGTAATCACTAGTGGGTGGTCATTAGGTAGCTGGTAGTCACTGGTTGTCTGAATACAGTACTGTAGATGGGAATGTTTGGGTGATGGTAACATGTTGTGTCAATGATTTAAATTTTACTGTGTATTCCTTATGATTTAATGAACTACAGTATTCTTTCAAGTTCATTCAACGAGAAAAAAGGACTGATAATTACCCAGTGCTTAGATATTTCCTGAAGTAAAACAGTATTATTTTAGCAATATTTTTATTACTACTGTACTTATTCTTCTATGTTAACAAGGGTTTAAAAGTGTATACCACCATAATTTGACAGCATTTGTTGATACTGTAATTATCATGCTGTCACTGTAGGCATTCATCTGTTTTGGTAAAATGGTGCTGTACAGTATTTAAAGATGATTTGCTTGGTGATAGATACTGTACCATAATTATTTAAGGCAGAACACTGGGGCACATACTGAAACCTCAGATTTTACTTTATGGGTTATGAAGCCCTGGAGAAAAGGAAAGCTCTCTTAAATTCTTTTATGTAAAGTTATCATCAGCTTGTTACTTTTATTTTTTTTATTATTATTAGCCTAATGTGCAGCTGTATGATTCATGTCTGAGCAGAGGGAAACTTTCTGTCTTTGCTGGTGTTTGTGTGTACAGGTATCCCTATTTTACTCAATGTATGTATGGAGGCAGTGGACTGTAACTGCTTTGCCAACCACACCCCTCCTCCCAATGTGACATCATGGCAGCAACATGTCTCTTGAGTCAGCTGGCTGGGTCACTGCCTGGCTGAGTTATGTCACAGCACCCAGAGGATGGTTTGAGTGTGGAAGGAGTTATTGTATGTACATAAAATACCGTATATACCCGTGTATAGCACGAGTTCTTAAGACCAAATTTTTTGGCAAAAAGTTGGGGGTCGACCTCTATACGGGTAATAGTTTCGTTAGGTTGAAAAATATTTACCAGTAAACAATGGAAACGACGCACCAACGCACCACCAGCTGTGAGTGTCGGTACAGTTGCCAGGGCAGATCTCTTGCGTCATCATAGCAAGCCCAAAGTAGCCAAATGCATGGTATGGTATGCACAGGAGGATGTAAAACATAAAGTATACACGTGGGCTAATCGTGATGACATAATATGATGTGAGTCAGATCATCTACACACAGTTGCCAGTTTCAAAATTTTCCTTTTAAAATTTTAAGTTACCGAGTATTTCTTTTCCCAAATCGTTTTACAATACTGTAGGTAAAACAGTATACTATTGTGCAAATCCCACAGAAAAAAAATTAACAAATGGAGACACCAAAAATGTAAAAAAAAAAAAATGCTGTCTGACTTGCAACACTGTTGGTAGGGTCAGGTGGTTCTAACGGTACCTGCCAGGACCCGGTAATCAAATTTATAACAATATCTAACCTCAATTACTGTAGTTTATCTGATGTAGGCAATATGAAGTAAAAAATACCAGTTAAAGTGAGAAATTGGAAGAGAATAAACAAGAAAGATGTTGGGCTATTTTTGGTAGGGCTGAGGGAGAGAGTACCAGCTGTTTGGTCTTTTTTGGCGGGAGAGTCACGCAAATATCCGTACTAGTATTTGTTTGGTGTGTTCTATATTTTTAAAAATGAATACTTGTAAATTAAAAGTACCGTAACATTGTATTATATAAAAACTTGTCATATTTCTGGAAAATAAGAAGCAAGAAAATAAGAATACACCGGTAAACACAATTTCAACGTACGCTAAAATTAAAAGCTGCTTAAGAAGGGCCGATACAAACACAAAGCCTCCGCGACCAGGGCTCTGCCGTATCAGCTAGACGGTACACGTGTTTTTCGAATCGTTTTCAGTTAAAAAACTTTTACATCACAAGTGAATTAGGATAGAATATTATTGTAATATAACAGTTTTTAACTGAAAACCATTCGAAAAGCGATTACGGTAACATCTTTTGAACGAAAGAAAGCGAGTCATTGTTTTTGTCACGATTTTATCCCACTTTCCACTATAATACGTACGTCATTTCAGCAAAAATATTACATTTCCATATTCTCAGAAATAAATAGTAGTTTTGCTGAAACGTGATGTATTTCAATGTAAATTAGGATAAACTACATGAAAACAAAAGACTTTACCTAACCTTCCGATGTTCAAGATATGTTACTCGTATTTTTAATAGTTTTCGGTTAAAATACTGTTATATTAGTGATATTCTATTCATACTGTGGTTGATATAATACCTTCACGGAAATGTAATATTTTTTGCTGAAATGACATACGTATTACAGTGGAAAGTGGGATAAAATTGTGATGAAAACAATGACTTTGGCTTTCTTTCGTTCAAAAGATGTTACCGTAATCACTTTTCGAATGGTTTAGTTAAAAAACTGTTGTATTATATTACAATAATATCCTAATTGACTTGAATAAATATTACGATACCATATTTCTGAATATTTTCATTAAAATCCATCCAAATCATTTTCCTTGTCATCGTCTGCAGCACCAAACAGCTTCTCCCAGTCCTCTCCTTGAACAGGGCTAGAGGGTACGTGTTTTTCGAATCGTTTTCAATTAAAAAACTATTACATCACACGTATATTTTACCTAAACTACGCCTGAATGAATATATTCTCGGAAATAAATAGTAGTTTTGCTGAAACGTGATGTATTTCAATGTAAAATAGGATAAAATACATGACGAAAACAAAAGACTTTACCTAAGCTTCCGATGTTCTTGAGATGTTACTCGTTTTTTTAATAGTTTTCGGTTAAAATTCTGTTATATTACAATGATATTCTATTCATACTGTGCTTGATATAATACACTCACGGGAATGTAATATTTTTGCTGAAATGACGTATGTATTACAGTGGAAAGTGGGATCAAATCGTGACGAAAACAATGACTTTCGCTTTTCTTTCGTTCAAAAGATGTTACCGTAATCGCTTTTCGAATGGTTTAGTTAAAAAACTGTTGTATTACAATAATATTCCCTCCTAATTGACTTGAATAAATACTTGAATGGAAATATCCAATATTTTTGTTGAAACTACCCGCGTTTCAGTGTAAAGTGTCGTGATAATAAATGGTAAACAAGTTTATAGGACGTAGTGTTTTCCTGAAGGTTTTGTTGTTCCTTTACCCTCAAAAACGTGGGTCGACCTATAAACGAGGAATATCATAAATTAACGATTTCTTGATCATAAAATCGGGGTCGACCTATATACGAAGGGGGGTTATAGACGAGTATATACGGTATGTGCTATTGTATTGTATGATATGCTAAGCTTCAATTTTATTATCAGAACATTTTTATTAATTTGCTTATTTATTTATTTTTCATTTTTAACGTATGCAATTTGAAATTTGTTCGAATTGGGCTCATCTTGCACTCACGAAATCATTAAAGTCTGAACCACATTGTTTATATAGAATTTTTGGTGTTAATAAATCACACATTTAGCTTCAAACCGTTATAACAGTCTCATTATTATTATTATTATTATAAGAGAGTACAGTTCGTCCCCGAATTACGTACATCCGAATTACGTACAAACGGCCGATACGTACATCGTTTCTGAAGTCTTTAATTGCAAAAATATTGTCTTAAAAGGGCGAGCAATTTTTAAATTTGGCGGGCGAGCCAGCCGCACCGCGCCGCCACTATCACTGACCATGCAGACGACACGCTAGACGCACCAAAACAACAAGTGTGGTCATTGTGCATACAGTACTTCTCCTGTGAATTTCTGCCCTATTTTGTACACTTTACTCTGTGTGCAATGACTGGTGTAAAGCGTAAGAGTGGTGAAGCCAGTGGGAGTGCTACGAAACGTCAAGCAATCTCACTAGAGGTAAAAATGGACATAATAAAACTGCTTGAAAGTGGTGAAAAGTTGACCAATGTTGCCCGCAAATTTAACCTGAGTCGGTCAACTGTTAATACAATTGATAAGGGCAAAGAAAAGATCAAGGAACATGTGAAATCTGCAGTGCCAATGCAATCTACGATTATAACTAAAAGAAGAGGGAAGGTTCTGGAAGAAATGGAAAAATATCTTGCGCTGTGGATCGAGGACTGCACACAAAAACGTAAGCCTCTGTGTCTCAGTATGATTCAGGAGAAAGCCCTAAGTCTTTTCAACGACCTAAAGAAAGATCACCCTGATGATACTGTGACATTCAATGCTAGCAATGGGTGGTTTAACCGATTCAAGGTGCGAAATAAGCTGCATAATGTTCGAGTGACTGGTGAGGCGGCGAGTGCTGATTGGAAAACAGCACAGGATTTTCCAAAGAAACTCGCGGAAATTATCGAGTTACGTACATTTCGAGTTAAGTACAACCTTTTGGTCCCCATTATGTACGTAACTTGGGGACTTACTGTACTGTACTCAGTGTTTACTGCCCTGTTGTTTGACCTCTGTGCATTGCTGTTATTCCACCTCCAGTAATAATTTTGTTTAATGTTAAATTTTCATGAACACAACCCCATCGTTAAATGAGGGATGCTGGTGTAAAAAAAAATCATCTGCACCATTCCAACACTACTGTTAATCCACCCACTCAGGTCGGTAGAAGCATACTGACCCCTGGTATGAAAATACAATTTCTAGCTTTGTATTTTTGCATTTCATTCATCATTTAATAGCAAATTTTGTCACTTATTTTCAATTTTTTTGTCCCAGACCTTTCACCAACCCTACATCTAGGTCCCCCTCCCTCCCCCCCTTCATCTACTGGCTCTTAACAATACCACCTCATGACCCATTCTCGGATGTATGGCCTCAAACAAATAGGTTCAGGTCTTTACACGCACTGACAATAAGTGATGACTTCTTGGAATTTAGGTGTGGCTTTACCTGGCCTGTGACCTTATTTCTCACAGTAGATAATGCTGTGCTCTTTTTCCTCTTCATATAATACCATGAGTAATAATTTTCTTTACCTCTTGGTCTCATAAGCTGTCGTCTTTGCATGAAAGCGAGAGAGAATCTTAAGACCTGATGTTTTTTTATTTCCACTCATTCCTCCACCCTGACACCAATCTTTCTTGTGATGCTGCCCATTTCTTATGCTTTGTGGGTTATTTTTTTGTCCACGGAGATTTTCTAAAATGCACAGTTTTTAAACTCTCCATAATTGTTTCGGTAAATGCTGAATCTTGACAGTAGAACCTGCATTCATTCATTCTTGCAATCTCTTTCCCATTATTGCACATAGATTAGAATAAAAAGCAGCAAAATATTGATCATCTCCTTATTTTGTTCTTCGCTTGCAGTTTTGTCAGATTTATTGTGTTATGGTAATACAGTATTTAATTTCCCTGTAAATTCTTATTCTACTCAGGACACCTATGCACCACCTTCGTACACAGGCCTAACCTGTTTACGCATAATGGGTAATGAACATATTTAAGACAAATGGTTTCACTCTTGTAAGTCATTTTCCTGAGACATATATGTTTCCCTTGCACACACAGGTATTGGTTACAGTATCTTTTCATACCTGATGTGGTTATTTTATCACTATTATTCTTCAGGCCCATGATTCTCATATCAGTACATTGCTTGTCAAAATATTGCTTATATTTAAATGCCCTTCATCTTTACAGTACTTTCTTGTTTGCATTAGCAATATGTGTACATTTCAACACATACCTTTGCATCTGTTCTGTTATCGATATTCAATACTTTTCACGTACTCTGTTATGCTCCTGTAGTTTACATACATTTCAACACTGATGTTGTAATACTCTTCAAATTTCCTACTTGATAAAGAGATTCACTATAAAGTTCTAAAATATTAAGGGACCATGTGAACTGTGGTTAGCCTAGACCAAACGAAAAGTGGCATTTTCCAGTTTGTCTATGTTACTTTGCCTTTTCACAACTGAAAATTTATATTAGTATTTCCAGTAGTGTCTCAGTTCTATGGAATTTCCTCCGTTATGTATTTTTCAGTTTGTGTTCATGTCAAGTATTTTGACATTTACTTCAAGTACTATATACGTAGTGTATTAATATTTTATACTTTTTAAATACAAAAAAATATTGAGTGAAGTTTTTATGTCCCATTAATATATATATATATATTTATTTTTTTTCTTGAAATAATTTTCGCCACTTACTAGCTGTTCTGCCTGTTGGTCTATTCAGTGTTAGTACAGGACAAAACCGGAGACCAAGAAACCTGTGGTGTTTGGTCACACTGGATAACACCCTTCTCACGTGTGTCCGGGCGAGGCTCAAACTCTTGACTTATTGGTGAGTCACCCGTTTTGTTATCCACAGGAACTTGTTCTCGACCAAAACTGTAAATTTAGGTTTACTTGAGAAAGATGCCTCGATACTACATTTGTATTCAACATGGTTCTGGTGCTGAAGTGTCACCCTCAAATGGCATCCTTGAGTTTGATATACATAAATAAAGATGAATCATTTAAAAGCTTACTTTTCTCATAGCAACCAGTGCAGTTGGTTGCAATGGCTCACATTTTGTGCAATACAGAGGGTATGCAGTAATTCACGCAGAGTGATATGAAACAACTGTATGCATTGGAAAATTATAAATAAAACAAAGAAACTGATCATATAATTTATGGAATGTGATGTTAAAGATGATGTTTTACCCCCATAAATGAGAAATTGAAAATTTAACAATTTTAGTTATGAGAAGAAAAATATATACAGTACCCAGTAAATTATTTAAGAAGCATTCACTTTGGTCTCGATTATCATCATCTCGTCTTATGGGTAAGTACAGTACTGTGCTGTGCTTCCAGTGACACATGTATACGTATATATGTACACACTGTCTCACTCAAATGATTATATATGAAAATAAGCAAACTACAATGTTGTGCTACACAGACCACCATCAGCAGGTTTTTTTTTTTTTTTTTTGAGGAGGGATTCCATCTATCTCATAGTAAGCAAAACAAAAAGTATTCTATGTCATACAGTAACCACAGCAATACTAAAAATCCTGATTTATACTAATTAAAATATAAGTTAAGTTCTTTAGTAACAAATCATTAATAAGGCGTTTCACTTACCGGGGTGGCAAGGTAAGAGCTGTTAGCTTTGTCCTCCATGGGTACACTTGAGCGACAAGTTCACAAGTCTAATATAGAGCCCATTATTGCAACCCTGTACAGACCCCAGAAACACCTGTCATACCTCGTGGACTGAGAATACAGCAGTCACCTGTCAGTACTTTCCATGACCCAAATACGAAAGATAAAAATAAAAAGCTTGCCTAATGAACTTGCAAATCCCTCAAAACCTCTTGTATTACAATAACGTATTGTGGAATACTTCAAGGTACTTCATTGTTAGTTAATTTACAGATAACTATAATGGATTTATGATAAAGTAAAAATTTTGTGCAAAATACAATAATAAAAACATAAGACAAATAATGATGATATAATGCACTGTATATATTTAAAACACAAAACAAGACATACGAACTATACACACAATATTGGATTACTCTGCAAAATACACTAAACCTGTACTACTAATGAACTTAATGGTTTCAGAGTTGACATAATACTGTTTTTGGAACCTATGAATAATGATTTATACTGTGCTTATAGGCCTATAAATTTAGGGTTCAAAGCTGACAGGTAACTGATTTTTAGGCCCACAGACACACAACAAACATCTTCACAAAAACAGTGCGGTATACACAAAGGTTCCAAAAGTAGGATCACACAAACTCTTTAAAGTAAACGTTTTTAGAATACAAATGATGCAGTATTATAGAGTTCTGGTCCTAGTCAAGGCTGATCCCTTGTTATAACTAAGCATTTTCAAAGAACCTACAATCTGCTGTGAAAGTTTGGTAGTCAAGTACGTCTCAGTAGACTGATGAAGCAGTAAATGGTAATCACTGACTAGCCTGTATATCCCTTGTTCATAATTACCTATCGTTACCACCTCCAACACCGTGTGACCCAAGTCTACGTAAACTCGATAAACAATAGTATTATAATGTCTAACCAGTAATAATTATTAATACAAATGTGAATTGTAAATATCTAAAACACAAGACAAATTATAGCTCATCACAGACAATAGTTGACTTTCATCAGTTTCAGAACTGTATGCTAAGATATGGATACACAAAAGAAAACTTACTACAAGTTTAGTTAAAATTGGCAATTCATACCACAGAAATAGGATTCATATAAAGAAATTACATATCAAGGAAAGTTTTGATAGACAGAGGAAAAAGCTCTCAGTATCTTCATGCAAGAAAACATTAGTACAAATGACTCTCCACTCCTTATAGGCACATTCACAAGCATATACAGTATTATTAAATAAATAATAGATTCTAAAATAATTTTCAACTAGTCTATTATAAATATTTCTGTTTTACTTAACGTAATATGATGAGATGCAGTGAAAGGAGGAAAAACACTGGTATTACTCTTGTACCCACACCAAACTTATTGATTAATTTGGCCGCTTACGAATCCCCAAACTTTAACCATTTATTCACTGGACAACCATCAAAGTCCACACTGCTATACACTACACTGTATATATACGTATTAAAGTTTTTTTTAACCAAAACTATTTTACCATTACTGTACTAAGCATACCCATATTACTTTTGGCTATTATTCCACTAACAAATGGCTTACAACCCCATTAACTAGGACGGTGATTTTCTAGTACAGTTTTTGATGGTAATAATGGTTCTGTTGGGGGAAAACCAATATCCAAGTGATTAAGCTCTTTTAGTTATGTTTTTAAACCCTGTTGCTGTTTGTGCAATAATTACCTTAATTTTGAACAACACTATTTTTCCCTCACTGCATTACTGTATATACTGTACTGTATGTATCTTTTACTACTATGTACACAAGTAGACCTGAAAGTACTCACATGGATGGAGTCTGGAATCATACCATCAAATAAACTGCTCTTACTACAGTCAGAATCTAATGTACTTTAAATATCTGGATCAAGCAGTGATCGGTCAGTCGCTAAGCCAATGATTCTCAACTTGTTTTAATCAGCGGCATTAGTCTGTGGGCAAGAAACTTACAGAATTCAACCCCCAACAAATGATAATACAAAATGGATGAATGTATTAACAGAACAAACATAATGTACAGTACACATAACAACATCTTGTATGATTTAATATCTCATACAGTAGCATGTTTTATTGTAGATATAAACCAATTTATTTAAATCCCAAAGAAAAAGGTTTATGGACACAATTTGAGAACCACAGTTCTAGTCAAGTTCTATATCATACAAGAGGCAGCAACATCTCTTGATCTTAACCCTCACACTGGCCGCTGACACAGGTTGCTTTACTAAGAGCCCACATTGCCCAGACCTCCCTCCTGCTGGTTCATATCAGGCACAACAAATGCTCACATTGTACACAGTCCAAAAATTTCTATGGAGAACTCATTGATCCTGCTGTTTTATAAAGTAAAAAAAATCCATTTCTGGATGACGAAGCCAGTGAGTGAGTGAGATTTGCATCATCAACGTGTGAGAGGGTAGGATTTGTCCAACTGTTGATAATATGAGAGGGTTAACCTGATTCCTTACTGCACGATCTAATGACTTAACTAGTACTACTGCTGTTATACATACTGTACTGTACATATGGCACCTAAACCATGCGGTATGGAAGGGCCAAATATCTCTTGATTCAATAGATGCAGCCAAATCATTGATAAATCCTCAAAAGTTTCAAAAAAGGTACAAGGTTCCATAACACCAGAAATTGCTTACAGGGTATACTGTAACAATACCATTTACCAAATACAAGTAAAACTAGCAACTGTTCAGAACAGACCAGTAAAATATATTATGTATACTTTATCTTATACCACAGGAACACAGGGATAGGTGTAACAGTGTAAAGCCTCACACAGTACAACAGAATGGGGATTGATGGCACAGTAATGTGTCCCAGATGGTGACAGTTACATCCTGCTGTCACAGTCATTGGTATTTTCACTTCTTTATACTAAGCTCTATAATGACCTTATGTAAAGAATTATTACATCAAATAATATAAATTACATATAAATAAATTACTATAACACAGATGATCATCCTCTCAGTCACCTGCACTGTCACAAACCTCTAAACACTCTGGAATATTAGTCAGTCATACTGTTCATGCCACCATAGGTTTATCAGAGCAACTGCATATAGGAACTAATAAAGTTATGCTACTACTAAATCTGAAGAGCCAACATACACTAGTACACACAAGTTGCCTTTAATCAAAAATACAACAGAAGATTTAGTTCAGGCTTTGTATGTGAGGGGTAGGGTAGGGTAAGAGCACTAAGGACTGTCGTCACAACATCAGTTTCATTTCTAAAGTTTCAACAAGTACTCAATGAAGTTACTGAGCAATGTGAGGCCCTAAATTCTGACCGTCATGTGTGTTGTCAAGTTTATTGAACTTTATGCATGATACATTTGTAAATCCACGATAAACAAAATTTCTCCTTTCTCAAACCACAAGTTGATTATTTTTAGTTATAGCCATTGTCGAGTCTCACGTTCCAATTTTTTTTACATTAACTTAAAAAAAATACTGATTCTCATTTCCTTAAACAGTAATTTCATACACCTTTACTCCTCCTACTCATTATATCTGGCAGAAATATATCTTCTCAAGAGACATAGAACTCTTGTCTCATTTCAGTGCTTCCCTCCTTAACCTGTGAGCAATGAGTTAGTGCTTCCCTGGTGACACAATCCTTCAGGAAACATCATGAGCACAAGAGGGTATAAGGTGGGTGCACACTGACTGAAGCAAGAATCAATGATGTACTATACAGTATGCTTCAATAAGAAACACCTGATATGATATGAATTGTTGTTATATAAATATTAAGAATGAGGCAGTGTTATATTGAACATAAATAAGTGGGGAAGAGCTGTGACGTCTGAGTTTCCGTGGTTATGGACTTGAAGTTACAAATGGCAGTGGAAGGATTCTGCAGTAAGTGTAAGATAGAGTCAGACGTGACTGGGTGAATGGTCTTACAATGCTCTGAGAACAGACAAAAACAGTTTGTATCAAGAACTTTTGAATCTGTACCAATAACTTAAATGTTGGTAGAGACTGATGTGGTGAATTTTGCTAAAACTTGATATGGTTAAGAGTTACAACAGGCACTGGATCCCAACATAGAGGATGTTCCTGTAATTTCTTCTGCTAAGTTACTAAAACTATGGTTATAACTGTGACCCTACGGTGATCAAAATGTCACTATAGCGATCAGGGAGGCACACTACTGATCCTTAATAACAGGTACAGTAACTTTGAGGGTTGTTAAAAGGAGTGTTGATGACTCATGCAGGGAGAGTGAAGCCATTTACTAACTTTATGAAGATGGGCACTATCTGACACGTACATCTAGGCGTGGTTACTTCATCTATACTCCGGTACATTCTTCACGTTTACATCACACGTACCTCTTACTTATCAATTTCAAGTGGAGTGGAAGTCTCCTAGTCAACCAGATGTGATCCTAACGAAGATACTGTAACACTTTGCTGTGAAAAATAAGTCTTAAAATGAAGGGAATTATCAAGGACAGCACTATCATCTTCTCAATGTTCAATTTATTAATAACATTTCTGAATCACTAAAGAAATGTTTTATGTTCTCCCTGGTTGAAATGTTCAATGTAAGACAGTTACTCCATGTGGCACAAGTCGCTTACCCAAAATTCTGAATCCTTGACCAATATTTACAGTGATACCATAGCCATTCACTTATGCTATCTCAACTTTAAAACATTTCTTAACTTCATTTGTCTCTCTCTCTCTCTCATATCTCTAAACAAACAAGTACTTAAGGATTTCCATTTTGTCTCTTTGATGATCCTACTTTGGCATTCAGTTCAAGGCAACACAGCTGTCATTCATTACCAAATTACAGTACTTGTACTACATATGATACACACTCTCTAATGAAGAACTAGCTATGCCAAAAATGTGCTTATCGTGTGACTAAGTTTCTTTGGCGACCTCTATAGTCAATACTGTAATATGAATGCACGACTCTTGGATAATTCAGTGTAAGAATTTTTACTTCTAGCCTATGGAAAATGGAAATAATTTCCAGAGATTTAACTATACGTATATATATATATATATTAATCTATCTACAAAATCTTCCCTTTTCTATCTTTATTCAAATGGTCTTGCCAATTCTCGTCCGTAAAAATTCAAGTTTTCTTTTTAGCCAGATTTTTTTTTTAATCAAAACAGGCCACAGTTTTCTATATAGCCAAACAACTTAAGTACAATTTACTCTGCCACATATCTCAAAATGTTATCTCATGGCACCTAATCCTGTTTTTGTGTACCAATGTTTCACTAAAATACTTGTGGTCATTATTTGGCAGTCTCCTAACAGCCTTATCATTATTCTAAGTTGATATTCTTGTTTTTTTTATCCCATGTACAGTTGCTTGCACTTATACCTGGTACAGTGGCTGGTGCATTTTGTGAGATGTGGCAAATATGAGTTTGTTTACATCATATTAAAACAACCGGAATGGCCCTAAGGAACCTCGCAACAGTAGCCAGATAAACATTCCAGAGTTGCCACATCTCATAAAATGCACCAGCCACTGTATCAGGTATAAATGCAGGCAACTGTACCATTAAAGTGTAATTCCACTACTAACATGTCTTTGTCAGTAAGTTATCTAACATTTCATCATCTTACACCAACCTTCCTTAACTTTACTAATGCTTGAAAATGTTCTTCATGTATTGAAAATGTGCAGCCCCCTATTATCTTCTGCTCTATCAATACATTTCTTATTTAAGCTCCCCCTTAACACAAGGCTCCCCTCTCACTGCATATTTTAGCTCCCACTTAACACAAGGCTCCCCTCTCACTGCATATTTTAGCTCCCACTTAACACAAGGCTCCCCTCTCACTTCATATTCACTTACGTACTAACTTCCATTTTGATGAACTGTCTCAAATACCTCTCCACTGTTGTTCTGATGACTCCTGACAAAACTTAAACTACCTAGTGGGAAGACTACCCCACAGCAGACTGTACAGTGCCTGAAACAATTCCTCGTACACACAACCTTTTAAGGGACTAGTGAGGAAGACGAGGCGCCCCGGGCCAGAACAGGACGAACAACAAAGTGGCCTGAGATGGTCTTTTATTAAATCATTATATTGGTATCAAAATGGCTAAGCTTTTTACTGCATTTTTTTTTATTATGTTGTCTACTTCTCCCTCGGAGCGCCTCATATGATCTCTGGTGAAAAAGAGGTTCCTTTGCATGCTCATATGCACTCACAGTACTGTACTATATATCACCACTGTCACACCAGCCAAAACATTCATTTTCTTTACCAACATTAGTGTTTCCATTACACGTGGCTCACCTCCATCTTAGTACTGTACTGGTCACAAATTTCCTTCTTTCCCTTTTTTTTTTTGATATGCAGCGGATTGATGATTAACAAAATTACAGGTACAATATCAGAGCTGTCAACTACAAGTCAAGCCAGAGTTGTCATCTCTGGCCTAACAGGAAGTTGACAGTTCTAATGTTTATACTTAAAAATAATACAATACTACAGTACCTCTTATCCTCCTTTAACTTTTGACTCGGTGAATGGCAAAAAAAAATTAAATAAACAGAGAACATTAAGTTTCAAGTATAACAAAATAGTAACTTTAAAGATTGGAATGATATAAATCACACGGTAGAACAGTACGGGGGAATGTGAGGAAGATGATGTAACACATTCACTAAAGACAAGTGACTGCTGATACAAAATGATAACAGTTCAATGATGATATGTAATATAAATTCTTCTTTGCATATTTAAAATTTTAATTCGGCAGTAACTCGATCGCTGGGGACACAATGAGGAATACAATGTAATGTTGATTCTACGGAGAACACTTATCATTTAACCTAACGCATCATACGTTAGACTCCATTAGGTTAAATTTATAAATCATTCCTCGCAGTGTTGCCAGCTAGAGCCTCTGCCTCATCACTAATGTTGTGTCTTTGTTTAAGTCTCTCCAGTCATAAATCTATAATGTACAGTCGGGGTCAAAGGTTCACTACCTCCCTAACTGAAGCAGTATCGACCCCAAATGAGATAAAACAGTAAACCCGCACCAGAAGACAGCCGGGAAAAGTACCGTCTGTTCGAAGACTCATTTCCATGACTCGGTTTCATTTGCGAACCTTTGTCCGCGACTGTACAGTACCGGTAACTTCAATATAAAGTTAACTTGGATTCTGTTGTGTTCTTCATTATCTAGTTTAATGATTGTTCAGTCACATTAGAAGTATTTCCTTTAATTTATAAAGTATTACAGAATTTACTGAGTAATTTGGTATAAAAATCAATTACCTGTACATACTGCAAAGTTGATTACAGAACAATTCTTTCCACAAAAATACCCGCAGCTGATCATCTTCACGCCGACACTGTGTCAAGGATGAACCCAACCAGTGTAAAAAATTTCAAACTTCAGCTGTTTAAAACTTCACGGAAACATTTCTATACAAACTGATATTTTAAATGTTTCGTTGGATGAGAACTCCAGTGGAAGCCTCCCTGAAGAAAATATATAAATAGCATAAAAAATAATCAGTGAAGAAGGGCAAGATGCAGATTACCAGAATACGTAGTGTGAAGACTTAGGAGAATGGCCTCAGTGGACGGAAATGCATGGAAAATCATAACACTTGTAGTTGTAATTTGTGTTTAGGGTTGTAGTAATACCTTGCACTCACTGACACATAAGGTAAAGTATTACAACAGAGAAGATATAACCAACCTTGCAACTTAACTTTGTAGGGCAATTTATGTGACGTCTGTGGGATGTACTGTAAGCGTGGGATATATATGCGTGTGTGTGTGTGTGTGTGGCGTGTGTGTGTGTGGTGTGTGTGTGTGTGAGGCGTGTGTGTGTGTGTGTGAGTAAGAGTGAGAGAAATAAACGTGATCACATGCTTTACAGGGTTAGTGGAATGTGTACATGAACTGTGCGTGTGGTGTTGAGCGCAAAGTGATGAAGACAAAAGGGAACATTAACCTAATCCATAAAAGTTTTAACCCTGATACAGCACTACAGCTCCTGGTCTCCAACTGTGCGGCTGGAGTCAGATAATTTGCATTGTGATAGGACGTGTTCAGATTTTAAGAACATATTAGTCAAACAAATGGAATCTGCTAATGCCTTTCTATTTACCATAACTAGTGCATCCTTCTCATCATTAAGACCTATATGTTCCAACTTGTGGAGATTAATAACACTATGTTACAATATGAACCACTCTCTCAACATCAACTCTACTCTCATATGTAAACAACACTCTTTAATATTGGAATACTTGACCTAACACCACATCTTGTTCACATTCTACTGTCTTGCTGACAATCTACAAAATTAGTTCTAAACCATAATACAATATGGCATCATCTTAGCTCTCAAGTCCATGAAAATCCATTTTTTTACTAAGCTTGTTTTTATTCCCCTGAAAATCAGTAGTTATTCTGATAGTAAACTCTGTTTCACTACAACTACAGTACTTTTGTTTTTATTCATTTCTTTTTTACATAAAATGTTCAGCATTATTAGAATTCTCTAAGAGTGCAAAAATTCACTCAATAACCCATCAATAATACTGTTTCCAAGCTATAGTATCCACCGGACTTTAACCACAAGCTTACAAAAAAAAGCTTCAATGAACTTGCATTTAAAAAAAACTAAACCTTTACCATGATATCTTATCAATTCTTTATCTTTAAATTTGATCACACCGGTTAATGTTAGAGACCTTGCTGATGCTAGTTATCAGGAACCTTCCCAGGGACTGAGTGTTCCATCAGCAAACAGTAAAGGTGTGGTGGGCAGCGGCAGGTTTGAGGCACCTTCCCGGCAGCCTCCCCGCTGCTGAACCTCTGGACACACGCCCTGAGCCTAATGATATAAAACACAGTCAGTGTATATATGTGGACATTTGCAAATTTAAGATATGAGGAAGTGTGAGAAGGATTTCTACTTGATGTTTCAACCCTTTCCAGTCAGTTTCTATACTGTACTTGCCTTACACAATTGTTCTTTATGAATTGCTCTCTTTCCTATAGTTTTTATAGCCACTGATTCACAAATTCAATATGCTTGCCCATTACAACTACTTCCTGAAAGGGATATTTAGAGGCAGGAATCACTACTGATTGTATAAAGTCACAAGTTGCCCTTTATCTGGTTACCCATACTGGAATCACAAGCATCACACTGAACAAATGTCTCCCCATCTGCAGTGTCTCTCCTGCTACTGAAGCTAAGTACAGTACTTTCCTCTAATATTCTAGTGCTATAAGTATTAGTGGTAGAACCTGTCCTCAGCATTCTAGTACAATACTGGGTTTATACCTTTGATGTTTATACTCTACTAACAATCCCATTTGATTTCAGCCATCATGTTGGTATGGGAGCCAACTGTACCCACATTGTATCAGGAAAAAAAAATTATTTGACAGTGAATAACTCAGTCTAGCCCCTAAGATGCCCTGGTGAGGCCTCAACTATAACTACAGTAAATTGTGTATCAAGTGTTGGTTCTGGGTTCATTGGACCTCCCCCTCCAAGCTCAGGAACCAGGCTTCAGGACAGTCAATTCTTTGGCTTCACTATTCTCTACTTCATATAAAATCAATCTGAAGATCTAACAACTAATTCAGTGAAGGAAAATGTTATACAGGTACTTATCTCCCCAGTGACAGACAGACACAAAACATATCCCTAATACCAGTACTTGTCTCATAATTCTTCTCTCAATTACTCAGTTAAACATCTGATTTTGTTTTGCACGTGACAGTTTAATTATGTTATCCACAATATATCTACAACAACTTATTTTTAAAGAATATTTATACAACACAAATATACATACCTTATTGCCACTAATGAATTCCCTTAATTTGCGAATGAGAATCCTGTTTGAATCACTGAATTTCTCGACGCTGGAAAAGACAAAGTCATATCTAGCATCTTAATAAGGTAACCATATGAAAATGAAGAAAATTATTCAAAAATGGATGTATTAATGAATAGCTTTATGTATATTTTAAAATCACATTATAAAGATAACTAATTTATCCTTATTGTGACTGGAGATACATACCAATGAAGTGACTCCTATCTATATGGTGTGAACTTTGCTATTCCAATCAGCACATTTTCCTTCTATAACCTGCTAATAATTTACCAACACTAACTATAAAGGAAAACATTCTTAAACTACTAAGTAATCTCATTAATGGTGAGACTTATAATAAAACCCAAGTATCTCTCTAAATCTCAACAACAAGGAAAATGATTTAGCCATTTCTTGAGTCTTTCTTTCCTTTCTTTATTCTCAACAGCTATTATCATAATCATCTTCATCATCCAAAGTAAACTATCTTGGTTTCTTCATCAATTTATTTAATATTTGCCTAATATGTTCACCTTGTATCAGTACCAGTATATTCTTATTTAAATGCCTTTCTGAAGACTCTTTTAAACACATCTTATTCACATATTCATTAATTCCGTTATCAATCTTCCTTATTTCTATTATAGTGTTTTAAGTTGTTAATATCTACTGCTCTTAATGAACTAATTTTTAGCCAAAAGTCTCCCCCTCCCCCTCTCCCACCCTCACTACTGACCTCTCCTGACTGAAGAGCTTGTGTGAGATGATCTTGTGGGACACCTGTTGATTGAGGGAAGCATCAAAGAGAGGAAGACCGAAGTGACATTCCAGCAGGTGCCACTGATCCATGGAAGGTCCGCCCAGTTGTAGGGTCATGTTCTCACGTACACTACTGAAACACACACGTACAATTGTGCTAAATGACTCTATGACTTCTTATTTCATCATGTGAAAAATAAAACTTCCGCAAAGCAATTACAGTATATGGGGAAGTATTCACAACACTACAATCTCGCATAGTATCAATAAAATATGTGACTACCTGCTAGTTATGTTAGATTAGCTCGTGTTACTCTTGATATATGAGAATATTTATCAAGTTCTTAAGATACAGAGGCAAGTTCTTTGTTAATTTGGTCCACCTGCAGAAACAAAGCTAATTTCTGAAGATAGGAAATTGACTATTGTGCTGTTCCGCTTCAAAACCATGTATTGGTTACTCTTTCCTGAGAAGACATAAACAGTCTTCAATATAATGGTATTTTCTATAATACCATCACCTATAATGTACAGTACAGATAATGATGTTTACCCATCACTGGTGGAGAAACAACCATTTTTTCTGGGAGCACAGTATGTCTGGTAATCTCTAGTCCTGAGCTAAACAACACCATTACTGTCACAGTACTGTACATCTACTTTGGATAAACTCTAACAGTCTACACACCTTCGAGCATCTGAATTCTCCATCTTGTCTAGCACAATGCTGGAAACATCATCAAAGCTGACCACCTGAGGAATGGAAGCACCGCTTGAGTCTGCATCAATGCCATCAGAAATGCCAGTGCTATTACAGCTGGCAACACTGTCTGAGGTACCATCTGAAGCAACCTTACTGCATTCTGTGATACTGTTACTGATGGCTGAGGGGTTGGTGATGAATGATTTGTGGGGCGTGCTGGAGGACCCCTGTGGCATGCCGGTGGTGATCTCAGCTGCAGTGAGGGTCGTCACGCCAGGAGTGTCAGCAGAAGGGAAAGCCACCAGTTTGATGAAGCCAAAAGTATGTTGGAGGTCCAGCTGCTTTGCCAACATCTGGACAGCTGGGTGATTTACTATTTCTAGAAAAAATGCAAAAAGATAAGTACAATGCTCGAAGAGTGAAGCAAAGAACAAAATAAATATATTTAACCCTTAATATATGGGGTCCCATCTCTGGTGAATAAAATCGTCCCCATAGTGAAGGAGTCAAGACAAGCATATGTAATCAACATCAGTTACTAGAGTCAGTGTATTCCTGCTGAACATCACACTCTACTGAAGACTTACTGTTTCCTGTTAATCCCAATCACACACAAAATAAATGACTGGTGGAAAAGGAGAAAGACCTACAACACACACACACAATCTTCTAACAATAGCAATGAATCTTGCAAAAAATAATGACAGTACCATAATCACTATGGCTTAAATATAATGATACAGAATAATGAGACTGTTAAAATAGGTTAAACATAATACTTACTAGAACTCTCCAAGGGAAATGGGATATGCTGGATACAGACATCATGGTACCAGCCATATGCCTGAAACATTATATATTCAAGATCATTAGTTCTCAAGACATATGTTTACAAAATTTATGAACTAATATTGATATGCTCAGGGGAATGTTATTGTGGAAGTTGCATCAGAATATTAAGATTAGACTTTTGAAGGATATAATATGCATATAATGGTTAAAACAACCATCAATAAACTCATGAGCATTTTTTGGGGAGGTGTTTCCTAGTCCAACAAAAGATGATTAATTTACCACCCTAAAGAAATTTTTCCCAATTAAAAGTAAAATTAGAGAGACAAACGGACAGACAGAGAGATATCCACACACGGCGTCTCTGGTCACTCACCTGAATGAAGACAGGTGAGTGCATCAGTGCCTCGTTGACAGTAGTGAAGAGGGCCGCAAGAGGGACCACAGTTGGGTCGTGGCCCCAGGGAGTAACCAGCACCTTTTCGTATCCTACCAAACATTCAGGCAATCGACGTAATCGTTCGCCTAACCAAACAGACACCAATGAAAATACAAACACTTCACAATCCATTTGACAAAACAACATCAGGTAAGTCCTCGTGTAATGTCGGCCCGCTTAACGTTGTTTCGTATAACGTCGCGTTTTTAAGAACGTAACCCCGACGTTAAGCAAGGACTTACTGTAGTACATTAATTTAATGATCATATATAATAATGTGGGGCCATGTGGAAGGGAAGTACCAGAGCAGGACACATATTTTACATGAGTAAGAATAAATGAATGACACCAGATAAAGGTTTAAAATGTGTGTGAGTGTGTATGCTGTTGTTGCTGGCCACCATGGATTAAGAAGGAAACAAATTAATAAAGAATCTTATACAGTCAAGAGGGTGTACATGACACACCTAACCCCCTAAAATGAGACTTCCAATTAGTGGCCTCAGGATTTCCCATGAGTAGCTGTCCTATATACTGAACTTACCTGAGTGTCAAATGTATATATAATTACAAGAGCTACCAGTCCTTCAGTTTTGTTTTGTGTATTGACTTGACTTAAATCTAAGTTTCCATTACATATGTATAATTATGTAGATGATAGTAACTTACCCTGAGGAAGCAGTAATGATGGAGGGCCTGAGCTTGTAATATGATAGATGAAAAGCTTGAACCAGATAGAGTTGACCTCTGGGATGGCAGGTCCAAAATGGGGTGGTGTCTCCCCCTCTATTGCTGAGATTTCATAACTTAAAGGTGCCATGGAGACCAGAAATCTGTGCACACACAACAAGAATCATTAAAACATATTCAGTATTGTCACTATCACTGACAAGGTTATTAAATGCAGATGTAACATAACTATTCTGGAGTATCTTTTATAAAGGATTTCATTTTGTTCACCTCCCTCATTTTGTGTTCATGTGATCCTAAATATCATTTTTTAACCTGTAAGTATTTGTTCAGACTACAATACAGTATAAGAATATAAAAACACTTCAGCTGATGTTGTTTAATGACACTCACTGATAATTCTTTTTGAGAAGACGGGCCGTAGTCGCTGGGTCAAGATTACTCAAACTCTCCCAACGTATTAGATCCAGAGCATGAGGGACGTCCTGGCCAGGAGAACACAGATCACGGTTGTGACGAAGGAATGTGACAGAAGTTCGGAGTGTAAGAGCATGTTCAAAGTAACGCTGGGCCTCCCCTTCAGAGTCTGATCTGTGAAATAATAATGTCATGTTATGGTTGACAATACTTTATTGCCTGTATTACAATATAAAACTGAGATAAACTTAATTTCTTGGAAACAATTCAATCATCAATAACACAGATATTATCTATTTAAATAATTTCTTAAGACCATTAAACCATCTCCCCAGCCAAGACATATATTGTTAACCCCCCCACTGAGCACACCAACAGTAGAGATGGTCAACAACAGAAAAGGATGAAATACCCGATAACTCCCAGGCAAACACTCTAATGGTGACCAGTATCTTAGTACTTTATAAATGTCAGGCCAGCTATGAATTTCTTCTCATTTTCTGTTGCAATCAGTCTAGCCTACTCTTATGACATAAACACGAAAGACAAATTACACACAAGATGAACCATTACTTTGTAAACATTTGCCTGAGCAGTCCTCTTATGAATCTTTTAACAGGAGAAAATTTTACCCCTCTAAGTCCATTCAATATTTAGAGTACAGTACTGTGCTATAAATGAGAACATCATCTAACTTAAAGAAATTAAATATAAATGTTCTCCACTGGTAAACGTTGGAGGTACCTTGTGGAGCCATATCCCATCCACATACCTTTGTATCTTGTCCAGTTCTGTGAGGAGCGAGTCCAACCCTTCATCCAGCATCTTCCCCACCTCAAACATGGTAACAGCATGACTCTTTAAACCCTAACATAAAAAGAAAGATAACATTGAGTTTCAAATCCGTATAATGTCAATAGATTATTATTTTTTTGACTATAACTGGTGATTTAAAAGACCTAATGAGTGCAAAACCTCAGTATAATGTCAATAGATTATTTTTTGACTATAACTGGTGATTTAAAAGACCTAATGAGTGCAAAACCTCAGTATAATGTCAATAGATTATTTTTTTACTATAACTGGTGATTTAAAAGACCTAATGAATGCAAAACCTCAGTATAATGTCAATAGATTATTTTTTGACTATAACTGGTGATTTAAAAGACCTAATGAGTGCAAAACCTCAGTATAATGTCAATAGATTATTTTTTTACTATAACTGGTAATTTAAAAGACCTAATGAATGCAAAACCCATACCCTGATTCACTGAACTTATTAACACATGAGTGGACTACAGTACATCACAGGAGTTACAAGAGACCATCCACAGTGGAGATGAATTGTGTATCAAAGTGAAAGACTAAATGATGATTAAAGCCTCAACTGTGAATTAACTTTGACTAAATGAAACATCAACTAAACACTCATACAATCCTGAATCTGTGATAAACATAAGTCATTTAGAGAGTTTGTATGAACCTAAAACTTATTGTCGTGCTAACTCTAAACTTACACATTAGTTCAGCAATTTATAATTAGTATGAGTTATTTTTAAGACCAAAGACACAATACAAATTCCTTCTTTAAACCCATTCACAAACAGATTCTAGAAGCAGTATCACACACATTGTGAAACTCAAACATGACCCATATATTCTTTCAGTGTTGCTTTAATAATAATAAAAAAAAAACATTACAGTATTATCAATCCCATATACCTGTGACAAATTTCCCATCATAAGGAAGGCCGTGAGAGTTGAATCATACAGAAACGCTATCCTCTTGGTTTGGCCGCCGAAGGCAAAACCTGCAGCCAGGGGGTCGTCAGTCGGAGTTCTAGGAGTACATGCCCCCACGTCATCATTCTCCCCCAAGGAAGTCTCTGCCAGTGCTGACTCTAACTCCAACAGCAGTAAGTCATCTGCTGTTGTAGGCAACCTGTAAAAATCACATAAAATATCTTAAAAAGGTCACATGCATTATCTTCAGCCCTTCAAACAAGTTCAGATATTTATTACCAGTAGTCTGACAGTGTTATCTTGATGAAAGAAAGTGACAAGTTCAAGCACATTCATACATGCTAACACCACCACACAATCACTAAAAGAGACAAATATAATGTAAGAGATGTGCAGGTAGCCAACATCAGGAGCTACATAGGCTCTCCTTTCAGTCCACCTAACCAAACCTAATTCCTGGTGAAATAAATGGGGTGCTTAATCTTCAGGTGATACAAGAGATGTTCTGCTATGCTACTACAGTATTCTCCCATCACAAGTCACCAGCAGCACAACCATTCCAATAACAACTTGCTCAACTCACTCCTTGTTGGCACATACCTCTTGCTTCACTGCTGTGTCCAACTCAACACATAAAAAATCCAGGAAAGTTTGACAATGCTTAAGTGTATCTGAGGGTGATGGTAAAGTTAACTCATGCAGAGCCTCTTTTGGGATCCACTGCCCTGCCAAGGTCTTTGCATAACCAAGATTCATTTCAGTCCACCTGTTTAAGTATCATGATAGGGTATGGTCAAACTACAGAATTGAAACACAAGAGGGTAGAAAATTGATCCTTCAGTAAAATTAAAACTGTGAGGAGAAATTTACTTCTTTGTAGTGGGAGCCATGGCAGATTCCCAAGACGGGTGCATCTCCAGAGTCGATATCTCGGCGTTCTTCTTGTGAGCAAACCCCAAGCGACAGAATAGCGACACAGCCACCTTCACCAGCGCCAGGTCAATCTCCAATACTTTTGCCAGCTGTATGACGTAAGAAAATGAAGTTACCTTAAATCAGTTCACATAATAACACGAATTAATCGAAATATTGAACATATCACACAATGACACACACATAAGTCAGGTCAGATCAAGTTACGTCAGATTATTTTTGTTAGGTTAGGTCACAGTTTAAGTTTGGACAGGCTAAGCCACATCAGTTTAGGCTGGGTTAAACTTGGTTTGATTAAGTGAGGTTAAATTAGGAACCCACTGTTATGAATACATACCCAGGAATATATATAAAGTATAAAACATAAAAATAACAAAACACCACAACATCAACGTACCTCAATCACCGGTGTATGCTCATCAATCGACACAAAGATCTTGTACATGAGGCTCTCCAGGTAGTCCCCAAGTACGCGGTTCATCACGAAGCCTTCCAGCGGGGGAACAGATATACAGTCGCTGTCACTCATTGGCACATCAAGGTACACCAATCCTTTCCTGTACAGTGGAAGGAGAACCAGTCATAAACCTTCTTATATTGTACTGTACCCTTTAGCCTCTTGAGTACGATGACATAGCCACTTAAGGGTCAAGTCTTCGTCCTCAAGGGGTTAAGTCATGTAATTTACTGTACTCAAGGGGTTAAATCATCCTCAAGGTGTAATTAATGGTACTGAAGGGGTTAAATCACTCTCAAGGTGTTAATTCATTACACAATACTCAAGGGGCTAATTCACTGTACTTAAGGGGTTAAATCATCATACTCAGGAGGCTATGTCATCATATTCAAGAGGCAAAGTGAACTACAATAAATTCATACCTAGGAAAAACCCTCTACTCACGTATAAAGACTATGTACACATTCCCGATCCAAATCTCCTGCTTTCTGGGAACCAACGTCGATCAGGGAGTCAATGACCACCTTCTCTCTCTCCTTCACCAGACTCTGAGAAAATGAGGTTTTAATTATTTTTTTTTGACCAATTAATGCAGTGTTGCCAGAAATAAGGCAAAACTTCAACAGACACAGAGTAGATATTTTTTCTGGTGGTACTGTATCGTGTAGTCTACCTGAGCTGACCTATAGTAGCACTTTATTTCCCCCGATTCATCCACTCGCAAGTACAGTAAGGTTCCCTCCCCTTCCATAACAATGCCCCAAGTCTAATATGATTTACTCCTGGTACTTCACATAAGTCAACATCATCCATCAGTTGCATCACCTTCTCCAGAAAGAACTCACTGTCATGCTCTTAAACTATTGTACAGTGTATAAAAAAATATAAGTTATTAAAACCTAAAATACAAAATTCATAAAAAAATACATTAAAATACAACAGCTTAAGAGATACATTCATTACACTACTCAGTAAATATTCCTATAAAGTAATAACATATGTGATTCAACACCCGCGTACAACCGACCTTGATGTCCTCTTCCGTCACACACCCGACACACACCAGCCACCAGGGCTCGATGGTGATCTCCGAGGGCAGAGCAGGTAACAAGTCTCGAACATTTTTTTTGCGGAAGAGCTTTCGACTGGAACGGCACTGGTTCATGAGATCTATGTACTGGTTCCGTCCTATTCCTAACAAACGTAGACCTGAAAGGAAACAAATTGGTATCTTTTAATGAAGGTCTTGTACAGGATGTGGCATAGGTCGTGAACGATAGGGATAATTAACATTCTCTCTCTTTTCTTTTTTAAGTGAGAGAATAAAAAAATCAAAAGAGATGCCAGAGAAATTAACACTAGAGGAATGAGTCAGTTTGTTAATCATGTTTGGGAAGCTAGAGTTGTTACCCACCAAGCACTTGTAAAAGAACTCATTTGACAATACCGGTAACCGTATGCCCGGGTATTATCGAATAAATTACGAGTGTGTGTGTTTGTGTGTGTGTGGCAGTTTGCAAAGAAAAATTAACTACACAAACACAACAGTAAGAAAATAAATAAATCCTTAAACCCTTATGCCTCAATTGTTGCTGAAATGACCATGTCCAACTGGCTGACTAAGTACGGCAAAAACACATCATATAAAATCAAATCTTCCTCAGTCCCGGGATCGATAATACTTACAATCGGCAGCAGTGAAGTTTGGAAGGGAGTCGTAACTCTTCTCCGCCGTCATAATATCTGTAAGGATGGAGATGTAATACTGGAAGGGTGTGACGCGCAGACCCTTCACCACTACGTCTGACAGATGGTATGGGTACATCATCAGGTGAGACCGACTGTACGCCAACACCTCCTCGTAGTAATTTCTCTCATTCTTGACGATTTGCCGCACTGAAGTAAAGGAAAATAATGGATCTCTTCACGTCCTTTTAATTACATCCAAGAATATTACTGTCTGAAGCAGGAATATTATTAGTGACGTGAATGTTTGGTAATTACATGAACTAATGGAGATACTGTAGTGAATAGGTCAAAGGGATGGTTCTATAACAGATCACGCTGCAGCACAGAGACCAAATATGGAAAACAATCATTAATAAACTTCTAAAAACAACAAAAATCATCAATATTCACTCGCATTGTAACCTGTAGAGAGAGAGACCTATACCAGATCACTTCATACGACTACACCAATAAAACTGACACAAATACTGAAAAAAATATATATATTCTGCACATAAAGTAATCAACAGGCTTACCACCAATAGTTATAGTCTATGGGATAAAATGATATAAAGGCCTCGCTGAAGTCAGGAGCTACCAGGGTGAGTCAGTACCACGCAGGTGTACTGGACTGAGGTAGTTATGGGTAATTGCTTAATGTGCTCCATGGGTTAGCTCGTTTGTCAGGTCACTGCTCCTACTTTACACCACTACTTCCTATGTATGTACTTTCTTTCTCTAATCTACTACTACTTCCTTCCTCTAATCTACTACTACTTCCTTCCTTTAATCTACTACTACTTCCTTCCTCTAATCTACTACTACAGTACTTCCTTCCTTTAATCTACTACTACTTCCTTCCTTCCTCTAAACCACTACTACTGTGCTGTGACCTAAGCCACATCTCTCCCCCCCCACATGACTGTTGTAGTGACGCACGCACGCACGCACACACGTTCAAACGCACGCACGCACACACACACACACACACACACACACACACACACCTACCCAGGTTTCCCCGATACCGCTGCTGGGTCTTGATGCTGTACTCTGCCACTTGCTTCTCATACTCCTTCTGAGAGTTACCCAGCAGCTGAAAGAAGAAGAAGAAACAAGTGAACGTAATGAACTGGTTAACTTCCGTCATACAGAACCTGACACTTGTACCAGCTAAGGTTACTGATCTTGGACTGATGAATATAGACACCGTTAATTTGGATCCCCTGAAGATTACGAAGGTTAGACACCCCCAGCTTATATCACCTGAGGATTAACTACCCTGAAGTCAAATTGCACCTAACCAAACCCTATCAGATAAGTGCTTGGGCGGTTAATCTTCAGATAAAATAAGCTGATGTGCCTAATTTTCCTCCTTTTTTTTAATGCAGATAAAACAACTCTGATCTCAAATCATTCCCAGCAGTGTAAGGAACATCGTGTGTGTGTGACTATACCGAGCAGCTGAGTCCTCTTGTTGACACAGGTGGATATGCTTAATGCAGTAACACTAGAATACTGCACTGAGTCTCTGTTTAACCTACAGTGCACTATACAGCCATCTCACTGATTACATGTATATATGAAAAAAATATTACATCATACTTCTGTTACAACTGTAAGCAAGTAATATGCAGGTACTGTAGGTAAAAAAAATATTTGTATGAAGATTATTGACCCTAGTTTATTTGGTTAGGTTACAGTATATTAAGTTAGGTTAGGTTAGTGTTAGGTTAGGTTAAGTTGTTAGGTTAGGTGATATTCAAGTCAAATCTTTAGTTGCATTGTAAAAATTTTATATCAACAGAAACAGAAGATAATAAACAACATGTTGTAATGGATCAGTTGTTTACACCACACACTTTATCAAGGTCTAAACAAAGCAAGTTAATGAAACAATGGTAGCTACTGTACACATACCATGGTTACACAACAATGGGCGCAGTATTGTTGGTGCTGCTAGAGTATGCTGCCTACCAAGCTGGTGTTGGTCAATTGAGATATTTGCATCTGTAGCGTCCATTAACCTAACCTGGCTGAACTTAGGTTAGGTTAAGGTTATGCTAAGTTCGTTAAGTTAGGTTAGGTCAATGGACGCTTAGTGTAAATACAGTATCCTGGTAGACCGCATACTATAGTAGCACTGTACTGTATTGTTCATTTCACAATTACTGTATCAATCTCAAGGGACAATACACAGCTTCAGCTGCAGTGCAGCAAGAATGCAACCTACAAGAAGTTCTGGAAAAGTACTGTACAGTATACTGTACTTGAAAATACAGTACTGTACAGGATACCTATTGTAGGTAAAAGTAAAGTACAGTACTGTTACTGAGGAAAATTTACTCCAATACAGTATACTGTATTGTAAGTACAAAGTGACCAACTAAAATGAAAATTTAATACTGTTTTCTTAAAATAGTATTATTGCTTGATGATATATTGTATATCTGTTCTTAAATCACAACTTAATTTTACAGTGGCACCAGAAAATCAGGTCACACAGTCCCAGGACACAATATATAGCTACAGTATATACCTTATAAATGTACATCATTTTCCTCAGTCATGAATAATTCCAGATACATTTCCATTATCTAATGAACAGCTAGGGTGGTTATCTTGCTAATCATTAATGTAAACAGAAAAAAACTTCTAAACCATCACAAAATTATCAGTATTCAGGACAAAATACAACTCTGTCATAAACTTATCAAGTGACTAATAACATGACAGTGTTGACTACCAGAAACCCTGACCACTGGACAGGGAGAGGGAGGGGTAGAAGGAAAGGGAGAGGGAGGGGTAGAAGGAAAGGGAGTGGGGGAGAGGGAGAGGGAGGTAGACTGGCACCTGTAGTCAGCACCTGATAGGTCTGAGTTAACATCTGTAAGCTCAGGTCAGTTAAAACCATTAATAACAACAGTTAGTACAGACTAATCAAGGTTAACACCAGTGGGCAGTGTGGCACTAAGGGATTTTATTCTGACTAAAACTAGATGAATTTATTTAGCCGAGAGAAACCCCTGCCCCCCCCCCCCCCCTAGATGGTTGAAATGATAACCGTGGTAACATGTTCTTATTACCACCATGCTATTGTACTATTCCAGATGTTACTAAATGTTACATAATACTTCCTTGAGATAAATGTATAGTATATATCAGGTGCCTAAAAGAGAGCTCAGGTTCTCAACTGGCTCAGCCATGTTAATATTATTATTATCCACTCTGTATCTGTGTTCTTCTGGCTAAATAAAATGTTTCAATTCAATTCAATACAGCTCTGGTCAACACTAGCTATAATTTATCATCACTAATATAAACAAACATACAGTATACCATTACATACAGTACAGTATATATCTATCAGTTGACCTGTTGGACCAAGTAAGGCAGTTCTTGATTATACTCAGCCAGGATCACCCGTGTATCTTTCCAATCTTTAGTGTACAGTAATCCCGTGTTTTTCGCGTTTTTCTTTTATCGCAGTTTTGACCATTCGTGTTTTTTTTTATCTAAAAATTATATATATATATATATATATATATATATATATATATATATATATATATATATATATATATATATATATATAATATCCTTTAAAAACAGCAATTTGAATTTTGTGCCTTTTTCGATATTTCCGTGTGTGGTGCGGCAAAGAGGCGCCACCCTTTCCCTCCTCAGACACCCGCTGCTCCGAGAAGCCTCAGTCCACACGTGCCTACCGTACTGTGAACGCTACTGTGATTACCTCTTCTGTTTGTCCTCCCACGTGGGTCCGGGACGTAAGCCAGTCTCATCAAAGGCAAATATTACTAGCAAAGACTCTAAAGTGACCAAGAGATCAAGAATAGTGATGAGAACCTTAACGGAAAAAACAGTTTTAATGGACAAGCTCAGAGGTGGTATGAGCTATGGCTCGAGATGTGAAGACTGACAATTCATTTGTGTCTTTTGACAGAATACAAGTCTTCAAGTGGAGGAATGTGGGTGGAAGAGGACTGGCTGGCTGGCGTGACTGATTGAGGATGGGCAGACGTTGGGACAGCAGGTTGTCTTAAAAGGGGGTAGCTAGGTTAATTTAGGTAAGGTTAATATCATACGACTCTTTTGTACACATCCATCATATTCTTTTAAGACAACACAATACCAACCTAATCTAACCAAACCAAACCTATCCTAAACTTACCTAAAACGTATGGTGAATTTACATAAGGTTAGATTTGGTTTAGGTAGATTGTTTAGCCTGTTTAAAAAAATTGAACCACATGATATAACTGTTACCAATATAAATCCTTGGCCATACGACAATGATACTTCACTGTGATATTACATTATATTTCTCACAAACATTTTAAAACTGTCGTACTGAAGTAAATTTATCGGAATAAGGAGATAATGAACTTCTACAGGTTATCAAACGTATAATAGTACCACATAACCACTATTCAGTATTACCCAAGCCTGTAAAAAAAAAATAAAGTGGCGACTCTAACATCATCATCTTTCCATTACCTTAAAAATCTTAAAATATTATATAATAAAACAATCCCTGTGGTAGCCATAATGATACTTACCTATAAAAGTTACTGTCTTCTACTGTCCATTACTGTACACTGATATACCAAGTGAATATACCAAGTGAATATACTTAAAAATTATATCAACCTGGAGATGAAACTTAACAAAATTAACAGTTAGGAGTGGTATATTAAGTTAGTATATTAAGTTAAGATATATATACGTCAAAGAGATGAGACTTCTGATAAAATTACGGACATATAAGTTACGAGTGAACACAAACTTTTATCTCACCTGTTTCACGTTGGTGGGTAGTTTGTCCCATGTACAGTTTTGAGCAATGTATGTCTCTATCTCGGACGCCATGGTTACTCCCGGTTAATAGTTGTTCACACCAAAGACTCACATGTTGTCTTCACTGTCAATTAAAATTATATTATTTGAGCTTCAATGTTTATGTGGAGGGAAGTATAGATGCCAAGGAGACTGTGGCGGCCATGATTATTTTTATAGATTCTGATTCCTTTTGTTTTATGACATTTACCAACTGCCAAAGGTTCTATATTAATTGTTTTATTTACAGTTAATAAGAAAAAAATCATTTGAGTGTTAAGATTATGTATAATTTATCTTTCCGTTTCCTAGATTATAAGTCTTTGAAAGATTCCAATGTCCTCTAATTATTGATTGATTTTTAAGTGTACAATAACAGTTCGATTAAAATATTCTACTGATAAAAAGTTTTCCTTAATAATTCCTTCAGAATGGTGTGTGGTAAAGGTGTTCATAGCAGGTCAAGGTCATGTGTCAGGAGAGAAGGGATCGGGAGAGGAGTAGGATCAACGCGTGGGTTTACACCCCAAGGTCACCATCGTCTATATATTCAACTTCCAACGCTCCTCAATTTTTCAATTTTCATCATATTTATTTTATTTTAATCTCTTTTTATTAAACTTCATAACAAGCTTATATCATTTATAAAGAAATTCGAGTCTTTAAAAAATACAAGTGTAAGATAATAAGGTTTTAGAGACATGTGTGAGTGAGAGTGGTGTGGGCGACACTGAGGCATCATATTTATTATGGTGTATGACGGCAGCAACAGCAGTGTTACTTCGACTCTCGAGGATAGAAGGTGTTGGGGCGCGGCGCTCCTCTTACCGCTGCAATGGCACCGGACGTATCACATCACTGGGAAGAATTTTAC
Organism: Homarus gammarus; assembly: GCA_958450375.1. Lineage (NCBI taxonomy): Eukaryota > Metazoa > Arthropoda > Malacostraca > Decapoda > Nephropidae > Homarus > Homarus gammarus. The sequence continues at coordinate 877,437 of CAUDMG010001502.1, forward strand.
TTGGGTTCCCGGAGATTCCAATTCATTGCCGACAACCTCGGGATGCCCATTGACCAGGTAATGCTGTGAGGTGTGTGTGTGGTGTTGTCTTGACGCCGAGACACTAACTTATGAACAATTTTAATCCATGGGCGAGGCTGTGGGGTGGTCAAGCACCAACTTGTTGCAGCAATTAAAACTTTAAATTCAAACGCCAGACAAAGGTATCAGTGCTGTTATGGCGCGGGTAAGGGTGTGGTACAGGAGACATGAACTTGAGTGTGAGGAGGGTGTTGTAAGTGTGTGTGTGTGTCAGAGGTTGTGACAGACAAAGGGAGGCGACTAACAATATCCCCTGGTGTGTCACTTGACCCTGTCGTAGGCCTCACTTACCTTTCACCCTCGCCCTACACCTCCCACCTTCCCCTACACCTCCCACCTTTCTTATACCTGGCGAGTTAAAGCTGAGGTATATCCGTGTTTCTCGCTTACGACGCAAACCGTTTCTGTATAAAAAACTGTCTCTCTGAGTTTCGTAACTTAGAACAAAGTGGGTTTGGTGGGTGTGATATATTGTGTATTTTAATGTACATGGTCGTGGTTGTTTGTTAATTCACACCTTAATAGTGTTGGTGTAAAGGAGAATAAATTGCTCTAATGTGTTTGTATTCACTTTTCCAGGTGCACTTTTTTATAATGATTTATTGCCACACAAAGAGTAATGTTAACCTTTATAAGTGGTGGTAACATTGGTATTATAAGACCTGTACAGGTGCAGTACTTGGCAGTTACTAATATAAGTAATAGAATCCATTGTTGGCTGCTGATGACCTCACACATTTGAGAATGGTTATGTAACCCCCGTGGGTCTATTAAGACTTGTTTATAATGTATCAGGTCACAGGATTCATTTTTCTCGTAATGTTTGTGAAGCCTTCATGAGCGGCTGCAGGACGTGCTTATAGTGTCTCTGTGCTGAAACATGAGTGCCACACCAACTGTGACCAAGTGAGATGATCTTAAACATTGTTGAGGAGTTAACTGGCGGGACACTACTGCCCACTCTCCAGGAACACTATCATGCCAAATCTAAACCCCCGAACTGACTCCTGTCTCCGTGTTATTCCAAGATAAACAAGAATAGATGTTGGTATGCAGTTGGTACTTGTTTGGGTCACCAAACATCAGTAGTCATTATCATAGTGATGTTGTTTAATGATATAAAAAGTGATAGCCAATTTTTGTCTTTGACTTCACCATCGTGGAAACAACAAATCCTCCACTGATAAGTGGAAACTGAATCGTTGGTCTGACTGATGACAGTTTTAAACCATGTTTTTTTTTTTTTGTTTTTTTTTTTATGAAGTCGGTACTGTTTACAGCCAAACGTGAATGTAGTGATCACCAAGTTAGGTCATTAGGTGTTACTCTTAGTTTAATGTTATGACCTCCAGCCAAACTGTATGGCAAGCTCATTCTACTCTCAACACTCACTGCTGAAAGAAGTTCTGCTTATGTTACGTCATCACAAAGTGTTGAGGCAAATAACAGACACGGACTGTGAAGTGTGATTCAGCTACTGTACAGTGCACCAAGAGGGAGTGGACGTGGTGTATTAAAGAAGCAGAGTTATCTCCCATGTGGTTGAAACTGGCTAGGTTTGATTTAGTTACATAATCACAAGGTGAAGAAAGATTGGCAGCCAGACAAGAGTCAGCATCACAGATTCGTCTCCAACAGGCTAGTGCTGCGTCCAGTGGACCACCTTAGTACTGATGAATTTTGTGTTATAAGTCGTAATGAGGTGGTGGGCAGGTAATATGTGAACTTATAGTTACTTAGTCATATCAAAAAAATATACATGTGAATGAGAATGTGTGACCATTGTTTAGTGTAATGTGAGTGAGACTGTTGCCTGAACCACCTGTGAAAGCTAACATGAGCCAAACTAATGTCATTTAAGGATTCTATGTTACTAGTATATATTTTGATGAATTTCTGTTAGATTAGATTAGGATATGTTCTTGTCACTTGTAATTGAATTAATGTTGTATGTAGTCTCACACATCGATGCTCCCCGTGGTATGTACAAGTTCCTTTCCTACAGACGTTCTCAAGTCAAAACACATACCCTCTGTGCATGCTGTACTTACAGAACAATGTTTAAAATCCCACTATATCATAACCTAAGTCTTTACTACATAAAAATTCACTTAATTTAAGAGAAAATAAGAAATACAGTAAATGAAAGTAAAAAATAAGTCACAAGGTAAAGGTTGTAGGCAGCTACCAAACAGGGAGGTACTACTGCCTGGGAAGATATTGAAAGCATAATGTGTTGTCTAATGTGCCTGGGTGAGCTAATCCCTGTAAAAAAACTAAAAATAAATAAAGTATAACTTTATGGGACCTCGTTCATATAGGCAGGTGTTCGTAACTCTGGGACCCCCTGTAAATGACACCAGTATGTATATTTTGTGCAATTTTAGTAACGAAGTAGTATCTGAAAGTTTTCTCTCAAAATTTAAGCTACATTACTAAGGGTTAGCCCCATTTCTTTTATATTTACCATGGTTTTTTTATTTATAATGGGATGCTATCAATCGGCAAGTGTGTGAAGGTTAGAAAATACCAGAAAGGAGTGACTGATAAAGGAAGGAAGCATAGTGCCTATATTGGTTGTGGAGATAAGTGGCTTATCAGAGTCATTGACCCTCATCTTGACACACTGCTGTTCATGTACATAACTCATGACATTGAAATGTGACCTTAGTGTTTGACCAGACTGTACCACCATTGTATAACTGTACTGAGAATCCACAACAGCAAAAAATTGTCTGAGATAACTTGTTTGGAATAAGAGTTGTGAAGTGTTGTAATAACCTGCCAGAGATATGACTCAAAGTGTGAGCTCATTTATGGACAGCTTAATTAACCCTGGCACATGTTCTGGTATTTTCTAGAGCACATGGATGCTCAGTCCTTGCCAACAGCTTGTAATAGAGGCATGACTGACCACTCAGGTAGCTAGTCAGCCAATCAATGACGAAGAGTGTTAGTTTAGATGTGTTAGGTGTTTTGAAAGGGGAATGTGCTATGAATAGTACTGGAGCCCTAGACTCAAGTTAACATTTATGATTTTTTCATTTTTTTTTTTTCATTCCCCCCAGAAAAATCCCCAAATCTTTTTGAAGTAAATCTCAGCAATTCTTATCATCTTACATTTTCTTATTTTACTTTCAATTACTTTGTTTCATTCAAAAAGCATTGTTTATTTATTTTTCAAGTGAAGTTCATTACTGTACCATTACTGTATGTGAGAAAACGTTCATTAAAATAACCCTTATGAGTGTTATAACCCCAACTAATAATACATATTAAACTTATGGCACTGTACAGTACAGTGTAGTACACCTGTACAGTACTACAATTTTGGTGCAAAAGCAGTGTCACTGAGATAGTTTCTAGAGTATTCACACCTTAATTTTTTTCTGATTACTTACCAACAACACTTGTCTCCTGCCAACCATAGCTACAGTAAGAAAATTGTGAGAATATGTCAGTTTCTCACCTTAAGTTATTGTATCCACCTGTATAGCTGTACTGGTCTGAGGAATGATTATAGATGAGGAGAGTAATTATTGCTCGGTGGTACTGTACTGTACAAGAGCAACTCTGGGGGTTTTGAAGAGGATTATTTTAATTTTCCATTAAAAGTAATACCAGTAGCAAGCCTTTAATTAAATTCCTGCGCTTAATTTTTAAAAGATCCAGCTTTCAAGCCTCCCGCATTTCTTTCCATTCACTAGATGACTGCCAATGATTTATTTGGTACGATTCACTCACTGATGTGATGAAGTTTAGGCCATTATTGTATTCCCCTGTGAACCCAGATACAGTACTAAGGACTCCACTGCTTGTCATCACTGTACTGTCAAGATGCCAAATATTCAAACATCCGCCTTTCATGTTAGAAGGTGCTGGACAAGATGTACCTAAACATAGAAGGCCACATTCTCAGCAGCATGACTATATTTAGCATTGCTGTCATGTGTCTTCTCTTGCTCCCCTTCATTGCCTTTACTGCATTATTGAGAGAAAATCCTGTTATGAATGTGTGATTTTCAATGGAGTTTTTTGTACTTCTCTTCCACATGCTGTACTGATTAAATGTTTTATAATTCACATGAATAGGAATAAATTGATTCCGGTTTCAGAATCTGTTCAGCTGTATTTAGTCAGAGTACAGTTATCCTTTATGATATCTCAAATAGCTGATTTAATATGGCATCGTTTATGAGTCCGGCTCAGTACCTGTCGTCAAGGGAGTCTGTGATGCCTTCTGTCTGCTGTACAGTACATTATTTTTTTCTGCAGACAAAATTCTGTACAGGTATTTATAACTACCGGCCTTATTATGTAAGGGGGACAGTTTTAAAACATTAACACAGACTATTATACTCCACATGCTAACCCACACAGGTGAGACACATGAAGCTTGGCAACTTTTGAATGGTGTCTTATGAACTTGGCAGTTAACATCACTTATCATGCATTGTTGTGAACAGAATCAAAATACAGTGTGTGCTGGGTTCTTGTTTTGAGAGTACAAAGCAGATCAAAATGAAGTGTGCAATTGGCATTTAATTAATATCTGGCAACATCCGCTCAGCCACACCTATTGTGATAAAATGTAAGGCTAGTGGGTGCTTGGTCACACTATTCTCATGTTATAGGGATGTGTATTTACATGGCGATAGATGTATTAAACCATCCATTACTCGGTGTCACAGTGATATTCACATCCATCCTGGTGACTGCAGCAAACCTTGCTGACACTTGGCAGTAATCACCAGTCAGTTGTCAACCACAATACTGTACAAATTTATTGTGTTTATCAAAGCAGGAAGTGAACTTTTTTAATCTTTATACAGCGTCTTTAAAATGTTTAGGATGTGTATATGTGATAAACTGTGAGGATTGTTTGTATGGAGTTATGTTGGTCCAGTGTGTCTTGCCAAGTGCAGCAGAATGCTTCACATGTCAAAGCTCTATTAATAGACACTGAAGGTAGGTTTATTAAGATAAATACATACTCTACTGTTCAACTTTTTTCTTCAGTATGCTTATGGAGAACAGTACAGTATTTATATTACTGTGCGATGAACTGCAGTACTGTATATGTATTATGTTCTTATTGACATAGCTTATCTTTTTTTTTTAGCTAGACTAATTTGTTTCTCTTCCATTTTATTTTATACCCACATACCTGGGTGTGATTCTGTACACACATGTTATGAAACAGGCAAAATAAAGTGAGTACCTGTAGTATTTAATGATGATGAAAAATACAGCACAGAAAGTGTAATTCATAATACTGTACTGTATCCTGAAGGTGTCTTGTGGTACAATCATCTTGACTTTTGGTGTGATCTTCTCAACCAAGAAGCTTTAATAGACCACTCAAGTGAATGGTGAAAGAGGTCTTATGTCCAAATTTTAATGCAGTACGGTATACCCAGATTCTGAATATATTGTATGGTACTGTATATAAATACTGTAATGATATACAGGTACTGAAGTGAAACAATACATCCAATATGATACTTGTGTACTGCACTATTTTAACGTGTGTGTCAGTCAATAGATATCCTGTTGACAATAAAAGATAACCACATAAAGGATATCCTTCCCATTTAGGTTGTTAACAAAATGTGATATTAAAGTATTGATATTTTTCATTAAAAATATCAGGGTGGGGGGATGATAAGTTTAATAAAAGTACAGTATCTAGGATGAACTGTATAGAAAGTATTGATGGCAGGCAGCATTTATAAATTAATGGGCAGAAGGAGTCTAATGTTTTTGTGTTTTTTGTTTCTAAATTGAGAGTAGCATTTGCAGTACTATACTGTACGCTCACACTTTTACTTACTCTGATAACATTGTTAACTTTACTATTAATAGATAAAGAGTATGTGGAGTTAACACCATTCAAAGATAAAGAGGAGAAAGAATAAAGTAAATTGAGGAAGTGTGGAGGTTGGAGGTGTGCACGAGGGGGACCACTAAAGGTGACCTCCCCTCTCACACACTTACATTGACCACTTTTATAAACCATCGTTGTGGTGGAGAGCCTGATGGTGTACTGTACATAATGACTTTGTTGATAATGTAGGAGATAGTATTGCTAGTTGTTCTGTTTTGTCTTGTCAGCTTGGTGTGTGTGTGTGTTGGGTGATAATATTGACTGCTTCTTCCTGATGTATGATGGCACACTTCTTACCCACTGTCACTATAAGGTTCTTTTAAATATCCTTCACATATAAATGGCCTAATGTAGTTCTGTTTGTCCTGAATATTTTCCCCTTCCTAACAATTTGAACACCAAGGAAGTCATGTCAGGTACTTGTGGGTTCTTTTGTCCAAGCCTGTGTACAGTGCATTAAACTCAGGATATACTGTACCTGTAGTGCATGAAATATTAAGTTGGAGGCTATCATTTCCTGTGTACATGAACTGTGGGTAAAACACCAAATTGTAGAAGGTAAATGATGGATGTGTTTTTAGTTATATTTCATGTTCCAAGTTTCATGTTCCCTACTATAATGGGAACCTAGGTATTGTGCCAGCTTAGTAGAAATAATAATCTGGTTTTAAAGTTGTGTACTGGTTTCATAAATGCTTTAAGTGAGTACTGCTGGGAGTGTGTTAGAAAAAGCACCATTGATATTAATCTTTGAGAATGATGAGTTAAATGTCTCCTATTTTTTTTTTTTTTTTTTTTTTTGCATAGTTGAGTAAATAAATGCTTCAATCATTGGTGAGCGAGTCAAGTATTTATAACTAGTCATTAAGGTCAAGCTCTTTTGTTTCCTTCTGGTCTACCTTAATAAAATATTATGTAGACTATTGATATAATTCTTGGTGTATATGTATGGTATTTGTATATTGTATGTATACAGTAGTATGTGTGTATGTACTGTATTTGTGTGGTGTTCATTTTAATACAGTACTTGTAGCCACACATACACTGTTTTTGTGAGTACTAATTGTGAAGTGTGTGCGTCATGTCAGCACTGTTAACTAGACCTCTTACTATTTGCTGCGTGTCCTTTTTTTTTTTTTAATGTTCTTGCTGTGTTATTGGTAGATGTGGCTGCATTTGACACTGACTCCTCCCCCCCTTCTGTCCTCTCTAGGCCTTGCAGGATCTAGTATATGCTTCTTCTGTGGGGCCTTCTTCTAAATACCTTCTAAGCTTGTAAGTGTTGAACCAGGATGTGTAACCTTATGCATGGTAAGTCAGCAAGTAGTGGTGATAGTTTTCATCCTGTTATCCTTTTTCTCTTTGTTCACCGGCCGGTATTAGCTAATACCTGTACCCTATTGTGTGTGTTTGCTGGTGGTTACTGTACTGGCACCATTAATTAAAACAGAACCGCATGTAGTATGAGATATAAAATGCCCGTTAACTTTATCCATTAATTATATACTCATTTATATGGTAAGCTGCTCATTGATTATATAGCTACAGTGTATTCATCGTGTAAACTGCCCATTAAATGACGTATTTATATTTCGAAGAACGTTTAAAAGGGTTGTACTGTACTGTACTTTAGCTAGATGTTCATTAATACATCACAGAGTGTACACCTTGCAAATTGTACAATGGAGGAAAACAATACATGTTTTTAACCCCTAAAAAAAAAATGCTTCTATTTTTTTCTGGTAATAAATTTTCAGATAGAGTTCTCCTGAAGCTTATTCTTGGGTTTACTATTTTACCACTGTAATAATGTTGTCTTAATATTTTGTGTTACTCACCTGGGAAGTATTATACACCTCAGTGCACACCTTTGCTTTGACCATCTTGAATATATGCTGATGTCTCCTTGGCTTTGCATTTTTTGGGCAGGGTGTGCAATTATTTCACACACACTCCTACACACCCCTACATTGCTATATTTCTTGTCATGTACACTTGCTGTATGTCCAAATAAAAAGTACTGTACCAAAATGTCCTTCATGGCTGCCAGTTTGACATTTTACGTACTACTTGAGAAAGATAATGAAAACTGTACTTTTAAATATATTTTCCATGATACTGGTTGGTGTCTTTAGTAGGTACAGTATTCTATTGCCTTGGCAAGATGTGATGCATGATGGAGTTTTCACTGTATTGTACAAAAAGTAGACTGTGTGATGTAGCTCCATGCACTTCCTCTGTGTTTCCATTACAGTATTTTGAGTCATTCCATATTTCTTTAATGAGCATGAATTATACATTTGGGTTATATTTTTAGTCCATCATTTTTTTAATTAATGATGCTTACGAATGCTTTTTGAAGGTGTTGGTCGTATAGCAGTATTGCACATATCTCTCACCACTGTGTCCTGGGTTTGGTATCGGGAAGGGTTAGATGTGAGAAAGGTGTTATCCAGTGTGACCATACCAAACATGGCAGGTTTTCTACACGTGCTCTGGTTCCTCCTTTATTAAAACTAGACACTGAACTTCGTAACAGAGAACAGACCTAATGGCTAGTAAGCTGATAAGTGGTGGAAATGGTAAATTAAATAAGATATACATTACATTATTCTCTATGCATCACGACTTCCCATAAGTACCTGTTTATGTATCCGAGAACATACCCTTTGATTAGGCAACTATTGTACTGTATTGTCAACAACCATTTAACAGCTGTAGCAGGAGATATAAGGCTGGGGAACGTCAGTAATGTTATCTATGGGACATCCTTCAGGTAAAAATATTGACAGGGAATCTCTCTACACTTGATACTCAAGCCATGGTGGGGTGAGGGATCGTTTTTGGCACATGGTGAAGTCAATATTATTTAGTAACAGAGGATATTGTTTTACTTTATATATTTGTACATTTGTCTTGTTATTGGAAGAGTTGGAGGTCCTTAGATGTCTGCCCAATTTGGAATAGTATGATATATTGACTGTGGATTATAACACAGTCAAAGTTGGTTGTAGAGTAATATTTGCATCCTTTACCATACAGTCCTGTGATACATGACTTTATCTGAAATGCTTACTATTGAATTATTGTATGGTGAATAGAAATCACTTTATGGAGTTTACATTCTTGTGGTACACCGTATAGTGAAAATAGTCATCAAGCATTCGTATTACCTTGTGCTTACATTGTACTCTTTTTAACTTCTCATTGATGTACAGTACTCAGTTATACCCACTGTGATACTAGATTTGTCTTGAGTACTGTACTGAAGTGGCTGAATGTACAAGGGAATCAGATAGCCTTCCCCTTCACCTGCATTTCTTAACAACATAATTATTCCCCTTGTTCTACTTACAGTGAATAGTTGAAATGTGTTTGTGGGGGGGGGGGGGGGGGGGGGGGGGGGGGGGGAGGTATTACTCAGTGGTATGGTTCTTTAATACTTCACCAGAGGTTTCTAGTTATCCAGTTGACCAGCATTTGTGGCTTGTTCTTTTATTGTCCATAGGTGGTTTCTTTCTAAGTAACTGTACAGGTTTTAGTTGTTCACTAGGTGTGTCTAGTTTTCTATCTGTTTTTTTTTTTAAGGTCTCTAGGTGTCCCAACAGTGGTTTTTAGTTGCCTGGCAGTGGTTTTTTGGTGTTTATTGTTTTCTAGTTAACCACCAGTGATTATTAGTCCTTTCATTGATCATTCATGGTTTCTGGTATATTTAGTAGAGATGGTTTCTAATTATCTATCTTATCACTTTGTACATGAAAATAGACTGGTTTCTAGTTCCCTAGTTGATTACTAACTGTGTACATGAAAATAGACTGGTTTCTAGTTATCGAATTGATTACTGACTGTACATGTAGTGAGACTGGTTTCTAGTTGATTACTGACTGTACATGTAGTGAGACTGGTTTCTAGTTGATTACTGACTGTACATGTAGTGAGAGTGTTTTTTAGTTGAGGCAGGAAGAGCTGTAGAGTGTGAGAGCAACAAGTTACACACATGTGCCTGGAGAAGTTATCACCAATGGCACAAGTGTAGTCATTCATAAGCCAGTGTTGCAAACAGTGCTTTATCAGGCTAGAGTTAAGGGTCGCCTGAAGGTTAGCCGCCCACCCCACCCACCCAGATTATGTCGCCCTCAACGTTAATCTAACATAACCTAACCGTACGGAACCTTACCTAGCCAAACCTAAACTAAACTAACCTAATCTAACCTAACATAAACTAACCTAACCTAAAAAAAAAGATTTATCACCCTAATGCTAACCTAACCAAACATAACCTAATTAACTGAATATAACCCTAACTTAACCCAACCTAATCTAATTTCACCCCTCCCCCCCCCCCCCCTGCAACATTATGGTCTTTAATCACCAGATGCAATTAACTAAAGGGGACTTACATGAAAACTACCAAATTAATAAGATTCAGAAAATACCTCGTAACTTCCTACCCTATATCTGTTATTATCAGTACCGTAATTAACGATCTGTACCACACTTAACGATCTGTACTGCATTATAAAGTAAAGCATTGGGGGTCGCAAGATTCAGTAACCGGGGATGACGGCGGCATTTAACGACGCACCCATTGAGATTTTCTGAGCCCAGCCTGTATCCTGTCAGTCCTTCCCTCTCATTCACTCACTCATTCAATCCATGTTCATAACTGTAGTATCCTCCACCATTCACTGTTACACCCATGGCTTAAGGCCCCACTTGGCTGAGGGGTTATTCGGGCAAGGTCACTCATATGGTGTGAGGAGCAGGAAGAGGATGGCACTATAGGGTACTTATACTTCCTGCCATAACTTATACTACCATTTAAGATACCTAATACTCCACTGTCGTTGGTCTATAGTACTACCAGACATGCTCCATTATATTGTTCCTTTATAACTAGTGTGGTATGGCTTCTATCAACCTCGCCGGGAAGGTCGGAGAATCTATCCACACTGTATGGTATGAGATTTCACCCCCCCCCCCCCCCCACACACACACACACACACACACACACACACACAAATGAGCACCTGTTATCATTTGTCTATAGGTGTTAATGTGTGTGTGGCTAGTCAACCTTTGCACCTCTCACAGTATGGCGTAGGTGCATGGTGATTTTTCTTTTTTTTTATTAATTATGTTTGGTTTATTTTGATATTTGATTTTTACTCTTTTTGTCTTGTTAAATTACTCTCTCTCTCTAATTCTCTCTCTCTCTCTAATTCTCTAATTCTCTCTCTCTCTCTCTAATTCTCTATTTTTTTTCTCTCTCTCTCTCTCTGTCTATTCTCTCTCTCTCTCTCTCTGTCTATTCTCTCTCTCTCTCATATATATATTAGTAACAGCCATCTCGTATATATTTCAGGTCAATTTTATCTTGGGTCAGGTGATGGCTCTAGTACTCGCCTATATTTTCCGCGTGTACTGTCACCCCTCCCGCGTCTCTGCCACAACACGTCACTGGGGCTCCCTGGTCGCCGGACTGGGCATCTCCTACTTCTGCTTTGGAAGGTACGTCGATGTGTATCATTCCCTCGGTAGTTTATGCCGGGCGAACACGCGAGGGGGAAGCGTGGATGTGTCGAGCCTTAGTTGATGTACTGTAGTAGAAGTGTGGGATTGGTGGATCGTGTGGATGTTACTGTAGTCTCCCTCTAGTCTATTTCACCTGGGATATGGGGTTAGGTTAGTGTTAGTTAATTGTAAGGTAAAGAATGATCTGTGGGGTGATTAATCTTGTAGTGGTTGTTATACTTTACTGGAGTATGTAATATTGCTTTGTTGCTTACACAATATAGGTATGTCATTCACACACACACATGGACAATGGTCACCACACTCACTGACACAAGACACCCCTCACCAAATCTTCGACCATCTTTTTATTGTGTTCTGATTCTTGGTATATAAGGCTGTATCAGTATATATTCCGGCTGACTGACCTGTTGTTACTGAAATACAAGGTCATCTAAGACTGACCTTTAGTAATATAGTCAACTTGGTATTAAACTTTTACAGGATCATCTACAGGTGTGTTGGTGTGTGTGTAATAAACCATTAAGACTTTTGTTGGTGTAATTGTTAAGATGAAGCTGTTAAGGACCATTAAAATGACACCAGTACGACCAGTGTAGGTTACGTAGATATGCCATTTTGAAATAATAGGTCATCTTTGATAACGTATTCAACAAGCAAAGGTTAGCTGGAACTAATACTCAAGTTATGTAAGTTTCCCCGTGTATAAACCCAGTTTCAACCATATTGGGAATGATCTTCACAAGAACAGGCTTTTATTGACTGAATGGCTGAAGTGTTGTGGAATGACATGCAAGCAGATAAGTGGTCTTAACTGGATATACCAGTTTTACTATGAGGTAGTTTCTTAGACACTGTATACCATAGTGCCATTATCATCATTGTGTTGTGTAAGGTGTCTTGGTAGCCTATCACACTAAGTTTATGTGTAGATCTACTATCAGGGGTTTGAGTGGTGACTGATAAATTATCTTAATGAAGTGTCAGGGAGGATGTGACATTGAGAGGGTTTGTTGTTACTGTGTTTAGATTTGAATCATCATCATCAACTTCATATGTCATTATCATCATCCATCATTATCATTCTCATCATCGTCAATAGTTATTAGTCATGTTTGGAGAGCCAGTGAAAACAATGCTAACCTTTCAAGAAGTACAATAAAAAATTCTCCTCGTCCTTCTTTTAACAAATAAAAGCTAAATTTCTGTCAGACATTCTTCATCTAATAAAATTCCTGAAAGTGTCACAAATTGTCCCACTTTTGTACCTTCTGCCCTTTCACTGTATACATTTGATAGACCGGTTGGCGACCAGTTCACTCATCATGCGAGGGCCAGACCAGCACTATTAGAAAGTAACAGTGGTAGACAGGAGCTGAAATGTTTAGGTCAGTGGATAGAGAGTGAACAAGTTGCCCTGGTTTGAATGCAACAAGTGCAGCCCTGTGGTGTAGTGAAGGCATGGGAATACAAATTACTGGTTACATTATCTCCAGTACACTGCTGCTAGTTATTGTTATGTTTCTCCCGTGATACTGGACAGTTTATCCTACATTTGTTTAGTTATGACCAATATTTCCCTGATATTTGGCAGCTGAGGCTTTTGGGTTATCTAAGTAAGGGGAATTGGGATTTGAATGTATAATATTGTTTGATGTGTTAAGTGTTAATTTTTATTGTTTATCTAACTGTTAATGAAAACAAATCATACCTTTAACCCACAAGTAGATGCCAGATACCCTGTACTGTCTTACCAAACATTGAAGGAATTTTGGCTTAATCTGTGCAGTTTGCTTGTTTGTGTGACAATTACAGTAAGGTTGTAAAGAAGAACATGAGTGTGTGTGTGTGTGTGGAACTGGCTGAGTTACCAGTGAACCTGTTTTGTTAAGGGGATCATCTTCTTTCTTGTAGTGTTGGTTTTTTTTGTTTTTAACCTTTTACATTTATGTATTGTTCCTCACTGAATATTGTTAGTATGTAGAGCATGCCATTGTTATTGTCATAGATAAGCACAGTCAGAGAAAACTGCAGTAGATGAGTAAGAGTGGGATCTAATATACATAAAAAGAAGGGAATTATGATTGGAAGAATGTTTTAAGTTTGGGAAGAGGTGGGACATCATAGTGGTGGTGATGTTGTTGTGTGACAGTGTCTAAAGAGAAGCACTGTGTCTGTCTGTCTGTCTGTGTGTGACCTGTTAATCTTTGTACACTACAGGTATCTCAATAATATTCTCCATGAGTAACCAAGACCTGTTGCCCTGTATGTACATTAGAGTATAATATTATATAAGTGAATTTGTGGATAGTTTAATTATATAGTGGTGATAGATATTGTGTTATTGTAATCTTGAAGTGTCTGTGTGTAAATGTTATAGGATCCTGTATGGAGTGATTTCTATTTGGAAGATTTAAAGTAAGAATTTGTTTCTATGACAGCATCTGACTATCACTGCCATGCCTCTCACTCTATAGAAAATTATGAATGAGTAAAACAAAGTAGCAAAAGTTTATGAATGTTAAAAAATTTCAGATGTGTTGGATAAGTTTTTGTTCTTGTCTATTCTTAACCAAATGAACTCTCTCACACACGTCATTATTGTCTGCAGCAGCCATGTCTCTAAAGTGGTGTTAGGTAAGTTGTAACGTGATCAAGTGTTTGTTGTTGTAAATTTGACGACTGTATGTTAGTGCTGTACTGTAGAAGAATGTTGATACAGTAAACAGGTAGCTATTTAAGGTGCTAGAAACAGGTTCTTCTTTTTTTAAGTGAGTATCCAAAGTACACATGTGATAAGTTTGAGTTAGGTGATTGGTGCCATAATTTACACTCTGGCTGTGGTCATCAGTCCCATTAAGGGATTAGGATCTTGATATTCCTTTCAGTACCTGTAGGGTTAATAGAGAGTACTGCACTGTATAGTGTTAGGTGTGGAGTAATGTAGTGTACAGGTCAGGTAATGTCAGAGGCAGAAGTGTTCTAGAAAAGTAATTTGGTCAATATTTAAAAATTTGGAGGTGTATAGTACAAGATTCATATTTGTTTACCCAACTGTAGCTGGGCTTGTGGCTAATTGAATACCTTTCCTGGGTGTCTGACTGACCCACCCAAAAAAGAGAAAGTTTTGCCCTCAGACAGTCAGCCTCACACCAGAGTACGGTACAGTAGAGGAAGGTGACCAGTGGTGGCCAAGTGTGAACACACCTGCTGACTACAGTACTACTTTATTACCCTTGTTATGGTTCACACTTGTACTGACTTTGATTCACCTTTACTATCTGAGTGATATACAGAGAAAAAAGAGTATCTATGTCTATTATGTGAAGCTATGTTATGAATAATTAATGGTTATTATTTTGGAGCATGACCACCACAGCTGTGTGTTGGATAAAGCAACACCTGCCAGTAGGAGTTGTGTTGATTATCACAATTGTGTGTAATTAACCAGTATGTATGCTACATGTGAAAGAAACATTTGTGTTACTACTGGAGCACACACACACACACACACACACACACTGTACTGAAGATGTAATCCAATATCCAATAAGTACTTTATAGTGAATTTGATTGTACAGTATACAGAATCCCTCCCTCTATGACACAAGGGCTGTGACCTCCCTGGGTGCTCAGTATAGACACCTGGTACTGCACACAAGTTGTCATGGTTGAGGGAACTGAATAATTCCAATACTGTTCGAGGCATAAATTACCTCAGAATGACCCACAGAGAACAAACATGATAGATTTTATGGTTCTATGTAAGAGTAAGAAGAACCTGCCATGCTGAGACAGTAAGATGCTTGACCCCAGCCAATTTTTTAGGTTACCAAGTAAAATATTTTTCTTATGCTTGACTATTACCGGTAAGCTTCATCCAAGTAGACAGTGACCCGGCTGTTGTAATAGCAGAGATTAATAAGCCTCCATCATCCAGTTGTAGGCCTATCAGAGTGTGTAGCATGACCTTACTGATTGGTGGTAGTTATACAGTACAGTACTCACATCACTCTCCTGTATTTTGCAATTAGTACAGAAAATGTTTAGTGTGTGTATTTTATTACGATAAACTTAAGAATTTTCATAAAACAAAACTTTACTTGAATTATGATAGTTGCTGCAACTCTTCCTCTGGACTTGTGACACTCTGCTGTTAATACAACTGATTGATGGTAATTTTTTTTTTTAAATATACTGTAGAGGGGAACAAATGATACAATTAAAAGTGTGGTTAAGATATATTGCTTGTAAACAGTCTATCTTACATTAATATTTCAAAGAGCATTACAGTACAGTACTGGTATATATTTACAATTATTAAAAAAAAATAATTCTCAAGACTAAGAAATTGGCACATGAAATTTGATCTCCCATCAACCACACTCGCACTGATTACATGTACTTGTACTGTGTTATGAGAGAGATAACTGTACTCAAGATGAAACTGTGCACTGCTTATAGACTTTGATGTGTATAGTGTTATCATTACTGTGTTGTGAAGCAGAGTACATTTACAGGCAGGTGTTGTTGGCACTGCTGCTGGTGGTGGGATGCTATGTGCTGATGCTGTTGCTTCCCATCACCCTCATCCACCACATGTCTTTGGCAGCTTCCCTCACGTTCTTATCCACCATGCATATACAAAGGCAGATATACGAAGATGGAGCCTTTGTCATTGACGTCACAGGTGAGTGAACTTATTTAACTCGTAGGAATTTTTTTTTTTTTTTTAGGTGATGTGTTTAATGTACTTGTACAACTACAGCACAAATTTTGGCCTAAAGTGAAGCGAGCGGTTTTGGGGTTTTTGGATCGGTGAAGAGTGGATACGTGGGACTGAGGTGTATACAGTAAATGTTTTTGTTGATGTCACTTCCTGCAGAGAAAAGCAGAAAGGTATATAATTAATCTTCTTGATGGAATTTCAAGTTTTTCACAACTTACGGTAAACTTGGTGTCCTATATTAACTTGTCCTTTGTACTTTAGATCTCTTGCTTGGTAATCATATTTCACTATACAGTAATGAGGACAAAAATTATCCCCTCTTGTGATATTTTTGTTCCGGAGTTTTTAAGAATATTACTGATAAGAGCGCCAGCATCTGACCCAACCAGAAATTTAGAGAGAGAACATGGGATTCTGATAAGAGTAGCCAGGTCCCCCGTTCACAGTAATCTTAATCAAGGGTGAAAGGTTATGTCTGAGTTTCACAAAAGTAACATGAAAGTTAATATTGGAGATTATGAAGGAACATAGACTGCTTGTGTGGGTTGTAGAAGGTAGAATGAAACTATAATTATTGAGGATGAAAATGGGAGAATGATTCACTTATAAACGAGAATTCTCCAACCAAGTCATTCCCTGTTGTAGTTCCACTGTGTAGGTCTTTCTTCCCTCTTCTGGCTCTCACTCTCTCTTCCTCCCCTATTCTCCTTCCTCCTCTTCCAACCTCCCCCTCCCTCCCCCTAACATTCATGAGGTGTGTTGGCTCTATGATACAGGGTGGAGCATATAACCTTGACTTGTGTTATCTGGTAAGTTACATAGTACATAGTGTTAGACCAGTTGTCATCTGAAGCTTATCACAGACCTTGGCAGTTACATGCTGGCCAACCACACCAGGTCAATGGCTGTTACAGTGTTCCATCTTGGCTGAGTCTCCTATGCTTAACCTGGCCTGGGTGTCTGTATCTTGTTCTATGTTTCAAGTAGAACAATGGTAATTGACCTTTATTGTCTCTTTAACCTAACCTTACCTCTAGTTTTTATCGTTTCTAAAATATTTTGACATTTTATACTTTCTTTCTTTTTAGTTTTGGTTGTCTAAAGTCTTCCCACATTCATACGTTTATCATCTTACGTTGTCTTCTGTTATTTCTGTACCTTACGCTCTCTCTCTAACTCTACTCTTTCCTTCATTAAAACAGAATTCAATATCCTGATTTCTATACTAAAATCATCCTTCACATTTTTTGTTTTCATTTAACTTTTTACACATTTACTCCTTCATTAATCTTATTTATTGTCTTAAGTTTCAAAGGTAAGATTCTCTCTCATAACCAACCTTTACTTTTTTTATTCATTACAGTACATTAATTTCTATATATCCTGCAATCTGTTTGTCTATTTATCTTTCATATCCATAATACTATTTACTGTACTTCTTTTATATTAGGAATTGAAAAAGTGAAAGTGTTTCAAAAGCCCTCAAGACTGACGTATTCAAGCATACATTACTCGCCGGGAACAAACCCCCCCCCCCCCCCCCCCCCACCCATACTGTTGTGAGATTGATACGTTATCATTTGGTGTTGACGCGGCTTGGCTGTTTGATGTCTCGCCCTCATGAGACCTCTCAATCAATCATCAACTCCTCCGTTATTCTCGTCTTGTTGCCTTAGCCTCTCGCTTCCCTCCTGAACACTTTTCAACCCGACCCTGTGACCCCCACGCCCCTTATCTTTGACTTTCACTCCAATCGTTTATATCCTCTAACACTTCTCTTTGGCCTCCAGAGGAGAGGTACAAGTTCTCCCAGTTGGGCTATACTGTATATTATTCATGCAGTGACTCACCTTCTTGTTTGTACCTCCTTCATGCAATTCTCAAGTATTTCCTTTCAACAGCCTGAATTCGAGTATATTTCAGGGCGCCATTTCCACCAAGTTCCTCTGTGACTAACATAGAAAACTTTGATCTACGAAAATTTTCTTCTAGTGCTGCATATTCACCTCACATCTGCTACATTCACCTGGATTATAATTTTTTTTTTAGGAGGGGTTACATCCTCACTCCCTATCTATCGTGTACCCCCTCTTCACCTATCTTACACAACCCATCGCTATATATTTAGTGCCTTAACCCCTTCCTCAAGTAAATCCCCCTTGTGTATGTTCACTTCACACACGCACATGCTCTTCACTTTTTCTTATTTAATAGTTTCATTGCATGTAACAATAGCAACATGCCATCTCACAGGCCACCTCATCCCCAGTTCCCCTTCTCAGTGAGGCAAGCTGTTGCTAAACCGAATCTTGACTTAACGTTTAGTGAGAAAGGGTGCAAGATTTTTATCTCCAAACAGAATTAACGTTAAGTGAATTAATGTTGAATGAGGGATACCTTTACTGTGTTCATCTAAACCTTCAGTGTCATTTTTATTGTTTTGTCATTTTCATAATCAAGTAAAGTCAGTTTAAGCTTAACCTAACCTATCTATGGCTTCATCACCTCCAAAGTAAAGTCATTATTATATAAATTTTATAATTATAACATTGAATTCAGTAGAATTCCTTGGTAACAAATTGTCCAGTGACAAATTGTCCGGCCACCCATAATTACACAACAGTTGGTCATCTCTCAGAATTGACACCTCACAGATGACGTTGCCTCAGGGATTGTGCAGCTGTACAAGTTTGGCTTTGTTGTCTTGCTAATTGATCTTGTCAATATAGTATTGATTTTGGCTTTTGAAAGTAAAAAAATTGGAAACAGATTTGTGATATGTAGATTTAAAGTTGGAAACAGATTTGTCAATCTGTCAATTTTTCGTTTTAAGATCATAAAGTGACGCCTATCTTATCACAATCTGATTAACACTGTTCACCATTGACAGTGCCGCTGCATCTGTGTGAGAGGTCATTGCATCATATATCTTTGGGGCAGTAGATCAACAGTTCTCCAGGGCTGTTAACATATGTAATTTAAATCCCCTCCCCTTTTTTCTCTCCATCTCTGTCTCTCTTCTCATATTTATACCATTTTATGCCAGTTCTTATAATTTGCCAATATAGCTTCATATACTTGTCAATCATGGTTAAAGAGTAACCCATCACCAGGGGTTACCTATGGGCTTGACTTGGTACAATACTGATTGGTCTCCTATCAAAGTGGGTAGAAGAGTCATTGGTAGGTGGTGTTAGTCTTCACTTTACCTGTCGACAAATAGATTAACAGGAGGTTTACAGGGATACAGTACCCAATTACCCATCCATAGAGAATATGTTCCATTTGTTAATTTAGTCAAATACTTAGCGGAGATTGATATCGAATTTAATGTGTGTGTGTGGGGGGGGGGGTGTATTTTATCAAGCATACCAAGGCAAACTGATAATATAACCAACATTTTTAACTTCATTCCAGCCTTACATCAGCTTAATTGATAATCACCGTCATTGATAGTGTTGGGTTTTTTTTAGTAGTATGACCTCATTTTACACTGTCATCACACACACACACTCTCAATATGAGTCTCCTCCAGTTTTAACTTTTGGCTGCACAAAACTCAGCCTTTATAAAGATAACTGTTGCTATAATGGTACTTGTTATTGTCCCTACTTGAACATTGAACTAAGTATTTTTTTCTCCTCCAGCTTATTGACTGAGGAAAGATAAACACTGAAAATGAGAGAGAGAGAGGAAGAGAGAGATAATAAAGAGTGCTTTAAAGGATAGAAATGAAAAGTTCATTGTAAATGCTGTGAAAGAACAAATGACTACTTGACTGAGAAATAGTCACAAGTTGAGGTGATTACTGCACTGTCTAGCTTGAGGATTGCTTTTGGTTGGTAGTTTGGCAACATATATATTTTAACCTCAGGAAGTAGAGAAGACAGCTTTTCACAGGTCATTCAGTTTTCTGGAATGGTTTAATTTAGTTGTATCATCTTCTGGGTAACTTTAAAAGGCTTAATATGCATGAGGGTAACTTATTATTTTGATTATTTTTATATTTCAGACATCTGTAATCTCATCCAATATGAACCTCAAGTGAATTTTATCTGGCACACATCTGGTACAATATCAGTCCCAAACATTTCCAGATCTGTGTCCCAGTGACCTTGTTTTGTGTATTATGGTTCATCCCAGCAAATTCCTAATCGTTGATGTGTAATTTCAGGTCCAATGATGATCATTGTGCAGAAGGCAACTGCTCTGGCCTACAGCCTTCATGATGGATTGTCAGGGCTGAAGGATGAGCAGCTCACCCCATTGCAGCGTGAACTAGTCCTCAGGTTGGTCGTGTCCCTTGAACCCACCCATCCACCCCTACCCACTCACTCACCCACCCCTACCCACTCACCCACCCACCTCAGATGTTTTTAGCTTCATAAAGTAGTGTGAAAGTCAATACAGTAGTAGTTATATTATTCCCTTTCCTGGAAGTTTGTATGAGTGCTGGTGCTGGGTGGTGTTGGCTGTCCTTCCACCACACACTTTCTCTGGAACACGGCTATCTTATGGGAATGTTGCAGCAGTAAGAGAGGGTGGATGACAGCTGATATAAATAAACGTTTCTCATGATTCCAAACACCTTGCAGTATACAGTATAATGGGAGAGGACTTACAAGACTAAATGAAAGAGAGAGAGAGAGAGCACTGTGTTGTATTCATTCTCTCAATTTATCACAAAACAAGGATGGTAAAATAGAGATTGATGGTGAGTAGTGTAGAAATGTTTGGAGATGAAAGAACTGCTTCCATGTCAGTAGGAAGGTTTGCCACTGCTGTTTAAAGTTTTCATTTTTTTATTATTAAACTGAGTATGCTGGACAAGTCAGCCTCATATCACATGTTCTTTCACTCATTATTATGTGATACAAAGGAATCAGAAAAACTAGCCATAAAATTTACAAATGAAAGAAGCAGAAGATAGAAAGTCACATTCATATTAACTCAGCTTGATGTGATTTGAACTCAAGTTAAAAAGCATTCATCAAACTCTAGTGATCATTAGAATTACCAGACAAACCGTTGATGTATTTTCTTAACAGGAAGAAGCCAAGTGCATTAGAGTACTTCAGCTACATGCTCAACTTCCACTCGGTGCTGGCTGGCCCATTCTTCATGTTTGCAGACTATCAAGACTTCATTGAAGGCACTCACTATGCAAAGCGTGCTCTTGACACCAATGCTGCCACGGTAAGAACCTCAATAAGTACAGTACAGGAGTTTTTATTGAGGAAGTTCACCATCACTCTGGGTGTCTTCTAGGATTACTGTAGCATTAAGTTTATTAGATTAGATCAGTCATATCTGTTGATTGCTGTTATAAAGTGGGGGATATGTATCTAAAAGAATTTCCAACATATAATTAAATAACACTACTACATATTTTAAATGTTTGCATGAATATAAACTGAAAATGCAGTGAATGTGTACAGTACTTAGACAAAAATTTAATGAAAATCAAAACTTATTTGTTTGTCATTTGCCACATCCAGCTGAGTCATAAAACTTGATGAATGGCCACCATCTTTCTGACAGCCTCCATGCATCTCATCACCTCAAACTTAACATCAATAGGGGAGGCTTTACAGGGTTTCTTAACTCTTGGGGGTATTGCTGCTGCTCATTTTCACTTTCCGGTTGCTTTCCTGACATCTCTTTAATAGGGTAAATCATATGGAAATTGCTGGGGGTTCTGTCAAAGTGTATACAATAAGTCTTATTTTGCTTTGATTCTTAAGCCAGCACAGCATAGTACATAAGTGGGTTCTGGTTATATTCATTATTGTACAAACCATAATTGTAACTTTTTCTTTGACAGACTTCACTAGACAGCAACAGGAACAAGAGTCCGACAGACCTGAAAACAATGGATGCTCAAAAGACAGCTTCCAGGCCTGAAGATGAACCTGACCCAACCAGAGTGTCCCTCTACAAGGCTGGCCTGTCTCTCATCTGTGCTGTTGTCACTGTCTGTATCTTGCCAAACTTCCCAATATCCTTCCTCACACGTAAGTCCTCATAGATACTCCATCTACTTATAATCTGTCTGAGTTGCTAGTTGTAAATATCAAGCTCTTTATTCTCTGGGTTGATAATATTTCACATTATTCTTTTGTTTTTTCACTTTTTTCTTATTTGTTGGACATGTGTGTGTGTGACATTCATCAATATATCGGTCACATTCATTCCATCACCATTATTATTCTTTTCCCCAAACAGAACCTGGCTATTTTAAGTCTTCATATCTCTACAAGGGCATGTACATAGTGGCCGTGACGTCATTCACTCGTCACGTGTACTACACCGCCTGGCTCGTCGGCGACGGCATCTGCAACATGTCGGGCATGGGTTTCAACGGCTACAACAAGGACGGTTCTGCCAAGTGGGATTTAGTCTCCAATGTAGATGTAGTGGGTGTGGAGGTAAGTCACATTGTATTTGACTGAGAAACCTATCAGGTAGGAAGTTTACAAGAATACACGCCTATATCGGGAACTATTATACACTGGCAGTTTAGCCACACTTACACTGACTCTGGCAAACCATACTAAAGACTTGTCAATGTCATTTATTATTATGTTTGAATAGTGGAGAACATTGTGATTATATTAATGTCATATCTCATGAAAAGTAAGTTATATTCTGATCAAGTGAATGAGAAACATTGAGTTAAGGGAGATAAAGTGTGTGTGTTTGCTTTTAATTCCATCCACCCAGCATTATAGTAAGGGGGTGGGGGGCTTGACAGACTGCAAAACAACAAGTGAATGTTATGTGATGCTTGTGTGCCCTCCCTCCCACACCTTTATAGTAATTCGTTGGCATTACACCATGTGAAACTTGGCTACCTACCCATCCCTATGTTACATTCATCTGGCTATACACTATGAGATGATTCTTCTGTCCCACCCCATCATTATCCTGAATGATTTAGGGGACATTGTTGCCTGTATCATTGTTTTTATTTTGGTTGTATGCACAATAATGAATTTTAATCCATTTCCTTTGATACAGTCATATGGTTCTCTTCCATGTGAGGATATCTTACCCCACCACCCACACATCATACTTCAACCATTCCTATTTTATCTTGTGCAAGAGTTTTACAAAAAGAGCTTAGTTTAATCTTCTTCTACAATGTCCCTTTAAAGACTGGGCTGAGCCTGAGAGACACCCTCGAAGCATGGAACAGTGGAACAATGAAGTGGCTGCGCTTCATGGTGTACGAACGTGCCGGGGCACAGAAGACGCTGTTCACGTACATGCTCTCCTCTATGTGGCATGGCTTTTACCCTGGATATTATATCACATTTGTCAGTGGAGCTTTCTTCACTATTGCTGCAAGATATGTAAGTATTGTTGATCATTTTACTCTGAAGAATAATATGTAATGATGACTTAGATATCATACAAATCTTGCAATGATTTGTTCTGTACCTACTGATATCTTGAACTGGAAGCATTTAAAGTCTCCCGGTGTTTTAGGTGCGGCGATCTGTTCGTCCGAGGGTGATGAGCCACGGGCCAGTAGTGAAGTTGGCTTACGATGCTGTGACCTGCATCACCACACGCTTGTGTCTTGCCTTTTTCACGTTCCCATTCATTCTACTCAGATTCTGGAGCAGTATTGCTGTCTACAGGTACTTAGATCTTTTAAAGTTATCCGCACTCTTAGTTAGGAATGAATGAGGTAGTACATTCCATCAGGTACATATTATTGTTTTAATAGACTCCTCTCCTCATTGTAACCATTTTATGACATGACAAGTATAACATGTGGTACAGTACAGTACTCGACTTTTCTCACATGTAACCTACACATCTCAACACAGACTTGTGAATTTTTGTATCAAGAATAATGAAATGCTTAATAGTTGTGTAAACTGATATACAGCTTCTTTGTTGAGGCACCAATCATGAGCACACTTTTATATTGTGTCACTCATAAAACAAACCCTCTACAACATACAATGCTTCAGTTCTGTCATGAAGTTAGTGCCGCATATTCTGAAGTATAAATTTTCCCAGTGATCCAAAATTTACACAGATATAGAGGTGAACTGATGACCTAACCTAACCACTGTACTGGTTGTGGAGGCTAACATGCCAGTACACATGCTCAATAAAGTATCATCACAGGAAAGGCTAGGTGTTGACAAATCCCACTCCCTCTATGATATTTACTCTGTTTTTAACTGATTGTTTTACACTTGTACAACCCAAACAAGCAACTTACGTCCCTTCCCACCCTTTAGTTACCAAGGGGTGAGTATGCTGTAGTGTGGAGCCCTCTTACATCTTAATATTGTGACGATTCAATCAACACATAAAAATCTTAAATTAGTTCATATCCATCCTAGTCCACACAGTCTGGCAGAAGATATGGAATAGAATTACAGAACTGGATGATGAAATGGTGAATTGGTTACTGTTGTTGCATTGGAAATGAAGAAGACACACCAATGGCAGCCAGGAAGTCAACAGTAAATTACCTATGAGATTTGGTATCAGTACAGGAATTCCCCACTGTTCAGTATGTTGTTGTTCCTCACCTTTAATGATCTGGTTAGTACTGTATTGAGTATATTCTCTCGACATTTTAAATTATTTATCACTCATCTGGTTTGGTGACCTCAGAGCAGCCCTATACAGTACTTAGAATACAATTGTTTGGGGAAGAGTTGAGTTGCTTCAGGAATGAGTGAATCAGTTATCATGTCTTTTGTACACTGATAATTTAAAACCTATGAATAGAATGACAGAAATATGAAGTATAGGGAAGTGTATTGACATGTGTAGTGACCGTACTGTATGTAATGGATGGATGGATGGAGATTTTCCTTTGGTGGCAATGAGATTTTTAGATGTAAGCAACAGCATCTTGGTCATTGTTGGATAAAAAAAAGTATACCCCTGTAATATAAATTTATGAATTGTTTATGCTGCTGTAGTTGATTTTTTAATTCGACTTTTCCTTTTGCAGAGATATCTACTTTATCCCAGCCGTCTTGGGGGTACTTGTGATAGTACTGCTACCAATAGTCCTCCCGCCACCGTCACGATCCTCATCCTCCGCAAAATCTTCTGCGGAGAAATTGAAGCCATCTGTCAAGTTGGAGGACGCGGGGATGAATGTTACAAATGGCCTTGAAGGTGGTGCCACCAAGCTCCTCAAGGTCCAATAAGTGCCATGAACTGTGGTAACTCACTGTATGTCATGTTCTGCATTCTCTTCAAGTTGCCATTCATTGTTCAGTGGTTGGTCACTGTTCACATAAGTTCTCTTTCCTAAATGTGTAACTTTGTTCGTGTTACCTAAGAGAAAGAAGATGACGATAAAATTAGGTAATTATGACAAATTAGTATATAGTTTAAGTGTAGGTAATTAAGGTTTGTAAGTTTTTGTTTGTATTTTGCGCCTTCTGCTGTCGTTACATGGCAGGTTAGCCCATGATGCACAGTCTCCCTTCTCTGCAGGTTGCCCCAGATTCCTTCATCAACACACTTGTGCGTTTCAGTTATTATCAACATGAATCTTGGTGTGACTGGCACAGGTGTTTCATGCATTATTGTACCTCATGGTGTGATCTCCCTGGTGAATTATCAACATTATTACACACTGTTTGATTAAGCTATCCAGTTTATTGTGTCCTTGTTCTCTTCTGCAAGTGAACTTCAGCATCGTTGTAACATCGAAAATGTATAATCACAATAAGTGTAATCACGAAGTTGTTTCCTTCAGCGAGTCAGTCGGTCTGGATTGGTGTTGACATAATTGGCCGATGAACTTAACTTTGTTTTGTTTCATTCTCTGTCTTGTCAACTGTTTTCCTCTGTCCCGCTAAAGACGTCTCGTTGGCACCAAGGAACCGGTGGTATGATGGGGAGTCGTACGTGTTGATCACTCCGTATGAATAATCAATAGTCATAGAATTCAGACTCATTGGTGATCATTATTTACAATCAATAGTGTTTTTTGTTTTTAAATCTATATCTTACCATCCTGACTAAATTCCTCGGTGTGTGTGAGATTTATGCTAATTAAGAGTGCCAGTGTGAGCAAAGCCTTTAACCTTATGAAACTCTTGTATCTGTCTGTCTCGGTCTCATGATATTGTAACTGCTCAGAATTTGGCCTTCAGAAATTCT
The DNA here is from genome assembly GCA_958450375.1 of Homarus gammarus. NCBI lineage: Eukaryota > Metazoa > Arthropoda > Malacostraca > Decapoda > Nephropidae > Homarus > Homarus gammarus. The sequence goes on from CAUDMG010001502.1 coordinate 903,824, forward strand.
AATAATCATATCTAAATCCTTGTAAGATTAGGTTTTTGGTCAGTTTTGGGGTTGGAGAGTATTTCTGGTATATTATGGACCAAATCAGTCTTTAAAATGCAAGTTTAATATGTAGGAAACTTGACAAAGCTCACATGTTTTACCAAATTTGTAGTGTGTAGTGAATAATGCGAATTTATTATTTTTAAGGATTCACTGAACCTTGGCTTGAGTGAATCTATGCTCTTACAAAGTTTTGACCTTACTTACCCGGTAATATGAAATAATGAGTCAATATTCACAAATATACTTCCTATATAAAATATATACTGTACCAATTAGAAGAATACAGTATATTGTGTTACAAGCACAAGTTCTGGAAGATGGAAGGCTTCATGCAAATTGTAGTGATTTAATTTTTAATAGTTACAGTAATCATCAGACAACTATACAGGGTGATTCAACAAAGAGTACATTAAATTGGAGGATGAAATTCTTGGATAATTCTAAACCACAATGTCTCTATGGTAATATGTCAGATTCTGCATAGTTTCCATGTTACAATACATTTAAGATGTTGTATTAATGAGAGTGAATTTGAAGTGAAACCCCTGTGTGTTTTTGTAATCATTTATTCACAGATCTCTATAGTGTGACCCCTCTTTGTTACAACCTAAAGGAAATGTTCTAAGTTGCCCCCTTCTGCCTCAATGCAGGCCTGTACACGTCGTGCCATTGATTGTCTGACATGTCCCAGATTGCCTGGACTATGTTTAATTTGCTGACACGTATCATGAATATTTGGGCACATGCAGAATCTGACAATTTACCATGGAGACATTGTGGTTTAAAATTATCCAAGAATTTCATCCTCCAATTTAATGTACTCCTTGCTGAATCACCCTGTATAGCAACTTTTTAAATTACAAATACTGTATGTTTATTTTAATAGTAACATTAGTTATATTAGATACTGAGTTATGTTTGCCATCTATTTGATATTGTATTTTACCAGGCAGAGCTTTTTTTGTAAGATTGGTTTTCAGGTGTGGCTCAGTATGTCAGCTCATCTGACAGTGTTTGTGCCTCATTTAAGAACATATTAGCTTGTGACCTCAGATTAGTAGCTACAAGATATATAAGGACATCTATAGTACCGGGTATAAGAAAAATATGTAGCTATTTTTTTCACTTTCAATTATTGTTGAGTGAGACATGGTTCCTACGTTTCTAACAGTGGCAGTGTCCACATCAAGCTCTTGTAAAACGCTCAGGTTCTCTATAAATTACAGGTGAGGCACTTATGTGGCCAAATGAAGTTTTGGAACATTTTCCTCTGGGGATTTAAACCTGTTCTTGTAAGTGACAGTGTTTTAGGCAGCCAGTAATGCAAATGTTTCACTTTGATCAGTCAGTCTTCAAAGGAGGTTGAAACTAGTTATTGGCCTCGTAACCACCCAGCAATCCTTTCTACAGTTAACTTGTATTAAATTGACTTTAAAGAAAAATTGCATGAAAGCCCCAAGAAATTCCCTGACTTCTTTCATATCAATCATTTGTAGAAAAAAAATGGCTTACATCAAATGGATATTATTATTTTTTCTTTAATCTCGGTTTCTGTAAAAGTAAACATAAATGTGAGAGTGAATTTTTATAGTGTGTCAGTAGAGTGAATATTCAGTGATGGCTCAGCTGCACTGTAACCACTATTATACTACCCCTCCACTTTTCTCACGTCTCAAAAATAATTACTGAGAAAAAATATTATGAATATATTTATGTTTATAATCACTCACTTTTGCTATGTAAGGATATCATGTAAATTTTGCCAGCTCACTTTGCTTTATCTGTAGGCTGAAGGTATTGTTGCTTGCACTTATACCTGGTACAGTGGCTGGTGCATTTTGTAAGATGTAGAAACTGTGTGGAATGCTTATCTACCATCAATAATGTGGCTACTTTTGCGAGGTTCTTTAGTGTCATTCCGGGGGTTTTAATACAGTGTCGACAAACACGGTCTTTACATCTCACAAAACGCACCAGCCACTGTACCAGGTATACTGTTAGTGCTGGCAGTTGTACACGATATTGCCTGGGACAGAATGTTTAACGCAGCTGATGTTATAATTAATTCCGGTGCGACCTTTGGCTTTTGTGGGCATTGGAAAAATACGTTCACTAAGTTGTGAAAGTTTTAGGAAAATCAGTTTATAACTGGAAGTGGATCACTATTTTGTTGGTACATATTTGGGATTGTTACATGAGGTGGGTGGTGACTTGTGTTGATAGGCTACATCCTCTTGATTCCTCACTCACACACTGACATAACCTCTCAGAAACAATAAAGCCAAATACAGTATAACTCACTGACTTGAGCGTTAGATAATTCACATCTATATTATGGTGATCACTGAGCAGGTAATGAACTGTACTATGGCTTTATGATCGGAAAAGGACAATCACTTATTTCAAATTTATTATATATTTTTTTTAGTTCATGACATTGGACAATCACCCTTTTCTCAGTAAGAGTAGTCAGTGAGATATCCTATTATGTTATTGACAATCATCACGGTAATGAATAGTTAACAATTTGCAAAACGTTCTCAATCACTACCATGTTATTATGTGGTTAAACATTAGCTATTCACTCATTACTGACCCAAGAATTGGTCTGTCTCCTTTTGACTCAAAAACAAGTTTGCCACATTAATCAAGAATCCAATCAGTTTGTTCATATCCATATTTGATAATCAGTATAAACCCAAAGCTGCCAATTATAACTCATTTTTAATCAAGCTCATTATCACTGATTCTCTGCCAAACCTCTCATGCCTTTGTCAGGACAGCCAGTTATTACATACCAACTGGTCCACAAGTGCAAGGGGACTAGTGCCATCTGTATGTATCTCAGTCTGTCTGTTTAATGCATTGTTTACATATAGTGTGCTCATATTCACCATGGCAACTGTCTGGTATTATCTTAGGTCAGGTCAAGATTGTAGGTTTAAAAAGTCTTCACCCACTGTGAGTTGGCACTGCCAAGTGCAGTGGTCACCCAGAATGTAGAGCTCAGCCCTGTTTGTGACAGCTTACCAGCAACAAGGCACCACAGCTTGATAACCAGTCAGTTTACATTCAAATAAAATGCCGACCAGTTATTACTGATACTGTAAAAAATGTAGCCAGTTGTTGCCGACTCAGAAGTAAACAAATTCTTACTAACTCAAAAACCAGTGGCCGTAAGAGCCAACACAGGGCAGAATGTATTGGAAAAGTTCAAAGAAATGGTTGTGCTATAGCAAAAATTTTACTTGAAAGTTAAAGCAATGTGCTGATGTGATGAACATGTTAGTAAACAGGAGTTCTCATGAATTGTGTTACCTTGACAGCCTCCCTCTCATTATGGTGTCTGGCTGTGTACTTCAAGGCAGGTCATACAGTGGTACTGTGTAGGACTGCAGTGACAGGATTCTCCTTGATAGATTCTCACACCTCAACTTGGGGTCATCTGTATTTTAAACCAGTCAGTCACAACATGGATAATACTGTACATTGATGGGAAAAAAGAACTCTTGGATTTCCAAATGTACACTATAGGTACCAAGGCTGATGTGATGTATCGAGTTTTCTTTGTATTTAGAGAATACATATGAAAATTGTTCTTGAGATTTCCTATTTTGCCAATTGAAAGTAGAGTGTCTTCTAATAATGTTTCCCCACCTTCTTTCTGCTTATTTCATCACACCATTGCACATACAGATACTGTACTCTACTATAGATATTCATAGTCTCATTTTTATATACTGTACAAGCTGTGACAAAAATTACCATCACTAATAATGTTTGGTAATGCCTTGAAGGATAAATACAGTGATCCCTCGGTTAACAAACGCCTCGGTTAATGAATTACCTTCCATAAGATTCTTCACTTCGGTTAACGAAAAAATTTCGGTTAACGAATTCCTTACAAATTTTTCCCAACATGTTTTCGCCTGCTCACCAGCTGTAATATTAGTCCGCCAATACAGTAATCGGTTTTAGGGCTTAAATTCGTTACCATTTGAGTAAATATCAAGAAGGTTGTAATATTCAATAATTTTCCAAGTCTAATATTAAAGTTTTTGGTCATTTTAACAATTATTTAACATAATTGAAGTACAGGGAACTAGTTTTTAGCGCGCCAAACAACCACTCAACACACCCAAAATGGCGACAGTGTGTGTTCCTGCTCAGTGGAGGAAGCTTCTTGCTTGAGACTCTCTTGAACATAAACTATTTCTACATTTTTACAGAACAATTATTGGTCATTCTGAAGTTTATTTAAAGAAAATAATCTTGAATTACACCAAGAGAACTAAAATTTTATGGGTGAAATGGTGGCATGGGGTGACTTCTCTTCCACCCCAATGCTTTCTCTTCTCCCTTCTCCTCCACCCCCATTCTAATTCCCATGATCATCATCAACCAGGAGCCTTCTACATGCACGCCTCAAAGTAATTGTACTTTACTGCATTTATTTTTAGTTTGTATGTAATTTTCGGTGAGCTGAAACCAATTGCCCAAAATAAACAATGGTTTTGGTTAACGAATATTTCGGTTAACGAACGACCTTCTGGAACGAATTGTGTTTGTTAACCGAGGGACCACTGTACTCTATTTTCATGTCTTCTTCCCAGAAGGTTTCCTTTACTCTTGTTGTTGAGGTTCATGTGATGTGTGAAGACTTGTTAGAAAAAAAAAATTGCTCAAACTTAGGATAGCATCTCCAAGGTCTTAAGACAAATATGAAATGAAATTCAGATTTCAACAGAGTCTGAAAATGTCGTTGGAACTCAAAGTAAATTTGCATTTGTGTTGTCAGTTAGAAATTCAAGAGAAATTTCATTAAGATGGTTTTGTTGCTTGGGAATACACAGGCAGTTTTACAGCAGCTTGTAATGAACTGTCTAGGTTCTCCAAGTTTGGAATTTTGTCTTGTTTTTAAGTGTAATGACCCTTAAATTTAGATGTATCACATTCATTAACTTGTAACAAGGAAAATAAATTTATGTGGACATGGAATTAGAATTAATAAGAAGTACCGTACTATGTTCAATATTATTTTTTAAGTTCACAAAATGAGCACTATGAAAAATGTGGATGGTGGAGTCATCCTGGCAGAAATTCCTCTCAGTTTTAATGCCAGCACAATATTAAGAACAGTGAATTTTGAAGATTTGTTAGGTGTCAATTTTAGGGGCCTACTCGGTCATGTTGGTGCTGATTGCATGTACATCCAAGGGAGAATTTTTAAATGCATTCTTTTTATATTCATATTCTTGTAAAGCTTATACGTAGTTAGTTTTGTACGTAGTGCCTCTAGTCTTAACTTTGTTTACGTTTTTTTTTTCATTGTAACGGTCGTCTTGCACGGTGAAGCTGTCATCTTGAAACTATTTTGTAAAATGTAGAGTACACTAATGTAGTTACCAAATGGAAAATAATGTTTTGGAACTACAGTATTTTGTCTAACCCCCACAGGTGCAGGTTTCATGTGTGTTTTTATATAGGGGTGTGCATAACATATGCTGTAAAAGCATATTCTTAAAAAAAAAATTTTAAGAGCTCACACATATGAGGAAACTTTGTTACTTTGTGCAAACCACCAACTGTTTGGATCTCCTCTTCACAAACTCAACCTACTAAGCTTATACAATAATTTAGCTAATTAATAGATATATCAGTGTATGATACAACATTCCTACTACACACATTGTTATAATTATTGTATTGTTATCTTTCCTTTTGTAAAAGAAATTGTACCTTACCAAGTGTTCATACTATACGTATATGACCTTAGAAGCCTAAAAGTGTAGTCTTTGATCTCTTACAGTAGTTGGTTATTAATGGCTATAAATAACCAGAATGTTTTTAAGCCATCACAAGTAAATAGATTTTGTATGTGTATAAATGCACTGTGGTTATGAACCAAGTAATCCTGTTATATTCATGATGAATGAGTCAGTATATGTTCTAATTTTGTCTTTAAATATTATTTATTTATATTTTTCCTTGAAAGGAATTCAAAATTGATGTTGGTATATTTAAGGTATGCCATGCCATCTTCAGTTTTGTTATTAATATACTGTACTGTACTGTACGGTACTGTACCGTACCTTAATCAATGAACTGGCTGGTAAAATAGTATGTTATACTGTATGTGGACAATCCATCAACTTCATTGCGAAGAAGGATACAGTATATGTTGCAGCTATGTATTATCATTATTTACAAAGGGTTACCTTCATTGTAAAAATTCAAAGGAAAGGTTTATTGTTATGGGACATTTTAACTTTTTTTATTTCATCATCCAGACTGCCTGTCATAAAATCCTGAACAGTTCACAATAGACCCTGAATTTGAGGGTCACTAGTGGAGACTTGAAACCAATAGGTTGTCATTTTATATGTGAAACCCCAGTAAAAGTTTCCATGTTTAATTATAGACTTTTGCTGTGACAGTGAATATAGATAAGAAAAATCTAAAATAATTTGTTTTTTCAATTTAACCTAATTGACAATCTTCATTGTCATGTCAGGTGAGGCTGCATATAATTTTTAGGGTCAAAATCATTACTCCTACACATGGGGCAAGTACAGTGATTAAAATAAATACTACCATCTCTCTCAGTCATTTACCAACAGTTTTTCTCAAGAGACCTAACATCAAAATGGGCATGAATCATCAGCATAACCCCCAAAAAACTAAGTTAATTCCATAAACTTTTGTTCATAATGAAATCCTGAAATAATTTGGAATTTATTACAAAGCAAACTGACTGCCAGGCTGTGATGACTTATCCTATACATTTTCAGTATTGCTTACCAGACTGACACTGAGTTACAGTACTAGAAAATTATACTGTGATGTTCTCAGTGTCAGTGTTTTAATTGGAATTCTCTGGTTGTGAAACAAGGATGATATGAGAAATGTTTTAAGGATGCAGCTGACAGTTTCATCGTCAATTAATACATTCAGAGTCTTCATTTATATTTTTGTATGATGTCCTGTGTTAGGACTACTGTATGTGTAGAAAGTGTCTGTCCAAATTACTTTTGTTTTCGTACAGTATGTAGAACTATTTCACATTTGTCAGCATCATTGTTCCTATGAATCAGTACAAGAATGTGGCAACAATGTATTTTTCAATTTGTACACATTGTGATGTAACAATCTCTTTAAACTGCTAACGTTTTTATATTTATATAATATAATAATACAATATGGTTCTATTTCGGAAAAACTTTTCGTAAATTGAATCACATTTTTCTCATAGTCTCCCATTATAAACACTGAGGCACATTCCTACAAAAATAACTTCCCCTAAACATCTTAAAATGCCACAACACACATTTCTAATGACAATAGTTGGTGTACACAGTCATTATATGGTAGTGCCAAAATAAACATAGTGAAATACATGCAGAATTGAATAGTACAGTAATGTTATGTTATATTGAAAGAAAAACTGATGAGGTTGGAAACAAGATGGACACTGAAATGCTAAGCCAAATTACATGTTAATTATATTACTGCAGTAATATAAAATTAAGTGACTGCAAACTGTAAAATATGCTACACAGAGTTATGATGCCTTCTGTGTACCTGTGCTGTAGTACATACAAAACACCAAAGGAATGGTTCAGTCAGGTATTTAAAGAAAATGTTCTAACTGCCATTGACAGCAGGGCAAACTCAACTCTTACCTCTATGGTACAGTACTGTTGTTGTGTTTGTTCATATTTGTACTTGCACTTAACGTTTTACTGTATTCTTTCCACTCATTCATGGAAAAACTAATACTGAATACACAGGCATACTGGTGGTGGTAGAAAAAAATGCAGAATTTTGCATTAATTTTTATTTAAAAAAATGAAAACTCATAACTTATGGCAGTTTTACTCATAAATCAAGTGTTACTTGATCCCACCTCTCATAGCTTTGATTTTTGGTAAATCAGGGTCTACCTGTATATAAATGCTGTAAAGCTTCTGTCAGTGGTGTTGATTAATCAGGGCAGTTGAACCACCTAAAACAAATAATTTTTCAAGAGTATCACAAATTGCAAAAATATGTAGAAAGGTTAAATGCCCACCATACAGCGTGTAACTACTCTGTATTGTTATAGAAAAAAAATTCAATTGTGGGCAAACTAATTTGTTGTCACAGCGTTTAGGTTTCTTTGTTGTCAATTGCCCCTATATTTCTCAAATTACCAACTGCATTTAACCTTTAAGTCTTCCCTTCTGCCTTTTATGCTCAATATATTATTATGCAGTTTTTCATGAAAAGCTTTTCCTCATTTATGTTTTTATGTCAGCTACCTAATCAATTAATCCTTTTTTTAGTTTATCTCTAAATTTTACATCAGTTCTTTATATGTTTGCAATGTACAGTGTGTGTATTTGTATGTTTACCCTTGGATGTTTTGTTCACTTGGAAACTTATAAACCTTGAGTGTTTTTGTTTTTTGTCATACCTTAGAGCTTCTTTGTAATACATCCTGTGTACAAAATTTCACCAGATTAGCTGCTACAGTATTCTCCTGATGCTTCCCATAGGTTCTTACATTCTCCAGTTCTCAAACACCCCATGAAAATATTCTCCAAATGTTGCAGGTCTCTCAGAAAACCCTTACATCTTTAGTGAATTAGTTTAGTAAACAGATTTTTTTTTCTGATCTTGTCTCACCCAGATGTACAGACCAGGTCATTTACTCTCTTTGCACAATTCCTGATGCATAGTTTATTTGCTCCATATCTTTTCTGTACTATAATCTATCATGTAGATGGCACATTCCATAACCACTCTCTATATTTTCTTTTATCATTTACATTGTATTGTAGGAAGCAAACTAATCACTTTTAATGTTTCTTTCAGCTAATTTTGGTGGTAACTTGCTATATCTATTACCCCTTGACCCGGCAGGATTCAGTCACAACCTCGGAAACACTTGGTCCTTATTAGTTAGTGTGTTTGAAAAGCAACATTAGTGCATCCATGTCATTCACCGTAATATAATAGATGCATATTGCTCAATACTGTATATTCATTGCTGAAACATACCATTCTATATTTCATTATTAATATTGGCAGTTTGAAGGCTTTTCTTGGACTGGATGCACTGGATGTTTTGGCTTCGTTCTTTTTTGTGTGATGTGAAAAATATACCATTTTGTAGGTGTTGTACTGATATGGAGTTATTTATGCATAATAATTGTACTTTAATTTTCACTGGTATTTAATCTGTCAATTAGGTGCTTGAAAATTTAAGTTCAAATATCAGAATACTGTACTGTACAGTATGTTGCATTTTAACCAAACCAAACACTTCAAGTCCATCATCATCACTGTTGTAATGAGAGACAGGCAACTGTTTCTTTGACACACAATCATTTACCACTGTAAATATTGATGATGGGCTTTTGGTTTGGAATATCCTTGGCTCTCTATATTGTACTGATTGGGGGATGAGATGGTAATGCTGTAAACAGGTTGTGTTTTTTATCCTTTAAGAAAAATGTTTTACATGTAAACTCATGGTTATACTAGCAACCAGTCTAACCCAGATAATGAACAATAAAGCTTTACAAAACCACATAGTGTTCTTTGTTCAAGGCAGAAGGATTCATGTGTGTGAGACAGACTTAAATGTGTTTGGCAAATGTCCAACAACAATACCTCTCTAAATATGTCTCTCTTGCCACCGTGGAACAATGTGATCAACTTCTCAGAATTTAAGAAACGTGTAATACCTGTACAGCAAAATCCCATTCTAACAAAATGAGTCAAGATGGAGCATGTTCTAAAATAATTTGGGGGGGAAAATAGAGAAATGGCAATTCTTTCTGTTGATACAGATACTATACATCAAATTTAGGGAACACTGTTTAAATAATTGTTAAGGTTTTTCTTGTCACTTCAATAACACAACACAGTGTATACAGTAGTAAAATACTGAGATTTTGAACTAAGCAAATTTTTGCCAAAATGTTGTGGTAATTTCGGGGCAAAACACTTCTTCTTGAAACTGGAAAAGAGAATTTATGCTAAATAATAACAGTGAAAGGTCATATAAGGTATATGTGCTCATTAAACCCTTGGAATTTTTTTTTTACAGTATCATGGTTTAGTCAAACTGCTCAAGGGTGACAGAAGAATTTTCATGATGAAAATAAAACTACAGCATGTAAGTGAATGATACATTAACTGGCAGAGATGAACAGGACATTGTAAATATATAACTCTTCTACAGCATATCACATCAAACAATGCATTGATACCTCAGTTTGTCTAAAGAAAATCCTAGTGTATGGAAAGGCTAAAGAATTAGTATAATACAGTACAGTAGTTGACAATGGAAGTAACTGAATTACCGTATGTATTTTAATTACCTGTAGTTAACAGATTTTATCATTTTTATTGTGTTGGGACAAGAATACATACATTAATGCCCTCAGAAATCTTTGGAGTATTAATATATAATTATACACTTGTAATTGCCATCAATGAAACATCAATATGTACAATTGCCTACAAATAGTTTCAGCAAGTAGAAAATACAAAATGAATGTGAATATTAAGGGCGACTCCAGATGTACAGCTCAGTTATGTTTTTGCTGAAACCTTTCGTACAAAAGTTCTCTTGGAATGAAATTTTGGCAATTCTGGAATGGTTAACCCAAACATGGATTTACATTACAGTATATATAAGTTTTACCCTCTTGTCCTTCCTCTGAACAAGCAGGAATAACCATCCCATGCTTAATACAGGTACAGTCAACAAAAAAATATCTTCAATTGTTCAGTGTCATACATTATAACACAACTGATAAAGAATACTGACATGGCAATGACCATAAATGGATTTGGCAGTTACAGTACAGTACTCTGTTCCTGCCATTTGCTATAATGATTATTTTCCCATTGTGTGTTGTACCAAAATGTGAATAAAAGAAACAAGATCAATACAAATTGAATATACAACTGAAAGCATATCTAAGGAACATTGTCAAGTTGTCACTGTTATAAACACACTTCATGCATGCTTACCTTCATAGCAGCATACATTAGTAGCAGTATTATCATTCTTACTGTCAATTATGTGATAAATTTGAAAATATATTATACTATAATATTGGTGAATTATGAAAGCAATAAATAGGTATAGAAAGTTAAGGGAGATTACAGTCACATGACATTACAATACAAGTATCCCCAGGTTATGGAATTTCACCCTTACGGAATTTACAAATTTCGACCTTAATTTCAGGTCACAGAAAACAAATTTGCCCATATGGAATTTTAAAACTTCTCAAAAGTTTTAAAAAATTGCAATTTTTAATCAAAATTTTACCAAATTGGCAAAAAAAATATTGTGACTGCACCTGTGGCGGCCACAAGGTGGTTGGAAAGCTTCTCACCTCCCAGTTACCAGCATTCACAACACTGGAGCTGCTCAGTTAAGAATTCTTTCCCCCAGCTTGTGTTCAGTTATGTGTGTGTGTGTGTTTAAGACTTTATTTTGTTTAATTTATTAAGAATTTCAAAGAAAAAAATTGCAATACAAGTATAGAACAATAAATTTCACCAAAATTAAAACATTTAATGCATGTGAATTCTGGCTTGGCTCTCTTACCTCCAACTGGTAGCAGTCACAACAACAATGGCGCTGCTTAGTTTTGAATTCTTTCCCCAGTTTGTGTTGAGTTATGCATCTGTGTTACTGTGTACCCTTATTCAGTGAGTGGAAAAAGACCATCAAGTTCAAATGAAAGCAGTGGTGATAAAAGATTCCATAATGGAATTACATTGGACATAAAACTTGATGTTTTAAGGAGGTTACTCCCAGTAACTCTGGTCCCACAACCTCCTGCAGCGCTCAACATCGTTTCTGGTAAGTAAAATTCAAGCGTTTTCTTCATTTATTATCATGTTACATCCTTGAATGACTTATTGTATGTGGTTAAACCATCTGATTTCATACATATACGTATGTGCTTGTGCCACGTGTTTGGGGCCTCAAGAGTTTTCCAGAGGAATGCATTTCAACTTTTATAATTGAAGTCAATGGGAAAAATGGTTTCACATTACGGAAAGATTTTCCGGAACCTAACCCTTCCGTAAACCGGGGATGACTGTGAAGGGTAATGATGGAACTACACGTATGTGAAGTCTCCATTTCAAATGGCATGCCTATGAAAATAATTAATGGCATTGCATCTTACAGCCGCAGTTTTAATCACCCTCTTTAATTGACGGGGTTGTCGTGACAACAACCGTAGTTTCAAAAGTGTGAGTGAAGTTATCTGTCTTTGTCGATTTGTATTCGTGCATAGTGGCATAAAAGCATTCTGTTGAATCTTAGGCTCCCTGTACTACACTGAAGAAACCATGGAAGGCTGTTACTCTTGAAACAAAAGATTGGACTTGAAAAGATCTTGGTCTGGCTGCTTCTACTGTGGCCACAATTTACAAGCATACTGAGGAGATCAAACAAGCAGTTGGACAGTAGTGATGAGGCGGACAACCCTCCTCATCTTGCTGAGTAAGGCCCTTACTCAGCCCTTATGGTGGTGAGCCCAGACTGCCCTTCCATATTATTTTTTTTTTTCATGTGTTAGGTAGTAAATTAGAGTACAGGCATAGTTGTGTTCTATTTATCATTAATTAGATAAGTTTTGTTTTTGTGCTTTTAGAGTATGATACTGGGGTATTTTTGTAATTGGGAACCGTACCCTAATTTCCCCATGTGTTTATCTATTCGTGATACGAATATTCGTAAAAAAATTTTTTTTTTTTCTTTACAAAAACCATTCATATCTCGAGGAAACCTGTACTATTGTATATAGTTCATCATGTATATAGACTGCTGTATCATTTGAATCTCTACCTGACACTAAAAGAGAACTGTGAATACAAGAGTTAAGCCACATTGAAATATTTTTTAGCCATTTTGTAAGTGAGTTTTCGTCTGAAAAATATTCTGTAAGCTGGTGAGTTTCTGGACTAGAATTCTTAAAATGGATAGAGCCAAAATCCACCGGGAGAACATTGTCACCAAACTTAATGCAACATTTATTAATAAAGTAAACACATTAAGATACTGTAATTTATTAAACTTTTTAGCAGTTTTGTAAGCAGGCAAGTATGGCACCAAAATTTGTAAATAAATGCACCTCTGGCATACCAACCACACGAGTATGTTGATCCATAATGCATCAGCAAAGGGGGCAGGCATATAAACATTACCTTCGGCGGTCCCACACGGAGGGAAAGAGGTTTGGGCGATTAAAATTGTTTGCTTGAAGGAACAACTCCTACCTACGAGTTTTCAAGGAAGTAGGGTATTTAAAACACTGTACAGTAGTGATCAATAAGTTCGAAACTACAGTAATCCATATTTACCTCAGTTCCTCTCATACTACGTTATATTCCTATATGGAAATAGTTTCTGTTATGAGTAAAACAGTAAACTGTAGTGAGTTCTGTTGTCCTTGTTTTTCAATGGGTTATTATATTGAAAAATATTTGAACTTGCAAAGTTGTTATATGACGCAAAAACACATTTTATGCAATAAATAATTTGTGTTTGTGTGCAGATGCACACACACACACACACTCACATATATATAAATTACATATGTATATGTAGGTGCACACATTCATATATATATATATATACACACACCACAGGTTGCCGTGGTAGCCCGTGCCACTTGGACGTAGTATGTCTCATTTCATCACACACACACACACAAACATTTCAAACTTGAATGTGCTCTCTCTTACACAAACTACTAATATCGTCCACTTCCTCATTACCAGACAACCACAATTGCTCCTCAATTTCTTAGGTACTCAAACTGGTGGGGTTGCTTAGACACACGTCTACTCTCGGCCATGACTGAGTACTGTAGATGCTGGCAGGCCTAATATAATTTGAGTCAAGGTCGCCTTCCTACATTCCAGCTGATCAATTGGAATGAGTCTAATTGTCAATAAGATTCAATGTATGGGTGGGCAAATTATTACCACACACGGCACACCAATCACATCGAAAGGGTTAAGAAATGCATATCACAATCATGTGAACTAACCCCACCGAAACAACACAAGTCATAGTGTTCTTTTCTCAACCCATTGTACCCAGGAATGAAGAGAGTTTTTTGTTGACTGTCAAGTACAAACAGCACAATAATGATATCTATTACAAAAATACCTGAAATAAGATATTCTTCATTATTGTCTTCTGGAATCATATGATCCTTAGAAAGAAATCAAATACCCTGTACACACCTGGCATGATTCATTACACACACCTGCTCTTATTATCACTATAAATGTGAGGTACCGTGTGATTGTAACATTATAAATTGAACAACTAGGTGGTGGAAGAAGGAAGGTGTGAGGTGTAGGTAAGAAGACAAGCAGAGGGATGGCAAATGTTATGGAGGGTGTAAAGACCGATAAGAAATTGAAGGGGGAGGTGTTGTGAAGTTTTCTGACTGAAGCCTACCTCAATGGAACAGTCGAAGCATTGATGAAGCAACAGCACTAGGGGTTGCTAGGTAAGGAGAGCTGGAGTGAGGAGGCAAAATAAAAGAAGACTGAATGAGCTACAAGGAGAAGTTGGAGCAGAGAGGATTTAGATTTGAGAGATAGTGGAAGAAACATGGAGGTGGGCAGGACATGTGTAGTGCTTGGGAGGGAAGTTAGTGAAGAGAGCGAAAGAGAGACATACATTGAGAGGAGAGAGTTATGAGACCCTTGAGAAAGGCAGGTCATGATGGAAACTGGAGGCAATGAAGAGGGAGATAAAAGAACTTCACCTCTAAAAAGAGACAAAGAGGAAGATGATGTGGCAACATCTCATTCATAGACACACATCTCTTGTGGTTCATCAAAATATACTATGGAATCACATATACACCCAATCACATACAGTAGTACCCCGATTTACTCGGTCAATTGAACCCACAGGGTACCGCGGAAAGTGAAAACCGCGTAAAGTGAACAACAGAACAAATGGGATTAATTCCAATAGAGACTGGCCCGACCCCCAAACTCCACTTTTTCAGACACAATACCTACGTTGTAGTAAAAATTACATCTTAAATTAATGATGGTATGCACACACAATTAATAATTAAGAGAAATATCAATAATATTAGTTTTTTTAACACTTACATTAGTAGAAAAGATGGCTGGGCACACAGGGATGGGGGGTTGGTTCCGAGGCAGAGGGCAGATTATTGGCCCTCACCTGTATCACTTTCCACCACATAGGCTTGCAGGGCCTTTTTGTAAAACCCCTCAAAGTCCATATAAGTCCATATCCTCACTATCACTGACTTGGGCCGGCTGTGGTGGGTAGCGAGTGAAGAACTCGGTAATGTTTTGATGACTGGGCGACCTTGTGCGCATCCTGCCCGCGCCGCTTCCCGCGTATATGAGTAGATGCACCGCGTAAAGTGAAAGTCCGGTTCTGGCGAGGTACCATGTAAATGCGAAATCGCGGAAAGTGAAACCGCGTAAAGCGGGGTATTACTGTACTGTACTGAGGGAATATCATTATAAAATTATATTACTTCAACAATTTTGCTTACCTATTTCTCAATATTATTTCCACAATTCTTTGTCTGTTGCTCAAATCACAACAGAAAACATAAAATTTACCCTCCAGATTTCTCAACAGTGGTATTGTATGTCTTCAAAACTCTTACACTCTTTGGTTTATAGATTCTTGTTATTTATTACAAGGCATTATACTATATACTGTTAAGTAAAACTTTTGTAGAAAAAAATATAAATTTATTAATATATAAAAAGAACCCTTACACCTAGCAGCTTTACCTCCAATATAAGGTGAAAGAAAATTACTAAATTTAACCAATTGTCTATACACACATTCACACAAACTGATATACCTGAATTGACACAAATACTGAAAGTTGGTACAAATAGCTCATAAACTAGCCAAAGGCCACTGTATTTTAGTGACCAGCACTAAAATACCATAAAGAACACTCCACAACTCTGACCAGTACCCACAATCACACACCACAGCATGCTGCTACCTGGGCCCATAACTTGAAAAGTGCAGCAAGCTGTTCCCTGAATACAGCATGCTACTATCTGGGTGCATTAGATGTGATACTGCATAGTGCAGTGTGGACCCAGGAACACAGCACACTACTTTTACACAATAAACTTCAAATATAATCACTCTGCATCTACAAACCTACAATGTACAGATTACCTATAGTACTATACTGTACCTGATTTGGCCACAAGAACACACTCTTAGCTGTATTCAGCCTGAGCAGCAAACAATTATTATTGAACAAAAGTCAGTAGAATCTCTTAGCATCATACAGAAGTTTGGATCCAGGAAATGACCTTGACTGTTAATGATCATAATCTTTACATAAAAAATTATCACAACTACAGTAATCATGCACACATTAACTTAATGATGAGTAAAGGTAATGGATCTGTTCATTGAAGTTTTAACCAATAGACTGCACACCCATAATCATTCCTTACAATGGGTGGACATGTTCTCTATCCATAACAAAAGATGAAGGCTGTTATCAACCAGCTCTCCCCACACACTACATGACTAGTACAGTACCAGCAATATGACAACAGGTTAGGTGAGCTTATGAATTTTAAGATGATAAAACTCTTATTGATAATTAGTTTTTAGTACTTTAAAACTCTCCACAGTTAGAGACAATAATTCTGATGTAAAAATAATTACTGAAGAAAAGGAGAACTGAGAACAAACTTTAATAATGTTCTTCACTTTTGGGGATTAAATCACAGTATTTTGAGAAGTTCATTTGATGCTATTCATTCTTTAAACACATTTATATACCTCAATAATAAAGAAATAAAAGTTCTCTTCTTTCCTAATGTAGATGAATGAAACACAATATCCTTATCACCCACTGATAACTCTCATGTCTACTATCAAACACAACCAGTACTAAAATACGTGTTATCAAAGCCAGACAAGGAGAGTTTGCAAGTCCACAACCTATTAGACACAAAGCTCAGCCTCCTGCATTACTCTTCAAAACAAATCATATTACCATTAAGAGATTCTACAATACTTATAACTGACCGGTTTGTTTGTGAAAGATTAAATCCATCTGTTAAAAAGTGGTACGTTGAAAACACTTATATTATTATGCACCTTATACACACTGAGTACAGACTGAATCTTCGCCATCAGCCTCGCCCTCAAGTACGTCATCACAGCCTGGTCTGGTCTCACATCACACCTGCGAGGCTCCCTTGAGCTGTTAGGTTTGTAAGTTTCAGGTCATCCTGCACATATTAGTGCTTGGTGTCTATCTCACAGACACTGTAAGGAAAGAAAACAGAAAATAACACCATTATAGTACAGTATATACAACAAAAGGTATATAAATGATGATGATCCAAAATATATTACAGTAGATTACTGATTTGTTTAGAAGCCTTTTAATGGCCAAAAACATTTTAGTCCAGGGCTGGTCAATTTAAACCAAACAAAAAGCATTATGTCATGTTAGGTGCAGTACTTTACAATCTAAATATTTACTCTAGTGCCTCAGCTTCTACAGTATTCTATCTTCCTCTGTAAGAATAACCAAAATATTTAAAAACTTTTTATTCTTTCTAATTTCTGTTCATTTAACTCCAAATTATATTCCAGCACCACTCATATAATGGGCTATAAGACAAAAGAATAGAGATGTGACTGGTAAATTTAACAATAGTACTGTATTATTCTACCTAACCTGGCAGTAGCTGTTAACTGGAGTCACTGGGTGCCGTCACAGGTCACACGTCATGGTCTGTGACATGTGCAGTGGTGTTAACATGAGCTCAAATGCAGCGTCCTTCAAATTTGCTCCTCGTAAATTTGCCTCTTGTAGATCACTCCCAGACAAGTCACAGTTCTAAACAGTAAGGGATACAGTATACAGCACTGTATATGAAATAAATGTGAAGAAAAATTAGAATATTTCTCATCCTTAATTCTCAAAAGTAAATACAATACTTGTAAGAGATTTATCTAACAAAATGAAAGGACTACTCTCACCCCTGTTCACCCATTTGTGGTGGTGAGTCAAGACTGCCCTCCCATAAGGTAATGTATCAAAGTTATACAGTATTTTATTAATGTTTACCGTGTGTTAGGTAGTAAATTACAGTAGTTGTGTACTATTTATCATTAGTTAGGTAGGTTTTTTGTTGATTTTGAACTGATTTCATGTTTTTAGGGTATGATATAGTCTATTTTTTTCAATGTGGTACTGAATCCTATTTTTCACATATGTTATTCTATTCTTTATACCCTGTACTTAAATTCGCCTAATGAATATTTTTTTCAGGAACCTAACCCATTTGTATATCAAGGAATATCTGTACTGTATAGAAAAATGACTTCCATGAGTATATTCTAGTACTGTACTGTACATCAGTCATAAATGCAAGCTTTGAATTCCAGTTTGATCAAAACATAACCAGTTGGTACACACAGTACAATCTATCTGAAGAAAAGTAGGAAATTTAAAAACTCTGGTCTCTTTTCACTCACCTCCAGGTCTGCCCCAGCAAGGACAGCTGCACGCAAGTCACAGTTCTTCAAGTTTGCATTCTTCAGTGTGGCAACTCTCAAGTTAACACCGGCCAGCATGCTACCCTCCAGTACTGCCCCACGTAGGTTCACACCTTCGAAATCGTCCAAATTTATAATAAATTTTCTTTCTTAATTATACTACAGTATATAGTACGGCATATTATACAGTACAGCAATGGTTAATGCCTAAAAAGTTAATTACTCTCTTGTCAATAATACAATAAGCAGATTACATTTTAAGAGAGATGTTTATTCACCAAAGCTCCAACAGAGAGACAACCATAACCTCATATCTCATCAAAACAAGAATACTGTTTTAAAAGTTTGAATTACCTAACCTTATCTATAAGACAGGAACATGAAGACAAAACTGAACTTCACAAACTAACTTGCCTTCACAATTGGACCGCGTTCCTGCCGGGTCCTCAAAGTTACACGCTCGTAAATTTGATGACTCGAGGTTTGCACACAAGAGTCGCACATTGAGCAGCTGTGCCCCTTCTAAGTTGGCACCACAGAGGTTAGCACGTTCCAAACAGCACCCATTCATGTTGGCTCCCGCTAGGTTACATCCTGACAAATCTGCAAACTGAACACAAGATAGAAGAACAAATACTTTTTCAACCCACAATTTTAAATTCATATGAAAGATACAGTAATGTAGCTTGTCTGAAGTTATACAGAGAACAATGACACAGTGAGAGAGGCATGATAACTGACACTGTTCCTACCACCTGGACAGTGAGACAGATGATGAATGGGTAGCAGAAGACTATGCAGTATCACATTTTTCAAACACGTGTCCATACTAATTGCTCAATCAATGATGAAACACTCAAATTTATTCAGAATAATGGCACAATTTTACTTATGAAACATGATGAGGGATCACTGAACAACATCCTCATATGGAAAAGTTTCACCAGGTTTCTCTAAGACATACCTTAAAGTTAATATTTCTAAGGTCAAGCTTGGAGAGGTCAGCTCCTCGTAGATTGATCCCTTGAAATCTAAGTTCGTCTCGGTGGTGCGTGGTGATGAGCGCCTCTACAACGTGTCGTCTGGTGAGAGGCTCCAGCTCCTGTGTCTCCTCCCGGGAAGTGATCAGAGCCTCCAACACTGGCACGGCCGACTCCATTCCAAAAAACCGGGCCTCCTCTAACACTCCTATAAAGATGATGACAGCCCTCAATAACTAACTAGATATTTGGTTAACCACAGAATATTTAATGTTCTCATAAGAAGTGATATCTGGGAAACAAAGGCACTGTACTGTAGTAGATACATACACACACAGGGTCTAATAAAGATACTGTAATTGTTAACATGACATCGAGATAAACTGTGATATCAATGATTTTAATGAGGATACACTGTGTGAACATACTAGCAACAAAATTTTTATTTAAACTAAAACCTTATCATTACTGTATTTGCATTGAGGTGATGTTGACATATTTGTACTCTCATGCAGTGGCTACAGCATGGCAGTTGTGGAGAATTCATATTGCACAACAATATATAAACAACTGCTCTACAATGACAGAAAATTTTTGCCACTTTTGTAATTTTTTCCTAAGTACTGTACTATACAGGTATTTGTAATAATGAAAATATGCTAAAATAATGCAATTTTTTTCACAACCAGGATGATTACTTATTTCACTAACTTATTCATTATTTTCTAACACTCACAAAGTTACAAAGTGTACAAATATGCTGTCAATGTGTTATGAGTCTCCTTTAATCACCATATAACTAACTCCCCAAACTCAATGAGGCCAAGTAGACTTGTCTTCACCAGCACAGTCACTCAGCCAGTTGCCTCATAGTACAATTTCTCTCATTTACTCTCATGTTTTGTGGAAAATTAAATTAAATGAAATTATTCTGTACAATATTCTTAAATCTCATATGCTAACTATGTACACAAAAAGGTGTAGAGTTGTAAGTGGATGTGTGGAGTTTAAAGTGAATAAAAGTTTGGAAGTGTTGATGTTGCCAGTAACATAGAGAGTGTGAGTGTAGATATTGTCTTGGCATTTCATACTGTTCACTCTCTCTAAAATCTCATCCAGTTTATATGTACAGGAATAAAATTACATCTGTACTGTAATGTACAGCATGTACCACTTACAGTAGTATTACATTTATTAAGGTCTTATAATCATTGTGTACACCATAATTGTTTTGGGGGAAGTATTTCTTTTCACAGGAACGTATCTCAGCTTTTATTATGGGAGTTTACGGGAAAATTTTTATAAATTTATGAAAAACCTATTTAGGAAAATTGTTCAGGAACGGAGCCCTTTTGAAAATGGTGGAATCCCTGTACAGTACAGTACAGCACAGCACAGTATTATTAATACTCAAGATAAGAATAGTTCAATGTTCTGGGTATTAAAGATACCTCACCTTCTGGATTAATACCAGGGTCAAGAATCAAGGTCCCATTTCTCAGGAAGTTCAGGAGAGGTTCAAAATATGTATAGGAACGATCGATGAGGTATGCACCGTGGGCGTCCCGATTACTGGGCAACAAACTACTGTCCTCGCAGTTAAACATTCTGAAATATACATCCACCTTAAGATATTTATAGTAAAGATTAACATACTGGTGAATGCAATAAAACAAGTGGGCTATTGTCATCTTATTCTCTTTATTAATACAGTACTGTATGCATATCAGTTAAAGAAAGGAAAAAAAAGAAGACAACCGTGCATTAAAAATTTAACCCTCATTGATATACTATACAATATCATAATCAAAATCATAACTTTCTTCCAATATATAATTACAGAACAAATACAGATTTAATTACAACAAAATACTTCAACAATATTCCAAAGTGGTGACAGTATCATAAAGAAAATAACATAACCTAAGATATAAATACCCATATAGTGTAACTACTTTACCCAATTATATACATATAGACCTAATCTACCTCATATCTGACACTAGACACGGGCAGAGGACGAACCAAGAGTCACTTACTTGGCTAACATTGAGTTGGGTTCCTTGGTGACCAGTGTGGCCCGGGTGGTAGTGAAGATCTGTCCTCCCACATTGAGTGTAACCCAGTCATTTGTGGCCGATGATCCACCTGTAACAGTACACAGTGGGAGTCATGAGGTGTAGTCTCTTAATGTTTAAATTGTGTAATCTATATATGTTTACTGAGAGTATCTGTTATAGTTTGGGGATTATAAAGGCAACAAATTACCCAATCTTTATTTCCAACCATCATATGCATCCTGATCTCCTTCTGGACACACTTGCCATATCATAAAAAATCTACCACACAACTCCCAAAATTTACAACATTTATATATATATATATATATATGCCTAATGACCCTATATATACACACATATACTTTGATCTAATCACAAAACCCAATATTCACACCAGATATCTGTGTACTGATACTAACTACATGCAGATGATGGTCCAACTACAGACACTGGAGTCACCCTGGACCCAACGTGACCTGGCGGCCGCACACCTGGGCTGGGCTGGATTGGCAGATGGAAATCTTCACCTTCAGACACGTACAAGATGTCATCATCTCTGTGAATTTAACATTTTAATTTCAGTGTACAAACCAAGTCATTTCAAATGCCCTCACCTAATCACAATAATGTTACATACTTAAAAAATACAGTATCCAAAGAATTTAGTACTTAACATCTACAGTATCAAAATGTCACTTAAATACAGTACAATATTATAAAATAGTGTCCAATGCTACCCATCCTATCAAAAAACATTAAATTTTACTGTATTATTTAGATGAATGTTTACAGTAGCTCTTCATTCTGTCTTCCTTTATATACCAAACTGTACTGTAAAATACTACTTCTGCTTCTAAGAGAGTTTCTGATTCTTTTCCCACAATCTTTTAATTATTTCATAACCTCACTTTGTGTATCTTAAACTGTGTCAAGTCTTTAAATATATCTCACTCAATCCTGAGTCTTTTAAAGGTACAGTATTAACTTGAGAAAGACAAGGCCTTATCTATACATAACATGGCATCCAATAACCTACAATGGTGAGGGAGTCTACATATATCATGAATGGGTTTTTGTATGAAGGAACATAAAATCACCAAAGAACAAAATCTGTATACCGTAGATGTAAAACAATACTCTAAACATCGCAAAATTAAAATAACAAATCACAATAAACCACTACCACCGAGCAGCTCACATTGTACCAGTATAATAAGGGACACACTGCTTCCTTACCTGATGAGTCTAATATCATCTATGAGTCCTCCCTGGGGTGTGTAGATGTTCATGGCTCTGATGCCCAACTTCTGTGATGCTGCAGCAAGTAGTTCCTCCAAGGAGTGTGTTACCAGCACCACCTAGCAATATACACCACATCATTATTATAAACCCTGTGTTAGTCTTAAAAACCCTACCTAACCAAAAACCGGACAAATATCCACAGCCTTATATGTATACCTGCACTGTCTATGTATATATTGTTTGTATACCTGCACTGTCTATATATTAATGCACATGCTGAAGCTCTGTGCGAAGTCATCAAAATTTTAAGAATACATTAATTAAATTATGTAAATTCAGAAAGAAAGTAATTTAGTATTTTTGAGTAATTTTCCTCAATCACGACACCTACATTAAACTAACATATAAACCTCTAGTGAAGTATTATCCTCCTACACAGTATATCCTGCCCAAATAAATTGTATCTGACCAAATTAATTATTATCAACTCAATTTAATTACTGGTTTGAGTGTCTTCCTCACTAACTGACCAAGAGAGCCAAGTTGACGCCCACTGTCCTTACCTTACCATCCACCCCAGAGCCGTTCCTGAAGAGAATTACTCTCTTCATGGTACCAACTGTCTGTACACATCAACACAACCGCATATTAACCAAAGTACTTGCTAAAACACTACATTGATTAGGGTAAGAGGTGAGTAAAGACAACTTCTAACGACCCCGAATCGGCAGTGACTATTTCCCGAGCGATAGGTGGAGGAGGAGGAGGATATTAATGACGTCATAAGAATATCATAGTGACGTCATCAATGTATATATTATGGTAGGCAAAGTTCTACGAAGATAATACTTAAGGCAGGATGAATATCTTTACTAAGCTAATATTTCAGGAACTGTAACCAGGAGTTCATGAGAGTGAGTCTATTAGGGAAATGAGGACAAAGTACACAGAATTTAAACATGTAAGACACACAAGTAAGTGCGGCTGCCACTGCACTAGACTGACTTACTGAATAACAATAATAATAATAATAATAATAATAATAATAATATCGGCATACCTGTTTACATTTGGTATGGTATAAATGTATATAGACCACACAGGTGTACACTAAGGATTATAAACAGTACATTATCCTTGGGTACACACAATGTACTACACACTCTCCAAAAAGTATCTTTAAGATTTGGGGGAAGGGATATAACAATCAAGAAAATTTAATAAACTGGAGTCTGCATGTCGTTATATCCTTGAAGTTCCTGCCATCTTCGTTGACCAAACATGCCCATACACTGTGTTACTGCTGCTGCTCCCAAATTTTGTTCCATTATGCCATCCTGCTGGGCTTACAATATGTACCGAGAGACAGGAGAGATGCCAAAACACTCCAGTGGTAAGTGTTGAGATTGTAATTAAGTTATGTGAAGTGTAAGTGGATTAAATAAGGAGAATTGCTACAGCCATACTCTGTTGTCCCTAATATTCGGTATTGTAGTTTCATTTCCAATTGGGTTATAGCAATTTTGGTTCACTTGAAGTTATATCTCTTCAGTTGCAGCAAATTTTTCTAATACCACTTCCGTTGGTAAATTCACTAAGAAACTCCTGTAAATCTGCAGTCACTTTTTTGTTTCTTTACAACTGAGCAGTGTACTGTGACGTCCATGATATAAACCCGTAATATTACACCATGATGCTTCAATAAAGTTGCTTTTATGGCACCAGATATCAAAATAAGTACTTTCTATTTAATATGGCGGGGGTCTGTCCCCAGCCAGGAAGTTAGGTAAGTTGGTTAGGTTAAAGTCTATCGGGCAGGGAGTAAACTCAGAAACGACTCATTTTCGACTTTAATGAAGGTCAAATTAGAATGAATCGCACAAAATACCATGGGAAAAACTTAAGAGTTCTGGTTAAAAACTAATTGGTAGTGAAACTGCAATTTTACCCTATATTCATGGGCGGGTCCCGCGTCTGCAGTATAATTTAGTTACTTTCGAATAATGTTTGATTAGTGACATCGCTTATCACTGCTATAACCAGTAAAATTATCATAGGGTTGACCTTAAGCATTAGAAACAAACAAAAGTAATTCATATATCATTAATCCTGAAACTCTAGGGATGGCCAATGCATAGTTGTCTGACCTGGCTCAGCCTTAGCAACGTAATTTAAATAGTAAAATAAATACTGCAGGCGGTGGTTCCAACTCCAAACCCATCAACCACGTCTTCAGTGAAGGCTTTCCTTCTAACACTCGGCCATGAATGATGAGCGTGTATCCCCCGGACGCCTATGCCTATATTTGCTCATATTATGTCAACCTGCCGGTCATGAGTGCACCCGGAGGGACATGAGAGATTCTATAACATTCCATCGGTAAGTGTTGAAGTTGTAATTAAGTTATATCAAATAAAAGTGCCAGTATAGTATAGGTACTGCCTTCATGTCTTTCCCAGTTTCCCCAAAGGTATCGTGTGTAATATGCCCGGGCCCACCACTCGCAGGTGGAGATAGTTAAAAGTGTATTGTGATGTACCCACAGTAATGTTACATTGTTTTACAAAATAGGTAAATAGGTAGTAATCAAATTGCCAGCCTGGTGTTAGGTTTTTTAATTTGTCTTTAGCGTAACAATAACTTCATGCAATATAGGGACGTCACCCCTACTTCTCCAACTGAGGCTCAGGAAAAAGTCGTTACCCTGGAGTGTTTCCTCAACAACTGTTTGATTGTTATGTAAAAAAAAAGATATTGGCTCTTCTTTTAGGTTTACAGGTATTCATGTTCTGAAATATGATCATAGCGTTCTATTGTTTCTACATTTTACATTTCATGGTAAAACTTTATTACAGTTTTTATTTATGCAAAATAATTTCACTTTGAAGCCAAAGTGGAGAATTATAATTGCTTCTTAAAAAAACGATGAATACGTCAGACAAGCAGTTGGCGAGAGGATGCACCTTTAGAGCTAGAAAGCTTTTGGGGATAGACATACCGGACTGCACATGTTTTATATTTCAGAAAATGCCGTATAGATTATATTGAGAAGTTTCTTGACGGTAAGAAAGTGATCGCTGTATACTCCAACGCTGTTACATTTGGTTGGTGTGACCTATGAGGTCTGCTCTTTGAATTTTGGCCGAATTCTTTTCTCGTCGTTTCAGGAGCAAGTCCTTGATTTTTCCTTTCTTTTTTTATCCTCTTCACCACTGATCGACTCGTTAGCCGCTTGGGCTGTTGGTCACGTCTCTGTTACGCACTGTTGGCAAGTATTGAAGGAGCTTGTTGGGTACGGGTTATTTGGTTCACACTCAGGATGGGTTGGAGAAAGGAAACGCACAGTGTGCTCTCTATATACATGTATTGGATTTACAATGCAGCTTGGTGCTGGGAAGTGGCAGCGTGGTTACAAGCGTGATGTAGAGCTGGTCCAGCTTGTGGGTCGCCCTGCTCGCCGGCGGGAGCGAGGGCCGCCAGGCAGGGGCGGAGGAGGTGGTGTTACTTGAAGAGTGGCCTTAGGTAGAAAGGTAGGTCACCACGAGGTGAGATCTTATATAGCGGAGGTAGGCGTGGCTTAATAGTTGACCTCCGTCATGTAAGGCGGCGCCGGTTGGCCTAGACACGAGGTGCGACTGGATTCGTGGGTCGGCTCGTCAGCGACCAAAGGTGTTTGTAGGGGAGGAATCCACTACAAGCTCTCACTCGGTGCCGTCACAGTGAGCATTAACGGCCGGTATACTATGGAAATTTTACTTTTTCCACTTTCTGAACGACTAGAACAGTTGAAAACCCTCACATGACTTCCCCAATACAAACAAAACTCTCATTAGACTGTTCCTCATGTCGTGTTCCTCAACATAGTACCGAGCATTAAATTACGTGATGTGTGACGTCATGTGCAATGGATTCACAGTGCGAGTCAGTGACTATGTAATATTTAAGACTGTAATCTTAAGTGTGTATAAGGTTATGTGTATATAGATTCTTTGAGTGATTGAAACAAGGAGATTGTCTCAAGTTCCAATATATCAAAATAATAGAAAAAAAACTTGCATATCAAGTTATCAAAGCTTCGAGGGCACAAATGGAACAAAACTTATGTAAGTAACTATGGGTATTTGAGGGTGTAAGCATCATACCTAACCATATAAACAGGATTTGGGATGGTGTCCAGTCAGGTAATATGGACTTAGGGGCTTGTCACTGATCACCTTCACAAACATGGCTCCAACTTCTCAAAGGTTCTGCTGTACGTTTATTTTTCCTCCTGGCTAGTGATGTCAGAATGCGTGTAACTGATTCACTTCAAGCTGTACAACGTAAGGATGGAGCCTCAAAGGTTCATGCATTGGTCGAATTACTTTTCTGTTTACCATTGTTTGTATACCCACATTGTTTAGTCTTATTATTATTGGTCAAATTTAACTTATGCAACACTTGTGACTGACCAAATCTAATAATATTGAAAAAAATATCTCGGTTTCTTTTATTACATTTTCGCCCCCTAGGCCCCGATATGGGTCAGTGAGAAGAGGATTTAACGTTCGAATTTTTTATTACGAATACATGTCTTGGCTTCTTGGTGCTACTTTATATGAAGGGTTTTCCTCTTGAAATAATTACAGTATTACCTTATGGCTGGCATATGTCCGTGTTCAGACTATCCGTAATGCTAAAAGAAATTATCTTATTTACCATTTCTTGTTGTCCCCTTAAGCTGTACTTGGTCATCAACAAAGTTTGGTGCCTTTTTTTTAATTAGATAGAAAATTATGATATATTTTGGTAAGTCTTTATGAGATTTTAAAGAGTTTGAAGTATATCTTTTCTTAATGAGTCCGTATGGCCGTATCCCCTACAGCGGCTATAGTGAGGGTCGCTTACACACTGATACTCGGAGTACATTCCCGCCATAACTGCCCCAGAGCTGATAGTGCATGCGTAAAAATAATCTTTTATGTAAGTAATTATTCCGGCGAGTATCAACTAATCTCTGATGTATTAATTAATTACGTGTTTTTTTATATGATTATTGTAGTTTTTTGGATTTATTTATATAGACTAATGGTGGTGTTTTTTAGTCATAAATTTGAGTCGATTTTTTTAATATTGGAGTTTTTTCACGAAGCAATCGCGCACATGGTTATAAACAAACCCATGGCTATAAAGAATTAGTTATATGTATAAAGAGATATTGCGTTAAACAATGACTTACACAGATTGTCAAATAAGTTAAAAGTGTTAAAACGAAATGAAATATATCTTGGTTATAAAAAAACAATACCCAGAGAAAACTGTATTTAAAACAAAAGTCTATTCTCTCTTGCTTAGAAAATACAGCTGAAATATATCTTAGTGTATTAAACTGTATCGTAGTTCCACTTAATGAAGTACTGTGTATTGTTTAAGGTGTAAATTCAATAAAAACAAAAGAACATACGAAAAGATGACTGTAAATACGGTGTTTATGTCTCTTATTAATGTAAAGGTATGTAGTAATATTTTAATTTGTGTTGTGTATGGTGTAAAGAGGCGAAGAAGAGAAAGAAATGGAAGCAATGTATTACTGAAAGGCGAAAATAAGTTAAAACACCATCGCAATTAATTATTCGTATTATTAATGTTTTACAGGACAATTTTGTGCTCATGTATGTACTTTGGCGTTATGTTATTAAAGTTTCATCTCTCCTTACAGTGGTAACTCGCATAACTCACCAATATGGCAAGGGTTCGAGCCTCGGCCAAGACACACGTGAGAAGGGTGTTATCCAGTGTGACCCTCACTACCAAACACCACAGGTTTCCCAGTCCCCGGTTTCCTCCTGTACTAACACTGGATAGATCGCCCAAACGGCTAGTAAGTTGATAAGTGGTGAGTATGATATTAAAAAACAAAAAAATATGAACTGCATAACGTTGGCATTGAGTGAAAAACTTGTATCGTCAATATCAATATTTTTATATATTGAAATGACAAAATTTTGGTAAAGAACTTCAAATTACATACACAAGTAGAAATATATCCATTATAACATGAAAAATGGTGAAAATTACAGAGTAACTGTTTTGATGTATTAAACCTAGGTCGTCAAGGTCGTTTTCGCATTTCAGGAGGATAGAGGAGGCGTGAGGGAGGATGGAGAACGAGAGTGAGGGAGACTATAGAATTTCAGACTACATCTATAATTAAAACGAATATCCCGATAAAAAAGAATATAGAAGATTACTGAACATTTTCTGCTCTGATTTAGTTAGTGGAGCTCGTTTTCGTGTTTCAGGATGAGGGGGGGTAGGGGTGGGCGGTGGGGAGGGGTGGGCGGGGGTAGTCAGGCCGCTGCTGCCCTCTGTCAACACACCAGGGCAGTCAACAATATGGCCTCGAGTGAGTACCTGTGTATACGAAGCTCTCCTTAATTTGTGGTGTCGCGCGTGATTATTAGAGGTGTTAGCACCATGTTTCATATCACATAGGAAATAGAAGAATAGTGTAGTGATAACCAGGGAGCAAGAGCACTGTGGTGGTGGTGTGAAGTGGATTTACGGGCTAAATATGTACTGCTAGCGGCCTGCGAAGGATTCATATCATCTGACTTTGTGGTGAGTATTAATGTTTCTTTGCCTCTTATAGCATGTTATAGACGTATTGGACGTATTTTATAACATTTTCGAATATTTCTCTCTATATAGGAAGGCTTAGCGTGGTATAAAGAGCGTGGCAAGGCAGGTAGAGGCAACACGCTAGACTGTTCCTTGTTGTATAACACCTTAGGACTTCTGTCACTTACCGAACGGGCCCTCTCATTCAGCTACCTCTCGGTGCCTGGTCTGTGGGGCCTCGTGTGTGGGGCATGATGTTTGGGGCCTTGTCTGTGGGGCATGATGTTTGGGGCCTTGTCTGTGGGGCATGATGTTTGGGGCCTTGTCTGTGGGGCCTCGTGTGTGGGGCATGATGTTTGGGGCCTTGTCTGTGGGGCCTCGTGTGTGGGGCCTTGTCTGTGGGGCATGATGTTTGGGGCCTCGTCTGTGGGGCCTCGTGTGTGGGGCATGATGTTTGGGGCCTTGTCTGTGGGGCCTCGTGTGTGGGGCATGATGTTTGGGGCCTCGTGTGTGGGATCTCGTGTGTGGGGCATGATGTTTGGGGCCTTGTCTGTGGGGCCTCGTGTGTGGGGCATGATGTTTGGGGCCTCGTGTGTGGGGCATGATGTTTGGGGCTTTGTCTGTGGGGCTTCGTCTGCTAGGCTTGGTGTGTGGGGCCTCGTCTGTGGGGCCTGGTCTGTGAGGCCAGGACAGAAATTGGCAGGAAAATGTTGAAACCACACAACCACACACCCCTAAATAATTCCTACTATCAAAGCTTCGTAGCAACTGACGAGCTTAACTCCATAACAAGTCTCTCTCTCTCTCTCTCTCTCTCTCTCTCTCTCTCTCTCTCTCTCTCTCTCTCTCTCTCTCTCGTACAGGTAATGATTTAGCTACCTGTGTGACGTGTCAACTTTTAATATTATTACTTGATTTTAGTGATGGTATTAGTATTATTAATGCTCTTGTTTTTGTTATTATTAATTTACAGTGCTTAGGTAGGGTGTGTGTGTGTGTGTGTGTGTGTGTGTGTGTGTGTTTACGTGGTATCTCAAGAAAATCTATCGTGAGAATGCTTTTGTGACGACGCACTCACACACACACACACACACACGCACACACACACACACACACACACACACACGCACGCACGCAGATGTCATAGGTCATCATACAGCCCCTACCTGACCACTCGCTGTACTTACCCAGTCTCTTTACTGGTGATTACAGTGCACCATATGTGTTACAAGCTACCGTATATAGTATTCTAGCTCCGTATGTGTTAATAGTATAATTGTTGGTAGAGTACCGTATGTGTTAACTGATCGACGTTAAGAGTGTACCGTATGTGTTAACTGATCGACGTTAATAGTGTACCGTATGTGTTAACTGATTGACGTTAATAGTGTACTGTATGTGTTAACTGACCGACGTTAATAGTGTACCATATGTGTTAACTGACTGACGTTAATAGTGTACCGTATGTGTTAACTGATCGACGTTAATAGTGTACCGTATGTGTTAACTGATCGACGTTAATAGTGTACCGTATGTGTTAACTGATCGACGTTAATAGTGTACCGTATGTGTTAACTGAACGACGTTAATAGTGTACCGTATGTGTTAACTGATCGACGTTAATAGTGTACCGTATGTGTTAACTGAGCGACGTTAATAGTGTACCATATGTGTTAACTGATCGACGTTAATAGTGTACCGTGTGTGTTAACTGATTGACGTTAATAGTGTACCGTATGTGTTAACTGATCGACGTTAATAGTGTACCGTATGTGTTAACTGATCGACGTTAATAGTGTACCGTATGTGTTAACTGATCGACGTTAATAGTGTACCGTATGTGTTAACTGAGCAACGTTAATAGTGTACCGTATGTGTTAACTGAGCGACGTTAATAGTGTACCGTATGTGTTAACTGATCGACGTTAATAGTGTACCGTATGTGTTAACTGATCGACGTTAATAGTGTACCGTATGTGTTAACTGATTGACGTTAATAGTGTACCAAATGTGTTAACTGATCGACGTTAATAGTGTACCGTATGTGTTAACTGAGCGACGTTAATAGTGTACCGTATGTGTTAACTGATCGACGTTAATAGTGTACCGTATGTGTTAACTGATCGACGTTAATAGTGTACCGTATGTGTTGGTAGTGAACCGAATCCCCGAACCCAAAACAACACCTTCCCAGCCTATTGCACTTGGTGATTAACTTTAACGCTATCTGGGGTGGGGGGGGGGGGGGGGTTAGGTTAGTTTTAGGTTAGGTTAGGTTAGGTTAGTGTTGTGTTAGGTCAGGTTAGAGTTAGGTTAGTTTGGTGTTAGGTCAGGTTAGAGTTAGGTTAGGTTGGTGTTAGGTTAAGTCAGGTTGGTGTTAGGTTAAGTTAGGTCAGGTTGGTGTTAGGTTAGGTTAGGTCAGGTTGGTGTTAGGTCAGGTTAGAGTTAGGTTAGGTTGGTGTTAGGTTAGGTTGGTGTTAGGTTAGGTCAGGTTGGTGTAATGTTAGGTCAGGTTAGAGTTAGGTTAGGTTGGTGTTAGGTTAGGTCAGGTTAGAGTTAGGCTAGGTTGGTGTTAGGTTACTATTGGTTAGGTTAGGGTTGGTTAGGTAAGGTTAGGATAGGCTATTAAGTTAGGTTTCTGTTGGTTAGGTTAGCTTAGGTTACTGTAGGTTAGGTTAGGTTAGGTAAGGTTAGGATAGGCTATTAAGTTAGGTTTCTGTTGGTTAGGTTAGCTTAGGTTACTGTAGGTTAGGTTAGGTTAGGTTAGGATAGGATAGGATAGGATAGGATAGGATAGGTTTGATGAGGGTAGGGTAGGGTTGGTTAGGTTAGGCCAGGTTACTGTACATTAGAATTAACTCACGGATCATGTAATGAATTTAACATTGTCGTAGTTAATATGTTCCAGGTTAAATACGCTCTTAACATCTATAGTTATGGGTAAATTTTTTTAACTTACTGTGAATTTAACGTCGTATCGTAGTTTAAAGGCGTGAGTTAATTTAACGTCGTGTCGTAGTTTAAAGGCGTGAGTTAATTTAACGTCGTATCGTAGTTTAAAGGCGTGAGTTAATTTAACGGCGTGTCGTAGTTTAAAGGCGTGAGTTAATTTAACGTCGTGTCGTAAAGGCGTGAGTTAATTTAACGTCGTGTCGTAGTTTAAAGGCGTGAGTTAATTTAGCGTCGTGTCGTAGTTTAAAGGCGTGAGTTAATTTAACGTCGTGTCGTAAAGGCGTGAGTTAATTTAACGTCGTGTCGTAGTTTAAAGGCGTGAGTTAATTTAGCGTCGTGTCGTAGTTTAAAGGCGTGAGTTAATTTAACGTCGTGTCGTAAAGGCGTGAGTTAATTTAGCGTCGTGTCGTAGTTTAAAGGCGTGAGTTAATTTAACGTCGTGTCGTAAAGCCGTGAGTTAATTTAACGTCGTGTCGTAGTTTAAAGGCGTGAGTTAATTTAGCGTCGTGTCGTAGTTTAAAGGCGTGAGTTAATTTAACGTCGTGTCGTAGGAGTGAGTTAATATCCTTTCCTTCAGTTATAAAGAAAAAAATTAACTTAGGTAAGAATCTCCACTAAAACTCTTAACGACGCCGTAACTTACTGAGGTAGTTTGACTCTGAGGTAGTTAGACTCGTTACGTCATTCCGGTAACTCGTTAAAGGTGAAAATTAACTTAAGAGATTGTTAAGGTCTTTTGGTGATAAAGTTTGTAGTAGTGGGGGGAAGGAGAGGGGAGGGGGAGGGTGGGTGGGTGGGTGGGGGGAGTGAGGGAGGGTGGGGGGAGTGAGGAGGGTGGGTGGGTGGGGGAAGTGAGGGAGGGTGGGTGGGTGGGGGGGGAGTGAGGGAGGGTAGGGGAGTGAGGGAGGGTGGGGGGAGTGAGGGAGGGTGGGTGGGTGGGGGAGTGAGGGAGGGTGGGTGGGTGGGAGAAGTGAGGGAGGGTGGGGGGAGTGAGGGAGGGTGGGGGAGTGAGGGAGGGTGGGGGGAGTGAGGGAGGGTGGGTGGGTGGGGGGAGTGAGGAGGGTGGGTGGGGGAGTGAGGGAGGGTGGGTGGGTGGGGGGAAGTGAGGGAGGGTGGGGGTGGGGAGTGAGGGAGGGTGGGTGGGGGAGTGAGGGAGGGTGGGTGGGTGGGGGGGAGTGAGGGAGTGGTAGGGGGTGGGTGGGTGGGGGGAGTGAGGGAGGGTGGGTGGGTGGGGGAAGTGAGGGAGGGTGGGTGGGTGGGGGGAGTGAGGGAGGGTGGGTGGGTGGGGGGAGTGAGGGAGGGTGGGTGGGTGGGGGGAAGTGAGGGAGGGTGGGTGGGTGGGGGGAAGTGAGGGAGGGTGGGTGGGTGGGGGGGGGAAGAGTGAGGGAGGGTGGGTGGATGGGGGGGGGGGGGGAAGTGAGGGAGGGGGTAGGAGGGGGGTAATGAAGGAAGTATCTCACCTCTCACCTGGAGTCTGACCTCAAAAGTGTGGTGGAGTCCTTTTAATTACTCCATGCAATTTAATTAACGCTTGGAGTGGGAAGAAGAAGAAGAAGAAGAAGAGGAAGAAGAAGAAGAAGATATATATAAAAAGGATGAACCTATGATCAACACACACACACACACACGTACGTTCGTTAACCTAACCTAACCTAACCTACACACTTAAAAATGTATAATGACGTGCACACAAAAACACCTACATGAGTATAATTACGTACACAACTATACCTACATGAGTATAATTACCTACACAACTATACCTACATGAGTATAATTACCTACACAACTATACCTACATGAGTATAATGTCGTGTACACAATAACATTTACACATGTACACCGTATCATAGGAGTCAGGTGTGTGTGTGTGTGTGTGTGTGTTCACCTGATGATTGAACACACCTAATCCTTTCTTTGCTTGGTGGTGAGGAGGGCTTAGGTTAGGTTAGGTTAGAGTCAACTAGGTTAGGTTAGGTTAGAGTCGACTAGGTTAGCGCTAGGTTAGGTTAGAGTCAACTAGGTTAGGTTAGAGTCAACTAGGTTA
Organism: Homarus gammarus; assembly: GCA_958450375.1. Lineage (NCBI taxonomy): Eukaryota > Metazoa > Arthropoda > Malacostraca > Decapoda > Nephropidae > Homarus > Homarus gammarus. The sequence continues at coordinate 938,342 of CAUDMG010001502.1, forward strand.
GCGGTAGGTTAGGTTAGGCTAGGTTAGGTTATGTTAGAGTCAACTAGGTTAGCGCTAGGTTAGGTTAGGCTAGGTTAGGTTAGAGTCAACTAGGTTAGCGCTAGGTTAGGTTAGGCTAGGTTAGGTTAGAGTCAACTAGGTTAGCGCTAGGTTAGGTTAGGCTAGGTTAGGTTCGCCGATGCATTATTCTGTCCTCAAATGCTTCGGATTCACGAGTCCGAATCCCGGGGTTCGTGGTTCAGGATGAGAGGTGAACTGGACCGGACTCAAAACACACGTAAATATAGTTATACCGGGATCACTAACACACCTTATAATTCACGGTATATACAGTGTATTCCGTATATACCTTTCATAAATCAGAGGGTATATTCCTGAGACATAAATTAAGATAAATTACTAAATGAAAGGTATGTACGGAACACCAATTATAATGTAATAGATCTGGTATATGGGTGTGGTGGTCAGGATGTACTCAACTAACAATGTACTCCACGTCAGAATGTACTACTCCGACCACCCATGTACAGTACACCACCACCATTACACTCGGTACATGTATAAAATATAATTAAGTATCACAGGTGTAAATAACTCACCGGATTAAGTTAACCTTTGACCTGTCTGAAGAGGGGAGGGGGGAGGGGGGGACAGGTGACAATGGGACGTGTTTCCGGGGGGGGGGGGTGGAAGGTAGGAAGAGAGTCTAGGAGAAAGAGAGGGAGAGAGAGAGGTGGAAGGTAGGAAGAGAGGGAGAGAAAGAGAGAGAGGGAGGTGGGAAGGTAGGAAGAGAGTCGAGGAGAAAGAGAGGGAGAGAAAGAGAGAGAGGGAATTTGTGATGAGTTGGCTGAGACTATTGAAAGGGTGACGATTAGTGTTTAATTGTTTACAAGAAGGAGGAGGAGGAGAGGTAGAATAAGAAGAATGAGGAGGAGGAGGAGAGGTAGAAGAAGGAGGAGAGGGAGGAGAGGTAGAAGAAGGAGGAGGAGGAGGAGAGGTAGAAGAAGGAAGAGGAGAAGGAGGAGGGTCTGAAGATGTGAGAACGTATCTTAATTGGAACCAGGGTACAGCACAGGTACATGAGAGGGCCGGGGTACAGCACAGGTACATGAGAGGGCCGGGGTACAGCACAGGTACATGAGAGGGCCGGGGTACAGCACAGGTACATGAGAGGGCCGGGGTACAGCACAGGTACATGAGAGGGCCGGGGTACAGCACAGGTACATGAGAGGGCCGGGGTACAGCACAGGTACATGAGAGGGCCGGGGTACAGCACAGGTACATGAGAGGGCCGGGGTACAGCACAGGTACATGAGAGGGCCGGGGTACACCACAGGTACATGAGAGGGCCGGGGTACACCACAGGTACATGAGAGGGCCGGGGAAATAACGCGCTGTAGTGTCTGTACTCGTTAATCAATCAAGTTGTTTACGTCAGACAAAGAATAGTTACTTCCCGTGAGCCTTGACTTGTAATCCAATTGGTTGTCAAGAGGTGCTGACGTCACCATCTAACACCAATTAGCAGCCAGAAGAGAGGTTAAGTTATTGACGTCATCTATTACGTTTTGGCTGTTGATATGAAATTTAATGAGTGACATCATCCATCGAATTCAATTAATTGGCCTGACGAGAACACGAATTAGTGATGTCACCACAGATGAAACGGTAGTTAGGTGGGGTGGTGATTCGTTCATTACCTCACTGACGAGGTGTTTAATTTTATCCCCCTGTGACGTAAACAAAGAATTACTCCTTCTAAGTGTAGTTTAGGCATAAGTGGATAGAGGTGCACTTTAGGACATCACTTAAGAGGTAAACTGGACACGGAAAAGACATAGAAATGACTGAACTGGTTGCGTACTAAGACAGTCAACTGGCCTCAACCTCAGACAGTTCAAAAATAACTGTTTGTAAATTATAAGTGGATGCTGCTAACTTAAACCAGTCCTTACCTAAAACAGTCTTATGTAAGTGGACTATTTTTTCACTCCAGACCAAACCAGTCTAACTGCATTTTAGACTCTGGTTTGCTGGCAGGTTACGTAAGACAGTCAATTATTATTATTAGTAGTATCATTATTATTATTATTATCATTATTGTTATTATTATTATTATTATTATTATTATTATTATTATTATTATTGTCATTATTATTGTTATTATTATTATTATTATTATTATTATTATTATCGTCAGTGTTATCAGCTTACAATCGGTACAAACCAACAGAGGGAGATAAAACGCGTTATTAGAGCGATTATGTAAAAAATTATGATAAGAGAGAGAGATAGAGAGACGAGAGAGAGAGAGAAAGAGAGAGAGAGAGAGAGAGAGAGAGAGAGAGAGAGAGAGAGAGAGAGAGGCATTTTATAGTGGTTATATATTGTAGGTCAGGACACACACACACACACACACACACACACACACACACACACACACTCTCTCCCCAGGCACAACACTGTATCATAATATCCCGACGGTGGTGAAGAATGCCTTACCTGAGGAGGGGGGGTGTTGGGGGGGGGGTACAGGTAGGAGGTGTTGGGGGGGTACAGGTAGGAGGTGTTGGGGGGCGTACAGGTAGGAGGTGTTGGGGGGGAGTACAGGTAGGAGGTGTTGGGGGGCGTACAGGTAGGAGGTGTTGAGGGGGGTACAGGTAGGAGGTGTTGGGGGGCGTACAGGTAGGAGGTGTTGGGGGGTGGTACAGGTAGGAGGTGTTGGGGGGCGTACAGGTAGGAGGTGTTGGGAGGGGGGTACAGGTAGGAGGTGTTGGGGGGTGGTACAGGTAGGAGGTGTTGGGGGGCGTACAGGTAGGAGGTGTTGGGAGGGGGGTACAGGTAGGAGGTTAAGGGGGGTACAGGTAGGAGGTGTTAATATAATGCTCCTCACGTTCTTCAGTAGCCTACAGCAGGAGGTATCTAACAATGGTATATATTACTAGTGAAGGCTGTTGTCTCCCGTGTAACTATAATAGAGCCTCACCTGACCTAATTAATTGACCTCTAAATTGACCTCTTAATTGACCTCTTAATCCTTTACCCTTTTAAAACTATTTGTGTATTTTTTAGAAACTATTAAAAAGTTTGTATCTTTTTTCTCTCACTTTGTAACTTTTCTCTCTCTCACCAAGTTGTCTGCCTGTCTGTCTGTCTGCCTATATGTGTGTTTGTGTGTCTGTCTGTCTGTCTGTGAAGTTCAATATTGTTAACTCTGGGTGAACATTTTTCGAGGCATTTTAATATTTCATGATTTTTTTTCCTCGGTAAGTCTAATGAAATATAAGACCACTGGGAGAGCTTTAATAACATACATACATACATACGTACATACATACATACATACATACATACATACATACATACATACTCCTCTCCCCTCCCAGCCCACTCCTCTCCCTTCCTCATCCCACTCCTCTCCCTTCCTCACCCCACTCCTCTCCCCTCTCAACCCACTCCTCTCCCCTCTCAACCCACTCCTCTCCCCTCTCAACCCACTCCTCTCCCCTCTCAACCCACTCCTCTCCCCTCTCAACCCACCCTCCAACCTAACCTAACCACTCCCCTGACCAACACGTTGACCTTGGAGAGCAGACAAGATAAACACTGGGCAGATTGAGAAGTTGTTTACAATTATTGAGTTGGAGGTAATGTTAAGCCTCTCTGTTTCGTTCATATTAGTACCGGTTATATATCCGTTCATATTAGTACCGGTTATATATCCGTTCATATTAGTACCGGTTATATATCCGTTCATATTAGTACCGGTTATATATCCGTTCATATTAGTACCGGTTATATATCCGTTCATATTAGTACCGGTTATATATCCGTTCATATTAGTACCGGTTATATATCCGTTCATATTAGTACAGGTTATATACCCGTTCATATTAGTACCGGTTATATATCCGTTCATATTAGTACCGGTTATATATCCGTTCATATTAGTACCGGTTATATATCCGTTCATATTAGTACAGGTTATATACCCGTTCATATTAGTACCGGTTATATATCCGTTCATATTAGTACCGGTTATATATCCGTTCATATTAGTACCGGTTATATACCCGTGTCTGACCTGGTTGAACACGTGTCTGACCTGGTTGAACACGTGTCTGACCTGGTTGAACACGTGTCTGACCTGGTTGAACACGTGTCTGACCTGGTTGAACACGTGTCTGACCTGGTTGAACACGTGTCTGACCTGGTTGAACACGTGTCTGACCTGGTTGAACGTCTAAGCTGGTTGAACACGTGTCTGACCTGGTTGAACACGTGTCTGACCTGGTTGAACACGTGTCTGACCTGGTTGAACACGTGTCTGACCTGGATGAACACGTGTCTGACCTGGTTGAACACGTGTCTGACCTGGATGAACACGTGTCTGACCTGGATGAACACGTGTCTGACCTGGTTGAACACGTGTCTGACCTGGTTGAACACGTGTCTGACCTTCACTACAGCAGTTTTGGCTACACTCCTGACGGGTTATGATGAGACAGGACGGAAGGGTGTGTGTGTGTGTGTGTGTGTGTGTGTGTGTGTGTGTGTGTGTGTATGTAGGAGTGAAAGGATTTGCTTATCACTGAAGGATCATTAATATACAAGGATTGGTGTTAGTAAGGAATCTTGAAGGACCTGAAGGAATCTTGAAGGACCTGATGGAACCCTGAAGGACCTAATGGAACTCTGAAGGAATCTTGAAGGACCTGAAGGAATCTTGAAGGACCTGGAGGAACCTTGAAGGACCTGGAGGAACCTTGAAGGACCTAAAGGAACTCTGAAGGACCTGAAGGAACCCTGAAGGACCTGAAGGAATATTTAGCCCTTTGAAGATGATGATTTAACCCTTTGTTGATGATTTAACCCTTTGGTGACGATGATGATTTAAACCCTTAACGTCGACGATTTAAACACGGGCACATATTATTAAACCCTTTGGCACTGCTGATTAAACCCTTTGAAACTGCTGATTAAACCCTTTGACACTGTTGATTAAACCCTTTGGCACTGCTGATTAAACCCTTTGGCACTGCTGATTAAACCCTTTGGCACAGCTGATTAAACCCTTTGGCACTGCTAATTAAACCGTTTGGCACTGCTGATTAAACCCTTTGGCACTGCTAATTAAACCCTTTGACACTGCTGATTAAACCCTTTGACACTGCTGATTAAACCCTTTGGCACTGCTGATTAAACCCTTTGACACTGCTGATTAAACCCTTTGGCACCGATAACTTAACCCCTTGACACACACACACGCACGCACGCACACACACACACACACACACACACACACACACACACACAGAGGAGGAAAAAACACCATAGTCTACCCTTACGTTTGCTTGCTACTGCGACTGCTTACGTTTTCTGTGGTTGAGTCCGTCTTTGGGTTATAACAGCCGATCCACGTCCATCCATCCATCTATCCGTCTATTTATCCATCCATCTATCCATCCATCTATCTATCGCAACCGGACCGTCTCAACACCCACACCTCCTCCCCCCACCTAACCCACACCTCCTCCCCCCACCTAACCCACACCTCCACCCACACCTCCTCCCCCCACCCAACCCACACCTCCTCCCCCCACCTAACCCACACCTCCCCCCACCTAACCCACACCTCCACCTAACCCCCACCTAACCCACACCTCCTCCCCCCACCTAACCCACACCTCCTCCCCCCACCTAACCCACACCTCCTCCCCCCACCTAACCCACACCACCTAACCCCCACCTAACCCACACCTCCATAGATAGATCCTGAGGCGCAATACCTGGATGATGTCACTTTGAATCTGGACGACAATTAAGTGATTTATTCTCTCTCTCTCTCGCTCTCTCTCAATACATACATACATACATACATACATACAACGTGCAATACATACATACATACATACATACAACATAAACATTAACGACGTAAGCTGTGACGTCACTCATTGAAGGCTATGCTCACTGATGACGAAACGAACCCAATAAACCCACGATTGAGTGTGTGTGTGTGTGTGTGTGTGTGTGTAAGCGGAGGTATGTCATTTGTCTTGTGTAGTGGAAGGGATGGGAAGGAAGAAGAAGGAAGAAAGATGGGAAGGGTGAAGAAGGGAAAAGGGATGGAAGGGAAGAGACCCAATCAGCTGATCATCTTAAAACCCAAATGTCGACTCATATTTCCCGCCACTTCTCACCGTTTCATTTTTCATCTCTTGTGGTTAACTTATTTATCAATTGTTATTTCTAGTTAATAATATACAGGACTTTTAACATTTATTTCAAGATAAACAGACAGACAGGTTGATATTGATAGCGCAGGTATACAAACAATGTGGATAGTGGAAGTATATAAAACATGAGAGGAAATAGTGTATATATATATATTATCTGCCTAACCATAACACTACTGTAGGTATGGGAGAAATGTATAGTGTAGTGTCGCGTGTAGGGGGGCCGGAGCCGCACTGACTGGTTTATTATCGTACATCACCTTATGTAGTGTTAAGCGAGTTGCCAAGTACCTCTTTTTTTTTTGACTATAATAGTAATAATAGTAGTAATAAATAATAGTAATACAAATAATAATGATAATAAAAATGTGTAATTATTTTTTTATTATTGTATTATGATTACACTAGACAACAATTTAAAAAAGAAATCCCGTAACATGGTTCAGAGCAGCTTCATTTTAGTCATTTTTCCCTGTGATTCCTGTTATTTTTCCATGTCATCACTAAAATTCAATAAATAATTAAAACAATTATAAGAAGACACAAAGAATATTAAATTAGCCAATGTATGGGTATTTGTTATTTTCTTTCAACCATATATGTCCTGATGAACTCACTCTCCCTGTTCACTAACCGCTCCCAGATTGGCGGGAAAAAAGTCCAAGGTGGAGTTTCAGGGACATTCTGCATTTTAAGTTTTTGTATTTTTTTTAAGAGTTCCTTTTACAAATTGGCAATAGTTTTCTTCCTTTTTGTTCCGAGAAACTCCTTGACTACAGATGTGAAGGATTTTCCATGCAGCTAGTTCATTATCATTCAGTTTCTTTTCAAAGTGGTCATCACGAAGTAACTTGCCTTATCTGTGACCCTCTTTGACTTTAGCATTACTTTCTGAATTTTCCCCTCAAGTACACGAATCCATCACCTTGTTTGTCCACAGCCTTCACAAAACTCTTCATTAGTCCCAACTTAATGTGTAAAGGAGGTGGAAATACATCGTTAGGGTCTACTAAGGGAATATATTTAACGTTGCCTTTACCTGGAACAAATTCTTCTCTCTCTGTCCAGTCCTTTGTGTTGTAGTGTTACTCTGTTGCTTTACTGTCCCATAAACACAAAAAACAGCAATATTTCGTGAACCCTCCTTTAACGCCGAGTAGATTTATAACCTAATCGCCACAGATCTGCCAATTATACCCCTTGTATTTAATAGCGGTCAATATTTTCTCCATACTATCATACGTTTCCTTCAAACCTACAGAATGGGCTATTGGAACTAAGGGCTTCTGGTTCCCATTATACAACAATACTGCTTTCAAACTAAACTGGGAGGATTCTGCAATTTCTTCCTTAATTTCCTCATCCGAAGTTGAGAGCTCTTCCAAATTACCCTACACTACATATTACACATGTATCTTAAAAACGCTATCTGACTGACATTGTTTATTTGCATATTTGAAATCAGCTCCACTAAATTAATAAATTACAGCGTATTGATCTATTTATAGTTCACACACACACACACACACACACACACACACATACACACACACACACACACACACACACACACACACACACACACACACATTCCACCTCCTGACGGTTGACACGGTGCTGACGTTCTTGTTGGTGCTGATGAATTTCCTGCCTTCTCCTCCTCCTCCTCCTCCTCCTCCTCCTCCTCCTCCTCCTTCTCCTTTTTCTTCTTCTTTCCTGACTGCTGACATTTTTCTTGCACTGCTGACGATTTTCTGGTGATGCCGACATTTTCCTGACGTTGCTGACACCATTACTACTATTGGTCACATTCTTACTGCTGCTGACATTACATAGGTTATATTTACGTCTCCGCTGATGATGCTGACACTCCAGGTGGTTCGGTACTGACATTCTTTTATGTCCTGGACGACACTCTCACTACCGCTGACACTTCCTAAATGGTGGCTGACATTTATACTGTTGCCTCTGCTGACAGATTCCAATTGGTCCTGACACCCTCCTCTCCCCCCAGCTGACAGGCAACTCGCATTCCTCCTGAAACTCTTGGTGGTGCTGACGTTTTAACCCTTGCTGACACTTGACGATTGTTTTAATAGTATGTCTAGTGAAAGTGGTCAGAATTACACACACACACACACACACACTCTCTCTCTCTCTCTCTCTCTCTCTCTCTCTCTCTCTCTCTCTCTCTCTCTCTCTCTCTCTCTCTCTCTCTCTCTTCTTCTCCTTCCTCCTCCTCCCTACAAGACGTGAAGCCACACAGGTCAAGGTAGAGTTGAACGAGTGTAATAAAGTCAAGTTCACTGCCGCTGCTGTGCCTCGCAAGCAAGATGTCACGGGTTCGATTCCCGGGCCGGTGGAAAGTTGTTCGGACACACTTCCCAGCCTCCCTTGGTCCCTGTTCGCCTAGCAGGAATGTAGGTACCTGCTTAGACATAAACCATTGACTCTTCAGGCTTCTACGCCCTTGACTCATGAGACATAAGGCAAGCATGAACTTGGCATGCTTCCCTGTTGGGTGCTGTAAACGCTTCTGCGCTTCACCTTACACAAGGATGTAGGGGGGTGAAAAAAAAACTGCTGGTGATGACGATGATCTGTGACCTCTGACCCCACTGTGACCCTGACACCAACTGTGACCTCTGATCCAACTGTGACCTTAAGCTCTGACCCAACTGTGACCTTGATCTCTGACCCCACTTTGACCTTTGCCACTGACCCAACTGACCTTGACCCTTGACAACTGACCTACCCACTGTGACCTTGACAACTGACCTACCCACTGTGACCTTGACCTCTGACCTACCCACTGTGACCTTGACCTCTGACCTACCCACTGTGACCTTGACCTCTGACCTACCCACTGTGACCTTGACCTCTGACCTACCCACTATGACCTTGACCTCTGACCTACCCACTGTAACCTTGACCTCTGACCCAACTGACCTTGACCTCTGACCTACCCACTGTGACCTTGACCTCTGACCTACCCACTGTGACTTTGACCTCTGACCTACCCACTGTGACCTTGACCTCTGACCTACCCACTGACCTTGACCTCTGACCTACCCACTGTAACCTTGACCTCTGACCCAACTGACCTTGACCCTTGACATCTGACCTACCCACTGTGACCTTGACCTCTGACCTACCCACTGTGACCTTGACCTCTGACCTACCCACTGTAACCTTGACCTCTGACCCAACTGTGACTTTGACCCAACTATGATCTTGACCTCTGAACCTCCTCATTGTGACGTTGACCTCTGACCCCCATTGACTGAGTTAGTGAATCATTGAGTGAGTGAGCCATTTTTTTTTTATTATTATTTATTGGGCACTCCCCTACATCCTTGTGTAAGGTGAAGCGCAGAAGCGTTTACAGCGCCCAACAGGGAAGCATGCTAAGTTCATGCTTGTCTTTATGTCTCACGAGGGCGTAGAAGCCTGAAGAGTCAAGGGCGTAGAAGCCTGAAGAGTCAAGGGCGTAGAAGCCTGAAGAGTCAGTGGTTTATGTCATCAAGTTATTGGAAGCTCCAACAACTTTCCCTGAATACGAATTCGCAACTTTCGACTTACAACAGGTACCTACTTTACTGCTAGGTGAACAGGAACTAATGGGGGCTAGGAAGTAAGTCCAAACAACTTCCACCGGCCCGGGAATCGAACCCGTGACAGTCAGTGAGTCAGGTAGGGGAGGTTGACACAGGTATACAGTGCACAGTGTTAATTAGCTGAGCCAGGTGATGACGTTCATACACACAGGTACGCACAGGTAATTACAGGTGATTCACTCGCTGGTAACCTACTTAAGGGAATGGTGCTCCTGCCTCACCTAACCTAACCCAACCTAACCTAACTAACGCTAACCAAGCCTAATTTATCCTAACCTAATCTAACCTAACCTAACCTAACCTAACCTTGCGTGAATCCATCTTTGTGGTGTTAAGTGAGTGTTGGTAGAGACGTTTTTTCTACGTCAGTTTAAAAGCAAAAAAAAAGAATTATGATGCATTGTGAATCCATTTCTTCTGTCTTAGGTTAGGTTAGGTTAGATTAGGTTAATCAGTTAAATACAACCTTTTTAACCCACCTTTCTATCATAGGTTAAATTACCCAGATAGATACGACCTTTTTTAACCCATCTTTCTTTCATAGGTTAAATGATTAAGTTCATTAGGTTGGTTAGGTTAGGTTAGGTTAGGTTAAATGCATTGTAACTTCTACATATTTTGATAAGCATTAACCCACCTAACTGCGTTTGAGAATCCAATTTGGTCATAACCCAGAAAGCTGAAACTAAGCTTTTGATCTCCTGTTAAGCTGTAGACAGATCCTAGGTCAGAAAGCTGAAACTAAGCTTTTGATCTCCTGTTAAGCTGTATACAGATCCTAGGTGTAACATGGAGGCCAGTCTTACCTCATTAAACACTATATTCAGCTTTAGGTGAAGGTGGCGGGTAATGGTGTTGACGATCTGGACATCAAAGGATCATAAGTTTAAATTACCACGTAACTGTGTGTGTGTGTGTGTGTGTGTGTGTGTGTGTGTGTGTGTGTGTGTGTGTGTGTGTGTGTGTACCCTGTGGTCACGGTGAGGTAATTTGAAGAGGAAGATGAGGTGAAACAGTAAAGTGAGAACACCAAGGAAGGAGAAGAGGAGGAGGAGAGGAAGAGGAGGAGGAGAAGAAGAAGAGGAGGAGGAGAAGAGGAGGAGGAGAAGAAGAGGAGGAGGAGCAGCAATTATGACGATGGTGATGATGATAAAAAGAATAAGAAGGAGAACGGAAGAAGAAAAAGAAATATAGGGGAGAGAAGGAGAAGAAGAAGAACAACAAAGAAGAATAGAAAAAGGAAGACAAAGAATAAAAATAAAAGATGGAAAAAATAATATTAACAAGAAGAAGAAGAACAAGAAGAAGAACAAGTAGAGAAGGAAGCAAGAGAGAGAGAGAGAGAGAGAGAGAGAGGCGTGCAAAGAAGAGGAAGAGAAGACGTGGGAAGCAGAGGAGGAGGCCAGAGATGATGTTGACAATGGAAAGAAGAGATATAAGTACGAAAATACCCTCTGGCGGCGTGTCTGTCTGTGTGTGTGTGTCTGTCTGTCTGTCTGTCTGTCTACTTGTGTGCGTGTGTGTGTGTAATAATAATAATTAACGGTTTATTGAAAAAGTTCGGCAGCCCAAAGGTTGAAAATATACATTAGACAAAAATGACTTATTACATACAAAGACATGGGGTGGGTGGGTCGTTGAACAAAAGTTTTCATTGCTGGAAGGAGAAGGAACAATGATTGAACATACAAATTATTATAGTTTACAGTTGATGGTCCGGGCCTGGGCTGGTCATTGAGACACTGGGTGGTGTGGTGTTCACGTGGTGTAGTAACTCGTCCTCGGGTGTTGATATGAAGGACCTCGCGTGGTCATGGGGACACTGTGTGGGGTGGTGTTCACGTGGTGCAGTAACTCGTCCTCGGGTGTTGATATGAAGGACCTCACGTGGTCATGGGGACACTGTGTGGGGTGGTGTCACAGTACCTCTCTCTGCTGGGTGGTGTTGTGTTATCTCGTAGTCAGGTGTTAAGCCGGCCCTCTGTTGTTCCCAGGGTGGACTGATTAGCACCTCTTGGTCAGATGGTGGTCAGTTCCCAGTGGTGCTTATCTCACTGGTGGGTCACGGCTCTCACTGGTACTGTCTAGTGCTGAATTAACTTGCTTAAACACTGTTCATCACTGATCCCACTTATTTCCGAAACGAGATTGTCACTTTTGTCTATGTTGATATCCCGGTGGTGAGGATGGGTCGGGGAGAGGGACTTGGGGAATGGGCCCAGCAGGAGCAGCGCCTGAATAGGTCTTGACCCTCCGGTGGTCAGGGATGTAGTGTGTCTGTCTGTCTGTCTCTGTCTGGGTGGCAGTGGCTAGGATGACTGAGAGATGCCTAGGGTGAGAGGTGATAGTGCCTAGAGTGAGAGGTGGTAGTGCCTAGAGTGAGAGGTGATAGTGCCTAGGGTGAGAGGTGATAGTGCCTATGGTGAGAGGTGGTAGCGCCTAGGGTGAGAGGTGATAGTGCCTAGGGTGAGAGGTGATAGTGCCTAGGGTGAGAGGTGATAGTGCCTAGGGTGAGAGGTGATAGTGCCTAGGGTGAGAGGTGATAGTGCCTAGGGTGAGAGGTGATAGTGCCTAGGGTGAGAGGTGATAGTGCCTAGGGTGAGAGGTATGAGTGCCTAGGATTAGAGGTGATAGTGCCTAGGGTGAGATGTGAGAGCATTTGGAGCTAAAAAGGGTGACAAGTTCCTCACCTTGATTTCTTAACCCCAGAGACTAAAGTGAACCATAAAGGTGATTGTATATCTATCAAGGTGACAAGTGTTGAAAAGACTACCAGCCGCACCCTATCACCCTACCTGGGAAAATAGGGTGAAAGATAACAGGAATACACACTAGAATGATAAATACTGGCATTAATACACACTGTCACACTTATATCACTCTTATATGCCATCCAGTGTGGTCATCGTGTGTTATGTAGCGTTGGGTGTCTTGGTGTCCACGCGATAAGTCTGAAACGCTTGGGTAAATTGTGTTGAAACTTCGTAAAGGCGTTGTTCGTTCCTAGAGCTTGGATAAGTTCGATAATTGGCGCGATTGGTTGATTTTCTAAGCTGTTTTAAGCTTTTGAGGAAGGTTGTGGTGGGGGGAGGGTGAACGGGGGGGGGGGAGGGTGTTCGAGGATATAATGGGTGTTTGAGTTGGTGAACTACGTAGGTGTGGGGGTTTGTTTGTTGGTTATTATTATTATTATTATTATTATTATTATTAGTAGTAGTAGTAGTAGTAGTAGTAGTAGTAGTAGTAGTTATAGTTGGTACACACACACACACACACACACACACAGGTGACACAGTTTCCGGGAAGGACAGGTGTGTTAATGAACTTACTAGGTTTCAAATTTATGTAAGTGTACCAACCCCTTCACTCCCTGTCTGTCTGTCTGTCTGTCTGTCTGTCTGTCTTTATTTTGTTATATCTTTCTGTCTGTCTCTTTCACTGTCTACTGGTCTGTCTGTCTGTCTGTTTATTTATTTCACTGTCTACTGCTGTGTCTGTCTGTGTCACTGTCTACTGGTGTGTCTGTCTGTCTGTTCTACTGTCTACTCGTCTGTCTGTCCGTCTATTTACTTTATTCCTCCCGTTAGTCTACTCAGTAACTGTCATCTGTTCAACTGTCAGCTTTAACCTCACCAGTGGGTCGTGTGTGTGTGTGTGTGTGTGTGTGTGTGTGTGTGTGTGTGTGAATTAACCTAACCATTTGATATGTTGATAGAGATTTAGTTGTTGATTTCGTCTCTCTCTCTCTCTCTCTCTCTCTCTCTCTCTCTCTCTCTCTCTCTCTCTCTCTCTCTCTCTCAGCTACATAAGGAAGCCAGGTCGAGCTCCCAGTTAGTTCCTCATCAAATGCTAAGGTCACACACACACACACACACACACACACACACACACACACACACACACCATTAATTATTACGCTTGGTAATTTTACCTGTAGAAACTTTTTACCTGGATTTAATTTTTCTCACAATTTAAAAAAAAAATACTTTTTTTTTCTTCGAGAATTTTATTTTTTATTTTTCCCAACAACATCAGTAATTTACCCGTATTTATTCCCGTATTTTCCCCCACAATATCAGTAATTTACCCGTATTTATTCCCGTATTTTCCCCCACAATATCAGTAATTTACCCGTATTTTCCCCCCACAACATGAGTAATTTACCCGTATTTTTTTCCTTGCAGGGGATATTATGGCAATGTCGCATGAACTTATCGAGACATCACCCGGCAAGTGAGTCCAATTGTTGTTGTTTATTGTTGTTTGGGGGGTGGGGGGTGAGTGGGTTGGGGTATCGGAGTGGGTGTGTGGGTAGGGGGGGTATGTATGTATCCAGCCCACTCACTTCACTTAAGCCAAGCACTAGAGTGAGAGTGGATGTTTTGATTTTTGCTTTGAGAGAGTGGGGGAATGGAGAGGGAGTGGGGGAGAGAGAGTGGGTAGGGGAGGGAGAGAGAGGGGGCAGGGGAGGGAGAGAGAGGGGCGGAGTGGGGTGAGAGTATACGACCTTCTTTTTTCTGGGGTGAAGCCTTAAACAAGTGGCACTACCTAGGCACCATGACCTTCAGTGCCAAGAGTTTCCACTGTAAGGCTTCCTGTGACGGGGGGTAGGGGGGGGTGGGAGGGTAGGTTTGCGTCTTTGGGGGGAGGGGGGTAGGTTTGCGTCTTGGGGGAGGGGGGTAGGTTTGCGTCTTGGGGGAGGGGGGTAGGTTTGCGTCTTGGGGGGAGGGGGTAGGTTTGCGTCTTGAGGGGTGGGAGGGTAGGTTTGCGTCTTGAGGGGAGGGGGTAGGTTTGCGTCTTGGGGGGTGGGAGGGTAGGTTTGCGTCTTGGGGAGGGGGGTAGGTTTGCGTCTTGGGGGAGGGGGGTAGGTTTGCGTCTTGGGGGGAGGGGGGTAGGTTTGCGTCTTGAGGGGTGGGGGGTAGGTTTGTGTCTTTGGGGGACCCTATTTGTGAACCAGTTCCTTCCTATCTCCCTCCTAAACCTAAATTATCCAACTTGAATCCGTTGCTCCGAGTCCTATCCTGCTCGGATATTATAAGAACTTTATCTATATCCCCTTTATTGATTCCTTTCACCCACTTAAATACTTCTATCATATCTCCCCGCACTCTTCGTCTTTCTAGGGAATGCAAGTTAAGTTTCTTTAACCTATTCTGATATGGAAGGTTTCTAAGTCCCGGAATCATTTTTGTCATTCTTCGCTGCACCGACTCTAGTGAATTTATATCCATTCTATAATAGGGGCACCAGAACTGAACCGCATAATCGAGGTGCGGCCTGACTAGCGCAGGA
The DNA here is from genome assembly GCA_958450375.1 of Homarus gammarus. Lineage (NCBI taxonomy): Eukaryota > Metazoa > Arthropoda > Malacostraca > Decapoda > Nephropidae > Homarus > Homarus gammarus. The sequence continues at coordinate 953,490 of CAUDMG010001502.1, forward strand.
TATAGTTGCAATAAGACCTCTGCACTCTTGTTACTTACACTTCTAGATATAAAACCCAATACTCTGTTTGCCTTATTTCGAACATTATCGCACTGTTTTCTAGGCCGTAGGTCGTTTGCGTCTTGGGGGGGAGGGGGGTAGGTTTGCGTCTTGGGAGGAGGGGTGGGGGGTAGGTTTGCGTCTTGGGGGAGGGGGGGGTGGGGGGAGGGTAGGGTTGCGTCTTGAGGGGAGGGGTAGGTTTGCGTCTTGTGGTAGGTGGTAGATTTGCGTCCTTGGGAGGGGGTTTACATAGGGTTTTAATAGGGGTATAATCTTGAGGGGGTTAGGTTAGGTCAGGTCAGGTAAAATTAGTGTTAGGTTAGGTTAGGTTAAATTAGCGTTAGGTTAGATTAAATTAGCGTTAGGTTAGGTTAAATTAGCGTTAGGTTAGGTTAAATTAGCGTTAGGTTAGGTTAAATTAGCGTTAGGTTAGGTTAATCTTAAGGTGAAATAACCTGGGGTGGTGATCCTTCATGTGATCCGACGCTTCTACCCCTGCCGACATAAGGGATTGAGTCATAGAAAACGGGTCCAAATTTGAAGCCCAAACTCCGTGTATTATTTGACCAAGGTACTCTCTCTCTCTCTCTCTCTCTCTCTCTCTCTCTCTCTCTCTCTCTCTCTCTCTCTCTCTCTCTCCTTGCACCAAAATTCACGTATATACACCATAAACCACGTATTTTCACCATAAACAACGTATTTTTCACCATAAACCACGTATTATCACCATAAACAACGTATTTTCACCATAAATCACGTATTTCACCATAAACCACGTATTATTCACCATAAACCACGTATTATTCACCATAAACCACGTATTATTCACCATAAACCACGTATTTTTCACCATAAACCACGTATTATTCACCATAAACCACGTATTATTCACCATAAACCACGTATTATTCACCATAAACCACGTATTTCTCACCATAAACCACGTATTTCTCACCATAAACCACATATTTCTCACCATAGACCACATATTTCTCACCATAAACCACGTATTATCACCCCCAGTACCGTTATAGTGTCGCCCTATTGAACCCCGACCCTCACTTATTACTCTTCAATTGAACACGTCACTGCATTAAATCTGTCCACCCCACTCACTCCTTCCCTCCAGCCCACTCATCCACTCCTTCCCTCCAGCCCACTCATCCACTCCTTCCCTCCAGCCCACTCATCCACTCACTCCTTCCCTCCAGCCCACTCATCCACTCACTCCCTCCCTCCCTTCAGCCCACTCACTCCTTCCCTCCAGCCCACTCATCCACTCACTCCTTCCCTCCAGCCCACTCACTCCTTCCCTCCAGCCCACTCATCCACTCCTTCCCTTCAGCCCACTCACTCCTTCCCTCCAGCCCACTCACTCCCTTCAGCCCAATCACTCCTTCCCTCCAGCCCACACATCCACTCCTTCCCTTCAGCCCACTCATCCACTTCACTCTCTTCACCCCACCCACTTCAGCCCACTTTACTCACTCCCTCCAGCCCACTCACTTCATCCCACTCACTCCCTCTGTCCAGTCACCATCCCTAATGGTACTGTCAAGATACCAGGTACTGTCCAAATACCCGGTACCTTCCCCCTAAAGGTACTGTCCAGGTGGTAATTAAAGGTATATCATCGCCCTCGCCAGGTGATGCCATTAATTAGTGGCTCTGTGTTACCTGAGATATAGGTGATAGCCCAGTGTGGCCCCCTCCCCCTCCCTTACACCCCCCCCCCCCCGGACACTGAACCCCCCCTGACACTGACCCTCCGAACACTGACCCTCTCCCCCGGACTGACCCCGCCGGACCCTGAGACCCTCTGGACACTGACTATCCCCCCTCCCCCCCGGACAGTGACCCACCGCCCCGGACACCCCGGACAGTGACCCCCCCCCCCCCCCCGGACACTGACCCCCAGGTGGAGAGAGAGACAGACAGACAGACAGACAAAACAGATATATACTACCTGGAAAGAATCCAGAGGAGAATGACAAGACTAATCCCGGGTATCAGGAACCTTGAGTATAGAGACAGGTTAAAGCATCTTAATTTGCACTCCCTTGAGAGACGTAGAGCGAGGGGCGACCTGATAGAGGTGTATAAATGGAAGGCAGGGCTAAACAAAGGGGACATTACAAAGGTACTCAAATTATCCAACCAGGAGCGAACTCGTAACAATGGTTTTAAATTAGACAAATTTAGATTTAGGCGAGAAATAGGTAAACACTGGTTTGGAAACAGAGTAGTGGATGAATGGAACAAGTTACCAAATATCATCATTAACTCGAATACGCTGAATTGCTTCAAACATAGGTTGGATGCCCATATGAGCAATAGGGGTTGGGTGTAAACGGGACTGCCCAGTATGGGCCAATAGGCCCGCTGCAGTTTCCTCCATTCTTATGTTCTTATGTTCTTAACTTAACCCCACAAAACAAATGAATATCTAAAGAAAAACGCATTAAAACTGACTGACAAACAACAACACTAAACATGGCGTCCAAATAGCTCTGAGACTCTAGGTAACTCATCAAACGTTCGTCCTTACTCCAATTAACACACGAAAAACTACATAAATTGAGTGTTTGTGAATGCAGACATCTTTATTTTTTTAGGGGTGGGTCAATGAATGCCAGGCGAGTGTGTTTTGATATTGTTGGATGGATGGATGGATGGTGAGATGGGTGGGTGGGTGGATGGTTAGATGGGTGGGTGGGTGGATGGTGAGATGGGTGGGTGGGTGGATGGATGGTTAGATGGATAGAGGGATGGGTGGTTAGATAATAATGACAGTAAATATATACGTAATAATAATAATAATAATAATAATGACTAAATATATTCGTAATAATAATATTATTATTATTAAACTTCATCATCATCATCATCATCATCATCATCTGCACAACAACCCGGGCTCGTCAACTCCGAAGAGAAGAGAGTAGAACCTAACAATACGCTTCCGAGATCTAAATTATTGTTTACAAGAGGCACACAGCTGATCCCGTGACGTCACAACATGGCCGATGCTGTTTTGTTATCAAGTCATCTATTCTCTTGGGTTCTGACTCTTATACTGACGTGGGTGTTCCTATTGGCTGGTAAAATAGAGTTAATAGTGTCTTAAGACTTTTACCCATTATATTTCTCTTGGAATCTGGATTAAGCTGGATTTGTGGACGATGACGTGTGGGGTTATTATTATTATTATTATTATTATTATTATTAAATCTGGAGACATTTTACAACAAAAGTATTCGTATTGAAAGGAAAGAAAGACGCAATATGTAATGAATAGATGGCGTTATTAATATCTCTCTCTCTCTCTCTCTCTCTCTCTCTCTCTCTCTCTCTCTCTGGTTGCCTGAGCTTAACAGGCTGGCGTAAGTGTGACGTCATGATGAGTTAAGTGACATGGAGGGTAAGGGAGAGGAAGGGAGGAGAGAGGGAGGGAGGGAAAGAGAGATAGAGAGAAGGGAGGGAAAGAGAGGATGGAGGAGGAGGGGTGAGAGAGATAGAGAGAAGGGAGGAGGAAGACGAGGAAAGGAGGAGGAGGAAGACGAGGAAAGGAGGAGGAGGAAGAGGAGGGAGCACATTACCCTAACCATGTTACTAACCAGCACTTCATAACCCCGATAAATGGGACCACCTGACCCTCTTTAACCCCGATATTACCACCACCTGAACATATATAACCCCGATATTACCACCACTTGAACCTCTATAACCCCGATATTACCACCACCTGAACCTTTATAACCCCGATATTACCACCACTTGAACCTCTATAACCCCGATATTAACCACCACCTGAACCTCTATAACCCCGATATTACCACCACCTGAACCTCTATAACCCCGATATTACCACCACCTGAACCTCTATAACCCCGATATTACCACCACCTGAACCTCTATAACCCCGATATTACCACCACTTGAACCTCTATAACCCCGATATTACCACCACCTGAACCTCTATAACCCCGATATTAACCACCAATCTGAACCTCTATAACCCCGAGGCATTCAACGAAAATTGGACACACCTGAAACAACGGGGCAGCGTCACACTATGCCACTATGACGCTGTAACCGGTGACGACAACCGCTACTACAAAGAATATCAATCCCTGGCTCTATCTCAACAGCTTATACACATGAGACTGCGCCTAGGGTACAGGTACCTATGGGAGTACATTGGCAACCCTGAGCCTCACCGCACTGTTTGTAAACTGTGGCCAACCCGACTCTCACACCCTCTCTCACTACATCCTCACTTGCCCTATGACCTCCTCCTACAGGTCCCCAGCCGTTACCAACACCTCTTCCCTTCCTGACCAGATATCCCTCCTCCTAGTCACAGGCCTGGCACTTGACATTATTAGGGACCTGCCACTCTTTGCTATAAACAGATCAAATGTACCGGGAACTTTCCCCCCACACTCTCATCATTCTCTCACTTTATGTAACTTGACAGAACCTATGACCCTTCAGGCTTTTACGCCCTTAATGTACGAGTCATAAAGGCAAGTATGAACTTTTCATACTTCCCTGTTGGGCGCTGTAAACGCTTCTGCGCTTCACCTTACACAGGATGTAAGGGGGTGCCCAATAAACTAGCCCCCTCGGGGGCAAATCTGAAATCTATAACCCCGATATTACCACCACTTGAACATGTGTAACCCCGTGCAGTTGGGTAAGTGTCCGATCTACCTGGGCTCTACACACCTTACCATACACCTACTTGTTAACTCAGGGTATAGGTGTGGTTTTGGCCGAGGCTTCTACACTTTAATCAGGTTTACCTACACTTACACCCTCTGAGGTTAGGTTACGTTACGTTACGTTACGTTAGATTACGTTAGATTGCGTTAGGTTACGTTACGTTAGATTACGTTACGTTACGTTACGTTAGGTTTGAGAAATTACTTTAAATAGGGAAAAAATCTTAAATAGAAATTCACTTTAGGTAAAATAGTGAACAATGGTAGTATGGTAGTGGACGATGGTAGTATTGTAGTTGAGGATGGTAGTATGGTAGTGGACGACGGTAGTGTGGTAGTGGGCAGGTATGGTAGTATGGTAGTGGGCGATGGTAGTATGGTAGCAAACGATGGTAGAAGAGGATGGTAGTATGGTAGTGGACGACGGTTGTATGGTAGTGGACGATGGTAGTATGGTAGTGGACAATGGTAGTATGGTAGTGGGCAGGTATGGTAGTGGGCGATGGTAGTATGGTAGCAAACGATGGTAGTAGAGGATGGTAGTATGGTAGTGGACAGGTATGGTAGTATGGTAGTGGGCGATGGTAGTATGGTAGTGGACGATGGTAGTGGACGATGGTAGTATGGTAGTGGACGATGGTAGTATGGTAGTGGACGATTGTAGTATGGTTGTGGATGATGGTAATATGGTAGCAGATGATGATAGTATGGTAGTGGAGGATGGTTGTATGGTAGTGGACAGGTATAGTAGTGGAGGATGGTAGTATGGTAACTGATAATAGTAGTATGGTAGCAGATGATGGTAGTATGGTAGGTGGCCGCTCGCCAAGGTCTCAAGGTCACATACTGTAGAGGTGGACACACGCTAAAAGTACACCAACCCTCATTCCTGCCCCAGTCCCCCACATATATACACGCGGAAATATATACACACAGTACATACATTCATAAATACATACACCTACACAGTCATACATATAATGGCTGTCCCTTATGTAACGAGGATGGCCGACCCAAGGGCCACCTAGACGTGAATTTGTTTAAGGTGTAGCAGCTGTCGCCAACTGCACTGGCTAACCATTACCCCGGAACACGATCCTAAAATCGATTAACCTCCAGGTCCCCAATTACTGCTGGGTAGACAGAGGCAAATGGGGTAAAGAAACTTGCTCATAGTTTCACCCAGCCCGGGGATCGAACCCGGGTCCACTCGCTTGCGATGCGAGCATGCTGACCATTACACTACAGTACATACATACATACACACCCATACCGTCTAGAATACACCCAGGCCCTACACCCATATATTCTCGTTCCCTACACTTAATCTCCTACACCTGATCTTGTAGAGGAGTAGCCATGGGTGTAGTGAGGGTGTGTAGGGGTGTAGAAGGAGTTGGTGTGTAGGGGTGTAGGAGAAGGTGTGGGTGTAGTGGTGTGGTGAGAGAATGTAGGGTGGGGGGTGAGGTGTGGGTGTCTGTGTATATATATAGTGTAGGAAGTGTGTGTGTGTGTGTGTGTGTTTGTGTGTGTGTGTTAGCTAGTCTAGTATGCAAGTATAGCCATTCAACACTCACTACTACTACTACTACTACTACTACTACTACTACTACTACTACTACTACGTGGCCTCCAGCCTCCCCCAATAGCCACACCCTTGCCTCTATTTTATTGCCTTAGTTTTAAATATCCTAATACATAAGTAGTTACCCTAGCTCTGTTGAGCCGCAGATCTATGCGGCATTCAGTGACTGTTGCCTCATAGTCAATATCTGCAACTGTTGTCGGCTTTGGGGCTGAAGATTTCGTTCCCCTGAGACAAAGCAATGCAGACCTAAGCAGAGAGAAGGACAGTCGACATCTCAACCAGGCTGTAATGTAACTTCTAGGCTGCTGCTTCCATTCAGATAACACCTCCACGAGTCTGGCATAGAAACATCTTGCACTTGGTCCCATCCCACCAGAGGTTGTGAACACTAGAGGAGTGAAGCTGCCCTGATCAACGTTCTGAATTCTCTCCCCATATGCCCTTCTCTTGTCGTTCTCGTTCCACCTGTGTGCAGCATCGAGAGCTAGGTACGGTGACATGCGGCCATGGGGTTGAAAATCCTTATATCAAAGAATGGTCGCTGTCCCCGCGTCCAGAATCAATGAGTGCTGACGTCAACACGGACTTCGTTGCATGTGTTTGAAGTCCTGTGATGGAAATTCTCAACATCATGGGAGGGGGGTCGGTTCTACCCTGACATCATGGCAGATTTCCTTCAACATATTTGCTGTGAGGTCCCTTACTTCGTCATGCCTCATTCATACAAAGCCCCATTTCTTGCACACCATGGCTTGGTCGATGTCATAGGAAGAGCCACACAAGCATTGGGAGGGCAAACCTTCTACTGGCCAACCGTACCTTAGAGCAATGTTACCTGTGAATTCATGTTTGTTAAGGCTGAAGCCTTTTGCCCTTATCGGTAACGTTGTTAGCTAGTTCGAGGCGCCCGCCTCCTGCGCTAGAGCTTTTCTTCAAGTTCTCTAACAATTGCAGCAACAGTTGTTGCAGTTTGTCGCTTTGGGTGTGCTGCCGATCTGTCGTAATGGATCGTCGAATCTTGTTTAATTCGTTGGTAGCCTCCTGACTTGTTGCATTCTGAGCTATTATGTGCTCAGTGAGAGCTGTCGTGAGCGTGACAGTTCTGATGTTCGGTGGCAGCAAGCTCCTCTGGATTGGTCAATCACCATTCCTCCCAGTCTCTGTGGTAGTGCAAGGAGTGACCTTTCTCCTGGGGTTAAGTGAAGGTGTTTCACTAGTGTTGGGATAAAAGCGACCTTGATGGCTTCTTCCAGAGGGCGGAGGAGGGGTCCGATATTGGGGCTACTCTGCTACTAGTACATTCTTATTTTAACCCACATAAAGTGAGGGAGGTGTCCTTGCTTTGAGTGATCCTAGTGTGTGTGTGTGTGTGTGTGGAAGAGAGACTATGGTCGTTTCAATATAGTCTTGGTGTGTGTATGGATGGGGGTGACCTTGGTTTAACTGACGTCATCACTTTGTAATTGTTTTTTGTCTTGTTTTTCACCGCCACTTACCACCCCCCCCTACTACTCTCCCCTCCCCCTATCCCTCTCCCCCCTACTCCCCTACCCTAACCTCTCCCCCCTACTCCCCTACCCTAACCTCTCCCCCCTACTCCCCTACCCTAACCTCTCCCTATCCCTCCCTCCCCTCCTCCCCCTCCCCCTCACTCACTCACTCACTTATTTACTTATTCACTCACTTACTTATTTACTTACTTTAATTACTCGTTATTTTGTCTCACTATTTAAATAAACTCATTTATGACATAGAAGGAGGAGAAGGAAGAAGAGAGGAGGAAGGAGAAGAGGGGGAGGAAGGAGAAGAGGGGGCAGAGGAGGAAGGAGAAGAGGAGGGAGGAGGAAGAAGAGGAGGAGGAGGTAACGAGTGAGCTATTGCTTATGGTACTTTGGAAGTACTCTCTCTCTCTCTCTCTCTCTCTCTCTCTCTCTCTCTCTCTCTCTCTCTCTCTCTCTCTCTCTCTCTCTCTCTCTCTCCGTTACCCCTCCCCTTCCTCCCCTCCTTCCCCCCAGACTCCGCCATTGATTATCTCCGAGGGGTTCTACCTCCTGAGAGAGAGAGAGAGAGAGAGAGAGAGAGAGAGAGAGAGAGAGAGAGAGAGAGAGAATCATGGTGGTAGTGAGGCCGCTGACCGTGACCCGGTTCTAACCAGCTGCGACGAGAAGAGGAGGCGGAAGAGGAGGAGGAAGAGGAGGCGGAAGAGGAGGCGGAAGAGGAAGAAGTGCTGGTAGAGCCAGTCTACCCCCCCCCCCCCCACCACCTACAGTACTTTTAGTTTAACAAATTTATTGACAAAGCTTGTAGTACAGTTTGCCTATTGTGAGTAATTCAGTCAGGTCTTGACACTGAGGGTGGTATCACTGTTCACTGCCTTGTGACAAAGACTTCAGGCCACCTGTTTATTGTATCATGAACCACCACCTACTACTGTTACTATTACTACTACTACTACTTTTATTTTTTAACGTGGCCTCCAGCCTCCCCCAATAGCCACACCTTTGCCGCCATTTTATTACCTTAATATTAAATATCCTAATACATAAGTAGCTATCCTATCTGTGTTGAATTAGTTGAGCCGCAGATCTATGCGGCATTCAGTGACTGTAGCCTCATAGTCAATATCTGCAGCAGTTGTCGGAGTTGGGGCAGAAGCTCTCGTTCCCCTGAGGCAGAGCAAAGCCGACCGAAGGAGAGAGAAGGACAGTCGACATCTCATCCAGGCTGTAACATAACTTCTGGGCTGCTGCTTCTGTTCGGAGATCACCTCCGCGAGTCTGGCGTAGAAACATCTTGCACTTGGTCCCATCCCACCAGAGGTTGTGAACACTAGAGGAGTGAAGCTGCCTTGATCAACGTTCTGAATTCTCTCCCCATATGCCCTTATCTTGTCGTTCTACTACTACTACTACTACTACCACTACTACCACTACTACTACCATCTGGCCTCTCATCAACTCCCTTTAATCTCTCTACATTATTTAACCTCCCCATACACCCTCCCCGATACACTCCCCCCATACAACCTCCCATACACTGTCTATCGCCCATGCATCTGATCGTCAATTCGTGTGTGTGTGTGTGTGTGTGTGTGTGTGTGTGTGTGTGTGTGTGTGTAGAAGGTCGGGTTCACTAACACCCTCAGTCACCTCTTGAGAATAAATTAGTTCCTATAAGAATAAATTAACTGTAAATTACTACCTGAAGAATATATATTGAACCATTATTTTCAAAACAGTCTTAGAATAAATTCCCTTACTGGTTCAAGAATAAATCAACATGTGGTCAGGAAGAATGAATAAATTTACTAATCTCCTGAATAAATAACATCTTGAACTCACCTGACAGAGAGACAGACAGACAGACAGAGAGATCATAGAAGAATTTATTTACACTTTAGTCACAACAAGAAGAAATCCCTCACAGGTGAAAGGTCACTTGGGAATAAATTATTAACTCCACAGGTGGGGATCTATTTGTAAAGACGACTCCCACCCACACTACCTCACCCCATTGTCACCACACACAAGAGGTCAGGTCATAGGTCATCGTCACCCCCACACAAGAGGTCAGGTCATCGTTAGATCATCGTCACCACCCCACACAAGAGGTCAAATCATCGTTAGATCATTGTTACCCCCCCCCACACAAGAGTTCAGGTCATCGTTAGGTCATCGTCACCCCCCACACAAGAGGTCAGGTCATCGTCACCCCCCCCACACAAGAGGTCAGGTCATCGTCACCCCCCCCCCCCCACAAGAGGTCAGGTCATCGTCACCCCCCCACACAAGAGGTCAGGTCATCGTCACCCCCCCACACAAGAGGTTAGGTCATCGTCATCCCCACACAAGAAGTCAGGTCATCGTCACCCCCCCACACAAGAGGTCAGGTCATCGTCAGGAGAATAAATAAGTCCATCGTCGCAGTAATGAATAAATCTTCATACACTCTTGGTATACATTGAAAGTCACCTGGAAATAAGACACCCTAACCTAACCTAGCCTAACTTTACCTGAATATGGGGGGGGGGGGGGTAGGTTAGGTTAGGTTAGGTTAGGTTAGGGTTGGGATGTGTCTTAGTCAACCGGAGGAGAAGGAAGAAGAACGAGGAGAAGGAAGAGGAATAAGAGGAGACGAAAGAAGGAAAAGGAAGGAAGGAAGGAGGAGGAAGTGTGTGTGTGTATGTGTGTGTGTGTGTGTGAGTGAGTGTGTGTGTGTTTGTGTGTGAGTGAGTGTGTGTGTGTGTGTGTGTGTGTGTGTATTTCAGTCCACCAACAGCTATACAGTACATCACCGTCACGTGACACACCCCGCCAACCCGGAGTCCACTCTTACTTAACCCTGACCTCATTTTTCAAGTAGGCTTATGTCTTTGGGGAGAGAGAGAGAGAGAGAGAGAGAGAGAGAGAGAGAAGGTTCGATTGAAATACACTTAAAAAGAGAGAAAAGAAAGACGACCAAGAGAGAGAGAGAAAATCAATTCACTGAACACAGCCGCCGTGGTAGATGAGATACGCCACCACCACCTTATTTACATCACCTGACAACTACCCCGTGACACACCCTAACACACTCTAACACACCTTAACACCCTAACACACTCTAACACACCTTAACACATTAACACCTTAACACCCTAACACACCCTAACACAGTCTAACACACCTTAACACATTAACACCATAACACACTTTAACACATTAACACCCTAACACACCTTAACACCATAACACACCCTAACATACCCATACCTTAATACACCCTTAAACACACCTTAACACACCCATCCTTAACACACCCATACCTTAACACACCCTTAAACACACCTTAGCACACCCATCCTTAACACACCCATACCTTAACACACCCATCCTTAACACACCCATACCTTAACACACCCATACCTTAACACACCCTTAAGCACACCTTAACACACCCTTAAACACACCTTAACACACCCTTATCTTAACACACCCATACCTTAACACACCCATACCTTAACACACCCTTATCTTAACACACCCATACCTTAACACACCCTGTAAACGCCTTAGTTAAGGACGTTCAGGTGACGGGCAAGTCAAAGGGAATGATTGAAACCCACCTTTTGACTCAGTCGTTATTTATTGATGTGGTCAAAGCCTGCAGAGAACAAGG